>JARHVA010005238.1:545000-1185000 GCA_037957365.1 Torreya grandis
GACATAGATGATGTGAATTCTCATTTTGTAGATATCAATGGGACATTTACCACTCTTTTAGAATGTAATACATATCCAAATAATGCTCCACCATTATATTTGTGTCTTATCAACCAAAACAAATAAAACTCAAATATCAATCTGCAAAACATCCTACTAAAATTGTAAGCACAAAAATTTGATGGTAAGGATAGTCACCTAGATTAGTAAAATAGAAATTTTATTTGATATAAATTATAACATATATGCATAAAAGATGTTGATGGCATCCTTGTATTTATAACTAAGTAATTAATTTGGTATAGGAAGTTGTGCACTAAAAAAGTGTCTTCTTGTTACTTGGTTAGTGTTTATTTATGAGTTGCATATACACTACCATAATAGCATCATATAAAAAAAATTATTTAGTTATAAAAATTATAAAAAATAGGGACTATCATGAATTATATTCAAAAATTACATAATCTATATTTGCACGTAGATAACACCTATGAGGATAACATGAATAACCTATTATTGTGTGGCCTCAAGAATAACATCCAACTTTATGTTTTCATGTTTAATCCAATTTTAGTATCTAATTACATGGTATTAGTGTGTATGGTATGTTCCCCCCCCCCCCCCCCCCCCCCCATTTTGAAATAACTATGTGGACTACTCCAACTTGACATATCTCCATGTGAGGCAATCATATGGAATGATTTATCCCTTTTCTACCTTTTTTCACTAGTTGGAGGAATCCCTGAGGATCTCATGCTAGCTGGCAAGTAGTTTCTTGGCACTAGTTTCAAATGACATACCTAAAAATACTTCTACATGGTCACTGGAGAGCATGGGTATCAGAGTAGTGATGTCAGCAGGATAACAGCCTCTAATGAAAACTCAACATCTAGGTCACCAATTTTTATGATACCATTCATAATATTCAAGCCATTTCTCCTAATCCTATTAGAGAACAAACTTCCCCTTTAAACAACACCCCTAATCCTCAATTTTATCAAATCAAAAACATTAATGTTCACAAGCCATTATCCTTATCAAAAATCCAAAAGTGTCTATTAAGGCCTCTTCCATGAAAGCTTGACCCCACTCACCCTATGAAATCATGTTATGATCCATATACATTTTTATTGGTTTCATGCTATTTGGGGTCACTCTCATGAGACTTATAGGAAGTTACACAAGTTATCTATGGATTTCCTCCTCGGTCCCAATTTTGATCATGATTCACTAATTTGAAAATATCAACAAGACTATGATATCAACTTCAAATCTCATGAAACCCAAAATAAAAAACAAGCTTTAAACCAGGCTAATGCTCATCTTTCTATCTATAAAGACCCTCTTCATAATCATCAAGACAATAATGAAGAGCCTAATCCTTCCACCAATAATGTTTATGGTCTCATAAACTAATATTTTGAAGGGAATATGGTAAATATGACTAATATGATAAGAGTGGTTGCTTTCATTGATTCAAATCCTACACACATGCACCAATCATCCCAAACTTTTTTTGTTATCCAAGATTCTTCCCCATCTCACCTAAAAAAGTTGGGGCAAGAGGACCTTATCTCTTTTCAATAAAAAATTTCAACACCTCTATTATATAAAACCTCTTATACTATTTATACAATTTCCCCAACTTCTCTACCCATCAATAACATTATTCAACCTTATAATACCATTTCCTCAAATCAACCATAAGATAAACCTAAATCAATTACCCCATCTTCTTAATACAATCAATATATTTTTCCCCAAACTAAACTAACCATGTATTATCACCACAAGTTTGAATGTACTTCTAATCCTCCTTCCCAAGAGATCCTTCAACACTACACACCTATCTCTTAGAGTCCACCCATGGGTTATGATTTGGACCCTATTATGGAACTCTCCAATATCCCATCTCAAATACCCCTTTTTGAACTCATGCAAACTTCTCCATATGATTGAAACCACCTCATAAAACTCTTATTTGAAATTAACATCCCTCATACTCACCTTTTAGGACATGAAACAGCCTTATCTAGGTCAGAAGATAGTATTTTACAATAATGTGAAGAGATGTCTATATATGTTGACAAAATAATGGGCACTTCTATTTCCCTTAAATTTCATATTGCTTCCATGATCCCATATGAGATTCTAATTCATGTGGATGATCCTCCACTATTTATAAGTGTTTAAATTGGTGATATCCAAGTCAAGCATGCTTTCATTTATAAGGGTTCAGGTACTTGTGTTGTCTCCCTTGACTTCATTAAAACTCTTGGATATTCTAAGTGTAATCTTAAGTTCACATGTAGCATGTGTCAAGGTTATGATTGAAGTCAAATTCCTCATTTAGGTTTCATTTGGACCCCTATTATCATTCCACCTATTATTTTTTGAGTTAAGGTTATGATATTAAATTTTACCCTTTCCTACAATATCTTTCTTAGCAGGGCTTAAACTCATCACATGAGGGTTGTTGTCTCTTCTACCTACCAATGCAGCAGGTTTACCCATAGTTGTGCTATCTATAGGATTAAATGAAACACTAAACCTTAGAATTTCAAACAATTCCAAGACCATAGTGTCTTCAAAATTCTAACCCTTTAACCCTTGCCAAGTGTTCCATTATGATAATCTCAACATTTTAATTTTCCTAACAACTCTACTCAAGGTTATCATGGTCACCCCACACTCATAAAAAACATAATACCTAACCTATTTTAATCTAATGATGATGAGATACATGAGACCAACCTCAAGATCAAAACTTTATATCTCTATCCTCATCTCATTTCCCAAATTCAACTATCCTTGAAGTCTCATTATTAATAGCCACCTATCAATGATATACCCATAATTCTAGCTAAAATGTTACATTCTATTCATCACACCACTTCTGATAAGGTCATACATACCTGCACCATCAATCTTCATACACCTGATTATGATGATGGTTATACTTTAGATGGTCCATTTCTATGAGGTCTTGTTTATGCTAGAGATGTTGAGATCCTTCATTATCGTTCTTATTTATTTTAGTATTTGAATTCCTATTATCATATTTCATCTTATATAGTTCCTAATTTTAGCATTATTCATCTTGTTCATAGGGTAGATATGGAATATTCATATGACACACCTCCCATCTCCATCAAGCCTCTGAGGAGCATGCTTATGGATCATACTATGATTGGTCCTTATCATTTCACTAGATATTAGGATCCCTATAGCTTGATTCCCACTGAGTTATTTGATATTTTTCTTAAAACCTCTATGCATATTTCTTCTCCCTAAGTTGAGCTTAGTCTAAATCCTACTCCCATTTTGCCCTTATCTAAGCCTCATTCTACATCTGATTCTATTTCCTCTTTATTCAATCCTAAACCAATCTCTCTACTAGCCTTGCCTCCCCTTGACAATGGCCTTCTCCCTATATCCCCTACCTTACTAATGGGTTGATCAACCTTACTATGATATTCATAGATTTATTAGTCATTAGAATAGATACTATTAGTTATACCATCCTTCCCTAGATCCTTCTTCTACTACCTCTGTTAGTATATCCATAAAGTCTACTAACAAGTTTATCTATTACTTCCATGACATAGATAATCATTCCTCCACCCATTTTCAAAAGCTTCAATAATATATTAACACATTACATCCCACCCTTCCTCAACCTAAATACATGACTATACCTCCTCCCAGTTTATTACCTTAGTATATTCCCAAATATGGAGAGGTATATTGTTTATAGCACCAGTATATTACCCATCACAATGATTATTTATAAATCCTCCAAAAACATCTTTAGGATTAATTTATGACCATTTATGTACCTATTATTCCTCCTCCCATAGGTTTCACACATAATAAGGATCCTCCTTCTTCGCCCATGGTTCATCTCCCTATGGTCCCTTCTCCACCTAAGGTTCCTTCTTCCCCTATGTTTCCTCTACCTGTGGTCCCTTCTCCACCTATGGTTCCTCAAATGGTCACTTCTTCTCCACTTACGTATCCTTCTCCTCTTATTGATAATCCTTCACCTATGGTCCCTTCTCCACTGGTGGATTTTTATTATCCCATAGATACCACTCTTATTATTTTTCTTGAGTATTATATGCACGATGGCCCTCACAATCATGATCATTTAGCTATACTTACATTTTCTATAGAGGAGATTCAATAATAGATCTTTCCACAAATTTCTTTTAATATTAATGAGACTCTTGCTGCAACTAGGATCCATCTTCATAGAGATAAATAAGATGTTATGGATAATGCTTGTGGATAGATTTACCCATATTTATGAACACAACATGGTGTTCTTTCACTTTCATCTTCATTATGATTTTGGATTGGACTTATGATCCACTTTTTTATATCTATTTTATATCATTTGATGTTGTGTCAATTTTTTCTTTACTTATCATCTTACATGGATCTTTACATTTCACATTATGTGTTGTATATGGTTTCCTTTATTTTATTTTCTCTTATGGATTCTTTTACATGCTTATATTTAGGATTTCATTTATTTTTATTCTGTCTTTATCCTTTCTCATGATTATTTTCTACCTTATCTCAATAACATGGATAATTATTATTGTGACTTGGTTATACAAAATCTACTCTCCTTAGTAATCCTTCTTTACCATGTGATCAATTACCAAACAAGTCATCTCATTGTAATTTTCTCTCTTATCCATCCACTTTGGATCTCTCTTTATTCTCTTATTTTCTTTCACAACTAAGAATACACCTGGTTGAAACTTGAGATAGCATACTAGTTCATAGGCAATCCTAAGTGTTTTAGTCAGTCATGTCTTTGGATATTTAGCATCCTTTAGCCAAATTATAAATTTCATTCTTGTGTATCACTGTAATCATCAAGTTGATTATTTTAAATTTGTATAGAGGATGAATCTTAAAATCCATAAAATTTTAAAATCCAAATCATTTAAATAAAAGGAAATGATCTAAAAAGTAACATACAAATATTAAAAATTAAAGCACAATAAAAGACACGATTCAAAGCACATATCTCATTTATAATTAAAGATAAAAATCCAAATTTGGCCTTATGATAGAGTCAAGGTCCACTAGGGTGTGGTAGGTAAGTAGATTGGAAAAACAAAATAAAAAATCTTTTAGTGTTACCTACTTTCTCACACAAGTACCTAATCTTCATAGTAAACTGACAGATTTGTAAGAGGTCCTAAGGAATGAGGAACACATTTTGGGAAGGTAGGTCCATTTTAATTTTATTTTTCAACATGATTTGATCTTATTATCTCACGTATTTACATATATAACTTTGTGCTTATTACGAATGGGTATCCTTTATATTTTGATGGTCACTAGCCACTTAGTGTATTTTATGTGTCCTTAGTGTGCCTCACATTTCCTAAGGTCTTATCATAGATGACTAAATTATGATTTTTGAATTACCTCTTTCACTTACAACATTCCTTATATTTCCCCTTGATAAATATTAGTTGTTAACTAATCATCTCCATAGAGATACCATTTGTGAGTTATATCGTAAGACCATGGGTAGGACCAGGCCTTCCTCACAAATTACCACATTACAAACATCCTTTTAAAAACATTTTACTAGTTGTTTCCACCTCATTGTTTTTTCCTTTGTGATTTGAAGTCTAAGATCATGGATATGACTAGGCCTTCCTCATAAAATATTCCAATAAATAAATCACAATGAAATTACATGTATCAAATTTGAGATAAGAAGTGATTGATTATGAGTTACACATCATTGACATAATTGCCATCTTGATATACTATTTTTATTCTTAAATAATTGATATTTCACTTTTATCTTCTTATTTTATGATTGCATGTATGTTTACAAACATTTTATTAAAAAATTTATACTTCTTAGCATGAATTAGTGTGATCAATTTAAGTCCATTGCTCAAATTTTGTCTCCTCTTTTATACATCATAATGTGATTTAGTATGATTGATTGACTTAATTGTTTTATTTTTATACCACTTGTTTTTCATGTGCTTTCCATTTTATTACATTATTTTCATACTTCCCGATGTGACATAGTGGGATTTTACTTGTTTTGTTTTGGTGTAAATCTTTTTCATGGTTTAAAGTTATTTATTATCCCTTTTACCATCTTTTTCTTATTATAGTTAGTCATATTTTGTTATTACACATTTCCCATCATGATATAGTGTGTAATACATTTAGTTTTAATTACGTATACTTTTTCAAGTTATTTTTGCCTTTTTAATTTTAACCATGCATGTGTATAACATAATGATAGAGAAGAAAACACTCAGCATATATTTATCATAGCATATAAAACAAAAGCTAAATACATGTGATAGAAATAAATATATCCATGTATCAAAATCCACAACCAAATATAACTCATAAGATCAAATACAACTATTAAAACCAATGTGTGTGTGTGTGTGTGTGTGTGTGTGTGTGTGTGTGTGTGTGTGTGTGTGTATCATGTGTTTTGTATAATAAAAAATAAAAAAATAAAAAATAGCTCCAAATCTAAGGCTGGACTCCATCCTACCTATCCTGTAGCCTAGCCATTCTATCTATAAATGCATGGAACTATCCTCTCTAATTGGTACATTGTAATGAGTCAATCTAGGATCTCAACCTATTACCTATCCTTGTAGATTGGCCACCTGGGCCTACACCTATATAAGGTGGATAGTGGTATCCATGTGCACTACTCTCTCCTAAGATAAGGCCTATCAAACTTGTGCCTTTCTAATCCAGGTGGATCCATGTACCGTTCTACTTTTAAAAAGTCTTCAAATTATATTCAAATCATTTTCACATTGTACTACTCATCGAGAGATTTCTAGCATTTTTCACGATTTAAAAAATGGAGTCCCAATGCTCAAGATATGGCTAATTGAATAAATGTTGCGACAAGGGGTGTCAAAAGTGATGTGGCACTATTGAAAACATGCCAAGTGGACCAATAGCCACTTGACACGTGGAAAGATAATTTAGTGCAAAAAAAATTTGGTTTGTTGTTTTTATTCACATATTATTTGAAATTTTCAATCTTTGAAACAAGGCGCCAAAGAAACTGCCACATCACCTATCCCACCAACCAAGCATGGGCCAAGTCAAATCAATGGCCTAAGTGGGTGCCTTTATCTTAGGAATTTGAAGAGGGGTGAAACATTTCTATTTAAGGTGTTGGAAACTGAATTACTAGCAAATGTGTGACTAAACCAAGTCCCAAGGCACCAAAAAAGGAGGGAAACATTCAAAACCACATGCTAAGCACCTAAGGCCAACCTATTCCTCATACCAAGGTGCCTAAAAAGGTGGGAGGAGGTTTTGAACTCTTGACCTGTCATCTAAAAGATTAATGCCTTGACCATTTCAGCCATGGGGGTTGAAGTGTTATAAAAGGGACTAATTTCTACTTGAACAGACATGAAAAGCATAATGTGTAAAGAGATTTAAGAAGGTTAGAGACTTGTTGTTGCTTTGTACAGCCTTGGGCCATTATTTTCAAGTCTAAGAGATATTTTTACAGGAAAAAAGATCAGAGAAGGTGAATTGAAGACTTGTATTGATTTTGGAAGCCATTTTTTGCACAAAATTAATGAGAACGGTCCTCACTTTGAACATACCCAGAGATGTAGGCTATTGAAGCCAAACTCCATTATCAATTTGCTGGTGAATTCTTTGAATTTTCTCTAATTATTATTTAGTTTTGATATTCATTTTATATCTGGTTTTAATTTATTTATACAAAATTAAGCAAAAAAATGAGAAATTGAAGGATCTCTTAAATGTGAACAAGTGATTTTTGAATATACTACACTTGTATTTTCATTTTATAGATCAGATTTTTGGTATCAGAGCAGTTGTTATTTAACAGTGATTTCTAGTGTATGTTGACAAGGTCTAAATCCCAAAAGGGTGAAGGAAAACTCATTGAGTATAATCTAGAGATTGGTTTAAGGTGTGCTTCAAGGATGGACGAAGAAGAGATGGAATTCGAACAAGCTTTCCACCGAGCCTTCATGAACATGAGAAGCATGGTTGAGGAACTATACCATGACAAATAAAGAAAATCTAAGAATGAAAAAGAAGGTGATTCACAAGAATCAAAAGGTAAAAAAACCAAAAAACCTTCTCCATCAGATGATGGTAAAAAAATTGTGGAATCTCTTCCTTCACTAAAATTTGATATTAAGTTTGAATTACTAATGTTTAATGGTGAAGTTAATGCCAAAAAGTTGGATAATTGGGTCAAGCAGATTGAAGTTTATTATAGGGTCCAAAAGATTGTAGGGGATGAGTCAAAAATTCATTTGGCTACTCTTCGTATGGAAGGCACAACTCTCATCTGGTGGGAGAGTAAGTTGAAGGAAGCCGAAATTCAAAAACGTAACTCAATTTCTACTTGGAATGAATTTATTGAAGAACTCAAAAAGCAATTCTATCATTTAGGTTATATAAAATAAGCCATGATGGATTGGCAAAGTTTTAGACAAGGAAAAGGCCAAAGTGTTCAAGATTATACACAAGATTTTAGGAAAAAATATTTACTTTTGAATGTTCCTCTATACACACAAGAAACACTGCTAAAATATATAGGTGGGTTGCATAGTTACTTAAGACACATGATTCTTATGTTTAATCCCACTAATTTATATGCATTATGTGTTCAAGCCACTCATTTAGAGGCTAAAGGAAAACAATCAAAATAATCTTTTCCTAAAGTAAAAAGTAAGCAATCTAATGTTAAGCAATCCAAAGGGGAAAGTTCATTAGGAAAGGGTAAACAGAAATCCACTTATACTGTTAAAAAAGAAGAAGGAAAACCATTTTGTAATCATTGCAATAAAAATCATGATGAGTCTAAGTGTTGGAAATTACATCCTAAGTTAAGGCCTAAGAGGTATCAAAAGAAAGAAAAGAAGGCTAATGCTATGGTTTAGGCCTAAGGTTTAAATTTAGATGATGAAACTAAGATCATAGCTATGGGATTACATAATGATTTTTCTCTTTCAGTATCTAGCACTAATGTTGTATCTTCTTCTAAACAAAATTTTGTGCATGTTGATAAGAAAAGAAATTAATTGTTCCACATTAGAGTTGTTTCAAAGCATACTAAGATTGACACTCTATTTGATAGTGGTTCACAAGCAAATTTAATTTCTGAGGAGGTTGTTAAGAAGCTAGGCTTAAAAACCAATCCTCATCTGAAGCCTTATCCACTAGGTTGGGTGTGTGACAATGCGAAGCTACAAGTCTCACAAACTTGTAGGCTAAGGTTTTCCATCACATCTAAGTTCATAGATGAGGTTGAGTTGGATGTTGTTCCATTGGACATATGTGGGATTGTTTTAGGAAGCCCATATTTTTATGATAGAAAAACAATTTTCTATAGAGAGGAGAATAAGTACTTGCTTGTTATGGATGGAATTGAATATATAGTTAGAGCACATCACATTATAACAAATCTTTCCTTGGTTACAACAGGGCAAATGAAAAGACTAGTTAATTCAAGCAAGACTTTTTGTCTCATGTTGATTAAGTCTAAGGAAAAAGAATATTATCAAGCTTTGGAAAAGTGTGATCCTAAACATAAGAATGAATTGGTTGAAATAATTTCTACTTACGATGATGTATTTCAGGATCCTAAGGTATTACCCCTTAAAAGGGGAGTTCAACATGAAATTCAGATATTGCAAGATTTTCCTCTCCCTAACATTGGAATGTACAAGTTATCAGTGGTGGAAAATGAAGAAATCAAAAAATAGGTAATGGATTTATTGGATAGAGGTGTTATTCATCCAAGTTCATCTCCTGTTGGTTCCCCAATTATTTTGGTGCCAAAGAAAGATGGAACTTGGTGAATGTGTGTTGATTTTCATGCTTTAAACAAAATTACTATTAAGAATCGTTACCCTCTTCCTCGTATTGATGATTTTTTGGATCAATTAAAACATGTTATTTATTTCACTAAGCTGGATTTGAGAAGTGGATATCATCAAATAAGAATTAATGAAGGTGATGTGTGGAAAATTACCTTTAAGACAAAACAAGGATTGTTTGAATGGCTTGTTATGCCTTTCGGGTTGTGTAATGCCCCGGCTACATTCATGAGATTGATGAATGATGTTTTTAGATAGTTCCTTGATGATTTTGTTACAGTTTACTTAGATGATATATTTATTTTTAGCAAGTCATGGGAAGAGCATGTGATCCACATTAAGAAAGTCATGGATTCATTACAAAGGGAAAAAATTTATCTAAAAATGTCAAAATGTGAATTTGGCAAGACCTCTTTGATATACTTGGGTTACATTGTAGGACATGGTAAATTGAAAATTGATCCTACAAAAGTGGCAGTCATTGTTAATTGGCCTACACCCACTAACACAACTGAGGTTAGAAGTTTTCTTGGTGTAGTACAATTTTGGAGGAAGTTTATTGCTCAATTTTCATATATTGCATCACCTTTGCATTCTTTGACAAGTGTGAAATAGGTCTTTCAGTGGGGAGGCAAACATCAAAAAGCCTTTGACACTTTGAAAGAAAAGATAAGTACTGCTCCAGTCTTAGCACTTCCTGATATACAATAACCATTTGAGATTGAGATAGATGCAAGTGAGTATGCTATGGGAGCTATTTTAATGCAAGGTAAGAAACTAGTTTGTTATCATTCTGAAACCTTTACAAGTGTAGTAAGAAAATATCCAACTTATGATAAGGAATTGTATACATTGGTTCAAAGTGTTAAAAAATGGAAACATTACTTAATGGGCAAAGAAATAATAATACAGACAGATCATCAGCCCTTACAGTATCTCCAATCACAAACTAAGCTACAATAGTTTAGACATTTTCTTTGGATGGGTTTCTTACAATAATTTCATCTTGTGATCAAGTATAAAAAAGGAATTCAGAATAAGGTTGCAGATATGCTATCTAGGCCTCCTATGGTTGTTGCATCTATTCTTTTACAACATGGTTCTTTATCTCCTGAAAGTTATAAAGAACAATATGTGAATGATCTCTATTTTTAGGATGTTTATAAAGACTTGATGAGTAGACAAGTAGAAGAACTAGACTATCATGTACATAATGATCTTTTGTATCATTTGGGTAAACTATGTATTCCTCAAAATGAGAGGGCACACATGATTAGAGAAGCACATACTTCTCTTATTTTTAATCATTTTGGAGTTGCTAAAATGGTTGCACATTTGAATATGTATTGTTATTAGCCTCGTATGCAGGAAAATGTTGCTAAATATATAAAGGGATGTACTCTTTGTGCCACAAGTAAACCTAGTAACATGAAATTAGGACTTTACACTCCTCTACCTGTTCTTACTCGCCCTTGGGAAAGTATCTCCATGGATTTTATGGGGGGGTTGACTATGACACAAAGAAAACATGACTATCTATATGTGGTTGTGGATAGATTTAACAAAATGTGTGTTTTGATTCCTTTCACTAAGAAGATTACTAGTGAAGGTACTGCACACTTGTTCTTTGAACATGTATGGGTTCATTTTGGTTTGCCTACTTCAATTATTTTTTATTAGGATTCTCAATTTATTGGGGAGTTTTGGTCAACTTTTTGGGGACTAATGGACACTAAATTAAAAAATATCACTGCATTTCATCCATAAATCAACGGACAAACAAAGGTTGTGAACTACACTGTGGTACATTTACTTAGGGGTTACAGCAATAAAAATCCAAAGTTATGGGATGAAAAATTGTGTTACATACAACATGCATATAATCGGGCACTTCATTCTTCTACTATGAAATCTCCATTTAAAGTTTGTTATGGATACTTGCCTAAATCTCCTCTAGATGTTTGCTATGGACAGGATACAGCTGTTGGTGCACCAAAAGAAGCCATTCGAGCCAAGAAGTTCATTGAACAAATACAACGCATTCGTCAAACTGTTCATACTCAATTAGAGAAAAGTCAAGCCAAGTATAAAGTGAGGCATGAAAAACATCATATCGATCACCAATTTGTTGTAGGTGATATGGTATGGCTTCACATTAGTATGGAAAGACTGACAGGTAAAGGTAAAAAGTTGAAACCAATATGGTATGGTCCTTTTCGGATAACAAAAAAAATTGGCACAAATGATTTTTGATTATATTTACCATCTTACATGCAGATTTATTCAATTATAAATGTGGAAAATTTTAAATTGTATGAGCCTCCAATGATAATTGATCATGATGAAAGTATATCCATTCCTTTCGTTGATGATTTTTCTCTTGAATATCTAACATAATTACAGGAAGATACTATACTTGACAGGAATATGTAAACTTCATGAAGAGGTAATGTTGAATATCTTCGTGTATGTCTCAAAGGGATGCACCCAAGCAAGGCTAGATGGATGGAATTTGGAAAGGTGAGGGAAAAATATCCTCACCTCATTACCAATTAATTTCAACTTTTGGAGGTCCAAAAGTTTGCAGTGGGGAAGAATGATCTAGGTGGATCCATGTACCGTTCTATTTTTAAAAAGTATTCAAATTATGTTCAAATAATTTTCACATTATAGTACTCATTGATAGATTTCTATCACTTTTCACGGTTCGAAAAATGGAGTCCCGATGCTCAAGATATGGCTAGTTGAAGAAATCTTGTGATAGGGGGTGTCAAAAGTGACGTGGCACTGTTGAAAACATGCCAAGTGGACCAATAGCCACTTGACACGTGGTAATATAATTTAATGCAAAAAAAATGTTGGTTTTTTTTTTAATTCACATATCATTTGAAATTTTAAAACTTTGAAACAAGGCACCAAAGAAACTGCCACATCACCCATCCCACCAACCAAGCATGGGCCAAGTCAAATCAGCAGCCTAAGTGGGCACCTTTGTCTTAGAAATTTGAAGAGGGGTCAAACATTTCTATTTAAGGCATTGGAAACTGAATTCCCAGCAAATGTGGGATTAAACCAAGTCCCAAGGCGCCAAAAAAAGAGGGAAACATTCAAAATCACATGCTAAGCGCCTAAGGCCGACCTATTCCTCATACCAAGGTGCCTAGAAAGGTGGGAGGGGGTTTTGAACTCCTGACCTATCATCTAAAAGATTAATGCCTTGACCACTTCAGCCATGGGGGTCGAAGTGTTATAAAAGGGACTAATTTCTACTTGAACAGACATGAAAAGCAGACTGTGTAAAGAGATTTAAGAAGGTTAGAGACTTGTTATTGATTTGTACGACCTTGGGCCATTATTTTTAGGTCTGAGAGATATTTTTACAGGCAAACAAAGATCAAAGAAGGTGAATTGAAGAATTCTATTTATTTTGGAAGCCATTTGTTGCACAAAATTAATGAGAATGGTCGTCACTTCGAACGGACCCTAAGATGTAGGCTATTGAAGCCGAACTCCGTTATCAATTTGCTAGTGAATTCTTTGAATTTTCTCTGATTATTATTTCATTCTGATCTTCATTTTATATCTAGTTTCAATCTCTTTATACAAAATTAAGCAAAAAAAAAAAAATTAAGGATATCTTAAACGTGAATAAGTGATTTTTGAATATACTACACTTGTATTTTCAGTTTACAGATCACTTTCCCTCTCCCACCCTTGCCTATGGCTACAATCCATCCCCATGTGGCTAAAAATGCCTCCTAACCTACCAAGATTAATTTATTTATATGTATATGTTTATTTTTTTTTAATTTTTCACTCTTTTTTTCTAATTTCTAATGGTACACATAATGTTCCCTACATTGGACATCTTCACATTTATTGCATATCCTTATTTATCTACAACACTAAGTAATTAAAGGTATATGTTTTTCAAAATTTTCCTTTCATTTATCTTAATTTATCTTTATGAAATTTATTTATTTTCAACATTGTGTGTTATTATGTTCTTTTCTCGAAGCACCATCCTGTGTTGCACCTACATGACCCATGATGATCTTTGAGTGGGTAATATGTATACACATAATATTTTCAAACTCTATCAATTATTGATACTTTCTCTCTTGCAATAACCTATTGACTCTTAATATTTATAAGTGTATGCCTTAAGGGGTACATCGAGAAATGGGTGGGTAGACCATTAATGCTTCGTAGGATTGTTTTCCTTTTATTACCACTTGTTATCACTCTAACCATATAAAAATGTTAACCTAAGTTTTTTCTCATATTTTTCACCCTCTTCTAGTCATTTTACACCTTCATTAGTCTTTCCCTAGCCTAAAATCCCTTCTTATAGTTTAAAATACATAATTAGTCCCATAAAGTCTATACACTAATTGATAAAACTCATTTAGGGTCTAGATCAGCCCCTAGCTAACCTATACCAAGACCTAATTTGTTTTTTTCAATAATGATATAGAGTCGATTGGGCTAACCCTATAAACAATTTTTTTGAAAAGAACTAGGGTTGGATTCAACTATTTATACACACTAATTTCATCATTTATAGAAAGAAAAAAGAAGAGATATATATTGTGCATATACTTATCTACCATTCTACTTTAGGAACATAGCTTAGGGTTTCATAATTTCTTTGAAGATATAGATCTTGTTTCTTGGAGAAGTCTTTTATATGCATAGATAGGTTATGTAGCCTAGAGAGGACTTATTGTTGTTATCCTTACATACCATAACAACCTCTTATGAAACACCTTGTCCAAGGGAGAAATTGAACCCCATTGATTTTATTTTCAAAGGTAAGTATTCGTAACTTTGTTTTTCATTTGTAAGAATAGATGAATTCACATTTTTAATTCTCTGTCATGCATTAGAATTTTTTATACATTGACATGAGTATATATCTTCTATGCATGTTTATTTTTTATGTTTATTACTCCCACTTTGTGTCAAAATATTTTACGAGCAATATATTAGATTTTACTTTATTTTTCATTTACTTTGTGAATATGAAAACATAGGACCTAACTAGGTTTATTGCATAGTTTTACTTGAGTGGAGTCTTTGGAACCCTCCCTAGTGATATCATTATGGTAATATATCCCTTGTTTAGGTCTAGAAGATCCATATTGGTCATGACCCCAAATATCTAATGTATAAAATATCAAAAATGTAAGTAGGATTTATATTATCCGAGATAGGATTGATTTATACATCAGTTTCATTTCCTTTTGTGTATAGTTTTTGATCCCTAAGAATTGCTATATGGGTGTAGGGGAGAGCATATTACATCATATCCTCGAGTGTCAAATAGGTAACAAAAATTTCTAGATTAATTACAATTTATACAATAAAGAAAAATAGTTAATTAACCTTGATTAATATGTAACAAAAACATTATTAAAGGGGTTTAATAATGATAATTATTCAATAGAATGACTTGTGAAACAAATTTTTTTTAGTTTGTTATTGGCCTCTTCTGAGGTAATATTCAAAAAAGGAGTTATAAAACAAAACCAATTATATGTAAGCTAAAATTCCCACTTTAGATTGATTTTGAAAAAAAAGTGAAAATTTGGATTTTTTTAAAAAGTTAAATGTGTAAAAAATCATAGTTAGTTAACAAATCCATAGTCTAAACTTGTGGATACATAGACATGAATTCACTTAAATGATAAGATTAACTAAAAATAGTCAGAAAGCAAATTCATAGCCTAGAGAGGAAATGTTATAGCTAAATGAACAAATTTTTGGAATCGAAAACATGATATTGAAATAGATAAAAAATAGAAAATCTCTATATGAATTTTCTTAAATTTGAGATAGAGAATGCCATTTCTATAGTCAACAATAATTTATCTCTCAAAGTGTAGGTTTGTAACTTGATCACTATCAAGACTGGGACTTATGATTGTTGGGGTCACAAAATGTGAAATTATCACCTATACAAGCATGAAAAAAGACAAAGATGATATAACATGACACAATGCCAAAGCTGTGGGTTACATAATCAAATTTTTAGACTTATTACCATGAGTTCATCATGGTTATATAGAGAAAAAGAAATAGCCAATTTTCCTATCAAAACTAATTTTTAATCATGTTAAATGGCCAATATTTCAATATATAAATAGAGAATATAAACACTTATATCTTGTTGATGGTCTATATGAACATAATTTATTTTAATTATGTTTAAGTATTTCACTATTGTGTAATATTTTCAAATAAATAATAAAAATCAATAGTTTAAAAAAGACCCAATCAATGATTGTGTAAAAAGTTATAAAATAGACTCATAGATTTAACACATCCAAATATGATTATATTAAGGTTAGAAATTAAACTATTAGGCATCAAAACATTAATTGAACAATATTAAAACTGAGAAACTAAATCCCCTAGTACCATATAAAACCTAGTAAATATACCTAAATCCAGATTATAAACTAGAATGTGCTGACATGTCAATGTCATGTTTTTGTCAAATAATGTCATAATTTTACATAATAGTGTCATGGTTATGTAGTAAAATGTTACAACTAAGCAATTATATGTCATTTTTTTCCACCCACAAGTTCACTTTTTTCATAAACATAATACAAATAGATAAAGTCATGCCTTTAGTAATGATGTCATGACTATCATTTACAATGTTGTGATTGTGTAGTTGGGGGTTCATTCCTACAAAAATAGAGTATATAAACACAAAATCATGGTCATGATTATAAATATCATATATTATAAACAAACTCATGGGTCAATGTGATATCATGCTTAAGAAATAGACAATTAAGTAGACTATAATCATCACTTTTAGTATTCAAGGATAATATCATGGTAATTAGATACAAATTCATGTTTTTAAAGGACAAACTAATGTTTCCAGAAAGTTATATCACAAAAAATTTTATAAACATTCAAACATAAAATTTTGGGAGCTCTATCCTTAAATTCTCATTCCAAACAATATTTTAAGCTCAACAACAACTCTAGAACATTTAAATATAAATGAGGGATCCCACTATGGTCGCCATTGTGTAATCACATAAATTAAGAAAAGAAATAAAATGTTAGCAATAATGGCTATTACCACTATCACCTATTCCAATTTATAATAAAACCTCTGATTGGTCAAGGTAGGAAAAGAGAATACAAATAATAAGTGAAATACTATAGTTATACCTTTATTATGTAATCATCTTGTTCTAAAATGATTGATGTGCCACAAATTGAAAAAAAATGACAAGTTGAATGCTTGATAGTAGTGTTAGATTGTCTTGTGACCCATGACTTGGACAAAAATGGGAATTGATAGAGGGTTTATAAGGAAGTTTGATAGCAAGAAAGTATGTAAATTTTGTTCATAGATCTTGCATGGAGGAAGTGTGGTTAAATATAATGTGGTGAGAGGAATGAAGAGATGGATTTTAATCTTATGGGTGTAAAGATCAAGGGTGTATAAATATTTTAGGAATAAAAAAATTATATAGGAGACATATCATTTCATAAACCAAGGAATTAAAAATTCCTTGGAAAAGGCTAGAAGGGGTGGTGTAAGGATATAGGTACCTTAGGATATTTTATATCCCATTATGAGTAATTAAGCATAATTAGTAGAGGAGGGATTTTTAGGAGAGTTGGAATGATAGGTGAATTTGGATTTAAAATTTTAGAAATAATGTAATGGAGTGTTAGTTAAGTTAATAAGTGTGTAATGACATGATTAATTGGTATGTCAGAAGTGTAAGGTTAGTATGGTAACGGGGATGTAGGTTATATTATATTATTAGTTAGGAATGATTTTTATAAATAAAAATAAATAATATGGGAGGGTTCTGAACTAGTCTTCAAATCTTTTACAACTTTACTTTATCGTTCATGAACTATCAAAACAATATAGTGAACTAGTAACACATTAAGATCCATAAGCATGAGACAAGAGCATAACATATAGAACTCTTATTTGAGTGAGAAACCCTCAAGGGGAATAAAAACCACTAATTATACAAATGTAATATATTCTTATAATAAAAACATCAAGATTTATTGAATCACCAACTTCACTTGGAGCACCAACCTCAACTAGCTAAGCACCTACTCAACTAAGCTTTAACAAGCACCTACTTACAAGGAGGCACCAACCCTTTAGATGAATAAAAACCAACTAAACCACCTAAAAACCTTGATCACCTTTAGAATTATTTTTTATCATACAATATATGATTATCTCCTTCTTCATCTCTTCTCTATCTTCTATCCTTCTCAAGCTGCCTTCTAGGCTTCTTCGTTTAACTAGTCCTCTTCTTAATAGATTAGGTTATTTGACCTTGATAATCATATACAATAACCCTATTATATATTAATTATGGTTTATCTACCTCATTATAATTTAATATAATAACTTCTTCATCTCTTCAAATTTCTATATTATTCGCTTCAACTCCCTCAATCTCTAACAAGTTAATTAGGCCTATTAGGCCTTGTTCTTATACTAGGCTCTTGATCATAAACCTATTTCTTGGAATACACACTTTACCACTTATTTTTTCAATAAAATGGGACTTTTAAATGCAAAAAAAATTAACCAAACATTACAATAGTTTGGTCATATCATATAGTACCAAAAACCTCTTTTAGGCCTTCATTAGCACACATTACCATTTAAACTCTTTGGTACACTTTGAAACTAATAAAATAGTAAAAAATATAATATTTAACTCAAATAAACCCATAAAAATAACATATTAGTTCCATGACACTTTTTAGATCCAACCGCCATTTGAAGTATGCCATTAGCACTGCTCACAATTAGGCCCTTGCATACCCAAAAAGTCTATCTTTAACAACTAAAGAAAAAACACAATTTTGTCAAAAAATAATGGAAAAAAATCATATTAATATAAAATTAAATAATTAAAAAAATTAAAAAAATTAATTATACTTAATTACATAGGTCAAAATGACTCAAACCCTTCTCTGTAAGTATCCCACTTAGAACTACCAACTAACCTCAAAACATAGTCATGGAAATAATGAACTAAAACACCTTTATAACCACTTTAAAAGACTTAAAATTCATTTATATTATCCTATGAGGTAGTTATACCATTATAAGATAGATAGATAATATGGTGAAATGTCAATATTGGTCTTGCAGACCAATCTCATAGTCTTGTACCTCACTATCTCATCTGAACTAGACATGTCAACTTATAAGCAAAATTTTCATCATATCCATTCGCCTAAAAAAACTATATCCAACATTAAAATGTATTATACTTATTTAAAAACTCCTCCATGCACTTGTATTCATCCCTAACCTATGATAACATAATCCTAATCAACTTCTCACTTCTACCTAGGTTTCTCACTATTTGCATCATTAGGTCTATTAGTGATTGATTAACTTGTAAGACCAGTTTAGAACACTTGAAGGATAAAAACTACTCAAAAACCACCATGTAAATTAAACACAAGTCTCAATATTTTTCCTTCATCTATTTAAAAGTTTTGACTTGGTTAACTCTGACTACTATAATAAAACTCTAAGAAACAAGGCCTTTCTTGTAGGATCCACTTACTCACCTAACAAACCAATCATACCTAGAGTTTCCTATGAGAATTTAATATAACCTCCAATAACTTAACTAGACATTAAAATCCATTCTAATCACTTTAGAACAATACATATCATATGGAGCCACTATTAGGTTTCTTTAAGGGTTTAAACCATCTTATAGTCTTAAAGATCATTCATAAAGATTAGCTCTTCATTCTATAAAAAAAATATTGAAAATTTTATTTAGGACCCCTCATAATATTCCATGAATGGATTAGGTTCTCATGTAGAGGTTACATGTGCCAATTAACACTTGAAAGTCCTTAGGTTGAGAACCCTTCATTCTATGCACTTGAGAGACCTTGAAACACTTTTTTTGCCTTAACCTTTAAATGTTGACCTAAAACTTCATACACATGATTAAATAAACATGAATCACCTTTTTTAATGCTAGCCTAGTCACACATGCCTTGGAATCTAATCTTGATACCTCATCTGGTCGTCATCTATCTCTTTACTCTATAGGCCTTGATTTTCAAGTCACATTAGGCCTTAAAATTGACCTTTTAGCTACCATCCAAGCTATCAATGTTAAGTTGTGGAGCTAAAAGCTTCACCAGGATACTAATCAAGGAGTTACTGAGTGCAACTAGTAACCGACATTGGCAGTATTATCGACGTCAGTCAGGCAGGGACCAGGGATCGACTGACGTCAGTCAGGAGTAGACTGGCAGCAACCAACGTCAGTCACCTATGCGTGTGCATGCAATTGCATGTATTTCCAAAATGCATTTTTAGAATTAGACTCATCTAATTTAAGAGGTCTGAGAGTGTTTGCATGTTGAAGACTAATTTAAGTCTTGAGTCTGTGTTTTTAATTATTGTAATTAGAGGTCTAATTATTATATGCATGGGATCCTATTTAAAGACCCATGAGGCATGTATTGTAATTAAGGCAAGTAAAGCATTGAAGCAAGAAAGTAAGGTCAAGGAGATCTACAAGGTGTAAGGTCAAGGAGATCAGCTGAAGCATTCAAGGAGGGTTAACAACTTAGGTTGTTGAGTTGGTTGTGGTTGAGCAAGAGAGAGAGGGAAGAAGTCCTTGAGGTGTGGCAAGCCTTAGAGGTGGAAGAAGAAGTGGCATCTTCTTTACTGTATTTTCTTCTGAAGAGTATTTAATACAAGATTTTGTATTATCTCTCAAATTTTGTGTTGTTTCAAGTTTTTAGTTACTTAATCATTTTGGTATAATTTTGTGTTTAATTGCTTATAAGAAAAGTAATCAATTGTGCTTCCACGGGTTCCTAACAGTTGGTATCAGAGCTACGGTTACAGGGAGTAGGTTATTATTTGATTAGAGGTCATTCACAAGGGTTTCTATTTGAGTGGGAGTATAGCAATGGCAGAAGAAAGTAAGCTACGAATGGAGAAGTTTAACAGCAAGAATTATCAACTATGGAGGATGCAGATAGAAGATTATCTGTATCAGAAAGATTTGTACTTACCGTTGGGTGGGGCTGCATGTAAGCCCACAGATATGAAGGATGAAGAATGGGAGGTTCTTGATCAGAAGGCTGTGGGATCCATAAGGTTGAGCCTTGCATCGTCTATGATTTCCAACTTATCACAATGTAAGACAATGGAAGAGTTGATAAAATCTTTGGCAAATTTATATGAAAAGCCCTCGGCTTCAAATAAGGTATTTCTTATGAAGCAGTTATTTACTTTGCAAATGCAGGAAGGTGGATCGGTATATACTCATCTTAGTGATTTCCATGGTTTGGTAAACCAGTTAGCTTCAGTCAATATTGTTTTTGATGATGAAGTAAAGGCTCTCTTAATTTTATGCTCTTTACTTGAAAGTTGGGATAGTTTGGTTATGGCAGTAAGTAATTCTGCGTCTGCTTTTAAAATCTTAAAAGTTGATGATGTTGTGAGTGTAATCTTGAATGAAAAAATATGCAGGAAAAGCATTGGTGAATCATCAGGGAATGCTCTAAGTGCAAAAAGTAGGGGAAGGCAAAGAGAGAAGGTCAAGCAAGGGAAATTAAGGTCAAATATGGGAAGGAGATCCGAATCCAGAGGTATCACCTGCTGGTTTTATGGAAAGAGAGGACACACAAAGCAAGATTTTTGGTTGAAGGATAAAGAAAATCAACATGAAGGTAATGGAGAAGCAAAAGATGTAGGTATTGTGGCACAAGATGCTCTCATACTTTCTTTGGATAGTCAGTTAGAATCATGGGTTTTAGATTCTGGTTCTTCTTTTCATACAACCCCAAATAGAGATTTGTTCTATGAGTATGTCCAAGGAGACTTTGGAGAGCTTTATTTAGGGGATGGTACACCTTGTCAAATGGTTGGCAAAGGGAAAGTGCAGTTGGAATTATAGACAGGCAACACATGGGTGTCGAAGGAGGTTATGCATGTCCCAGTCTTGAAGCAGAGTTTGGTTTTTGTAGGAAGGTTGGGTGATGAGGGATACACAGTAACCCTCACAAAAGATTCTTAGAAAATTACCAAGGGTGCACTTATTTTAGCAAGAGTTAAGAAAGTAGGTACTCTTTATCTATCTACTTGTATTACTGATTCTACTTCTGGTTTATCTACTTTAGCTGTAGATTTGAAGATGTGGCTTAATAGGCTTGGTCACATGAATAAGAAGGGAATGGATGTTCTTGAGTCAAAGGGTATGAGTTCAGATTTGGAGGGCATTGATCAAGTTCATTGCAGGAAAAGGAAATTTGATGTTTTTGACAAGAATAGGGAAGCCTTGGTGTTTATGGAGGAGATGATGGACAGAGATCAGTCACAGGGGCTGAATAATTCTGAGCAGGGCAGTATGGATAGGGTTTTGATCCAAGATGAGCTCATAGATAAAGAAGTCATCACTTACAAGAAAATATAGGTACTGACATCAGTCACATGGAACCAACACCAGTCAGGCAGGTATCGACATCGGTCATGTGCAAACTAGTAGGGTCGGTAGTGTCAGGCAGGATAAGACCGATATCGGTCAGACAAGAACTGATGTTGATAGAAGGGACACCAGCGTCAGCCAGGAAAATGACATTGGCAGTTAGGGTCAGTGCAGGGAACCAAAATTGGTAAGGTGTAGACTGAGAGATGGTCAAGATCGATCACTGGAATGGATGGTGGGCAGACAACAAGCTATCAAGAAGTCTCAAACACCCATATGGAGGTCAAAAAGGGTAAGTAAACCTCATATTACTTGTTGCTTACTGATGGTCAAGAACCAGGAAGATGTGAAGAGGCAATGCAGGTAGAATCCAGGAAATAGTGGGAGCTAGGCATGGATGAGGAGTGTGAGTCCTTGGAGAAGAACCAAATAGGTGTTTGTTGGTAGAGTTGTTAGCTGGAAGAAAGCACTGATAAAGGAATGGATTCCCAAGTTAGAGAAGAGAGTGGATGGACACGTGAGATAGAAGGCTAGGGTATATGGTCTTGAGTAGGTTAGAGGACAATGGAGGTTTGACCATTGTATTTCTCTTTACCAGGTTGGATAATATTAACTACATTATCCTGTTATTGTATTATGTGCTTGTTGCAGGGTTACATATATAGGGAGTTTCTGAGCTAAAGGTAAAGTTAGTTCAGAGGTATGTCATGAAGAATTTGGGAGCAGTGAAATTCTTTGGCATAAGAGACATGAAAGATCATAGGTTGATTTTGTCTCCAATGGGAGTTGTCAGAAAGTTCAGATGTGGCAGGGGACTTGGATGACAGGTATAGCATCACCAGATGTGTGGTGGTTGGTCTTTGAAATTGAGCTTGAAGATGGAGGTGCCTAAGATGGTTAGTGGAGGTTGCTATACAAGTGCAACTATTTATCTCCAAGTGGGAGATTGTTAAGTTGTGGAGCTAAAAGCTTCACCAGGGTGCTAATCAGGGAGTTACTGAGTGTAATTAGTAACCAGCATCGACAGTATTGCTGACGTCGGTCAGGCAGGGACCAGGGATCAACCAACATCAGTCAAGAGTAGACTGACAGCAACTGATGTTGGTCACTTGTGCATGTGCATGCAGTTACATGTGTTTCTAGAATGCATTTCTAGAATTAGACTCATCTAATTTAAGTCTTGAGTCTGTGTTTCTAATTATTGTAATTAGAGGTCTAATTATTGTATGCATGGGATCATATTTAAAGACCCATGAGGCATGTATTGTAATTAAGGCAAGTAAAGCATTGAAGCAAGAAAGCAAGGTCAAGGAGATCTGCAAGGTGTAAGGTCAAGGAGATCAGCTGAAGAATTCAAGGAGGGTTAACAACTCAGGTTATTGAGTTGGTTGTGGTTGAGCAAGAGAGAGAGGGAAGAAGTCCTTGAGGTGTGGCAAGCCTTAAAGGTGGAAGAAGAAGTGGCATCTTCTTTATTGTATTTTCTTTTGAAAAGTATTTAATACAAGATTGTGTATTGTCTATCAAATTTTGTGTTGTTTCAAGTTTCTAGTTACTTAATCATTCTAGTATAATTCCGTGTTTAATTGCTTATAAGAAAAGTAATCAATTGTGCTTCCACAGGTTCCTAACAATCAATACCTCATATACATGTCATAAAACGTTTTAAGATGATAAAACCTTGACATAAATTCTTTATATGCCTTGATAATTCTTCATGACACCTTATTAGGATAGGTAAGGTCTACAATTAGTCTAGATGCATGCTAGATCTATAGGTCCTACCCCTATAGGCTCACCCTGAGACTCTCATGAGTTATCCACTACCTCATATACATGATAAAACAACCTCATATATATTATTATGCCTCTATGGATCCATATCATTATACCACCAAGCTCATACCTTCTCACAAGGTCTCTTTATGCAATGACCAGTGTCATGACTAAGATTCTCAAGCACTCCAAGTTTGACACTTGACTTGAAATGATCCGTAATGATTCTATAACTTTTTATAATGCCTTTCATGCTCCCAATTTTTTTTTATACCTCTCCAAGATGCAATCAAACATAAACATTGTTTAATGACCTTATGAACAACCTTTGACATCAATGACAACATCAATGCTAAACCTCAAAAATAGAAAGAATGCTCAAAAATCTCCCCCTTTGTCATTGATGGAAAACCATACTAAAAATTGATCATCCTTATCTCTCCATTTTTGTTTTTCTCCCCTTTTGACATAAATTAAAAAGTGATGTATGCAATTCCTTGGATCACACTCCTTGTAATCAAAATACTGAACACATAAAACTATAAGTTTATGAGACATAAAATAAACATGCTACCCTATCTCCATGCATAACTTCTTGGAAAAACTCACCATTCTTGGAGCTATTTAGAATGATTATCTCTACCTAAGTACTTGTCTTCTTCAATGATTTTTAAGGGTAATAATTACACCCAATTCTTATCTTAGGTGTTCTAAAGTTACCTTTGGAAGTGGTTTGGTCAAGATGTTTACAATCTGATCCTATGTAGAAACATATTCAAGTTTGACACTTTGTTAAATTACCTAATAATGTAAGGTCATCTTGGCATGATCATAAATAGTCTATAAATATTACTAAGTAGGATCAAATTTGAATTTGTGATCATGAGAGGTTTTCTTACCAAAAGGGAATTTCAAATTTCTATAGTGTTTTATTAGATATAAGTGAATATGGAAGATGTGTAATTGATAAAAAAAATGATTCAAATGACCTTATTGGTCTTATAAAAGGTCCTAATATTAGTTTTGAATGTTTATGTCATGTTTAAAATGTGAGGTGGAAGTATAAAAGGTTACCACCCTACATGGTTTGGATTTGTTAGATGTTTCTTGATTTTAAGAAATAGTTATAGGGTTTGTTTGAGAGTCCTTTTTTATATGGTAGAATGATGATAGAGTCTTTGAGTCTGTATAAGATAGATAGGTGTGAAGAAGAAATAGGTAGACATACTTATCATGAGAGAAGGTTTGCTAAATGTATGAGGACTGTGTATATCTTTATGCATATTGAATTAAAGTTTTATTGAATATAAAAGTGAAGGGATTATTGTGTCCAAGGTATATTTGATAGTAATTTCATGATAAGACTTTATTCTTGGTCTTGATAACAAGAATAATCTTTAATGAATTTGTTTACCTTGCTTAGTTGTATATTTCTATGTTTTAAAACTATGGAAGGGCATAAGCTAATGAAAAAGAAGATTTTATTGGTGAAAATGTGTTTAAAATGAATATTAAATGGTAAATAAATATAAAAATTCACTAAGTCCCTTGAGTAGAGTTTTTAATTATTGAGTGAGGGTTTCTACAGGCAGAAACCCTGCTCATGCCTTATATGTTATTTAAAACAAGTTACCATAAGAATATTGATAAATTAAGGTTGTGCCTATGAAAGAGAAACAATAACTAAGGTATATTTATAATTTTCATCATGTGAATGGTGTAATACAAGTGATTTATCATTTCATGTTGTAAATTAACCTGAATATCCTTGTATTTTATAACACACTTGGTTGGATTGGACATTGGTAGTGTGTTTAAGGACAAGAATGAATATAATATTGAAACTCAAGTGTTTATTTTAATGAGATAAGTCTTTGAAAATGTTAAAATTTATTATAATCCTTTTTTTTTATTTTTAATATGATCTATTTGTCTATATAAGGTTTTTGAGTTGTTGACAATCACTTATTTTGCATAGTCAAGTGCATTTTGGGAGTTAAAAGGTATGACAGTGGTTTGTTAAGCACTATGTGATGATTGATTCATTTAAAAAAGAAAAATATATGATTTTTAAAATTTATTTTGTATTTTTAAACCTTTAAAAACACTCAATATGGAATTTGTAGTACCCTTAGGTTGTTTTAGTCCCATAGAAGCCCTAATTTAAAGTTTATGCTATAATTTGAATTCTAACCATCAAAATCCTATGAAATTTGGTGTGTGGATATGGAATGATATTTTACAAGTGATTGAAGTGAATATAATACATTTCATCTAGTTTTTTTGTGTACATAGCAGACTTAGTGGATTGATAGTGCTAAAAGACCTAACAGACCCAATATAAAGACAACAATGAGTAAGATTGGAAAGAAAAAAGGTATAAATACAAAGTTAGGTTCTATAAATTTTTGAATTGAAGTAAAATGGAAAAGGTTATTCTAAATAGGTGATGTTTTTTAATTTTAATGAGGTATAGGATCTTACAAGTAATAAATGCAAGGGAATAGGGCTACAAGGATTGGAAAAAGATAGGGTAAGAGTTTAAGTGACAAAAGAAATTATATGAATAGAATTGGTAAGGGACTGAGTAGGCTATAATGAGGTATGTGAATGTTTTAAGTTATTTTTTAAACCCTTGACAATGAGGAACTAATTATATTTGATTTAGATATAAGAGACTGAGTGTTGATCAAAAAGATAGGGCAGTATTGTATTGAATGTCGTGATGCATTGTAGAAAGGTATAAAGTGAATTGAAAGGTGTAAACATAGTGTGGAAGGCACCTATATGGTGACATAAAACATAAAATAATGTGAGGAAACCAATATATAATGTTTCATGATTGCTTCAAATAGCTAGGAATGAATGGATTGAGTGAAAAGGCAAGAAGTTGGAAATGCATGAAGATAAATGCTAAAAGTGGTTTGTGGTGGTGTGTAGTGAGGTGAAAGTATGTTTTGAGAATCATGTACCTTTATTAAGTAGGTCTTGTTTTGTTTTGGTCAATTTTAAAAACATAGTTAGTGTTTCCAATAAATATTGACAGTATTGTAAACAAGAACAAGTACATGCAAGTGGAGGATATAGGTAGAGTTGGCAAGGAATGGAATAACTCTACATCATTTGGTATCAGATACATATGGATGCTCTATAATGTTATATATATATCTATATAATTTTATTATTATGCTATTCATAATGCATGTTGCATGATTGATAGGTATTTTTAGTAAAAGAGTTGAGCAAGAAGGAATCTTTGGAAGGACAAAGTTGAGACAACAGATTGAGAAGGTATGAAATATTTTGTGATTGATTTTATTGAATGAATATATTTTTGATGATGAGTGATAAGTTAAAGAGGAAATATAAGGAATGATTAAGGTGGAATCCATGAAGAATACACACACACACACACACACACACACACACACACACACACACACACATATATATATTAATAAGCTCAAGGAATAGACAAGATCATAAAGAGATCTTGAGAAAGAGAGATGGTCATAGTGTAAAGGACAAGAGTTGGAAGGCCAAATTGAGGTATGATATAGTAGGTTATAGGTGTGAACCAAAAAGAGGTAAATGGTCTAAGTGAGGCCAATAAAATAGATAATAAAGAGTGTGTACCCAAGTGAGGTACTCAAGAGGAAGATGAAGGGAGGTAGAGAGAAACGTGACAAACAAGGTTAAGATGAACAACCACAAGAGGGAAAATTCAACAAGAGAAAAAGAAGAGATAAAAATGGAAAACAAAATGAGGGAAGATATGATGAATTTGGAGATTAAGTTGATGCATTTATTAATATATTGTGAACAATGGGTTAAACAACAAGAAGTAGAAGGCCCATGGTAAGGATGGGTGATGAAGAAAAGAGTAAAGTGGACCATAGAGTTGATGAAGAAGAGAAGAAATGAGATGAATGCATTGAAGAAGAAAAAGATGAACAGGAAAGCCCATGGATGTTTGGAGGAAATAAAGTTGCCAATAGAGCAATATGAGGATGAAGAAATAGAAAAAAGAGTTCTTATAGTGGAGAAGGTGAAGAGGGAAGAACAAACAATGACCAAACAAACACTTGTAGAAGAAGAAGACAAAGGAAAGAAGAAGGTGTCCATTCAAGAGGCACTTAAAGGGACATTATGGTATCTTTATTTTATATCTAACATTGTCTTTGAGTTTCTATATGCAGGTATTAAGATAGTGAGCATCCAAGTCAAGAGTCAAGTGTGAAATTTGAAAAGATATGGGACAATATCAATACACATGCAACAAAAAGAATGTGAAGACAAAAAAATATAGTTTGTAGCTATTCCAAAAGGAGAATATGATGCTAAGGGAGTCATTTAGTCACTCCATGAAGAACTATAGATGAAGATGAATTAATTGATGCCTTGGAAATCATAGAAGAAAGAGAAGTGACAATGGATCACATGAGATAAGTTGTTAAGTAAAGAATGAATATTGGTTGTAGGTACAAGCAATAACAAGAGAGAGAGCAAAGGAGAAATTAGAAGAGGAAACAAAGGCATAGGTGTGGAATTAAGGAGAACACACATTTGTATGATAATTTGAATGAAAAAGAGGATGGAGGTCAAGAATTTTCTCCCCTTGGGAGCATGGTGTAGGGGCATCTTGGCATGCTCATAAATAGTCTAGGAGTCTTATGTAGGAGTAAATTTGAATTTGTGATCATGAGAGGTTTTCTTGCTAAAAGGTAATTTCAAATTTTTATAGTGTTTTAGTAGGTATAAGTGAATATGGAAGATGTGTAATTGAGAAAAAATGATTTAAATTACCTTATTGGTCTTAGAAAAGGTCTTAATATTGGTTTTGAATGTCTATGTCATGTTGAAAATGTGAGGTGGCTATCTAAAAGGTCACCACCCTACATGGTTGGGAGTTTTTAGATGTTTTTTGATTTAGTAAATATCTATAGGGTTTGTTTGAAAGTCATTTTTTATATGGTATAATGATGATAGAGTATTTTATATTCTATAAAAGATAGATAGGTGTGAATAATAAATAGGTAGACATGCTAGTCATGAAAGAATGTCTGCCAAATGTATGAGGACTATGTATATCTTTATGTATATTGAAATAAAGTTTTAGTGAATATAGAAGTGAAGGACTTGTTGTGTCCAAGGTAGATTTTATATTAATTTCATGATAATATTTTATTTTCAGTCTTGAGAACAAGAATAATCTTTAATGAATCTATTTACCCTGTTTAGTTGTATATTTTTGTGTTTGAAAACTATGGAAGGGCATAAGCTAATGAAAAGGAAGTTTATATTGGTGAATAAGTGTTTGGAATGAATATTTGATGGTAAATAAATCTAACGAGTCACTAAGTCCCTTGAGTGTAGTTTTTTAATTGTTGAGTGAGGGTTTATACCAGTCTGCAAGTAGAAACCTTTCTCATGCCTTATATGTTGTTTGAAACAAGTTACCATAAGAAGATTGATAAATGAAGGATATGCCTATGTAAGAGGAATAATAAATAGGGTTTATTTATTATTTTTATAATGTGAATGGTGTTATGCAATTTATTGATCATTTCATGTTACAAACTAACTTGAATACCCTTGTATTCTGTAGTGTACTTGGTTAGATTGGACAATGGTAGTGTGTTTAAGGAAAAGAAAGAATATAATATCGAAACTCAAGTGTTTATTAAAAGGATTTAAATCTTTGAAAATTTTCAAATTTATTTAAATCCTTTTTGTTTCTTGTCAAGATGAATTATTTGTTTATACAAGGTTTTTGAGCTATTGACAATCACTTATTTTGCACAGTCAACTGCATTTTGGGAGGTGAGAGGTATGACAGTGGTTTTTTAAGCACTATGTGATGATTGATTCATGTAAAAAATACCAATATAGAATTTTTAAAATATATTTGGTTTTTTTAAACCTTTAAAAATTCTTAGTATAGAATTTGTAATGCCCTCAAGTTTTCTAAGTCTCATAGAAGCCCTAATCTAGGGTTTATACTATAATTTGTTTTATAAATACCAAAATACTATGAAATTTGTTATGTGTTTAGGAAATGATATTTTAAAATTTATTGAAGTGATTAAAAAACATTTTATCTATTTTCATATGGACATAATAGACTAAGTGGATTGATAGTGCTAAAAGACCTAACAGATTCAATACAAAGACAATAGTGAGCAAGCTTTGGAAAAATAAATGGTCTAAATGCAAAGTTAGGTCTTTTAAATTTGTGAATAGAAGGAAAATGGAAAAGGATATTTTAAATAGGTGATGGTTTTAAATTTTAATGAGGTACAGGACAATACAAGTAATAAATGCAAGGGAATAGGGCTATAAGGGTTGGAAAAAGATAGGGTAAGAGTTGTAAGTGACAAAGGAAATGATATGAACAGAATTGGGAAAGGATTTATTTGGTTGTAATGAGGTATGTGAATATTTTAAGTGAGTTTTTTTAAACATTTGAAAATAAGGAATTGAGTTTAGTCCTTTGGATAAAAGAGACCGAGTGTCGATCAAAAAGGTAGGGCAATATTGTATTAAATGTCTCGATGCATTGCAAAAAGGTAAAAAGTGAATTTAAAGGTGTAAAAATAGTCTAGAAGGCACCTCTAGGGTGACATAACATAACCTAATGTGAGGAAACCAATATCTAATGTTTCATGATTGCTCAAAGAGCTAAGAATGAATGGATTGAGTGAAAAGGTAGGAAGTTGGAGATGCATGAATGAGAAATGATAAAAGTGGTTTGTGGTGGGGTGTAGTGAGATGAAAGTATGTTTTGAGAATATTTTACTTTGATTAAGTAGGTCTTGTTGTGGTTTTTTCAATTAGACAAATAGATTCAGTGTTGTCAAGAAATATTGACAAGATTATAAATAAGAACAAGTACATGCAAGTGGAGGATATAGGTAGAGTTGGAAAGGAATGGAATAAATATGCATCACCTAATTTCTTAGAAAATGATACTTTATGGTAATGTGATTAATAATGGAGTGCATGAAATGGTTCTTTGAGACTATTTTATCACTTGTATGGTCATAATAGATAGGGTTAAGACCATCATATTCCACCTTGTAGTATTTTTAGGGTATGTCTCATCCATAGGACCTAAGTGAAACATGAAGCTTATGTAATTCACTCAGACTCAAAATTATATAATGCTACTAATGGTTTCTTATTTCTTATCCATGAAACTAGACACCCACCTAGGAAGAAGGCTCCTCCACTAGTACACTTCCTATCATATATACTTCCTACCCAATCTACATCTATATAGGCTATAAAATTGAACTCCTTACTTATTGGATACCATAATACATACTCTATAGTCCCCTTGAGATGCCTGAGTATCCTTTTGACTACTTAAAAATGATTCTAGTTTATATCTACTTAAAACATTTCCATAAGACCTACTTCTTGCATGATTTTAGGTCTAGAAGTAGTGGTGTACAACAAAATTCCAATCATTGACCTATATGATATTTGATTGATATTTGAAGACTCATATTCCTTGCTCAAATTATATCCTATAATCATGGGGGTACTAACTGACTTGAAATATTCCATCACAAACTTCTTCAACATCTCTTTTATGTTTTTGGCTTGTGATATGGATATACCTTTTTCAAATTGAGTGATTTTCAACCCAAGAAAGAATGATAATTCTCCTATCATGGATATCTCAAATTATTTATTCATCACCTCTGTAAAGGCCTTGGTCATGTTCTCATTATTTCCACCAAATATGATGTCATCCATATAGACAACTACTATAATTTGATGGTCATCTTCTATCTTAATTTATAGATTACTATCTATAACTCCTTTTTTGAATCCTTGATCTAATAGATACTTGTCCAACCAAGCATACCAAGCTCTATGAGATTAATTTAGACCATTGTTTCTCTAATTTTTTTGCTATTTACATTCAAATGAAAGAAGAAACTAAGGTTAAAGGTTAGGGGTTTGACGTTACCCAGATTAAGTTGCGCACTGTATCCAAGCGTTGTAGGAGCTCCTCTTTGGATGTGGAGGAAACACCTATAGAAAGAATAAGACTTAAACACAGAAAATGTTAGAATAAGATATGGTGGACTGCCAAGCTACGCGCTCAGTCATGGAAGCGTAAAGCTTCGTAAGGGGTGACAGTCTACTATTTAAAGAAAAGAGTGTTGTATAAAAAGGAATGATAAAAGACTTAAAGAAATGAAAAGGTAGAATAATATGTACCTGCTCCCTGTAGTCTATGTGTATCAAAGTGTTATAGCAAGCTGGTTAAAGGTTTTATCTGGTCCATGGGCTGTTTGGATGAGTTTTTTGGTTTGTACAGTCACTGACGTCAGTTAGGCTGCCGATGCCGGTAGGTAAATGGTGCCAACTTCGGTTAGGTTACCAATGTCAGTAGGGACAGTGGGCCTTTGGATGGGTTTCAAGATATTTTTGTGATGGACAGAGGACTCTGGGAGTTTAAAGGTTTGTGTAGTGTTTCGGGAAGGTGAATAGGGTCTAAAGAAGGGTAAAGGTAAAGGGTTGGTGTGTAAAAGGAGGTGGGAATAAGAGGAAGGATTTTAGCCCTTCCATGGAAGAAGTCAGGTTTCTAAATAGTGTTTAGGAATACCAAATGAAACTAAGTACCAATGTATTCCAAAATACTAAAATAAGAAGCATAATACTTAGCTTTATTTGGTGAAGAACCAGAGGTGTCAAAATGCTTATTCCTATTGTGGCTGATGTTGAGCTCCTCATACAATGTTTCAATCCAATGTTGGGAGTGACTTGTGTAGAGCTTTGGTAACCAAGAGAGCAATAGTCAAATTCTGATCCTTGGTCTCAGAATGTGTGCATTGATATCAAAGAGGCTGGGGGTAGCTCAATGTTAGAGCTCAGGTTTATGTAACTGACATCGGTGATCTCACTAGCATCAGCTGATAGTTGATCGATGTCGGTAGCTAGAGAATGGGTAAAAGGGCTATTTTTAGCTCTTTTCCCATTTCTCCATCCACCAAGTGCATTTGCCATTGGAGAACAGTCAAAAGATGGATTTATTAGGCATGAAAGTTAGTTAGGAGGTTAGAATAGAGTGAGAATAGGTCATGGGTAGTTAGGATTTAGATGACCTAGTCTTAGGGTGACTCATAGGGTAAGAAATGGTCTTAGGGTGAGGTGTCCAAGGTGATATGTCCAAGGTGAGGTGTCTAGGTGAGGTCATTAATTTAAAATAAGTAGTTTATTTTAAATTAATAAGGTATGTAAGTGTGGGTTAGGAGTGTTGACATTTAAAAAGAGACCAAGGGGGGGTTGACACAATGTTGGTGTCTACATTTGTCCCTTTTTGTCTTGTGGTTTGTCCTAACGAACTACAAGAGAAAAATAGATGTGGGTTGCCCTAGGTATGAGATGAGGTATTCCCCCTCAAAGTAGGAATCAAGAGAAGGGAACTTGAAATCGGGTGTCGATTTGATAGGTAGTGGATGGGTAAGGTGAGGTGGGAGTGTGAATGCTGCAATAGTTGAGATTTTGTGTATACCACTTCACATGATAGGTAGGTCAAATTGTCGCAGGCAAGGTCAAGGAGCACTAAAATTGAAGTAATCGGTCCCTAGATTATTAGTGGTAGCTGATTGGGTTAATCGATCAAAGTTGTAGCTCAAATTGGTCGAGGAGGACTAAAATTGAAGTAACTGGTCCCCAACTTTTTGGTCATAGCTGATTGGGTTAGATCAATCAAAACTATAGCTCCAATGGTCATCGTGTTCCAAGTATCTGGGTTAGGAAGTGCTCTTGGAAAGCACAAAAATGTCATAGATATTGGGGATCAACTGGGTCGCAATCCAACAATAGGTGTGAGGGGTGCATATAATTTGCTAACTATTCGTGAGGTAGCATATGTAATTAAAACAACCAAGGCAAAGTTGTCTCAAAAGTGGCTATGGTATGAGGAGATAGTGGCAATCTCCAAGGTCATTGGTCGAGTCAGGCTGAGATATTAGTGATCTCAAGGGTTGTTTATTGTGGTTAGGGAGATGTATATGATCTCCAATGTGCCCCATGAGAAGTCTATTAGACTTCTACAGTGTCAGGGCTGGTTGTTTGGTCATGATTTTAGGCAGGTTTAGATAGTTGGTCCATTAGGTAAATGGATGAACAAATGGCCGAGCTAACCTTAGAAGACCCCATGTCAACTAAGTGCTGCCTACATAGCCCCTATTTTAAGGGCCTCAGGCCAATGTAGTTCTCCCCAAAAGGGAAGAAGAGGGTAGGTTATGGATTGGATTTGACTAGGTTAAGTCATGGTTAAAGGTTGTATGGTTGGTCCATCAGGTAGACAAATGAACAAATGGCCGAGCTAACCTCAAAAGACCCCATGTCAACTGAGTGCTACCTACATAGCCCCTGTTTTAAGGGCCTCAGGCCAATGTAGTTCTCCCATAAAGGGAAAAAGAGTCAAAGAGGTTGTTGGTTGGTTTGGTTATGTTAGAAATGATGGTGTATGATGATGTTACAGCCTTTTCCATATTGTGTGATGGTGTATGCTGTAACATAGTTTATAAGATTTTTCATCCTTAGCAGTTTTCCATATTAGTGATGTTGTATGCTAAAAATGAAATGAGTTTATTTATGCTTCAACAAGTTTCCATATTGGTGATGATATATGCTTGACATAAATTGTGTTTGGTTGATAGTTTCCATGTGTATTGTTTTCCATAGAAACTAGTGTGAATGGGCTATGATAAATTATATAACACAAATTGGTATTTGTATTAAATAAATCATGAGGTTATGTTAGTGGTTGAGAAAATGTTTTGGTTGTGATTTTATGTTTTGGCATGTAAGAAGTGAAAGACGTGTTACTCTTTCATTGACAAGGACCATAATGATAACATAGATAGGGTTGTTGCAAATAAAATCTCCATTCATGCATTACGTCGTTTGACCATTGGTTTGTGTTAGAGAAGTACTCTAATCACTTGACATTAAGTGAGCTCAAAGTCCCTTGGGTTTTTGGAGTAATAGGTGTGATTATGTGAGATGTGAGGATAGCGTAACCCTTTTTAGTAGGGATAACTTTGCCCCTTTTATAGGTGACCCTGAGAACGACTATAGACAAGTCCATGACTTAATAGTTTGTTAATTAGTCTTTTTTTTGGTAGACTGATCAATGCGGGAAGTCTACTTGGGGATTTTATTTTGCTTTGTGGTCATGTGAAGCTGATTGATGTGGGCAGCTTCTGAGAGGGTGTTGTTATGGTAGCAAAATTTGGGCATAGCCATCCTTTGAGGGAGTGGTCTATGTTTTGCTTTGTATGTTTTGATGTCTTTGAATAGCTATCCTTTAAGGGAGTAGTCTATTAATTACATCAATTATGCAGTTATCCTTTGAGAGAGCAGTCTACATTTATAGTTTATGACCTTTTAATATTTTGTTAGGCATCCCAATTTTATGTTTTGTTTGTTGATTGAACTTTTAGTCATGGACTTAACTATAGAGGTTTAGGGGTTTCCCTTTTATTAGGACAAAAGCATTTACTGCTTTTTTTTAAAGGGTTAACTAATTTTTTTAGGGAAAAAGGGTCGAAAGGAATAGGAATAAGGATGACGGGGGTTGCTCAAGGGATGAGCTCAATATAAACATCAAGTGAATGACTACTTGGTTAATAGTAAAATGGTCACAGATGCAAGGCATTAAGGGGCTCAGGTTCTGGGTCACCTTCGAGAGAAGATAGATGATAAGTCCATGATCCATACTTGTGCATTATTATATAAGGTCTGAGCCAATTAGGAGCAAACTTGCCTCGTTTGCTTCTTTCTATATTGGTCATGTGTTGGTTTTCTTTAAGGATGAGATCTCTAATTTTAAAATCTCACTCTTTCATATTTTTGTTGTAGGCACGTTTTGGTTGATATAGGTTAGCATGTTGTTGGCATTTGATACAATGCCGAATATAGTCATTGTAGTCTTGGTTAAGAGTGGGCCAATAATAGCCCAGGTAGAGGATGCACTTTGTAACTGCATTACCACTAAAATGTCCTCCACAAATCCCATCATGGACTTGTTTGATGACATAAGATGTCTCAATGGTGGTTAGGCATCGAAGAAGGAGGCTATCAAAACCTCGTTTGTAGAGAAGACCCCCTAGCATGGTGTATTGAGCAGTACTCTTGATAAAAAGCCCACCATCCATTGCTAGAGAGGTCAGGAGGAATGATAGAATAAGTCAAGTAGTCAACAAGTTGTTTATACCAAACATCATGTGGACTAGAGAGGTTAGGAGGAGTTGTCCTTGAAGATGTTATTGTCCCTGAAGATGTTGGTTGAGATGTACCCAAGACAGAAATATTGGGATTTGGTGGTGAAGAGGACTTGGTGAATGGATATGTCCAAGGGGTAGAAGCCTACTCTTTTCCTTTATCCTTTAGAGTTTGGGACCTGGTGGCCACATTAATAGTGTTGATTTCAAATAAAGGGGGAGAAGGTGGTAGAGAGACCATAATCTCGTGTTGGGATCCCAATTCAAGTGAGGAGGTTTGGGAGACATGGGATGGTGTCAGTAGTTTGTCAAAAATATAGTCAAGAGAATCCTCAATAAGAAGGGTGTCCTTTTCCAAGTGTTGGTGAATGATAACCTTAAGGGCACAACAACTCTCAGTATCATGCCCAGGTGTGCGATGATACCAACATATTTGAGTGTCGTCGAACCAAGATGGTTTTGATCTGAGAGGTCGGTATGGCTTAATGGGTGGGAGAATGATGCTAGATGACTACAATAATCAGAATAATAGCAAATCATAAGAACCCACTAATGGATCTATGCTCATTTTTGCAGAAGGGGTTGACAACTTCTATTTAGGAGTTGTAGGGGGAGTTTTTTGTACCACCTTTTTAGTTGGTGGTGTGGCCACATGCATAGATGACACTTTCTTAGTGAGAGGTATCAAATTTTTTAGAGGAAATACGTGTTTGATGGGTAGAGGGAGTAATGGAGGCAATTTGTTTTTGTGAGGTGTTAGAGTAGGGAGCACTCCTATTAAAGTAGAAGGATGTGGACCCAAGATAGAGGGCAATGGTAAAGGTGGGGGAGGAGTTCTCTGATGTGGTTTAGTAGCCTTCTTTAGTATGGTGTGAAGAGCACTATTGTGCAAGGTGAAGTTCAAATCTACCTTCACTTGTGGGTGAGTGAGGTTTGATACATGGTGAACACCAAGAGATTTAATCTATTTCAGCATGGTGGATGCCTATGAGGGTTTGGATTCAGATGTGAAAGGCTGAACTTTTGATGATTTAGAAGTGGAAGTCCGATCCTCATTAGAGACTTTAGGGTGAATTGTCATGGAAGAGTTGGGAATAAAAGGTGAAGCGGAATGTGTAAGATAAGGAGCCTTAAGTCGCTCCCATAATGCCTCATGTTTTAGGTTCCTAAAATGGAGAAATCCTAATTTTTTTGCCAAATGAGAGAAAGGTTTAGGTGAAGTCACACGAGGTCTTACAGTCTGTATTTTGGAGGATTTGGATGCAATGATCATGGGCCAAAGGCAAGAGAGAACCATCACTAGATCTTCCTTGGCCGAAGTGGGTGAAGTGGTGAGTTCTTCTCTCAGTGGAGAAGAGATTGGAGAATTTGGCTCTTTGAGAGGATAGAGGGCAGGTATGATCATGCCTTCCACGTGTGGTCTAGGAGCATGGAAAGTATGATCCTCCATTGGTAATAAGATGGATGAGGGTAGGGCCACCAGCATTGGTACCATCAAAGCATCCTCCAATGTGGGAGGGGTCAAAGTAGACTCTCATACGTGTGAAAGGGGGGTGGATGGAGGACTATCTTCCATTGGTGGAGGACAAATAGGAGAGGAAGGCTCCTCTAAAGGGTGAAGTAGAGGGATTATGGCCCCTTCTACATGAGGGCGTGAGGCATGAATAGTAACTTCTTCCAATGGTAGAAGAAGAGGGAAGGTCGGGGCAAGAGGAACAAGTAATATGGGTTCCTCACGAGGTAGAAGTATGTGTGGAGGAGGTGTTTGATGTTATGGGGGTGATATAGGCAAAATAGGCTCTTCTACCCGTGGTGGGAAAATGGGTTGACCAACCTCTTTAGATTGTGGGAGAGGTTGGTTAGGAATGAAAAGAGAAACCATGTCGACCATGCATATGTTGTGCTCTTGGGGGTCATCGGCCATGGTCTGAACATTGTTTTGACTTGGAGGATAGTTAGGAAAAGGTTTTCTAAAGAAATCCATGTTTTGGTTAGCTGGCACATTAGGGTTATCCAAAACAAGGTCCCCTTTGTTTAACATGTCTTGAACAACATTTTTAAAGCTTTTATAATTGTCTGTGTCATGGCCTTTGACACGATGATAGTTATAAAAGTCATTTTCTCTATACCATGCAGGGATGGCTCGTGAGGGGTCAAATTGGACTGGTCAGATTTGAGGGAGATTGAGGACCCCCTACTTTACTAGTTTATCCAATACAAAAGCATATGATTCTCCTATTGGAGTGTATTGATGCTATACATACCATTGTTAGAATTGTCTTATGATGTGGAAAGTTCAGATTGGTTGGTGGTGGCAGAAGATTGTGACCTAAGGAATACAATGTTTGCTGATCCCTTGGACTTGGAGTGGGAAGAAAAAGGTTTAGAAGAAGGGTCATTGGATTTTGCATTGGTATTTTTGCTATGCAATTTGACCTTGTCTTCCTCGACTGCACAAAGTTCAAGCTTTCGGGCCATAGTGAAAGCTTCATCCAATATGCGGAAAGTTTGAACCCATAAAGTGGATGAGATGTGCTTGGCACATGATCTTGAAAAGAGCTCAATGAGCTCAGGTTGAGGTAGTGAAAAGGAGAGTTGATTGATCAAACCTCTCCAATGGGAGACGAAGTCAGCTATTGATTCATCCTCGAATTGTCTAATAGAATAAAGGTCTGTGATGGAGACCTTCTTGGTAATATTAATTGAGAAATGGTCAAGGAATAGCTGAGTGAGTTGAGTGAAGGTGAAGAGAGAATGATTGGTAATGGAGCTATACCAATCAAGGGTGGCACCAGAAAGTGACATGGGGAATGTGCGAAGTAATAATGCATCATCGTGAGCTATGAGGTAGCAAGCATGTCTAAACACTCATAAATGTTGTTGTGGGTCCTTTTTACTTTGAAAGCAAGTAAATTTTGGGAGTTCCCATTAGCTAGGGTATGGTTGAATAGGCACTGAAGGGTGGATAGGTTCGTTGCAAATTTGTTCATATGAAAGAACACTTCTTGAACCTAAAAAAGATGTCTCAAGGTTGGACATCTTATCCATTAGCATTTTAATTAGATTGGTAGATGGATTGGCATGAGGGGCACCCCCTAAGTTATAGGGTACTTGGAAGGCATTGGGAGGGGAGTATGACGTACTTGGTTGCATTTGTGTAGGTGTAACATACTGATAGTTTGTCATAGGGGCCGATGTTGAGGTGAAGGGGGCTTGTGCTATGAAATTGGAAGGTACAACTTGACTAGATACCACCAAGGGTGGTTGAATGGTGGTGACACTCGTTAAAGGATAGGTGGTCACTCTTGTATTTATAGGAACAAGAGTGGGTGGGATCGAGACAATCAAGTTCTAGAAAGGTGTTGAACTTGGTTGAACTATTTGTGGTTGAAGGGGTACATAAACCCTGATAGAGGTAGGGCCAGAAAGAATGGAAGGGGAGGCCAAATCTTGAACATTGGCCATAGTTGGGTTATTAGTCGAGGCAATGGCCTGAGTGACCATATGTTGGGTAACAGAGGCTATTGATATCATTGCCACTTCAACCAAGGAAGTTGGCATCCCATAAATAGGGTTACCTGAAGGATCTCACGTTTGGCTTCTAGCGAGATAATGTTGGAGAGCTTTGATGTTATGGTCAAGGAATCTCTCAAAATCTTGATCCCCTGTGGGAACAATAGGAGGTTGATCAGGGGTTGGTTGGATAGGAGTATGCTCAGTGTCTGAAGTATACTCCATTAGAGGACTTGGTACGAAGGGTGAAGGTGGGAGTGGTTGTTGACTTGCGTGGTCAACAAGAGATTTGGCTTGACTGCGTGTCAAAACCATCCAAGGCAACATGGGTTCAGGTTCTAAAAAACTATGTGTTTTAGTTTTAAAAAAATGGAATTTGTGTTTAACAGTAAGAAAGTTAGGTTTTAAGCTTGCTGTTTGGAAAGAAAATTTGTTGACAGTGATCGATGTCAGTGATTTAACTGATGTCGGTTAGAAAATGTTGCTGACATCGGTGAGAAACTGATGTCGGTGAATAGTTTCTGATGTCGATGAAAAACCGATGTCAGTTTTTGTGTAATTCTAGAAACACAAAAAATTGATAGTTTTTGGAAGAAGAAGATATTCTGAGTTGTTTTTAGACTTCAGAATGATGTGACCTTACCAACTCATACAATTAGATAAAAAATAAGTAGAATAGATGAATAGGAAAGCAACCTCTAAAATGTTAAATTCCTAGGAATAAGTTTTAAAGTCATGATGGATTACGCCTTAATAGAATATGTTGGGAGTTGGGCTTGAGATTGGGTCCTAAAGAAGAAGTCTATGGCTGGTTTTAGGTTGTGTTATGGTGCTCAAAAAATTGTGTTAGGTTCAGTACATGGCCTGGTGCTGGGGCTTGCTCTCTTCACTTCACAAACCTAGAGCCAATCTGGGCCGCTTAGCCAAAATATACTTTGCCTATAGTTTATACTCTGCCAGAGAACAGAGTGGGTCCTCCTCTTGGTAGTGAAGTCCAAGTAGGATTGCTAAGCGGGGTAAGGTATCCGCTAGGTGATGAAATCCTAGACGGGCCTTGTCTCAAGTAAGTTTAAATGTTTGATTTGATGTGATTGTTGTTTGGTTGTGTAACATTTGTGCACTACGATTTATTCATAATGCTTTTAATTACTAAGTGGGCTAAGTATGCATCCAAGCAAGAATGAAATGTAGTAGTTTTTAACCCAAATTGAAATATGTTGTTTGAATGCACACAAATGGAGAAGAGGTTAAGAGTATGAGTTTTTCACTACTCTATGATGCATGCAAAAAGTAACAAGAAGAAAAAGAGATGTTCTTTTTAACTTCTGCTTATGATTTCCTTTTGAAACAAAGAGATAGAAGAGAGGATGCAAGAAGAGAATATTTTTCTAATGCATCTATATGAAAGTTTGATTTTTTAAAAGAAGAATAATGAACCCAAGGAAAACTCTAGGTGTCCCACCAGGCATGCTAGAATGTTTCTCTAAGTTTTTTGCTATTTACATTTAGAATAAAGAAGAAACTAAGGTTAAAGGTTAGGGGTTTGACATTACCTGGATTAAGTTACGCACTGTATCCAAGCATTGTAGGAGCTAATCTTTGGCTATGGAGGAAACACCTATAGAAATAATAAGACTTAAACACAAAAAATGTTAGAATAAGATATGGTGGACTTCCAAGCTATGCGCTCGGTCCCAGAAGCGTAAAGCTCCGTAAGGGATGACAACCCACTATTTAAAGAAAAGAGTGTTGTATAAAAAGGAATGATAAAAGACTCAAAGAAATGAAAAGGTAGAATAATGTGTACCTACTCCTTGTAGTCCATGTGTGTTAGAGTGTTACAGTAGGTTGGTCAAAGGTTTTGTTTGGTCTTTGGGCTATTTGGATGAGTTTTCTAGTTTGCACAGTCATCAACGTCGGTTAGGCTGTCGATGTTAGTAGGTAAATGGTGTCGATGTCAGTTATGTTGCTGATGTCCGTAGGGGTAGTGGGCCTTTGGATTGGTTTCAGGATATTTCTATGGTGGATAGAGGACTGGGAGCTCAAAGGTTTGTGCAGGGTTACGAGAAGGTGAATAGGGTCTGAAGAAGGGTAAAGGTAAAGGGTTGGTGTGTAAAAGGAGGTGGGAATAAGAGGAAGGCTTTTTAGCCCTTCCATAGAAGAATTTGGGTTTTTGAATAGTGTTTAGGAATACCAAATGAAACTAAGTACCAATGTATTCTAAAATACTAAAATAAGAAGCATAATACTTAGCTCTATTCAGTGAAGAACCAGAGGTGTCAAAATGCTTATTCTTGTTGTGGCTGATGTTGAGGTCCTCGTACAATGTTTCAATCTAGTGTCTAGAGTGACTTGTGTAGAGCTTCGATGGCCAGGAGAGTGATAGTCAAATTTTGATCCTTGGTCTTAGAGTGTGTGCATCAATATCAAAGAGGCTGGGGGCAGCTCAATGTTAGAGCTCAGGCTTATGTAACCAACGTCGGTGATCCCCACTAGCGTCAGTCGACAGTTGACTAATGTCGGCATCTAGAGAATGGGTAAAAGGGCTATTTTTTGCTCTTTTCTCATTTCTCCATCTGCCAAGTGCATTTGCCATTGGAGAATAGTCAAAATATGGGTTTATTAGGCACGAGAGTTAGTTAGGAGGTTAAGATGGAGTGAGAATAGGTCATGGGTAGTTAGGATTTAGATGACCTAGTCTCAGGGTGACTCATAGGGTAAGAAATGGTCTTAGGGCAAGGTGTCCAAGGTGATGTGTCCAAGGTGAGGTCATTAATTTAAAATAAGTAGTTTATTTTAAATTAATAAGGTATGTAAGTGTGGGTTAGGAGTGTTGACGTTTAAAAAGGGACCAAGGGGGGTTGACACAATGTTGGTGTCTACAACCATAAAGATCCTTTTTAAATATACATACATAGTCTTTTTCATCTGATAGTGAAAACCCTTTAGGTTTCTCAATGTATACTTCCTTTTCTAAATTCCCATTCAAAAAAAGGCAAATTTGACATCCATCTAGTATACCTTAAATCATTTAAATCTTTCATATGCTAGAAATAATCTGATAGCCTCCAATCTTTCCACTGGTGTAAAGGTCTCCTCAAAGCTTACCCATTTAACTTGTGCATATCCCTTGCATACCAATCTAGCTTTTTTCCTAGTGACTTCTCGATCTTCATTTAAATTGTTTCTAAAAACCCATTTTTTGCCAATGACATTCTTGTCTTTAAGCCTAGGAACTAGTTCCCAAGTCTCATTATTCTCTATTTAGTCTAACTCCTCATTCATATAACCTATCTAAAATTTATCTTTGTTTGATTATATAATACTCTTAGGTTCAATCTTGGATAATAGAGAAATATTCTCTTGATTTAGATTACTTACCAATCTTCTCCTTGTTTGCTTACCTACATTTTTGTTACTAATGATTTGAGATTTAGGGTGATCTCTTTGAATTTATCTTGAGGGTCATTTTGAGTCCTGTCTCTCTTCAATTTATTCTTATTCCTCATAAACCTCTATAATCTCTTATTCATTATTTAAGTATAGATTATCTAAAGCATTTTTTGACTGTGACTGAGATTTCCTTGTCTCATCAATATTCACATTGGTGATTTCCATGATATTTTGTATTCTTTTGTTATAACATATATAGGTTGAGCTCATTTATTAGTATCCTAAGAATATACCTTCATCATATCTAGAATCAAACTTTCCTAAGCCTTCATCATCTCTTTTGATGAAACATTTCTCGTAAACACTCGAAAGTGTTCCACATTGGTAGGTCTGCCCTTCCATAATTCATAAAGAGTCTAATTTACATTATTCCTTATCTATCCTCTATTAAAAATGTATACAATAGTTCTTACTACCTTTCTTTAATATCCATTAGATAATATGGACTCATTTAATATAGTTATAACCATCTCTTGAACCATCCTATTCTTCCATTCCACTACCCCATTCTATTGAGGTGTCTTAGCTGCTGAGAATTATCTCCTTATTACATGAGCCTCACATAAGTCATAAAAATCATTAGATCAAGACTCTCCTAATATATCATATATTAGGCACTTTATTTTCCCATTTTTCTCATTCTTAACAAGATCCTTAAATGCCTTGAATTTGTGAAGAGCTTCTAATTTTTCTTTCAAGAATGCAACCCAAGTTATTCTTGTGTAATCAACAATGAGTAGCATGAAGAAGTTGTCTCCTTGAATGCTTTTAATTCTTGTAGTCCCATAGAGATTAGTGTGTATTAACTCCAAGGGTCTTGTGGTAGAGTACTCCTTGGACTTGAAATTTTTTCTATTCTAATTACCATGTTGACATGTCTTACAAAGTATGTTTTTAGGTTTGGTGATCTTATGTATGTTCTTCATAGACTTATTGGTGCTAATCTTGACTAGGTTGTCAAAGTTTAGGTGAACTAGCCTTCTGTACCATAACCAAATTTAATATATCTTTCTCATGAATCATCTCTACTTCTTGATCTCATTCAAAAAATATAGGTTATTCTTAGTCCTCTTGGCATTGACAATTAACCTTCCTTATTTGGCTTTCCTTATCTCACACCCTTTATCATGAAAGGTTAGTATGTGTCCTTGATTTCACATTTTAATTACACTAAGTAGTTTATGTTTCAAACCTTCCACATAAAACACATTTTGTATCTTGGTATTTCCATTTTCTAAACTCAAGACACCCTTGCCAACTATACTGGCAGTTGTGTTGTCTCCAAACCTCACTATTTCTATAAGATTCTTCTTTAATGAGATGAACTTATTTATGTCTCCTATCATGTGTCTTGAGAAACCACTATCTATATACCATTTCATGCCTTCATATTAAATTTGAAAGGTAGTATGAGATAGCATATAATCCTCTTTGGTCTTTTATTCCTCCTTAGAAAATAGCCCATCTTGCCTCCTGAACTCAATATGATCCATCCTAACTTGTTTTGGTTTCTATACCAATGTTTGATCCTTATTATGCATTCTAAGATATTCAAATGTATTATTGAATCTTGTGGTCCTTCTAACTATATTAGAGAAACATCTTAAAATGTGTCTTATATTGTGGTAGATGTAGCAAACAACATTTCTATACTTACCATGGTTCCATGATGACTTATCCTTTATAGCATTAGGATGCCTAATTGATATTTTCATGTTATTACTCTTGACTTGTTCTTACTTCTCATACACTCTCTCTCAAATTTTCTCATTTTTTTTATGAGCTACTTATGCTCAAACTTTAAGGAATCTAGCTACATATTTGACTGGTCATACTCAACTTCCTTTGACTTAAACCTTGTGTTGACCCCTTCTAATTGACTCCTAAGATCCTTGATTGTATTATTTTGATATTTTAAATCATTAAGGTAACTTATTATCTCAGCTTCAAGTTATACTTTAGCTTCATAGTAAACTTCTTCATCATACATGTTGTCTTCTTCTTGTTGATCAGAAGACATTCTTGTGCTTCTTAGGATCAACTTCAAGTTGTTAGAATTACATAAAAGGACCATTATCTAATTAAAATTACTGGAATCATAATTAATAATGGGGGAGCATGAATTAGTCTTCAAATATTTTACAATTTTACTTTATCATTCATGAACTATCAAAACAATATAGTGAACTAGCAACACATTAAGAGCCATGTACATGAGACAAGAACATAACACATAGAATAATTATTTGAGTGGAAAATACTCAAGGGGAAGAAAACCCACTATTTATTTAAATGTAATAAATTACTCTAAGACAAACATTAATATTTAGTGAATCACCAACTTTACTTTGAGTAACAACCCCAACTAGCTAAGCACCTACTCAATTAGGCTCTAATAAGCACCTACTTGCAAGGAGGCACTAACCCCCTAGATAACTCAGCACCAAATAATCCACTTGAAACCCTTGATTAAATTTTTAACACTTTGTTTATCATAAAACACATTAGGATCTACTTATTCATCTCTTCTCTCTCTTCTATCCTTCTCAAACTACCTTATAGGCTTATTCACTCAACTAGTCCTCTTTTTAATAGATTAGGTCATTTAACCATGATAATCATATACAATAACCATGGTATATATTCATGATGTTTCTATGCCTCCTTATAATGGTATAAAATACCTCCTTCATATCTTCAAAGTTCTATCTTATTTGCTTCAACTCCCTCAATATCTAACTAGTCAATTAGGCCTATTAGGTCTTATTCTTATACTAGGCTCTTTCTCATACAAATATTGGTAAGAAATACACAATTTACCATTTATTTTTTAAATAAAATGTTCCTTGGTACATGAAAATAAAACTAACCAAATATTACAATAGGTTAGTCATAGCATATAGGACCAAAAGCCTCTTTTAGGCCTTAAGGATACCTAATTTGGTTAGGCCTTCATTAGCACACACTACCCTTTGAACTCATTGGAACACTTTAAAAATCATAAAATGGTAATAAAATATCATATGTCACTAAAATATATCCCTATGAGGCTCATATTAGGTCCATAATGATTTTTATCTCCAACCACCACTTAAAGCATGCCATTACCACTGTTCACAATTAGGCATGTGCATACCCATAAACTATGTCTTGAACAACTAAAGAAAAAACATAATTTGTCAAAAAATCTTTAAAAAAAATCATATTGATATAAAATTAAATACCTCAAAAACTTCACCAAGTTAATTATACTTCATTACATAGGGAAAAAGGACTTAAACCCTTCTCTATAAGTAGCCCACTTGAAACTACCAACTAGCCTCAAAACATAGTCATGGAAATAATGACCTAAAACACCTATAGAGAAACTTTTAGAGACTTAAAATTCATTAATATGATCCTATGAGGTAATTCTACCATTCTTAGATAGATATATAATATGGTCAAATGGCAATATTGGTCTTGTAGACCAATCTCATAGTCTTGTACCTCACTATCTCATTTAAACTAGATAAGTCAACTTATGAGAAACATTTTCATCATATCCATTAACCTAAAAAACATATATAAAAAATGAACATGTATTATAAGTATTTAAAATATCTTCCATCCACTTGTATTCATCCCTAATCCATGATAACACATCCCTAATCAACCTTTCACTTCTGAATGGGTTTCTCACTATTTACATCATTAGGTATGTTAGTGAATTTTTAAATTATAAGATAGGTTTAAAAAACCTAAAGGATATAAAATAAGTATAAAACACCATGAAAATCAAACACAAGTCTCAATATTTGTCCTCCATCTATTTATAGACTTTGACTAGGTCAACTTTGACTGTTACAACAAATATCAAAGAAACAAGGCCTTTCCTTTAGGGTCCACTCACTCACCTAAAAAACCAATCACACCTAGAGGTACCTAGGAGAGTTGAATAAAACTTTAAGTCAATAAAATAGACATTCCAATCCATTCTAATCACTTTAGAAATACATGCTTCATATCATGGCACTATTAGGGTTCTTTGAGGGTTTATACCATCTTCCAATCTTAACAATCATTCATAAAGATTAGCCCCTCATTTTGGAAACCAATGAATAAAAATTGATATAATACCTTTCACCATATTTCATTAATGTCTTAGGTTATCATGTATAGGTTACACATGCCAATAAATTCTTGAAAGTCATTCTCAAGTTGAGAACCCTTCATTCTGTGCACATGAGAGCCTTGAAACACTTTTCATTTCCTTAACCTTAAAATTTTGACCTAAAACTTCATGTATATGATTAAATAAACTTGAATTTCCTTTTTCAATTCTCACCTAGTCACACATGCCTTTGAAGTTGATCCTGATACCTCATCTAGTTACTATCTCTATCTTTGCTCTCTAAGCCTTGATTTTCAAGTCACATTAAGCCTTAAAATTGACCTTCTAGCCACTATCCAAGATATCAATACTTCATATACATTTAATACAACCTCTTACCATGCTAAAACACTATCATAAATTATTCATATGCGTTGACAATACTTCATGACACCTTATTAGGTCAGGTATATTCTAGAACTAGTCTAGTTGTATGTTAGGTCTGTAGGTCCTACCCCTATAAGCTCACCTTGAGACTCTCATGAGTGTTCCAATATCTCATATGCATGATCCAAAAACCTCATACAACTTATTATGCCTCTATGCATCCATCTCATTAGACCACCAAGCTCATACCTTCTCACAAGGTCTCTTTATGCAATGATTAAGCTTCTCAAGCACTTAAAGTTTGATACCTAACATTAAAATACTCCTTGATATTTATACACATTTATCTCATTCCTTTTATTATCCTCAAACAATGTCATACCTATCAAGGATGTAATCAAATAAGAACATTATTTAATGACCTCATAAACAACCTTTGACATCAATGACACCATCAATGCCAAACCTCAACAATAGAAATTATGCTAAAAAAGATTAAAAAAAAGGGTAAATAGATTAATTAATGGATTATTATATGAAATTATCATAATTTAAGGTGATGTTATGCATGATAGTGGAATGATAAAAATTAGGTATAAACACTACCCATCCATTTGATATAGTCATCAATCATATCTAACAAATAGATAATCACATCTTAACCATCAAGATCAAAGCCCAAGATTGTGTAGTCACAAAAAAGAATGAAAAAATATTTAGAATAATTCCTTCTCTTCCTACTCCTAAAGGAAAATACAACATCATTGGGCAATTTGGAAAATACCCACCTAGATATCCATTCTCAACCTTCTAAAAACATCCACTACTTATAAAGATATCTTGTATAAAACATTATAGAATTCAAGAGTCCCAAGTGACATTGACAAATATAAATTCTAATAATTCATCACAGTTATTATCGATCCATCAATTCACTTTTGAGAAAAATGATATCTCTTCCATGGGTCAATATAATAACTTGTCCTTATACATTGAAGCCATACTTACAAAAGACAAAGTAAAAAGGGTAATTATAGACAATTGATTTGGTCTAAATATTTTCAAATTAACCTTTGTGAATCATCTAGGTTATTCTACAATAGCATTATAGTTTAACACCATCATAAAATCCTATGATAACACATAATGAAAATCAGTTGGAAAGATACATCTTCCAATCATGGTAGGACCTATCATGCATCAAACATTACTATGTGTAATTGATATTTACCTTTCTTATAACATACTTATTGACTGACCATGGATTCACCCAATGAATTTTTTTTTATCTAGACTTCACCAATGTATCAAATTCCTTCTTTCCAATATGAAAGTTACAATTCTTGGTGACCCCCAACCATTCTGATAATAAAAATTGTTGGAAAGACGATACAAAAAAGAAAAATATTATCCCATTGAATAATAATCCTAAGAGTTAGAAAAATCTATAACATTATAACAAAAAAAAATTTAAATTTATTTCCATCCTGATGATTTACCATCCACATCTAAAATCTGACTTGCCAAGTCCTTGTCTTCCAAGTTCAAGATCATTGACAAAGTATGGGAGAATATGAAATCTAGGATGCATTCCATTTATGAAAAATGTACACTTCTCCTAAAATTCATAGTTGGCCTAATATGAACATGAAAAATTCATAAGTATGTCATCAATTTGGTAAAACTTCTTTTGTGAAAGGAAGACTTTTAAATGAGAAGATTAAGAGTTTAAATGATTCCTGACTATATAATGATGGTCTAATTTTTTTTCCAACAGAATGAATATCTTGTAGAAAATGTAATCATGCGTAAATTTATTAAATAAAAATGAAAAGGTATTAGTATCCATTAACAAGGGATCATATAACCTATAATTTACCTATAAAATAAGGAATACCATAGTACTGGCTACAAATTGGTTGGTGGTGATCTATATGATGAAAACAAAGATTTTTTCATGATATCTAAGAATTATTATTCTAGGATTAAACAAGTTACATTCATATCCTTTATGAATATCCATCCACAAACCTCTTTGAATACACAAATGTTCTCACCTTTGAACTAAAGTATCTAGAACTCATAGATTGGGACAAAAAAACCCTATACCACTCAACCTATTCTAGAAAGATGAGGCAATCTCAGATTGATAAAACCCTATAGTATTTTGGTGTGCCCTAAGTAAAATACACTCCAAACCCCTATATGATTTTTTTCCTTGTCCAAATAGTGATCAAAGTCTCGTTCATGATTCACAATTAGTTAACATAATGACACAATCATTTTATAGTTTATTTTTTGGTCCAACATTATTGAATTTCCTCCTAAGTACTTTGTCTCCATTATTTACCCTTTTAGTTTATTTCCAAATACATTAAGTTCTAAATTAGCTTGTGTCATTTATTTCATATCTATATCATTCTTATTTTGTCCCGTAGTTTGTTCTATTTTGGTAATTAATTTATATTTTTCCAAATTTTGTTAAAATAATAAAATAGATGTTTTTAATTGATACATTCAATTTGAAAAATAAGAGGGAAAGTGCCGAAAGTGGAAATAAAGACAAGAGATATAAGAATTCTCAGATAAGGGGTATACTAATGAGAAAACAAAATGAAGAGAATGATCTAAATATTTAAGAGTATAATTCAACTTTTTAGGAAGTGATGTTACTAAAATCCAAGGATTGCATCAAGGGGATGCCTATGTATTGGATCTGTATCATTGAAATCATACCAATATTATATGTAATTAGGATAATATTCATAAATTTAATCATCATCATAATAAATAACTAACTTATTAGGTTTTGATTTGAATTGTGATATGTCATTTTGATCACCTTTTGTTTCTATGTATTAGAAACTCTTTGCACAATAGATCAGATTATTTTATAATATTGTTTTGATTTTGAATATTCACATCATTGTTAGGATTGTGTATGCTAGGTTGAACCAAAATCATGTGTTATATATTTAATATTAAGAAGAAAATTAATTTTTTCTTTGACTTTTTTACTTAAAGGTGTAACCATGTATTTTTTAGTGTTGACCTTATCTTTTTGATCTATGAATGAAGTAGATATAATTGTTGATTCCTTAGAAACCATATTCATATCATTATAATTTTTAGGGATATTTTTATTTATAAATTTATTAATGAGAAATGCTTTAAAAAAAGTGGTTTCTTGATTATCTTGAATTTGTTATTGTGACTTTTTATTTTGGTAATTGTTTTTTTTACAATCTTACTTGCTCTAATTTTTATTTTTTAATCTTTTCTTGTTTTGAATTGTATTTTTGTATCCATATGTTCTTTTGAGATACAATATAATCAGGTTTCTTAATTGATTTATCTATTATAGGATCATTGCTATCAATGATACTTTGTATTTTATTTTTTAAAGCTAAACAACTATATGTATGATGTCCATGCAATATATGATATTCACAATAGTATTTTGATATTTTTATAGGAGGCATAGAGGGTAAGGTAATCAATTTTTTTATAATAATTTCTCTTAGAAGCTTACTTTGTCTCTTATTGGCCTTTTTAAATATATTTTGAAGTATTAATTATACATTTATATTCCTTGTGAGGAACATGATAACTAGATGAAGATGTAAATACATGATTGACACTAACATACTTTGGATTATTTGTATACTTTTTTAATTTTAAAGTGATATAATATTTGAACTAAAATACTACTTTTTTAAAGTCTTCTATTGATTTTATCATAGTCAATAATTGATCTTGGAGGGTTTCAAAAGGACAAAACCTAACTATATCCTATTTAATATGCTAACAAACACCATCAAGAGAAGGTGTGTAAGGTGGAGGGATATATTATTATTTTTATTTGGAAGGTTCATTTTATATATATAAGTTACTTGATTCTTTTTATCAATAACATCAAAATAACTATCAATAGACGCATTGTAATCATGTTATAAATCTATGCTAGGATTATGATAGTTTAGTGCAAGAGTAACATCTTATGAAGATAAACATGAAGTGGAAGTAGAGGTAAAATCATAAGATGTGTTAGAAGGAATTTCAAGATTTTAAATTTAAATTTTTTATGTGTTAAGGGAATATGAATGAAGTTAATATTCATTGGTTGACAAGGGAGAAGCATTATGGCATGTAGGCTCAATTTTCACTATTTGTAAAAGAGAAGAGATAAAATCATTATTATTAGTATTAAATTGAACTTCAAAGGAAGGGGAAATAATATTTTTTTCATGATTAATATCATCCTCATTTCATCTTATTTTTAGTGTATTTATTTTATAGGAATGAATGAAAAGAAGCGTATTAACAAGGTAAAAATAGAATTTATGTGTGAAAGGATAAGGTTCTTCTTTTATTATGGTAGGAGGTAATTTAAGAAAGAGTAGATAATTGATTTTAGAATTATCTTTTTCATCTAAATCAAAGGTTAAAGAATAAGGTGAAGGAAAATTCCAAAGGTAGTCTAAAGGTAAATCTATATATGAGCTTAAAGGAGAAAACAAAAAAGGGATTCAAGGATGAATCAAGAGGTGATTTTAATCCTCAAGATCAAGCTGTCTATTTATTTCTAAAATCTCTTGTTTCTAGGTTTCTTCAAAATCAAATTGTCTATTCATTGATACATCATCAAAATCATAATCATTGAAATATTCTTCTTCCATAACTTTTTTATTTTTTTCAATTTGTCCATTAATTATCATAATTAAAAGGAATAGCATGAGTATAGAATAAATTATCTATAGGATGGACATCAATAACATACTTAATTTAAATATACATGATATATACAAATAATTTAAATGTTTATTTATATCAAGTAATATTACGTATACAAAATAGATAAGTAATATGAATACAATACAAGGGAAAAATTCAAGGTATAATGGATGAGCTAGGCAAGGGTTTTAATGATTGTGTGGGATCTCAAATATACTTTCTCATTTGAATATTAGAATTGGACAAATATTTCAGAGCACTAAATACATAGGCTAAACCATGCTTGTAGCCCATTATCTCATCTCTAAGGGTACAATGATAGTAAATTCCCTAGATGATATGATCCTCTTATGTGAACCAAAAACAAAATAGCTAAAATAGATTCCTATGGTGTAAACAAGGGACCTGGGCATTTGCAATATACCATAAGGTAAAATAAAACTAAAATCCATGGATAAAATTATGTAGTGTCTAAGTATTTGGATACTATCCCTCACTAAATAGTGATACTAAAACAAGTCACCACTTAACATAGTCGATAAAAACAAGAAATAAAAAATAAAAAATAAATAGAATAAAAGTCAAAAAAAGTGTGTATCAAGATCAAAAAGTTTCAAGCCAAGGTCAAAATAAAATGCTTCATTTTTAAATTTTATCCTAGATGATAATACAATTTATTCAGTGTCAAATTAAGATTCAAGGTTGAAGGAGATTGACTCATGGTGTCAAATTTATATCCAAATTATTTTCTTTCAGTGCCAAGAATTTATACATATATGTATGAAATCTTGGGACAAAAATTAATCAAATAGAAAGTAGTGTTCTAAGAAAATTATAGGTTCACTAGAATATTTAATGGTTACCTTTTATTTAAAAAATAAATGTTATAAATACTAAATAGGTGAAATTTTGATTTAGATTATGGATTGTACATAATCTAAATGTAAAATATATAAAAATACATAAACTAAAATTAAGTTATAAATATTAATAAATAATGAGATATTCAAACCTATATTGATTTGACTTATGCTGAAGGTATGGGTAGATTAAAGATGTAAAACTCTTAGAAGGATATATAAACTATGTCTCACCTAAAAACACAATTCTATGATATACTAGGACATGGTCATACTAGGGTAGATAGCGACACACTATGATCTTGTCTATTGATTGTGGTGTCATATAGGCTAACTGTGAAATTGATTTTTGTTTTTTAGTACTTAAGATATCAAAGAGGTTTATTATTTATTTGTGGATGTTGATTTGACATATTGAAACACTTGCAATAAGAAACTCTTGTTCCTACACATAAACCAAATATAAATCAAATACAAAGGGAGAATTATTTAATCAGAATAATATATTTATTATTAAAAACCCCTACATAATATGAGTGCTACCTAGATATCTAAAAGTGGCCTCCAAAATATGTACTTTTCCCTCCTAGAGTAAATCTATGAATCTTGATAATTAACTATATGGATGCAAATATAAAATTGACTTGAATTCATGACAATGAACTCCATTGACCTAAAATAAAATAGCTTTAGACTTAGCCTATGACAATTATAATAAATCAAAATTAGAATTGGAAAGATTAGTCACTTTTTTCTCAGTGTGTAGTATAGTTTCCAAGTGATTGATAAATGAGTAATAAATGATATTCATGTGCTTATGTAGTGAAAAAATTGAAATATTTATGTTAACTAATTTTTATAAAAGTGTAGGAAGGATAATATGAAATGTATTTAATTTTAAAAATAATCATTAAAGTGTGGGAGATAAGGTCATACTAGTGGATAAGGATGAATTTTGACCTTGTCCAACCTAGTATGGTCCTATCCCAAAAGGATGGAGATTTTTACAATTTGGAAAACATAAATATATAAATAGAATAGAGATGTCTGAGTTATGTTTTTAGTAATTGAAAATAGTGATTTTAATAGTGAAGGCTCTTGTAGATATTTCAAGTTAACATAATGGTAAATATACAAAGTAAGGATGTCAAAATTAAACATTATCAGACACTTAATGACTAAATTTGCGTGTTTAAGAGAGAATAATGATAAAAATACTATAAGAATAGAGAAAAGATAAATAATTTATATGAAATTAATGTCACTATATTTTGTGAATTTAATTGTCTCTTTATCATTGAATTAATTATTTATTGCATTGGTCTCATGTCCCTATGTGATTTTATGAAATTAGTCAATTGTTGGGGAGTAAAAAATCCACTATTATTTCCCCTAATTATTGTCTACAAAATAATATATTAATAAGTGTGAGGAATAGGGTATATATAGACCATAGTCACACATGTAGAGAGGGAGAGATATTTATGATAATTTATTCATTAATTAAATGGAGGGGACATAATGGACCAACCTAACCTTTATAAATAAATTTATACAAGATATTTACCTATTCACACCATTAATGATAACTCAAGTGGCATCAATGCCTTTGGTAACAAGGTCACTCTTTACCCCTACTAATTTCGTATCTACTAGTCATTCACTTCTTTCCCATGATTTTGTTAGTTTGATTATTTTTATTTCCCCTAGTTTCTCAGTATTACATTTATAATATGTGTTTCATGTGTGTCTAGTGATCCTATAAAATTGTTTCAAAAAATATTTGTGTCTCTACATAATAAAAATTCTCAGATATTGCGTTTATTTTTATTCAAGTAATGTAATATCCTAAGGTTACTAGTGTAGAAAACATTAATGATATTCAAAGGAGTGTTACTTTTATAGGATTCATTAATGTGCATCATATAAATTGGAATAAAATATACCGCTATATGTGTTCCTATGATAATGTTGTTCCTAGATTTTATATTTTCCACTGCTCTCTTTTGGTCACTACAACAAATAATTTAGAATATGTTGTTCATACATTTATTATTTCCAATATTAATGATAAAATTGAATGTATGTGCTCTAGATTGTTACCATCAAGGATAATAGATATAATTTTTATTTCATCATCTATTTCTCCTATTGATTTTGATTTCCATGGCTCCACTTTAGTCATAACTATAGTTGAAAACATTCTTATAGAGTTGATTATTTCTATTTGACCTCCATTGGAATATAGTATGGTCAATCCATCTCCTATTTACACATACATTACCACACTAATTTCATCCACTCCATCATATATTGTTTATATACCCACTTTGGTTACTTAAACCACATTAGTACTCCAAAAATTATCAACACCTACTCAAAATTCATTGTGGTCCTTCAAAATAAAGAAGGAGAATCTCAAGTGGATTAGATAAAACAATATGTAGTTGGTTAGAGATCAAATAACTATTAACATGAACAAATAGAGGTTAAGATGAAATTTAATAATTCCACTAATATGTTAAAGAGTATTAGTTATAGTATATTATAAAAATATGGATCTCGCATGCTCTGTGATGTTTAAATGTTTTTGTTTCACTCATCAAAAAAAGGAAGAGGCATAGTAAAGATAATTTTAAAGGCATTGGATATTATAATAGTGAATTGGAGTATGAAGAATACCCTAAGTTTATTTTCAATTCCATCGATTGAATAAATGAAAAGGTTATTCATATAAAGAGATGTGAAATAATTAAAGACTAGGGTGAAAGTTAATGCTATTGAGGATATGATTGTAACATATGTTGAAGTTGCATGAGATTTTATTTTTAGGTCATTAGTGGAAGTAAGAAAAACTAATTTGAAGAGTGAAAATTCACAATAAAACATTCAAAGTTAATTTATAAAAGTATCATAAATGGAGAATAAATTGAATGTCAATGCCATGATTTTTAAATAGGGGTTTCTTCCCAATTTTGTGATCATGCATATGTGTGATGTTAATTTTTGTGAAATGCACAGACTAGGATTTCACCTAGGGAACACCTTCTTACATCTACAGTCTCATAGTTGAGCATGTTCATAACAAACATTATTTCATTCTTTTCAAATTCAAGCATGCCATAATCATATAGGGAGGATTTAAATTTAGTATTGACTTATGAGTTTACTAATATTCTTAGTACTTTTTTGGTTGCATTCAAAGGAGAAGTGGCCTTTTTAAATATAAAGAGTAGTCAGAGAGTCTTGTATTTTTGATAGATGTGGTCAACAAAGTTGAAAAATTAAATATTTTTTGGGAGTATCTCAAGTGTCATCAATTGAATCATGTGAAAGTGATCACTTGAGTTGAGATTAAATTTATGAATCCAATTATTTACATGTCACAAGTGGAAGAGGACTAAAATTTCTACATTCATGATTTTAATGGGAAGAAAATCATGGATTAAATTTTCACTTTAGACAGGTCCTAATATTTTGGAGCACAAAGTTACATAAAAGTGTTGAGTTTATAGGACTTGGTAAAAGAATTATCATGCTAGTTATATATTTGTGGTTTGATGTTTTAGTAGCAGTAGTGATTTATTTTTGTTTTGTTACCTTATTTAAATTTGTAGTTTAAAAAATGCAAGTAATTTGAATATTTGGCCACATGACATCCTTTATTTTGTTAATAATTTGTACTAAAATCTTTAAATTGAAATGGTGACAAAGAATTAAAAAAAAATTGAATTTCAAAGATTAACATTTCCTTGGTGGGTGGGTCATGAGTTTGATTTTTATTTTATTAATTAGATTAGTGATTTGTGTTTTCTTATCTTATGTTACTCACTAATTTGATTTATATTCTATTTTTATGAGTTGGGTAGATTAAGCATATATTATTATAAAAATTTCATTGTAACACTATAACACCCATCATGTGATGATACTACCCTTCTTTGATCTTAGTGTATCCTTTCATTTGATGAATTTTATGACTCCTTTGTCATTGTGTTTTATGTGTGATGCTTTTGTTGGCCATCATAAGTAATGTATTTAGGTTTGACATGTTTGTGATAATAAATATAAACCTCTATAAATTTTGGCATACATTGGATCTTGAACCCAAGATAAAATGTAGCTAGATTGATATCACTTAACCTTAATCTATTAGTTTTGGTAGTGGATATTGAATTTTATGAATTTATTTTATAACAATTATCAATCCAACCTTACCTATAAAATCCTAATATAATTCATAGTAGGAGAAAGAAACATTATATAATATAAATAAATTTCTTATCGTATTATTTAGTTTTGATAGTTCACCTAGAATTTTACCTTGCATCTAACATAGTCAAAACTAATTATACTTCCATTCATACATTAAATTTAGGCCTTGGTTGACATTGATGGTTTAATAAAATGTGGATAATGATTGTGTTAGTCAACATCACCAATATAACATTTTTAATTTTTTAATTAAAGGAAGAAATATTAAAGCAATTATTTATTTACTTAACATATGGTTGTAAGATTGAATTTAGATTTTTTGAACCATAGTTCTAGAAGATGGTAGATTATTTATCAATGAAGTTGGTTAAGATATTTAGCTCTTAGGTTTTGCCACTTGGGAGATAATATAATTTGAATCTAATTGAAACTCTATAAAAAAATTAAATTATTTAACCAATGAAAAAAATATTTCTCCCAACTACACCAATATGGAAGGAGATGCTATGACTTTAATCTATAACATGTCTCATGATATGTGTGGTTTAATTATTTTTTATTAGATATGGTAAAAAAATGGGAAGGGGGTCCCTGTCACATTTCTCTTTGTTCTTAGAATGGTCAGCATAAATAACCATGTCTAAGTAGAGTATATATATGAGATAAAGGTTAGTCTTTGATTATCATATTGTTAATTCTTCTCTTCTTTAATTATTTTAGAGGTTACACACATGAAGTGGATAAATTATATTTAAAAAGTATTATTCTATTTATTCAATTATTGTTATGTATGTGATTATTCTTATCTTAATTATATGATATATTATTCAATTATTGTGAATCATATAATCAATTTCATTACAAGTGCTATGAGAGCTTCAATTTAAGCATTTTTTTATGACAGATTTTTTAATGTGGTGTAATTGTTGTCTTGAGAGTTAAATGATCGAAAAAAATAAATTTTAATCCAAAATAAATTTATTTTTTCATCACCATATAATTTTTTAGGGATTTTTAAGGAAAAAAATTTGAAATTTTCTTTTCACCCTTTCACAAATTAGTAGTCATTGGAATAATCTCAATGTGATGATCATAATGGTATAATACTCCTAGTTTTTTTATGTTCAAAACCCTAACCTTAAGGTTCGTACATGGTTGTCCAAAAACTCACAATTGTAGAAAAAGGAAAGACACTCCAAGAAAAATACCTCACAAAGATGACATGGATTCTAAAAATTTGGATCTAGGGGTTTGTGTGATGGTTCAATAAATCTAGTAATACATACAAAACATTTTGAAGAAAGATGACCTCAATATGTTACTAATAGACATCACTAAGGTAAAATATGACATGAATGATATTAAGTCTTAGTTGGTAGTTAGTAATGTGAAATTGACCATTAATATGACTCATATTCCATAGAAAAATAATCCTATACTATTTCATCTAGGTTCTCCCCACAAAAAAATAAAATAAAATGTTAGTTCGAAGATCATGATGCCAAAAGTGGAAGTGCACAAGTTTGATGCCAAGGATACACTCACTTAGATTAATCAAATAGAAAAATTATTTGATCTAAATCAAACCCAATATACATAAAATTTAGTCATGGCATCTATGAAGGCCTTATTTTCACTTGGTTGGTATTTACTGAGGAGATAGAAATGAATTATAATAAAAACATCTCAGAAAACCTCTTTAGTTACTTCACAAAATAATGATAAATGGGGACTGTATAGAATTATATTAAGTAGTTATAAAGTCTAGCATTAAGTAGTTATAGATTATATCCTTATACATGGATGACATCAAAAATGAGAAAATGCCCAAAATTTCATTAGGTAGGCTCAAGGATAACATCCAACTTGAGGATAACATGTTTCATCTAGCTTCAATATCTAAATTCATACCATTAGTGCACAAGGCAGAGGAAAAATATGTAGTCAAACTAAGGGCTTTGATTAATCTATATAAATTCAATTCCATAGAATGATCATTTCATTATCGTAAAAAAAAACCCTCATAAAAGTAAATATAAATGTGCAAAAGGATTATGTTTTGGTTGTGACAAATAATTTAGCAAAGGACATAAACATGTTGAAAAGAAGTATTTTTACATTGATGGTGTAAATTAATATGAAGAAGATGATTAGGCCTTGGGTGATGGTGAGGATGATCTAGATGATGAATATGAAGCTTTACACATTATTATCTACTCTCATGCACTTTTGAGTATCATTACTCATAAAACTCTCAAGGTGGTGGGTTTTATAAAAAAAATAAGGTGACAATGTTGATTGACTCAAGGAGTAGACAAAATTTCATCAATATATTATTTCAGTTACCGAATCTAAAATTTCAAGTCATGATTATAAATGGTGGCACAATTGACTATTATATAAAATAATGTAGTATTAATACTTCTATATGAGAATAGTGACTAGACTCTCTTATGTTTTTTATTCTTATGGGTGGGTCTGACATTATTTTTAGAGTAAAATGGCTCACAACTTTGGGCAAAATAGAGATAAATTTCTAGTAACTATTCATGTGATTTAATTTTAAATGTAAAAATTTGAAATACATAGATTATGGGAAATTTTTTTGTAATTGGTTAGTTCATAGCATATGATGAAGATTTTAAAAAAAAGGGTTGAATTTTTTATAACACAATTATTTTCCATATAAGTTTAACCAAAAAAGCATCTACACATCCTAATTTATAGATGATTATTGATGACCACCCAAATATGTTTGGTTCCATGCCAAAAGGAATACCACTAAGAAGAGAAGATGATCATTCCATAATAATGCTTCAAGGTAGTCAATGACCAAACATTAGACCATATAGGTATCCATATGCCCAAAAGAGTGAAATTTAAAATATGATACAAGATATGTTGTAAGAAATTATTATCAAACATATTCAAAGATAATATCCTTCTCTAGTTATCATGGTGCATAATAAGGATGACATTTGGTGTATGTGCACAAAATATAAATAACTCAATAAGTACATCATATAAGATAAGTTCCCTATTCTATTAATTGATATTTTTATAGATAAATTACATGGTGTTGTTTATTTTACAAAACTTGATATTCATTTTGGGTATCATCAAATTTATATCACTGATGAGGATAACCCTAACATTAATTTCAAAAATCATGAAGGCCATTATTAGTTTATGGTCATACCTTTTTGTATTATAAATTCACCATCTACATTTAAGAGTTTGATGAATATTTTTATTAGGACTTTTTTGAGGAAGTTTGTGTCAGTGTTTTTTATGACATCCTAATATACAATAAAACTTGGGAAGATAATTAGAAGCATGTGAAATAGGTACTATTAGTTCTATAACAACATTAGTCTTATATAAAACATTCTAGTTGTTTATTTAGAGTTAAAGAGGTGGATTACTTTGGTCATATTTTTCAAATGAAGCAATCAAATTCATCCCTAATAATACCAAATCTGTGATGAAGTGGTAAGTACCAAAGACCCTCAAGAACCTCTATAGATTTTTGGGGCTAATATATTACTATCATAAGGTTGTAAAAACTTATGGAAACATAATATATCCACTCATAACATTATTGAATAAAGGATCCTATTAGAATGAAAAAACTACCAAGACATTTGAGAAGTTGAAGGAGGCTATGCACACCATTCCATTTTTGGTTACCCCTATTTTTCCCAAAACAATTTTACTATTGAATGTGATCCATCATGATATGGCATGGGGGTATTACTAATCTAGGAATGGATACCCATTTAATTTGATAATCATCAACTCAAGGTAAATAATGTGCAATCCAATATAGGAAAGAGATTTAGTTATTCTTTATGCAGTCAAGCAATGGAGACATTATCTTATGGGTACACACTTTAAGGTAAATATTTATCATGATAGTCTAGAATATAATTTAGAACAACAATCGTCATTCAACAAAAATGGATGACTAAAATTTTTAGGTATGTATTTGAAATATTATTTAAATATGGAAAATAGATATTTTTAGCATATGAAATATTGAGGGATGAATAATTTGAGGCATTGTTATGCATAATGACCTTTTTGCAGGCATATTGGTTAGAAGAGGAAATATATGAATAGGATAATGATATGGATACACATGTTATGATTTAGAATCATTATCATGGTTCTAGCATCTCTAAAAAAATTGAGTGGAAATGAAATACATTATGGTATATATATGTATTATACCTATGTAATAATTATATCCTCAAACATAATATACTTTACAATCTTAATACATATCCAATAGGGGCAATCAATATTATTTAAAACCTAACATAGAATCAAGAAGGATTTATTTTGGGAAGGATCAAGGGGGACATACAAAAATTTGTGGTAGAAATCATGGTGTGCCAAAATAAAAAGGGTGAAAAAATTAAGAAATCATGTCTTCTACAACCTTTATCCATTCTTAGCCAAAAGTGGGAGGATGTTTCCATATATTCATTATCAAGTTGTCAAGGTCTAAAGGTAAGAAATTCATCATAGAAATTATTCATAGGATCACAAAATACGATCTTTTTCTCCTTATCATAGCCATTTGTATCTAATATAGTATTTTATATTATTATCAATATAGTTTAAATGTTGCATGGTACTTCCAAGATTATTGTAAATGATCATGATCCCATATTTACCAATAATTTTTGGACTGATTTATTTTCATTTTTTGCTACTCAACTCATAGATCATCATATCATCCTCAAATTGATTGGAAAATAGAGGTGGTCAACAGATTCCTAGAAGGGTATCTTTGTTATTTTGTATTAGATAAATATAAATGATGGATTCATTTTATACCACTAGAAAAATGGTGGTATAACAATTCCTTCCATGCCTCTTCCAAAACAACCCCATTACTTTCAATTTTTGGTTATCATCCTCCATACATCACTTCATATTTGAAGGTGTAGCCAAAGGTTCAAGATATTTAAAAACACAATTAACACCAACTATAGATACTAGCTATTTTGAGAGAGAATTTGGAAATTGCGCATAATAAAATGAAGTAATAAGTGGATCAACACTGTAGGAAGAGAAATTTTGACATATATTATTAGGGATTTGTTTTCTTGTATCCATATAAGCATATATATTTGAAGAATAAAAATTGATAAAAACTTTTTCCTAAGTATTATTTCCATTATCAAATCCTTAAAAAAATTGGCATGTGGCATTCAAGCTAAAGCTATCCTAGTCCACTTGAATGCATCCTATATTTCATAAATAAGGTAACTGGATGGGGAGTTTTTAACTATAATGAGTTATAAAAACTATATTAATAAGACAAATTCATTCTTAAACCTAAGGATATCCTTCACATATACAAAAAAAAAGATAATAACAAGAGTCATTATGGAGTATTTTATTATGTCAAAGAATCTCAAATCATGAAGATGCAACATGGGAGAATAAATCTTTCTTGAAACCTCATCCACAATTGATTCAATTTTGATGACAACATTGTTTTGAAGGAGTGGGGAATGCTATGCCGTTAGCCTATAGTGTTTCTAAGGATATATGTGATTGACTTGTGGCTTACATAACCTTTCATATTATCTTGTCATATTTTTCTATGATATTAGTAGGTTAGGTCTATTAAATACTAATGGTTAAGTAGAGAAAATTTATGAAGTAGAGGTTAGTATTTTATCATAACATTTCAAATTCTTCTCTTATTACATTATTATGGAGGCTGCCCCTAAAAGTGGCTTAGTCATATATATAAGTTATTCTTCTCTTTTGATCATTATTATTCTAGATCTTCTTATTCTACTATTAATTATGATATTTATTAATCCATTTTTGTGAATCATCTGAGTAATTTCATTACAAGATAAATTAAATAAAATGAGTTAAATTTTATTAGATAAAAGTCTTATTCATGTAAGATACCATGATAGAGTATAGGGAGGAGTCTAATTCCTGAGTTGAAGGGAGAGACATTAGAAATAATAAGGACCCATTTTTCCTTGAAGTAAAAGTATTTGTTGAAAAAGGTGTAGTATTGATGAGGTTAAACACTTTTGCATGGATAGGATTCCATCATTTTTGAGAAAATTCATCCTAACATTAGAGTAAGGACATAAAATATATTTATAAGGGATCATGATGCATGTAGTTTTGGATGGCTAATTCAACATAAAGGTTTAGCATAAAATAATTTAAGTTATTATTATACATATACACCCTCAATATAGTAAATATTTAAAAAACATATGAATGTTTGTGTTATATTCAATGTTATGAAACTATTTAGAATTTGTATATTATGTAATTTTTCAAAGGATAATTTCATTTTAGATAGTGATATTGTATTTCCTTAAAATATGTATTTTCATCTTCTAATGGAAGTCAAGACCCAACATTGGCATTGAACCATCTATGAACATTTTCTATACTATTAACAACATTCATAGTTTTTTTAGAGCTTTCACAACTATGTCATTATTATATGATGATAAAGGAATTTAGGATGGACCTATGTAAGTATTCCATCAAGTGTATTAGTGTTTTTAGTGTATTGGTGAATCTATAATGCATAACCAACCATTCATTCAATCCTTGCTTGGTTTTGAATGCTATCTTCCAAACATCCTCAGGATAGATCAACACCTATTGTGAACCTAAATTTAGGTTGATATTAGTGAAATATTTTCATCTTGAACTACTCCAAGAGGTCATCAATTCATATTATTGGGTACCAATTATTCACCATTATATGGTTGAGTTCATGTTCATCTATGCATAATTACAAGTTACCATTTTTTTAGTACTATTGATATCAAAAAAATAAAAGATCTAGGCATGATCTTATCATGATCATGAAACTCTTATATATGGAGTTGGACTTAATATTTATCCTAAATAGACATGCAGTACAATGGATAGTTTGGAAGTGGGGATCCAATATCCAATTGATGTGAAATATCATAGTAGTTTTTTAATCTTTAAAGATGTCTTCATATATTTATAGTATCATACTGATCTGTTTATATTGTGATGGATTTTTTTAGTTTAACATGTTTCCAATGTGGGCTTATCCCCTTTTGTAGGTTATTTTGGGTGGACCCTTAGAAACATAATATTATCTATGTAATAAGATATTAAAACATTATTTGGATAGGACCAAAGAGATTTTAGTCTTTGGAAGCGAATACAAGAAGTTGAAGACATGACATATTACATGCATAGTCCCCTATTATGGCTTAACTTTATATGTAGCATCATAGCTATAAAAATATACATTCTAAGGAAAAAATGACAAGTCTAAAATGGTATAAAATCACATGTGATTTTTTACTTCATGGGATTGAAATTTAACTTTAAAGTGAATTATCATAAGACCTATATATCTTTCCCCTAGTTAAGTAGGTGTTAATCTAACCAAAAGAGTGTGATATTATATGTATTTAAATGGTGATTCCTATGTGGTTGGTTAAACCTTGCGAAATTATGTTATTCTAGTTCAAATTGATAATTATGACATTGGGAGACTATCCATTATCAAAAAAATTGGTATGGGAGAGATGTTCAAATTCCTCTTAGGTGTTAATGGTAGTTACACTAAAGATCATACAAGTGCCATATAGATAAGTGTCATCTATTGTACATGAATTGATGTAAAATAAATAATAAAATACTATTTCATGTAAAATAACTTGTAACTATTGTGTGATATTATGTGGTGTTGATGGCACCATTGGTCACATTGGTACTTATTAATTTTGTATAATATAAAAGACATTAAATCCATCTACAGGTTTTACATAGATCATTTAACCAAAGTTTTAAAATATATAAACAAGAAATCACATAAATAAATAACAATATATATATATTCCTATATTATAGATATGTTGGAAAATATAGAGAAACTCTAAGTAATACTCCTCTAAAACTCCAAGAAACCTACATTTAACTTCTGCCTAAAACTAACTAAAACCATAAATATATTAGGACCAAGGTTAAATAGAATAACCTTTTAAGTCAAATTAATTCACTAGTGTGGATATATTAGTAAGTTCCTCATCCTCCTTTGTTTTATCTTTTAGAGTCTATCCATGAGTTCTTCTTCTTGGGCATTCCTCCTGGTGCTACTATTTCTTATTTTTTCCAAAGGGATTTGGGTGAGGGTTTGGCTATGATGTCCTAAAGTGGGCCATATTTACTACCTTTCATACTACCTATTCTATTTTCCATTTTATTTGGACTCTTAAGAGGGGTAGTTATAGGCACGTGTGTCATTGTCAATCTTTTTTCATTCTTTGCAAGATTGGTTCTTACCCCATTAATTTGAGGGTCAATTCCCTCTTTCTTGTTAGTCTCCTAATACTTTATGAAATTCACTACCTCTTCCTTCAATGTGTTCCTTTATTCCATATATTTTATGATAAACCTTCCTTGGTATTATAACTTATCCTCTAAATCCATCATTTTCAAATTAAAGGTTAAATGAAGGCTTGTGGTGTCTTTTCTCTCATTCTTCTCCTTAGAGTCCAAATGAGACTAAGAAGTCTTCCTATTGTATTCATCCATTTTATTAACCCTATTATCTTAAATACTCTTAGGATTTTAGGATTTGTGTTTGCCAAATTTTTGCTAAGGTATGATCTCCACTAAGTGGGAACTTTCAAAATTTACCTCATTCTAAGATTTTTTGGATGATTCACGACTTTCATCCACAATTTACTCAGACTTTTCAAGGTCCTCCTCATAATCCTCCATGACCTCTTTGTTCAATATGTACACTTCCTTTGCTCGCATAAATTTCACTTTCTTTGTTAAGAGGAAAATTCAACCTTGGTGTATGAGATCACTTGAAATATTTAATTTTAAACCAATCATAGTTAAGGATGATTCCCCATGGAAAACATGTTTTATTATGTGAAATATGATTAAATGTTAATTTTCATGTAGCTCGGTTCTTATGCAAAGTGGTAAATGAATGAGATATTTGTTTCTTCATCTTTTCCCATTATTCAATCTTGGTAACCCCAATGTGTCATAAGTCATGAACTCCATATTTTTGAAAATATAAGGTGAGAGTTCACTGATATAATTTATCACCTTGTGTGATCCTTAAATTTGTTATGTCAACATGTTATATACTTATGGATTTTTTTTTGTATTATTGACATGATTAGTCCCCATTATATCACAACTTATGGATGTCTTCTTTAGCTTCTTCACTCCAAAAACTTCACTCAATATTTAATAATTCAATGTAGATCTTCCAAAGATAATTCTCCTTATTTTCAACCCTAGTCAACAAAGATCACATTGTGTAGAAACTGAAATATGGTATTATACACTTGTAAATGTCAATTTTGATGTAACTCTACAATATTGTAGATACTAAAATAGTGTATTTAGTACTTGACAATGACAAGCTTAGCATACATTTAATATGTGTTACTTGTCTGCATTAATGTGATATTAAACTAAAATTATTTCACACATACATGCTAATTTATGAGTTTGACCACTTCATTTTGTTGTTACACACCTACAAGAACATCATTGTCTATTTCAATCTTGCATACTATCATGCATAGATATCCATAGACCTTAAATTTAGTTCTCCCATGGAAAAGTTAGTAGTATTAGATCGAGTCATTATTTTTAGTTGATATTGAATTGAGACTAATGTTTCTAACCCTCCCTTAATAGTAAATAATTTTTAAAATCAAACCTTTCCTTAAGGTTGGACAAATTACCTAAAATTTGAATAATTTATCAAACCACCCAAACACTAGGTAGTTTTTTTGACCCTAAATAAGGAATCATTTGATTTGAGATTTGGCACTTATCTTGTACACATATATAAACTATTACACATTGATAAAATATTCCCTATTCTTACCAAATTTCAAACTAGTCACTAGGATTAGTCATAGACAATGTCTAAATAATACCAAATCTAAATCAAATAAATCATTGTCAAGTGATACATTAAAATAATTAGCCACATATATAGTAAATAAGCATAGTTACACAATAAAAATATATTTGATAACTATGTGGATTGATTTACTTCCTTGATGTATCAGATATGTAGGCAATGGTCAATCATCAATGGGTGTGATAAGTGTCAGCTCATCCCATTACATTTTGTTAGTTTTCAATTTTTTTATCCCTCATAAACACATGTATGGTTGTAAGCTAAAAGGGAAAATTTATGGATTTGAACACATGATTAGGGTTTTTTCATCACATATATGGATTATTTAGAGACATGAAAAGGTGATTGTATGGTACACACCCATATTTTTCTATAGGTCATTTTTGACCAGTATAAGTGAATATAGAAAATTAATATTTACCCAAATCTAAAAAAACTATCCCTAAGTAGACATAAATATAGTTCCCAAATATGAAAAAACATAGGTATCCTTCAATATATATTATAGTTTCATAACACATTCATAGTCATAAAATTAATTAAAAAATCTAAGTACTTATCCTTTTGTTATATTTACTATATTTAACATATGCAATTTTTCAAATCATTGCAATCAATTTTAATGTTTTACATTGAGATGTATGCTTTAATTCCATATCTATCAATATAAATTCATATACTTCAATATTATTATGGTTTATACAACAAAATTATTGTAAAACATATTGGTGAACCCATACATTACTACAAATGTATTAAACCTTAGGTCTCCATTATGATTACATCCTATAAACACCCTAATTTGGTCAAGAAACCACAAGTACCATGTATTTTGTTTCTCTTTCACATGAAGGTATTAGTGATGATTATAGCCCTTGTTTGCATGGTCATTTTGAGTCTTTTGATCTTTCTTATATCTTAATTTTCCTTATTTTTAACACTCCTAATAGTCATAAGTCACATTTTCCAAGTCACACGGGTCCATATAATATGTCTTCCATAATTTTAGCTCTATTTTAAGCCTTAATATGCTAGTGCCACTTTTAGATTAATAACACTATATGGCACTAGTCTCCACTTATGGCTCTAATGTCTGATGGGCCCTCTCTCCCATGTTTGAGTTCTAACCCCTTTCTAAGCCTTATCTTATGTTTCTTATCCCTCTTTTATGAATTTTCAGCCAAAAAACAAGGTATTATATTAAAAAAAAAATCTTATATATACAGAGCTTCACAAGGAATTTTACATCTATCACTTACTATTTTGGTGTATATTTACATAAAATCAATCAATAGTAAAACTCAATACTCTTTATACTACTCAATATTCACATTTAGACATTGCATGCTTGATCAAAAAAGGTCCTAAGTGAGAATAATTCTAGCATATCATGCAAGTTTATGGTGTACATTCCATAAGGGAGAACTAAATTCAATATGAGACCCCGAACATTGGGGTTAATGTAAGTAGTGACTAGGATAAAAGGGGTTCTTATCCATGTGATCATAACATCCCAAAAAATAGTTTTTCATTTTATTTTTTCATTTGATCCATTTATTATTTCATATATGAAGGTATTAATTAGGGTTTCAAAGGATATTTGACCAAAATAGGGACACATATGAGCCCTTGAATGACATAGAACTGCCTACAAGATTTTCCAGAACCTCCCATAACTTCCCTAAATTTTTTGGATAATATTTATAGGAAGGACATTAGTGCCATAATTTGACACAAGAACCACATGGCACTATTTCCCTGATAGGGGCACTATTATTTTGATCCATATTTCAATAGATAGTCAGAAGATGAAAGATTCTTTCATGTATGTTCAGTCATTTCTAGTACCCTAATCTGTGTAAAACTTTATTTATCTATATATAAGTTCATTTTCTCCTCTCACTTGCTATTTTGTAAGAGTTTAATAAAATTGATAATTTCCAATTTTTATCCCATATTAGAAACATACTTAGCCCTTAACTACATAGGATTTACAATAGTAAAATCTTAAAAGGTTAAAATATTTGGTGAACCTGACTTACTTCAAATATTACTTAAAACCTTAATTATACTTAGGGTTTACCTACTCCAAACTTTGTACATTAAATTAGGGTTACAAAATTATATTTTTCTAATTTTTTGGCATAACATAGCTAATTTAATAAATCTATATTAGGGTTTCATTTATTTAAAGTAATTTGAATTTTTAAACATAACCCTAAGCCAAAACCCTAGATCCACATACTAGGTTCCTATACATACAAAAATTAGCAATTAGAGTTTAAATTATAATATTATTTTATATTACACAGTTTGTTAAAAAAATATTCACATTGTACATATAATTATGTTAGATTATATTCTACCTCTTGTGTGTTTGTTATTCCTTGTTTATATTATCTTATTTGGAAAGTTTGAAATGGCATCTAAAAAGTATTTTACCCCTCATCCAATTAATTCACTCTTGAGTTTCTCTCATGATTATAAAAATTAATGGAATAATTTTCAATATTGTACATTAGAGTATAATAATGACTTCATTTATAATTATCATGTTTACTATTGTTATAATGATGGCTATAAGGATTACTATGATCATGAGAATGAAACTGAACATGAGGATAAATTGGATACATCATATTATATTTCCTCTCACTCTTCTCTTACTCATCAAAATAAAAATAAAAATATAATGCCAAAAGAACCTCTTCTTGTTAGTGATTTATTCCAATGTGATCATAGCTTTTCAACTACTTTTGCTACCCCATTATTCAAATTAAATCAATATAAGTGCACTACACAAAAACCACTTTTGCATGATTCAAGTAAAGTAGATAACAAAAATTCATCTGCTTTACCCTTCTCAATTAAATTTGAAAAATAAATTATGAATAATATTACACCTTTTAGTAATGCACAAACTAATGTAGATAAAATTATTTTATCACCTTCCTTCACATTCCATGCTCAATGCAATTATCCTTTAAAAAAAGTTAATAATGTAAATGTCTCTAAATCTTATCCTATGTGTCATAATATGCCAGAAAGAAAACATGATTGTTACTTCTCCTACCCTTGATTCCAATTAAAATTCATAATCATGCTTGCATTCCACAAATGGCTAGTGAACAAATGCCTTGCATTACACTTACATATGATGGCACATTTCATAGTAAGAAAATTCTAAAATTGTGCCCTTATCTCTCTCTTAATGAGCATATTGATGATAATTCTTCTACTCTTACTTATAAAAAAGAATTAAATTATGATTTTGATGAACCATGGGATAATGATGACTGTTGTGATTATGATGAAATTACATGGAATCTACACTTTATACTTATTTTCCTATGCCACCTATCTCTCTTGTTCAACCAAACACTAGGTTACATGTAAAAATAAACAATTTTTTTTAATTATGTTCATAATTTACATTTAATTGAGAATAAAGTACATTTTATTCAAGTAGCACATGATACTTCTTTAAAAATTAATAATATAAGATATACCAATGCATCTCCATCAACCCCCCTTACTGCAGTAGAACATGATTCTTAAACTAACCAAAAGGAGGGTGGTATCTAATTTCAATTTAAGTAGGTCCCATTTATCACACCTCCAAAGGTTATTGAGAGAAAACCAACCCTCTCTAAAATATATTTCCATTACAATGTACCAATAGCTAAGATAAATAATAAAATCCAAGCATTAAATGAACCCCTTGATGATGATAATATACCTTCATAAATATTAATTTCTTTTCTACATGAATTGGGTAATTTACAACAATAATTACACCATCTCAATTTGGAGAACAAATCATACCAATCTTGGGTCAATGCCAATGTTATACATGGCAATCCTATTCCACACATAATCTCAACTACAAAGTTGCCACATAATATTTAGATACCAGTGTTACCTATATTTGATGGGAATGGAGATCCCTCATTGTACCTTTAGGTTTATGAGAAAACCATGGCACATATTAAAAATAAGTTGACTCTACTACAATTATTTCTAAAGTCCTTAGATGGGGAAGCACTAAATTGGTTCCAGCATATAATCCCTAGTGGATCTCTACACACATAGAGGAGATAGAGATAGTATTTCTAAGGTATTATATACATAATAAGGGACCTCTAGTCACACATGAGAGGATACCTTAATTACATAAATGTGAGATATATCCAACATCTAAATACATTATAAGGTTCAAATCTTATCTGCATCAGTTAATTTATGAATCGATAGATTTAGAAGTACAATACATATTTTATAGAAGTTTATTCTATCTTCTTAAGGATATATTACTATATCAAAATCATTCCAAAATATATATAATGTAGCTATAGATTTATAGGTAGAATTAAAATTAGTAATTATATAGTCAGATGTGGATTTGAATATAGACCACTTAGAGCCTTAATCATCTAATCTGGTACAAGAGTCTATTCCACTTCAAATCAAGAACTTAATAGAATAGAGGCCACCAATAAAGATACTCATTAAGGGAAAATATCCACTTTACATAATACCTTATACAATGAATATAACATAGGATATATAGAGATGGGTTACATATTTTTCAAATAAGGTTAAGCCTCATGACATTTTGCTTACACTATTATTTAGGGAGATGATCACACTTCCTTCTACACATCATCATCCACCACACCATTTGAAGTGGGTACCACATAATCCATATTATCATTTTCACAAGATAAACAGACATTCAAATGATCATTTTATGTACTTTTATATTGCATTAACCATTATGTTACTTGAGGCATTATAGGTTTACACAGGGGGTACCGATATCTCATTCTCCATACTCTCCTAGATCACACTCCTCTATGATGGAGTAATCCCAAGATGTTCCTTGTAAGGAGCCATTAGTTACTCATTGTATGATCCCTATGACTTGTAGGACACCTATTTATGAGTAGTCTCATACACCATAGTTTTAGTAGTGATGTAAACTAGTTCACAGAGATTAGAATGTAACTTCAGTGTGTACACCAATCAATATATATGGGAAAAAATACAAAACAAAGGGAATAGTTTAAATTAAAACACCAATAAATATATATGGAAATAATTATAGAAATTATAATTCATCTCTAGTACACCAATCAAGATACATGGGCAAAACTACAAAACTAAGGGCACGGTTTTAGTTCAAACACCAATAAAGATATACAAGAATAGTTACAGAGATCCAAATACAACTATAGTTCATACATAGATCAATATTTTTTCAAGAAATCATACAACTTAGAGTGAAATTTTATCATGTTAACTAATTAAACTTTTTTCACCAGAGTCTACACATCTACACACTAATAACACAATATATATAACTCCAATTTTAGAGACTTATTATACATAGACACAAAATGAGTAGTATGGTTGTTGGTTCTTCATGACATATAGGTTTAGATAGAGAATATTTCCATCACATGATATACATACATAAATATTCTAGAATACAAACAAAAACCCTATAGTAATAAATGAAAAATCTTAATCCATTACACATATGTCTAAACATTCATAAAATAGATACAAATTCATTAATTCTACTTCAATAAAAAAATTATAACCAGATACAAATATCATCATTTCAAATAATCAAACAAATTAAAAACATAAAATCTAACAAGATACAATCACCAATACACATAATGCCAACTTAAAAAACAAAAATCCATATATATATATATATAACTCAAAATATAGCTTTAATACAAATGTAATCCATCACTCAATGATGCAGACATGACTACTAGGACTAGCCCCTCACTTTCATACTTAGATATATCAAAGTTATAACTAGAGGCCCCTTTATCTCTATGTGACCTAGATTGATGACTCTATCTACTCTTTCTCTCTCTCTCATGATGCATGCCCATCTCAGCCATATACTCACCATGATCTCGTTTAAGATGTATGTAGTCATCTAATATTTGACTACTAGACCCACCTAGAGTATTAGGTATGGGCATGGTATGCCTATACAACTTAACACATGTCCCATCTCTATCTTCCACTTCTTGATTATATACCATGATATCTATCATACCTTGATCAAATAAATGGGCATGCACCCTGACCATATTGGTGGCCCTCTTCACCAATCCATCCTACATGACATCATTAGGAATATAACATGTCAACTTATGAAACATTGACTTAATGATCTCCCAGTACTCATCATCCTCTAAACCTACATATGTCCACATAATTAATAATATTACTTAACACATATAGACATAATAAAATTTATACAAAGTATACAAAAATATTATATTAACTTAACATAAATATCCCTTATGGGTTCTACATCCTCTATAATCATCCTACCTCTCAAAAATAGAGCTTCCCATCTATGGTCACTCTAACAAGATATGTAGACCTTAGTCATTCCCACATTATCTATATATGGTATATCAATATCAAGGTCCTTATCTATCAATAGAATAGGAGATAACTTAGTAATAAATGGCCTCAATATAGTACCTAGCCTCTCAAGAACCCAATACCTCCTCAACCATATCGCAGGTGTTAGGGGAACATCTTACACCACACCAAACTATCATGTTTCCCACTCATAGTAAAATATCTCATACACATTATCCTAATAGTCATCTAGCCAAAAACTCACTTGAATCCACTTCAGCTAAGCACTATCCTCTAACCACCCCTCATAGCCTCTATAAGATCTCTAGATAATATCATCTACTATCAAACTATCTAACAACTAACGATACTGCATAATTCCCTTCCTAGGTGCATGACCTAGAACTATCCATCTCTATCCAAACTATATGAAATCAGAAATTAATCATGTCTATAAATAAATATTGGCTCAAAGAAGATATAACATACCTACACTTTCGATTGGGGATACACTTGCTAAGTGGGAGCATGACCAATATGGGGATCTACTAGACCCGATTATGGGATCACTTGTCACAAAATATCATGCTAAAAAAGGTTCCAAAGCCTATAGTCTAACATAATTACACAACAACCCTAATGTAGTCCTAAGGTTAAATCATTCACTTATTCTAATGACAAAAATGTAAATCTAATCTAGTGCACACTAAACCTTATGGCACAAAGCAGGGGTTAGAAATAAAACATATAACTAAACTAAACATGTATTAGAAGACATATACTCATGTCAATGTATAAAAAATCCTAATACATGGGGAAAAAATACAAATTATTATCTACTCACTCTTAGAAAGGAGGAATAAAGTTAGGAATACTTACCTCTGAGCCTCAATCTCTCCTTTGGTCAAGGTGCTTCACAAAAGATTGTTGTGGTATGTAAGGATAACCAAGATAAATCATATCTAGGCTACATAACCTATCTAAGCATCTAAAAAAATTCTCCATAAGACAAGATCCATATCTCCAACAAAATTATGGAACCCTAATATTTATTACTCAAGTAGAATGGTCAATAAGTAGATGTTTACTTGTACTTCTTTGTTAATAATTCTTCTCTTATGAAATGGTGGGAAATGAACTTGTATACATAGGTGGATCTTTCCCTAAATTCTCTTAGAAACATTGGCTATACAGGGTCGACCCAATTGACCTAGTGTGTTTTTAAGGACAATTCACTAAGTCTGAGCTAGGTTGGCCAAAAGGCTGACAAACTAAGAAAGTGAAAAAAACTCCTAAACTATATTGGGTCAACCTAGTTGACCTAGTACAACTAACTATCTAAAAGGGTGTTAAGGCAAGAAAAGGAGGATAAAAAAAGGAAAATGACTAGAATATGTAGGATTGAGAAGAATAATCTTAGGGTTAATGGTTTCAAGAGAGAAATGTGTAGGTGGAAAGTGGAAAAAGGGACAACAATCTTATGAAGCATTTCTGGTCTTCCCACCTATTTCTTGATGCACCCTTTAAGGCATGAACTCAGAGACATTGAGACTTGAAAGGTTCTTAAAAAATAAAAAGTGGCAATAATCAATAAAATTTTGAAAATATTATATGTATACATATGCCCCACTTGAAGATCATCATATGTCATGTAAGTGTAACATGGGATGGTGCTTCGAGATAGAACATGATAACACATAATGCTGATGATAAGTAAAGTGTAGTAAGTAGTAAATTAAAATAAATGAAAGGATTGAATTGAAAAAAAAAACATACCTTTAACTTACCTTAGTGTCTTAGATAAATAAGTAGACTATAATAAATGTAAAGGTGTCTAATATAGAGAACACTAGATGAACCTATAGAACTTAATGCAAAAAATAGCCAAAAATCAATTTTTCTGGAAAATAAGCATATGGTAGTGGAAAATAATCTCTACATCATCACAAATCTAATGAATTTTATGGTTTTCAAAACATATGAGTAAAAACACAGATATAAGCAAAATAAGGAATCTGCATGACAATAATTGAAATATTTGAATTTTGAAAAGTGTTTTTAAATAGGGGAAAAGATAATTCATTTGTTATTTTGACTTGTGAGAGGAGAGAAAAAAAGCTCTAGAGAGAAAAAAAAAGCTATAATGGTGAGGAGATGACATGTTAGATAGCGAAAGGCTCCAGAGGTGGCAACAGGTGCACTACAAGTATGCAACTAAGAATCTCAAACTAGTTTTTGAAATTTGTATTGATTTAAGTGATTTTTTTAGTAATTTGTAATTTTAAGCATTTCTAGATGTCATAATGAGACAAAATTAGATTCTAGGGGTAGAAAATAGGAAGACAGAAAATGGGATTGGAGGGTTTAAGTAGAAAATAAGAAAATTTTACTTTTAAAATAAAATGTAAGGCATCAATGGTTAAAAACCATTGGGTCAACCCAGTCAACCCAGTAGGCTAGAAATAAGTAGAATCTATAGTGCAAACCTAGTAGGTATGGGTCAATCATATACATTCTACAATTTAAAGGCCTAGTTTGGAGTTGTCAGGTGGTTTGAAAGGTCTAGAATGGAAACTCAACACTAGGGAAGGGAAGATAAGGGGGTTGACTCATATTTTTGAGTTAACCAGGTGAAAAGATAGGAAAATGTTTTTCAAACTAGTTTGACTAAAGAGCTAGAATGATATGAAAAAGTGTGCAAAAGATTGAAATTGGGCTAGAATGACCTGAAATGACCAAGTAAGGTCAAGAAGGACCAAGAAGGATAGAAGTAAGATAAAGAGAATAAAATATAGTATTTTAAGCTTGTTTTGATTTAAAACTAAAAAAAAATGTATTATGACTATACATGACATGGAGGAACTGATACATCCTTTGTTATTTTTTGGGTACATGGATGTCAAAGATTTTGGAGACTTGTGGATGTGATATGGTTACCAAATTTGTTAGATAGGTTTTTAGATGGAGATAGGGCTAGACTAGGATCCATAGGTCTAGGAGAGATAGCATATCTATGATAGATCCCCCTTAGTGTTGATCTATTATTCATGTTCCTTGGTTGATAGGAATTATTGACTAACACCTTTAGATGGGAGGTGGATGGGGATATAATAGAGGTGTCTATTATCCTAGAGGATATCCATGCCATCTTGGTACTACTTATAATAAGATCACAGGTGACCATAGGGATACTAGATAGCCTAGAGAAGAGGAGAGCCCTAACCATGTGGGCTACAGGATCAGATATGATATTACCAAGTAGGAGAGTGAGTATGTTTTATGTATATACATCATATATTCTAAACATCCAAAAGGATTTGCTAGGATTTATGGCATAGTTGGTGCTATGTCACAAATCAAATGGCAAGGTACCACTATTCATGGTAGCCTTGAGTAGGATGATCTTGGAGGAGCAAGTTCTATATGAGCTAGGTTTTGTCATCTAGGATGAGTTGGTACATGATATGTATGAGATGTTGGTCAGAGGTAAGAAGACCATGGGATCGATCATATTGTTGATAGCTTGGATATATGAGAGGTTTTCCATGTATCAACTGGTTGGGTTACCCTATGTAGTCAATGATAGGTCACCTCAGGTATAGAGATGGAGGGAAGACTAGGTAGCATAGGCTAAGCCCCAAGTGCCAGCACTATAACTAGTGAGATATATAGAAATCATGTGACAACAATATGAGTACATAACAATTATATGGGTGAGATGGGACATAATGGCACCAATAACAGAGAGGACAAAGGTTGTTGGACACTATTTTTGGTGGAGATAGCCACATTTGGTGGCATGGGTATTAGGATAAATGGGCCTACCTCATCTATCAACATTGATATTGATGTGTGAATAGTGGGATTAGCATGTGAGGGAGTCATAAGGGAGGAGAGGACTAGGGCCACTAGTGGTGAGGATGATATTGAGACCATATCAAGAGTGACCATGGACTAGTCAAGCATGATGAGGAGGTAAGTAAGAGGATAGGGATATAGAGGTAGAGATACCAGATGTACCACTACCAATTCTTTAATGATATGAGAATTAACAACCAAACATATAAGATTGGTAGAGGTAGGAGGAGTAGGATAGAGTGGAGACCATTGCCATCCCAGATGACCCCATAGGTGAGCTAAAGGAGATGAAAAAGAGACCATGCAAATGTAGGTTGAGACTGATGTAATCCATGATAGCTAGGTTTGAGTTGAAAAGGTGCTTGGGGGTTATGAAAATAGGGAGACTATGCTAGGTGGTAGTGTAGATGGTAAGACCATAGTAGCTAAGACATAGACATGTAATAAAATATGGTTAAATTATTGCTTATATTTTGTTTGAAAATAAAAATAGATAGATATTTTGAGATATAACAGTGATCTAATATCCATCTTATGTGATTTTGTAGGTGTAAATGATGATGAGGAGGAGAAATAGGGGTCCCTAGTGAGGGGAGCATTCCATGATGTCCTGGATGAGACTCTACAACCATATATCCCCAAGACACTAGAGAATTTGAGTGTACCATTTACCCTAGCTTAGGTGAGCTGATTTAGATTAGTTGGAAAGGTAGTGAGGCATATATGGGTGTAAAGAGAAAGGATGTATCCACTATAAATGATGGCTGTAGAGGAGATACAAGCATAGTAGGCCATAGTAGATGAGAAAGTTATGCATCTAGCTATAATAGCATAGATGATAGAGATTTAGACCCAGCTAGTAGAGTCACAAAAATGGGTAGTGTACCTATAGGGACATGTAGAAAGATTAAGATCTCAGATGGCCTCCTTATAGTGTTCCATTTTAAGGAGTCAGATCAAGGCCTTAGCAGGTAACATTGCTAGGCCATGAGATAGATAGGATGGGACCCAACCATAGAGCTAGAGAATTGTATATGTTGTATCGAAACTCATGAGATATATATAAATCATTTTTGGTATATTGGTGTTGGATGTGTATGTTGTCATTGGTTATTCATTATGGTTGAGGCCATGGATATTTAGGATATATTTATTTATAGTACATAAATTTAGCTTTGTTGTATATCATATAGGAAATATATGAGATGTGGTTTCTTTACTAGCATTATGAAAAACACATGCATAGTTAAAAATAAATAGGCAAAAAGGACTTGGAAAAATATAATCAATCAATAAAATGTACTACACACTATTTCAAGCTGGGAAATGTGTAATAACAATAAATGACTAAGTATAAAGAACCAAGGAATGGCAAAACAAGATGGTAAAAAGTAATTTATTTTTAAACCAATGTGAAAGATTTTTGCACCAAATTAAAACAAGTAAAATCATACTAATATCATGTTGGTAAGTATGAAAAATGAAGTAATAAAATGGAAGGTATGTAAAAGGGCACAAATGGTAATAAAATAAAATAAAATAAGTCAATAAATCATATTAAATCATGTTAGGAAGTATGAAACAAAAATAAATTTTAAAAACTATTGGTTTTAAATTGATCATACTAATTCAATTTGGGAAGTATGAAAAATTCAATAAATGGTTGAAATCTTACATGCACTCAAAAAATAAGAAGATAAAAAGGTGAAATAAAAATGAAGTAAGCATAAAAATACTAAATCTAGATGGGAAGCATGTAAAATGATGTGTGTAACTTCATAATCGATTGAATCTTATCTCAAATTTTACACATGTAATTTGGATGGTGACCTATGTATTGGAAAATTTTGTAAGGAGGGTCAAGTCCTATCCATGGTCTTACATTGCAACTCGATAAAGAGAACACTACTAGGGTGGAATAAATAGGAAAAATTGGGTAATCAAGGATGTGGGTAATAAGAAGGACAAGATGGTAATTTGTGATGATGGCTGGGTCCTATCCATGGTCTTATAATGCAACTGACAAATGAGATCCCAAGGGGAGTGATCAGTAGATAAAATAATATTTCTCAAGAGGAAATATAAGGGATATAAGGAGTGAAAAATGGAATGTAAAAATCAAAACTTAGGTTTCTTATGAGAAGACCTTAGGAGGGAAGAGGCATACTAAGAACATGAGAAGACACGAAGTGACTAGTGGTCATCTATATACAACGGAAACATATTTGATATAGACACAAAGCTTTGTAGGAAAATAAATTTGCTACTAAGATCAACTCATAAAATTATATTGGTGTAAGGAAAACTAAAATGGACCTACCTTCCCACAATGTGTTCTGCATTCTTTAGGACCCCTTATAGATCCATTAGTCTAATATGAATATTAGGTACTTGCATGAGAAAATAGGTAGCACTAAAATATTTTTTATTCTCCTCTTCTAATATACTAGCCTATCATACCCCAAAGGACCTCAACTCTATTGTGAGGCTAATTATGGATTTTGAGCTTCGAAAAGAAGGATATGTGATTTGAGTCATGTCTTTTAGTGTGATTAGACATTTTTAACAATATTTTTGCCTTTTGATATCCTTACCTTTTTTTTAAATTATTTGGCTTTTAAAAATATTTTGAAAGCTTTATAAGATTCCTCCTCCATATATATTTGGAATGGCCAATCATGAGAGAGATAGTGATACACATGAATGAGTTGTAGGCTAAGGCTAAAGAAATATAATTAAGCAAAGATAAAGACTAACTAGGACACTTAGGCTTGATGATGAAATATCATGTGATATCAATTCTCAACCATGTATATGCTTAGTTTGTGGATAAAGGAAGATGGAAAAAGGCGATCCAAAATGGACCGATAAAAGGAGATAATAATGAAATAGATTATTTACTAACTGATCACATGGTAAAGATAGATAATAACCAAGGGGAATAGGGTATGTATAACCAAATCACTATGATAAATTATTTGTGAAAATAAGGATAATAAATCAAAATAATCATAAATATACAAGCAAGAGAGTTTTGAGAAAAATATCCAGGGAAAAGGGAAGGGATAGTAATAATAAATAAAAGATAACCATATATGAACCATGAATAATAAGATAAGCAAGATATAATATGATAAGTAAGAAATCATGATAGAAGATAAGTAAAAATTTGATAAATTGTGAAATGATATAAAAGATAGAAATGAGATTGGATCACACATCTAATTTGATATAAACATGAAATCACCATGCATGTGCTCATAAATACTGGTAAATCTATCCACACACATTATCTAATACATCAAATAAGTATCTATGAAGTTGTAGTCAAATTTATACTAAAGTTTCATCAATCTTTAATGAATACTAGGAAAATACTTCTTTTCTAATTTCCTCAATTGAAAAAGTAGGAATGCTCAAAGGCTCATGCTGAGGAGGAGAATTAGGCAAAGGATATTTAGGAGAATGCATGAGAGTGGGATTTATGGGAGATGTAAGAATAAATGGTGGAAAAGTATCCATGGGTGGAGAGGGATCCATAGGTGAGGGAAGGTCCATAGGTGAAGGGATCATAGGTGGAGGCACAAAAGGTGGTGAAGGGACCATAGGATGGGATTGAACCACTAGAGGTGGAGTCATGGGAGAATAAAGAGGATCATTATTATGGGAATGACCTATGGGAGGAGTGGTAGAAGGGTTTGTAATGGTTATAAGATAATCTTTGAGATGTTTTTATAGGATGCGATAATGATCAGTGTGATGGGTACCACATAAATGCCATAGAAAATATACCTCACCATACTTGGGCAAATATTTAGAAGGTATGGATTTGTTTGATGGTAGGGAAGACGGATACAAGGTATCAATATATTATTACAACTTGTGATAATGGGTAGAAGAATGATTATGTAGCCCATATAAGAAACATATATGCTTGTGAGTGGTTTTAGTAGAATTACTCATGGAAGGAGGTAAAACAAGAGTGGAATAAGCTAGAGAACACTCATCAACCCATTTAGTGGGTAGGGGAGCCATATTAGGCAAGGAAAGGAAATCATCACCAAGGGAGGGTGATGATGAGGAAGAAATGAAGCTAGGCTCAATAGAAGGAATGATAGCATTGAAAATAGAGGTAGGCTCAACAACGGTAGGAGTGGAAATAGGATCAACTATAGAAATAATGGGAAGAGGCTCAAATATATCCAAATCTAATGAGGGAGGGGTGAGATCTATATAAGGTTTAAGGAGAGTTGAACTAACTTCAAGGGTAAACCAACTATGAGGGTTAAGGTACTTATAAAAATGGTAAGGACCTTTCATAACATGATCTATGAGCATAGTCATACATGGATCCTCAAAAATTAGAGCTGTCGATGTCATCTCTACCTTACGATAAAGGGGAAAAATTCAAAAATTAGGAACTATAAGTGAAGGAAAATGATGAGATGCATGAAAAGACTCAAGTAAAGAAGAATGATAATGGACAATCTTAGCATCATGATCATGTACAATACCACCTAACAATAGATCATCTAAGGAATAACCATCATCATAATCTAGGGTGTGAATATCAATGACGTAAGTAAGTATGACCTTATCATCTGAGGAGGTATCATGAATAAAATGTCTAGTCTTAGTCAAGACTATGGGAATGTCATCACAATGAGGCTTGAAAGAAAGAAGTTAAAAGGAAGCAAGAAGTTATGAGATGAGATAAGTTGAGAGATTAGAAGTTTTTATCTTTAATTTAATCTCATCAGGCTCATCATCATTAGAATCTAAAATATTAAGAGGAATGTTACTAATGAGCTCAAGATGCCCTTTTTAACCTCAGGTTGAATTAACAGGAAAGTTGAGATGTTAAGACTCATGAAATAGAACACTTGGAAAAGGTTTAAGAGTAGGAATCTTGAAGACACCATGATCTTGGAATTATTTAAAATTCCAAGGTTAGTATCACCTTGAATCCTATAAATATCTCCATTATGAGGGAATTTAATATATTGGTAGGTGTAAGAATCAATATCTCTCATGCAGGGAGTCCACGACCTACCAAGCAAGATGTTATAAGAAAGGGGGAAGTTAAAGATCATCACCTTCACATAGACAATGAAAACCTAGAAGATGAATTTACCTTATATCATATCTTTGGTATGTGTTGCATGTAGAGTTAAGATTGCATTTAGAATATCCAAGAGTCTTAATGAAATCAAGATAAGTGACACGTGCTAAAACCATTGTTAACCAATGCATATTTGACTTGGATATCACCTATTTAGATGTTAATAAATAAGGGAGGATCATTTTCATAAAGGAGAATCTCATCAAGATTCATAAAAGTTATGAGAAATCATAGAGAAAGAGAAGTATCTATAGTTTCATTAATGTTGATAGACATCTCTTCATATTGTTGTAAAATACTATCTTTAGAACCAGATAAGGTTACCTCCCATCCTAATAAGGGAGGATGAAGGATATTCATCTTGAATAATAAATTCATGAGGTGGTTTTTATGATGTTGGGAAGTACTCATAAGCTTAAGGAATGGAATCTGAGATGGGAGATTAGTGAACTCTATAATGGGAACCCACACATCATAGCCCATTATTGGAAATATTGTCATTGATGTCAAAGGTCTAGTATTATTGGTGATAAAGGCCCCATTGCATTTAATAATATTTTAAATAGATATATCTTGGCTAATGTGTGTTAATATTTATTTAATATTAATGAATATATTTTTGGTTGCATACAAGACAAAAGAAGGGCCCATGGAGAAGTCAAAGAGTCACGGGGTAAAGATAAAAGAAGAATGGGATGCATTTTCCCATGAAGAGTCATCTTGGGGAGTTCCAAGAGTCTCCAAGTGAATACAAAAGAGGAAGGGTGAAATTTCTCATGAAGGGACACTTGAGGAATATGAAAAGCCACCAAGATAAGGACAAAAGAGGAAAGGACATTTTTTCTTATGAAGAGTCACCACATGACTTTTCAAAGGCAAGGATATGAAGGGTCATACAAGTTTGGTGCCATTTTCCATGAGGATTAAAGGGTCACAAAGGGGAAAGGCAAAAGGTCATTTAGAAATCTATAAATAAAGGATTGAGAAGCCATTTGTAATGTGTGAGATAGAGTTTGATTTGATATTGTAATATCTAGCTTAAAAAAACAATGGGAGAGATGAGTATGATTTGTATTTGTTATATCTAGCTTAGAAGAGCAAAGGTGAGAGTGGAAAGAGATATTTTAATGAACTATCATTTGTTGAGATAGAAACATTGAGAGATAGTTGTGTGGTATACACAAAGGGGTTGGTGCTCTTATGGGTTGGTGCTCATGAATTAATTCTGTGTTGGTGCTCAGCAAGGGTGTTGGTGCTCCTGTGGGTTGGTGCTCATGAATTGTTGCTATGTTGGTGCTCAACAAAGGGGTTGGTGCTCATGAATTATTGTTGTGTTGGTGCTCAAAAAAGGGGTTGGTGCTCCTAGGGGTTGGTGCTCACAAATTGTTATTGTGTTGGTGCTCAAGAAAGGGGTTGGTGCTCCTGTGGGTTGGTGCTCACAAATAGTTGTTGTGTTGGTGCTTAGTAAAGGGGTTGGTGATCTTGCAAGTTGTTGCTTGAAAATATTGTTTGAGTTGGTGCTCATTCATATATCTAAGATTTTTCTCTGGGGTTTTTCCCACATTGGGTTTCCACGTTAAATTGAGTGTCTCTCTTTATCTTGTGTCGTGTTTATTGCTTTATTTTTATTGCATATCTTGAATGTTTGGTTAAGAGGAATTTGATTAAGTGAAATTTTTATAAAATATATGATATACTGATTCACCTACCATCTCATTATATCCCATGCTTAACAATTGGTATCAAAGTAGGTTCCTTTTTAAAAAGTTTTACAGCTTGAAGGTAGATCGGGAAAGCATGATGGTTGGATCACATGAAGGATTTTATACAAATAAGACCCCTATGTTTGATGGGATGAATTATGCTTTTTGGATCATAAGAATGAGTAATTATTTGATGGCCCTTGGATTCGACATATGGCAATCAATGGTGGAGGAATATGAAGAGCCAGAAACACTTGTAATTACTCCAGTAGAAAAGAATGCAAGTGAATGTGATGTTAAAGCTTTAAATGATATTTTATGTGGTTTATGTGAATATGAATTTGTTAAAGTAATGCAATGTAAATATGCTCATAAAACTTGCGTAAAACTTGAGAATATTTACAAAGCTGATGGAAAGGTTCAGCAAGATAAGCTTCAAATTTTTAGAAGACAATTTGAAAGTTTGAAGATGGAAGAAGAAGAAGATATAACAAGTTATCTTTTGTGAGTTGATCAAATAGTAAATCAAATTCAAGATCTTGGAGAAATGTTGGAAGAGTCAACAGTGGTACAAAAGGTTTTGAGATCTCTACCAATGAGATATGATGCAAAGGTTTTGGCAATCGAGGAGATGAATAATTTAGCCAAGCTAAAGATAGATGAGCTTCATGGTATTCTCATGGCATATGAGATGTGGAAAGAACAAGATAAACCCTCAAAGAGAGAAACAACTTCCAAGACATTAAAGAAAGAGAAAGCTAAGATTTAAGAATCAAGTGATAGTTTTAGTGATGATATAGATGACAACGGAGCACTTTTAATTTGCAAGCCAAAAAGGGGAATAGGTAAATATAAAGGAAAATTACCTTTTAAATGTTTTAATTATGGAAAGATTGGATTTTTTTAGCTAAATGCTCAAATAAGGGTAATGATGATGAGGAAGAAAAGTATACATAAAAGAATAATTTCAATGGCAAATCTAAGAAAGAGATTCGAGAAGAAGAGCATGTATTCTAAAGATCCTAGCTCAGTCGAAGATAGTGGAGTCAGTGATTCAGAAGAAGAAGAGATTCTATTCATGGCCATACATAAAGATTCCTCTGTAAGCAAAATTATAGATGATAAAGAAGAAGAAGAGGAGGAAGCTAAAGTGAATATGGAAGGAGAACTCATTTGTGCCTTAGAAGAGTTAGAAGCTGTTGAGAAGAAGAATCAAATATTGATGCACCGAATCGAGAAAAATGAAAAGGAGTCAAAGGAAATTATTGATGATCTAACAACACACTTAGAAGAAGCCAAGAAGAATGAAAAAGGTCTAACAGCACAACTGCAAAAAGTAAGAAAAGAATGTGAAAGGTATGCTATTGAAATTGCCTCTTCATAAGAAGATATTGAGAAATCAATTAATGATAAAGTAGTTAGTGATTCAAAAATTGAGGATAGCACTAACATGCTGAATAAGATATTAGAAAGTCAAAAATCAAATTTAGATAAGATAGGGATTGGATTTGAAAAGAAAAGGAGCTATGTTGAAGCTCTTACAAAAGAGGAAACAAAAAGGGGAGAAGTGAAGAATACAGATGACATTTCAAACAGAGAAGGTTAGAGGGAACAAAGCTTTAAAAGGCAATCAAGTTAGAGATATACAGATAGGTCTTATTTTTATGGCTACTATTTTTATTTTAATGGATATGGTCATAAGAAATTATAATGTAGAAAAAGAGCTAACAGTTTTAGAAATAAGGAGAAGGAAAGTCAAGTAGAGTCAAGCAGAAGCTACAACTCTTTTGCTCCTCTATCAAGCTTTGATGAAGAGACCATAGTATGCTATAAGTACAAAAAATTTAGACACATAGCTCAGTACTGTAGAAGCGTGTTCGATTCAGTCAAGAAGGATCAGAGTTTTAAATCTCCATTCATCAAGAAGAAGGATAAGAGTTTCAAAGCTCCATTCATCAAGAAGAAGGTTCAAACATGTTCATGGTAGAAACAACAACCTAGATATTCTATGACAGTTTAGATAGCTCTACATGTAATAAATGAAGATCAGCCATGGTTAGTTGATAGTGGATGTTTGAGGCATATGATATAAAATAAGATTAAGTTCATAACTCTAAAGAAGATCAATGGTGGCATAGTGAGATTTGAAGATAAAACCACTGCTAGGATAACTAAAAAAGGTACTTTGAGTTTAAGTTATGGTAGAACCAAGATTAAGAATGTTTTATATGTAAAAGGTCTTAAGCATAATCTATTAAGTGTAAGTCAAATATGTGATTAGGGATATACATTAAAGTTTCATGCAGAAAGTTGTGAGATTAGAAGAAAAGATTCAAATGAGTTGATTGCAGATGCTCAAAGGACAGGCAAAAATTTATATGTATTATTAGATATCTTCTCAAATGCACGATCAAAGGACACATTAAAAGATCTACAAGAAGAGTTAGGAGTAATTTCTATTACTTCCTGCCATTGAGGTTCAGTATCGATTAAAGGGGAGCTAAGTGATAGCTCTAGGTAGGCCCTTTTCCATTGATGTCAAAGGGGGAGAATAATAGGTATAATTACATGTGCAAAAATAGGTACAGGGAATAGGTACATGTTTCTATAGTAAGGGGGAGTTACTATAGGTTTTTTATATGATAGTATGTGTAGGATTTAGGATGTGGTAGTTTCAAGATTGAGGTTGTCATCAATGACAAAAGGGGAGATTGTTGTAAATATTGTCATTGATGTTAAAGGTCTAGAATTATTGGTGATAAAGGCCCCATTGCATTTAATAATGTTTGTAATATATATATATATATATATATAGATAGATAGATATAGGCTAATGTGTGTTAATATTTATTTAATATTAATGAATATATTTTTGGTTGCATATAAGACAAAAGAAGGGCCCATGGAGAAGTCAAAGAGTCACGGGGTAAAGACAAAAGAAGAATGGGATGCATTTTCTCATGAAGAGTCATCTTGGGGAATTCCAAGAGTCACCAAGTCAAGACAAAAGAGGAAGGGTGTAATTTCTCATGAAGGGACACTTTGAGGAATATGAAAAGTCACCAAGATAAGGACAAAAGAGGAAAGGACATTTTTGCTTATGAAGGGTCACCACATGACTTTTCAAAGGCAAGGATATGAAGGGTCATACAAGTTTGGTGCCATTTTCCATGAGGATTGAAGGGTCACAAATTGGGAAGGCCAAAGGTCATTTGGAAAGCTATAAATAAAGGCTTGATAAGGTATTTGTAATGTGCGAGATAGAGTTTGATTTCATATTTTAATATCTAGCTTAGAAGAACAATGGGAGAGATGAGTATGATTTGTATTTTTTATATCTAGCTTAGAAGAGCAAAGGTGAGAGAGGAAAGAGATATTATAATGGACTATCATTTTTTGAGATAGCAACATTGAGAGATAGTTGTGTGTATACACAAAGGGGTTGGTGTTTCTGTGGGTTGGTGTTTACGAATTATTGCTGTGTTGGTGCTCAACAAAGGGGTTGGTGCTCATGAATTGTTGCTATGTTGGTTCTCATCAAAGGGGTTGGTGCCCCTATGGGTTAGTGCTCATGAATTATTGTTGTGTTGGTACTCATCAAAGGGGTTGGTGCTCATGAATTGTTGCTGTGTTGGTGCTCATCAAAGGGGTTGGTGCTCCTATGGGATGGTGCTCATAAATAGTTATTGTGTTGGTGTTTATCAAAGGGGTTGGTGCTCCTAAAAGTTGGTGCTTGTGAATATTGTTTGCATTGGTGCTTATTCATATACTTGAGATTGTTTTCCATGGTTTTACCCACATTGGGTTTCCACGTTAAATCTTGTGTCTCTCTCTATCTTGTGTGGTGTTTATTGTTTTAGTTTTATTGCATATCTTGAATGTTTGGTTAAGAAGAATTTGATTAAGGTAAAGTTTGATAAGATATATGATATATTGATTCACCCCTCCACCTCTCAGTATATTTCATGCTTAACACCCATAAGAAGGTTGTTATATAAAGGTGCATAATGGTTAAAGAGGTCCCTAGAAGGAGAAGACTAAGTACATTAGAATTTTTACTGGTAAGAAGAAGAACAAGGTTTATAACAAATTGGTATATCATGTGAAGATGAAGAATTGGTTGGTTCAAGTTGATTTTGAGAAGGAGAAGAAGTTTTAGTAGAAGCTTGGTTATTATTAGTATTGGAAAATGATGCAAGAATGGTAGAAATAGTATTGGATGTGTTATCCAAGGAGGAATCAAAAATTGGATCATTAAAATCAATAATTTCAGCTTGCCCCAACTCATTCAAATGAGTTGTAGAAGAATCCTGGATAACACGATATGTCTTAGATGAAGGAAAAGTGTACATAGGTTGGGAATCAATGAAAGCCACCACCCTTCGTATACTAGTCATGTTAATCACATTATATTCAAAATTTGGTTCAACAAGACTTTCTACATTTTTTGTGGAAGGAGTGGGCTTATCTTAGTTATCTTGAATTGGTTGATGATTAGTTAAAGGATCTTTATATATAGATAAATGAGAATTTGCTTGATTTAAGGCTTGAGTTTTGTCATGTGTTTTATAATCCTTAAAATTAATATCATAGGCTTGCTGATGCTTATGGATAATGGAATCATGATCAAAATTAGGGCCAATAATATAATCAATATATAAATTATGAAGTTGTTTATAGGTCTCTTGAGAATGACCCCAACTAGCATGAAACCAACAAAATTTGTTAGGATCATACCAAGATTTCATAGGTCAAGTAGGGTCAAGATCTTGTGGAAGAGGCCTGGGTAGATGTTTAAGCAATTCAACTAAGGATAGATGTTTGTGAACATTGATGTTATTTCATGAATAAAAATGAAGATTATTATATGTTGAGAAGAGGGAGTTGGTTCCAAATATGAGTTATAAATGACAACTTGAACATTGTGAATTGTGTCCTAAGAATTGGTAACATCATCATTGGTGATATTATGATTTTTGTTCTTTAGTAATAGAAGAGGACCATAGAAGGTTAGGGTGGCTTGAATTGAGGCATTAGGGAATCTTATCTTTTATCTTGGTCAATATCCTCCTCCAATACATGAAGAGAGAGTGTAGACTTGATATTGTAGTTTAAGAAAGTCTTTGTAAAGAGATGAAAAAGATTGTCATCCACCATGTTATGTTCACATTTGTTCGATAATGTCTTCCATATCTTAACAAAGGCTTGGGTATTTTCACTCTAATGTTGTTTACAATTAATGAAATGGGCCAAAGTATTTTTAGGAATATCATTAGTTAGGGCATTAAAACATTTACTAAGTCTTCCAAACTAGAAATAGAATGAGCTCTAAGTTGATTCTACCAATCCAAGGCATCATCCATGAGATTTTTTATTAGGATATTGGTAGAGGAAAATGTGTTTAATTTAACCTAATACTTTTAAACATTTTCGAATTTTTTGAGGTAAATGGTAGGATCAGTTGACCCGTTATAATAAATTGTAGGTGTTATACATGTTATATCAATGTTGATAATTTGAGTTGTGAGATTTTCATTTTATAGATGATTAATGGTTTTATTTACTAAATAAGGTTGAGGAATGAGATTGACTTGATAATGTCAAAGAGGAGGAGGGGGAATATTTTGGTTATGTGTGCCTCAAGCCACTGGTTATAGATGAGATTGAAGATTAAGAAGGTGGTTTTGCATTATCATCATTCGATTTGTGTTATGATATTGAAAGGTATTAATTTGATTGAGAGTTTTCAACAAAATTTGATGTGTTTGATTAAAATTAGAAGCATTAGAATTAGTGTTTGTGTTGGTCTTAGTAGCTTGGGTACCACTATTAGTGTTGTTATGAGCTTGAGATGAATTATGAAAATGTGAGGCACTAGTGGAATTTTTTTTTTGTGAATCAAAAGATGGACTAGTGAATGGTTGAGAGGAAGAAACACTAGAAACATGATTGATTTGGGTAGAAAACAATGAACTAGTGGAAGGATTAATGATAGTGGATCTTATGAGAGGCCCACTAAATGTATAACATGCCATGTTAGTTGAGATACTAGGCATAAAGGTAAAAGAGGTTAGAGAAGAAGATGTCATGGCATAAAAAGGAGTCGAAATTGAAGGAAGAGGATGAGAACCAAAAAAAGTGGTCCTCTGAATCCCATTAGGAATGTATGAGTAGGTGAATGAGGATCTTCTATTTGATCACTAATAATGAGGTTATAAATGGTAGAAGGATCCTTTCCTCAATGTTGAGGAAATTTGGAAATAAAGAAAATCATTTCAGGATTATACTCAAGTTGGTCTTTTAATGATAAAAGAGTATTATGTTGTGAAGAGGTATGAGGAGGGGACCCATAATTCATTGTGCAAGTGGAAATATGAACATTACTAGCATTTAAAATAAGAGCACTACTTTGTCTATGGGAGACCCTATTAGGATTGGTAAAGTTCATCATGGATATTGACTATAACTCAATGTCATTATCCAAAAAAAAGTCCATGATTAATGGAAAAGAAGAGAGGTGAGAAAATAAAGGACAAAGAGGTGACTAAAATAGTATAGGTTCAACCTAACACATAAATAAGGACTATAAAACTATACAGGGTCGACTGAGTCAATCTAGTATAGTGTACAAAAGGCAAAAAGGCTACTAGATTGACTAGGTTGATCTAGTATAGTAGACAAGGAATTTAAGAAACCTAAATCAGATTGTGAAAATGAAACAAGATAATTTTTCAAGTAATGAAAAAGTAGTAAGTACTAAAAGGAAACAAACAGTCAATTATATTAACATTAGCCAATCCAGTTGAAACACACAACAAAATATTGCACTAATGATAGCTAATGCAAGATTTTATGCACATAATTGAATAAAGAGAAATAAATTAGCATTAAAATTAAAGAAATAACTAATTTGTCAACCTGAATGTTTATTAGATTATTAAGATATGATTTTTAATGTGATTAGAAGTTGGCTATAAGCAAGGTACTAGATAATAATCTAAGGATGGTTTCAGGTAGTTTGAGATGAAAGGGACTATAGTGGAAATGATATAGGCTTGGTATTGGGGAATACCCACTCACTTCACACACCACAGTGATAAGGGTTTTGGGTGCTTAGCCATAATATACCATTAACCATGTTTTATACTTGACTAGAGCATCAAGTTAGCTTCCCCCTTGGTGATGAAATCCAAGTAGCTTGGCCTTGGGTAGGAAAATTTTTAAAGTGATTGTTTATTTTTCTATGATTTGGCCACATGTGCATAAAATATAAATAGTGAAACTGAGTGATTATTAAAAAATCCCTTAATTAGACTATGTGATATATCCTAAGCATGCAAACAACAAGAAAAAAAGTGTAAACTAATTACTAACATATATGAATTTAATTACAACTTTGAAATAAGGTATAATGTTGAAAATACATGCATAAAATATAAAATAGGGTTGATAGGATTGAACTTATACTATGGAAGTAAAGTCTAAAAATGAACTGGGTCGGCAGGATCAATCCAGTTATTTCATACACCACATAGAACACAAAATTGGGGCAGCAAGGTTGATCCACTTAACTATGCAAGGGTAATTTTAGAGACTAAAAACTATGAAAGGAAAGACATAAAATATATAAATAGAGAGGTAGAAAGGAACTTTGGTGGATTAGAGATTCAATAAAGGAAGATTTTTGATAAAGAACCTTGAAGTATGCTTGAGAAACCTACAAACTGGGTCGATAGGATTGATCAAGCTATGAAAGAACCTACTATAGAGTGTTGAAACTATAAGGGGTTGACTAGGTTAACCTAATAGGATGAATTTGGTGTTTAAAAGGCTGGAAACCTATACTAGGTTCAACTGAGTTGATCTAGTTGCTTGTTCCTAGAAACTTATACATAGATAAAATAGTTGGGTCAACAAAATCAATCCAGTATGTCAAAAATATGATAAAAATGATGATAAAAAGAATGAAATAAGTGAAATAAATCATGCAAGGGTTAGTTTCACTAGAATTTATGTAATCATAAATGCATCATGTCTATAAATCAATCATGAATCAGAGAAGATAGAGCATACATATACTTCTGATTGGGGATACATTTGTTAAGTGAGATCATGACCAATATGGGGATCTATTAGACCTAATTAGCGGATCACTTATCACAACATATAATGCTAGAAATGATTCCAAATCCTACATTCTAACACAATCACACAACCCTAATGGAGTCCTAAGGTTTAAATCATTCACTTATTCTAATGATAAGAAATAAAATCTAATCTAGTGCACACCAAATCTTGTGGTACAAAGTGGGGGTTAGAAACAAAAAAAAAGCTAAACTAAAAATGTATTATAAGACATATAGTCACATCAATGTATATTTAATCCTAATATATGGAAAAATCATACAAATGCATTATCTATCTACTCTTACAAAGGGGAAATAAAGTTAGGAATACTTACCTTTGAAGATGAACCCATATAGCCTCAATCTCTCCCTTGGCCAAGGTGCTTTACAATATATTATTTTGTTATGTAAGGATAACCAAGATAAATCATCTCTAGGCTACACAACTTATTAAAGCATCTAAAAGACTTCTCAACAAAGCAAGATCTGTATCTCTAATGAAAGTATGGAACCCTAAGCTTTATTACTCAAGTAGAATGGTCAATAAGTAAATATTCACTTGCACTTCTCTAATAATTCTTCTCTTATAAAATGGTGGGAAATGAACTTGTATATATAGGTGGATCTTACCCTAAATCCTCTCAAAAAAATTAGTTGTACAAGGTCAACCTAGTTGACCTAGTGTGTTTTCAAGGACAATTCACTAGGTCTGAGCTAGATCAGATGAAAGGCTAACAAGCTAAGAAAGTGAAAAATACCCCTAAATATACTAGGTCAACCCAATTGACCTAATATAGTTGACTATCTAAAAGGGTGTTAAGGAAAGAAAAGGAAGATAGAAAGATGAAAATGATTAGAATAGGTAAGACAAAAGAATAATCTTAGGGTTATTGGTTTTAGGAGACAAGTGTGTAGATGGAAAGTGGAAAAAGGGAAAACAATCTTAGGAAGCACCAATGGTCTACCCACCCCTTTCCTAGTGCACCCCTTAAGGTATGCACTCAAAGATATTGAGACTTGATAGGTTCCTACAAGATACAAAGTGTGAGTAATCAATAAAATTTTAAAAGTATTATATGTATACACAAACAACTATGGATGATCCCATCCATCCCATGCACATACCACTAGCCTGATCAAAACCATATGCTCATATGCCTAACAATGTAATAACATTGATGTTTTGATACCTCCACCATACATATTTTATATAAAATGATATAGATCATTATATAAGTGAGATAAAATTGTAAAAGCCTAAGAATACACACTACCATGCTCCTAAATATCTTATACTATATCATGCATCCTATAGTAAATTTAAATCTCACTCCATTCTATAACCACAAATGAAGATAATAGAGCAGCTAGGAACTTTTTCAATCATGGAACCTAGACATTCACAATCAAGGTCAATAATATATCACTTATAATCCTTGAATTATGGTCCCAACTAATAATTTAGATAAATGTCTATAAATCTATTATATGGCCCTATGACCTATAACCTCCTATAGTATAGCTCACTGCTTAGAGATTAACAATCATATAATTTGGTACACATCCTCTAGTGTAATAGTCATCTCCCTAGTGGGTAACTAGAATGTGCATTTATCTACATCCCATCCCTCACATAGTGTATTCATCATATACTTATCCTAGGGCATAGGCTCTAGGAATGAAAAATATCTCAAACCTACTCTCTCAAGCACCTCTATCTTAGCATCCACCAAGGGCAGACCCCATAAGGTCTCCATCATTCATCTAGTGTGAAATACCCTCATGTGGGCATCAACCTACAAAAGTATAACCAAATTAGAAATCAATAAGGAAAAATTAAAACCAATAGACAATAACACACATAAATAATTAGTTAAGTATAATTAGCATTACATCTTAGGATTGTTGGACACTAGTGTTGCATGTAAAACAATAACATTGGATAGTAATGCCACCCCTAAACACTAGCACCAGGTACTGGATAATAACACCCAAGATTGGATACTAGTGCCATTCCTTAAAGAACATGCCCTAAATGAGTTCATTTTAAATAAAAATAATAAAGAGAGCATAAATAATAAAAATAGGAAATAGTTTGTATTCTTTACCAGGTAAACCTCCTCCCCAGCCTGAATCTATGCCTCAACCTCCTCGTAGCGCATAAATCTAGCTCTTTATCTCCTCAACACATTTCTATCACTCACACATAAAATAGATTTTAATCCAAATGCTCCAAATGAATCAAATGATCTATGTAGATCATACTTACCCAGTGCTACCTTATTAAGGTTAAACTTGTGTGCCAATTTAACAGATTAATGAAAATCCCTTACTATCACCATATCTTGAGAACCTTTGTCCAAATATATGAACTATTGCTTGCACATATAACTTGAAATCAATATGTAATGTCTCATATTGGTTAAACCAATCTTCTGTTCATTATCAAATTTACAAAATGATAAAAATGATATCACTATAGTTAACATAACAATTAACACAACATCTATCCAATTACACATTCAATTATCAATTCTGTTACAATAAATGCACTATTCAAACTTAAAACAACATTACCCCTGATAATTAACACTAGTACAACTGATCATTACCACTTTTGGTTACATATATTTACCATAGTCTTAGCTCTCTCACTAAAAGGGGGGAAATATGCATAGATTGCTTCAGAAATATAGAGTTTCATGTAGACATAGGTACATAGGTTTACATAGGTATTTAGATTCATAGATTTTTAGATATACATACACATGGGTTTACACAAGTACACATGTTTACATAAATATTTAGATTCACATGTTTTTAGATATATAAACACATAGGTATACATAGGTACATAAGTTTACATAGGTATTCATATTCATTTATTGTTAGATACACAAATATTTAGATTCATATGTTTTTAGATACATAGATATTTAGATTCAAAATTTTTTAGATATATAGACACATAGGTTCACATAGGTATTCAAATATACATTACACATAGATATAGATATCTAGATATATAGATTTGACTCAAGTATACCAGTTTACTTAGATATTTAGATAGACAACTATGTTTTTCAAATATCAAGATTAGGGACCATGATGCAGAGTGCACATTCTTGGTCCACATTTTTAGATTATCAGGTTACACTCACTATTATCACCCATATTGTCACCAAGTTTTCACCAGTTTGGGTCATGGGATTATCCATAATGGTTGATCCATAGCATTCCACTAGACCCAGTTTACATACTCACACTTAGTCCAGATATTAGAGTGGGGGCAAGTGATCTTTGTTTCTCCACACATTCAATTTACATACTTATATTTAGTCTAGATAATAAAGTGGGGTAAAGAGACTCATGTTTCTTCACACATTCATTTTACATACTCAAATTTAGTACAAAGGGCATCCAAACCATGTGTTTCTTCTTCATAATTTTCACTCCAGTTCCTATCCACTTTTTTGGCCAAGAAGTGGGCTAAATATAGATTAAATTCACACGAGTATAGGTATGTGTTATTTTTATTTTTTCCTCTAATTATTTAATTTCATTAAATTATTAAAATAAAAGGGAGGAGAATGTAAACACCCTAATTTGGTCAAGAAACCACAAGTACTATGTATTTTGTTGCTCTTTTACATGAATTTCTTAGTGATGATTATAACCCTTATTCACATGGTCATTTTGAGTCTTTTGATATTTCTTATGTCTTATTTTTAATTATTTGTAACACTCATAACAATCATAATTCACCTTTTCCAAATCATAGAGGCCCCTAGCCCATCTTCCCTAATTCTATCTATGTTTTAAGCCTTAGGACACTAACACCACTTTTAGGATAGTAGCACCACATTATGTTAGTGTCTACTTATAGCTCTAGTGTCTGATGGGCCCTTTCTCCCATGTTTCAGTCATAACCCCTCTGTGAGCCTTCTCCTATGTTTTTTTATCCCTCTTTAATGAATTATTAGCTACTGAATAAGGTCTTATATTCAAAACAAAGTTCCTTCTATATAAAGATCCTCATAAGGTATTTTACATCTAACACTTACTATTTTGGAACATATTTACATAAAATTAATCAATAGTATAGCTCAATACTCTATATACTACTTAGGATTCACACCTAAACATATCATGCTTGATCAAATAAGGTCCTAAGTGAAAATCATCTTAGCATACCAGGCAGGTTGATGGTACATGTTCCCTAAGGGAGAAATACATGTGTTATGAGACCCCTAGCATTGGGGTTAATGTAGGTAGTGACCATGACAATAGGGATTCTAATTTTCACAATCATAACATTTAAAAACCTAGTTTTCCTTTACTTTTTGCATTTTATCCATTTATTCTTTCATGTGTGAAACTATTCGTTAGGGTTTTAGAGCATAATTAACCAAAATAGTAACACAAATGAGCCCTTGAATGACATAGAACTTCCTATAGGATTTTTATAACCTCCCACAACTTCCATGAAATTTTTAAATAGTATCTATGGGAAATAAATTAACAGCAAAATTGGATACTAACACCACATGGTGTTACTATCTTGATAGGGGCACTATTATGCTGAGCCAAATTTCAACAAATAGTCAAAAGATGGAAGATTTATGCATGTATGTTTAGTTATTTCTAGTACCCTAATCCATGTAAAACTATATTTATATTTAGATAAGTTCCTTTTATCATCTCACTTACTATTTTGGGAAAGTTAAATAAAATCAATAATTTTTGGTTTTTATCTTAGATTATCAACATAATCAGCACTTTAACTACATAGGATTTACCCTAGTAAAGCCCTAAAAGGTTAAAACACATCCTTATAGGTTTTTATAATTTTAATCTTAGGATTTTAGTTTTTAAATTATGATGTCCCCTGTGGTCAAATAAAATGTCAAAATTAGTAGTTTTAGTGTGGCTTGTGACACCTAATTCATATGTCCTTCCTTCATGCTCTTATGACTCTTCTAGACACCTTTTTTCTCATTTACAATCATTCGTAGCCTTCCAAATAGTCATTCTAGTTTAGGTAGACTCTATTTACTAGGCCAATCCTATCTCTTAAGTCTTAAACATGTATGATATGAATGATATACTTGGACTATAGCATCGAACCCTAGGGTGTCCCATTTTATGCACTCTTATCCAATTGTAATTTGAGCCCAAATGGTCATTTTCATCTAATTCCTATTCTTCATTATGTTGGCCTAGTGTGAATACATCTAACCCATGACCAATAGTTCCCTATAGAATCCCATCAAAATCTCATTTAGAGAGGAGGTAAAAAATCTTAAAAAACAAGCAAGAATACAAATAAATTACTAAGGTAAACTTCCCTATTCTTTGTATATAGTCACCCAACATAGCTGAAAACACATTCAAACTCTCATACCAGTCCCTATCCACCTTAAGAACTCTTAATTTGGCATTAATTCATATACATCACACTATTACATAAAGCACATTAAGTGGGAGAACTACATATGGCTTGATCCCTCTTTAGAATATTGGTATGTAGGTAGCACGCCCACACAAGGGGTGTAGATTGCACATTCAATGCATTTTACACACTCTAACCCCCCCTTTTCAAGTGATTCAAATCACATTTCATTAATAAATATGGAGGGTTAGGGTTTTAATATTAAATCATCTCTATAGCAAGCTCCATCAACATTCAAAACTTGAGATTTCATAGGCAAACTCACATAGGAACAACACAAAGAACCTAGATAAATTAGGTCTTAAAAACCAATTTGGACAACAACAAGAAAAGAGGACAATAGTGCTAGACCCCAAAGTGTCCTATTTTTAGTGGTTTTATCCTTTCACTGAATGAAAGTTATATTCTTATTTAAGACACTATCCCAATCCTACACAACCAATTTTAGACCTTGTTTTAGCCATCTTAGCCTGTTTCTAACTAAGTCATTATTTCTCCTTATTTATTGCTATTATTAGAAAGTTATAAAAGAAAAATTATACAAATAAAGATTTTAATTATTGAAATATTATTTACTAATTTATTAATCCAAACCCTTAACTAAAATAGGAATAAAACTTTATTATTCCTAAAAAAGGTTAAATCATCTGGTGAACCCGACTTACTTCAAACAAATCTCAAAACCTAGGTACCCTTAGAGTTTTTACTTCATATTTTTGTGAAAAAATTCAATTTCAAAATATTTATTTTTGTATAAATTTTTGTGCATTTATTTTATTCAAATTTATTTTAGAATTTAAATTACTGAAATAATTTCAAAATTATAAAACTCCAACCCAAAACCCTAGATTTCCAAACTAGGTCTTCAAACCCCAAGCCTTCATCCCTTACAATTTTTAGATAATTTTTTAAGAATTTTTGCATATTTTTTGGAGTATCAAAAACATTTTCAAAATATCTATGTTATTAGTTATTTTTGCATTTATTTTCTTAATATTAATTTTCCATATTCTCTTTGGTGAAAGAAATAAAATGGCCACTAAGGCACTTATTCCCTCTCAACCTATAGATAAATTTATAAAAAAATTTCATAATTATGACAATGAATGGACAAATTTAAAAAATTACACATTAGCCAAAAATGTGGAAAATGATTTTATTTACAATGAATATAATTACTATTTTGTAATGAGGAATATTATGATGCACATGAAAGTGATAGTGAAGAAAAAGTAGATGCATCTTCTTATCTTAAACATATCTCTTTCCCCCCCTCTTCTAAAGAAAATTATTTTGATAAATGAGAAAGTTACTTTTCACCTCATTCTCCTATGCAAAATACATCAAAGGTACAAATTAGTCATGCTTTTCCAAGTGGATCTCTCATTGGTGATAATTTGCTTCCATTGGAACTTAGTCTCTCTCTCTCTTTTTCTAATTCTATGTTTAAATTACAACAATATAAACACAATAGAATTAAATTTCAAATGTATAGTTTGAATGATCCATCTCATGTTCTTAACTCTACTTTGTCATCTCAAATAATGACAAAAGAATGTCTAAATGATAACTCTCTTAATATTACTCCTCATATTGAAAATGAACATAATTTATGTACTCCATCCAAGGATAACATAGATGAACATAGTATTCCAGTTTAACATGACAATTTATTGCATATTAGAAAAGAATTACATCTTCTCTTACCTCTGATAATGAAGGTGATAATGAGTATGATAGTGAACATGCAAATGAATATGACAATGAGAGTGAATAAAAAAGTGATTCTTCTATTTCTCCTCTTTCAAATGAACAAAATTCCAATTATGATAATGCATGGAATAATGATGACTATTATGCATATAGTGAAGAATAAAATGCATCTTATGATTCTAACTCTTCTCTCACTCCTTCTCTCAAACATAATGCATTACAAAATGTTGATTATACTTTTATGTATGATTATATTTCAAATTATTATCATGTTAATGATAACATCACATCTTCTATTCAATTAGAATGTGATTTACTAAATACTAAAGATACCTATGAATCTCCCAAGCCACCCCTACTACAGTAGCACCTATTTCTCACTTTTCACGCAAAGAGAATGGTAACCCACATCCATCTAATAAGGTCTAGGTTACCATTCATCTTAAGATTAAAGTAAGCACACCCCCTCTCTATGATCTAATTGCTAAATTTAGTATTTTCATGGCTAAATAAATGATCAAATTCAATGTTTAAATGAACCACTTTAAGATACTAATATACCATCCTAAGAGATTATTTATTTAATGCATGCATTTGGTGAATTATAACACCAAATACATCTCCTTACTTTGGAAAACAAGGCTTATAAGTCTTGGATGGATGCCAATGACTTACATGGTAACCTTCTTTTGAAGACATTTGTTAAAGATTAATTGCCTAAACATTTCTAGCTACCATCATTGCCTCAATTTAATCTAACTAGAAATCCATTTATACACCTTCAATCCTTTTGGAAGTATTTGTTATATCATGTGAGTCCTTTGATTCTACTTAAGTTGTTCTGATAGACATTAGTGGGTAATGCACATAATTGCTTATTTCATCTACTCCATATTAGTTCCTTGCATACATATTATGACTTAAAGGAGGAATTTCTCAGATATTACATAGTAAACATGGGACTTCATGTTATATATGATAAACTTGCCACATTGCATCAAAATTCTTTAGAGCTAGTTAGTGGTTTATATCTTATGATTCATGACTCACATGTTACAATTGAACTATAAACCAAAAAAATTAGAGGTTCATTATATCTTTATTAAGGGGCTTTACCAACCCCTTCTAGAGCATATATTATTTTAGAAAGAGTCCTCCTTTAGGCACTTGTGTTATATATTTTTAGCTTGGAGAAGAAATTGGGATTGATTGAGACAAATTTAGCTGATTGGCTTACTCTATATTTCATAGTAGTACCTCCATCTATAGTTCTTATCACACAACATCTATCATGTCCTAAACAAGATAGGAAACCACAACCAAAAAAGTAACTAGTTCAGAATAAAGAGCTAGTTTCTAGCACCACCTATAATATTCACTACAAAAAAGAACAACAAGGCACCATTATAGTTTGATTCAGAGTGGGATATCCCATATGTCATACTATTAACACTACTAGATAGGATGTTAATCACATTGCCTTCTACTCATTGATGAGATCCACATCTCTTACATAGACAGCCACATCAACCCTTTTATAACTATCATCATATCCATAGACATAGAGATAATGATTTTTATGGACTTAGGGATTACATTAATAGTTGTGTTGATAATGCTATCATAGAATTAATATAGCAATGTAATCTATGGAGTACATAGTGTAGTTCTATATACATATCCAACACAGTCACAAGCATCACAACATATTTTTCAAGGTCCTATCTCATGTAACAACCTGATATGGTTAAGATTAGATGAACCCACACCATAGAGTACTATTATAGATAGATAATCACTATAGATGAATTTTCAAGGTCCTATCTCACATAACAACCCACTATGGTTAAGATTAGATGAACCCACATCATAGAGTACTGCTCCAAATATATATTCACTATAGTTGAGTTATTAGGGTCCTATCTCATGTATCAACCCATTACAATTAAGATTATATGAAACCAAATCATAGAGTACTTCTCCAGATTGATATTCACTACAACTGAGTTTTTAGGGTCCTACTCATGTAGCAACCCACTATGGTTAAGATTAGATGAAGCCACATCACAAATTACCACTCCAAATAGATATTCACTACAACTAAGTTTTTAGGGACCTATTTCATGTAACAACCTAGTATGATTGAGATTAAACAAGCCCCCATCACAGGTTACATTTCCATCTTAATCTATTGCTCAGTCATATACATCATAGTAGATGCCACAAGGTGTTATTTCACATAAAAATCCACTATGATTTTAGATAGATGAGCCTCCTTCACAACACACAATTTTAATTACACATCTATAGTGGTTTTATCTTATAGAATCTCCACATAAAACTATAATTAGTGTACCATAGATAGAATTAGATATAGGGCATGGTCCTACATAACATGAGTAGTATGGCCACTTCTTTAGTTGGCCATTAGGATCTATATAATGATATAATAACCATGGGGTTTATATACATAGAGTGATATCTTACATCCCCTTATAATAATAATTACATCAGTGACATTTTAGGAATTTAGACAGTTTCTAGCTATAACATTCATACCTAGGGTAGTATCATTAAGGTCTCATGCATCTACACATAGAACACACTTTAAGATAGCTTATTCTACTACCAAATGGGTCCCTAAGATCCCCAAAATTGCATCCACTTCTCAGAGTTATAGGGAGAGCCCCATAGTCAATTTACACTATAGATATTTTAGATAAATTATATCATACACAACTTTTTGAGTCACAATCTTATCTCTTCCATCATGATTCACAATCATGCACAATCCCTCTCCTTGATATAGGACACCATAATAGGGAATCTCTCATGAGACTCATCTATTAGTATCATTTATTCACAATCCTTCTTTTACATAGCTTCTTTTCAATTTCTTGTACATAGCTTATTTCAAAATATAAAAACATTATAATAACTCAAAATACAAAAACATTCAAATAAATCAAAAACACCAAAACATTTCAATTATATGAAATATCCATGCTTTAAATTTCTACTACTATGCTAGACTTACATTTTATTGATCTATGCTATTACTAATTTATCTACATTAGAATTCTTCATTTGATCTTCTTTGAGTGTGTGAAATGACATCCATATCCTTGATTGCTTCACTCTACCCATTGATGGGGCATTCTATGTCTACATCTGAAACATACATCAACATATCTACCCACAAGGGGCATCTTCTACATGACTACACCATCCAAGTTATGTCATTCCTATACACACACTCTATTTATCATATTGATGGACATTACTTACTATCTTACACAAATTAGTCTATCAACATTCACTAGTATATAATACTTGTCTATTTCTTATCATCTACCTAGTCGTGTACTACATGTTTTACATACTTTCACTTCTTGCTTTGATTAGTTAGATGAAATTGTATTTCCAACATTTACATGCCTTCCTTTATTGATTTGTATAGCTAAGATGTGATTGAATTTCTTAGTTCCTATTTTATCTCTTGTGTGTGTCTTAGGACATTTACCAATGTCCTTTGCTTTTATTATTTCATGTATCATAGGACATTTGGTAATGTATTTTGCTTGTACTCTTTTATGTGCTTGTGACCCTCATGTCAACCTTGATTATGTTCAATTATATGTGTATGTGGGTATTTGAACATGATTTGTATGCTTGCTTTCCTATTTTGAGTGAAATGTCCCCATGTCCCTTATTTTCTTGGCCCTTCAACCACTTTTATGTAATTCTTTCTTCTTGCCTTGCATGCTTATTTCTTGTTTGCTTCTCATTGTTTGAAATGACATGATTCACATCATGAATTATCTTGATTTCTTAGATGACATTATGGACATCATGCTCCATCCCTCCTTGACAAATAACAACTAACAACTAACATTTCAAATTTCAATTTAGTATATTGCACATTCTTACATCTATGTAGGCATACCCCTGTTGATCTAACAATCTCTAATACAAACTATGTTATATCTTGATAAATCTTGTCGATTATCATTGCTATATCATGTATTTCATACCATAACACACTTATAAGGATATTTTGTCTAAGGGAAGTCATTTTAGGGTCTTCATTCCTACCCTCAAAAGAGTGGGCAACAATTAGGGGTTTTGTCATAGAGATCAAAGCCTTCTACTGATCAAAAATAAATTTTTAAAACACTTAAAAGAGAAACCAAAACCCAAATCAGGTAAAACAAACTAGGAAGATAGTGATGAACACAAAATAGTGATAAAAAATAGCAAAGGACAAGAGCACCATACTTGAACTACAACACTAGACAATAAAGTGTCATATTTTTAATGCTCCTATCTAAATAGTAGAAAACCTAAATTATCTAGAAACAGATAGAAAGGTAAGTATAGTTATAGTTTTGTCAACTATAGTTTAGTTCAGATTGGGTAATTTTAGTACAATTTTTCTCAGAGTGTCCAGATATAGGGGCATTATGTACGTCATGATGGCTCTTGCTTTTAGTTTTAGATTGGGCAGTTGGTATAACTTCCGATCAAAATCTATGTTACAAACACTAGTGATTAGGGGCAATGTGCATGACACATTTACCTTATTTTATTTTTAGTTCATTGCATGACCTAGGTATTCTCAATAGTTGCATTCCTCATTCTATCTATAGGTGGTTGGCATCATTTCAGAGTGGCTTTTATATAAGTCTAGTTTCAAATTTTGGAGTGGATTTCATACAAGCCTAATATCCACCTTTCAGAGTGGCCAAGATTGGCCTATTTCTTAGTACACATTTGGCTGTCCACATCATATTATCAAATTATAGATCATTCATGGGATTCAATATCCATCTCATATGACACACATTCATACTAGTATCATTTCATAGTTTCACTTAAGGGGCAATGATGGATCCAAAGGACTAGTTAGCCTTTGTATTCTTGAGCCACATACTAAGAGGGATTTGATACATAGTCTAAACATTTATTAACACATGCATGATAAGATATCTTCACTTTGTGGGTGATGATAGAGATAAATGGCCAACCTTTATATTATTGAGCTACTCTCATGGAATTGAGCACTCAGCTTTGTTTATGATATTACTCTTGTTTCAGAACATACCTAGCATCACTCAAACATCACTTAGAATCACAATAGGTTTTATATTGGTTTGTGTACCCAGTGAGGTGTATTCATTTCTTTCTCTTCCTCTCTCTTTTACCCAACTTTTGAATATTCTTCTTTTAGACATAGTGTGTCTAATAAGAATTAATATACTCTTTGTTTTCTCTTATAGATTTACACTTCACAATGTGCTCTCTCTATGCACACTTAACATCACATAGTTTCAAGTACTTCACCCTTGCAGGTAAGTTTAGGTATGATTTATACTTTTCCTTTATGCTAGTATTTCACTTTGCTATATCACTAGCATAAAGGGGGCACAAATTTAGTCATATAAAATTTCCAAATTGGTAGTTTGAGTGTGGCTTGTGACACCCAATCCATAGGTCCTTGCATGTTCTTATGACCTTTCTAGACACCTATTTTCTCATTACTAGTCATCCATAGCCTTCCAAATGGTTATTCTAGCCCAGCTAGACTCTATTTACTAAGCCAATCCTATCCCCCATGTCTTGAGCCTTTAGGACAGGAGTGCATACCTAGAATACAAAATCAAACCCTAGGGTGTCCCATTTTTGGCACTCCTATCTAATCATAATTTAAGCGCAAATGATCATTTTCATCCAATTCTTATTCTTCATTATGTTAGCCTAGAATGAACACATCTAACCCATGACCGATTGTTCCTTATAAAATCCCATTTAAAATTCATTTACAAGGGGAGGTGATAAAAATACTATAAATCAAGTAAGAATACAAGAAAAACACTAAGGCAAATTTCCCTATTCTATGTATATAGTCACCCAACATAGCTGCAAACATATTCAAACTTTCATACTAGTTCTTAGCCACCTTAAGCACTCTCACTTTGGAATTTTAGCATCTACATCACACTATTGCACAAAGAAAATTAGGTGGGAGAACTACATATGGATTGATCCCTCTTTGGAGTATTGGTATGTAGGCATCATGCCCACACAAGGGGTGTGTATCACATGTTTAGTGCATCTTGCACATATTAACTCCCCCATTTTTCAAGTGATTCAAATCTTTTTTATCAACCATGATGGAGGGTTAGGGTTTGAAGATTAAATCATCTCTATAGCGAGCTCTATCGACATTCAACACTCAATATTTCACAAATACGCTCACATAGGAACAACACAAGGAACCCATAAAGTTTAGGTCTATGTGACTAGTTTGGACAAAAATGGTAAGAGTGGATAACAACATTGAACCCTGAAATGTCTTATTTTTTGTGGTCTTGTCCTTTCTCTAAATGAAATCTAGATTTTGATATTTGACATTGTCCTAGTCTTGCACAACTAGTTTTAGACCTTGTCTCATCTATCTCAACTTGTTTCTAGCTAAGTCATTATTTATTCTTAATTATTTCTATTATTAAAAAGGAAAAAAAGATATATAAACTATACAAATTAGGACTATAATTATTAAAATATTATTTACTAGTTTATTAATCTAGACCCTTAACTAAAATAGAAATAAAACTCCATTATTCCCAAAAAAATTTAAATCATCCCCACACCAAATAAAATAAATCTATTTATCTTTATCCATAAACTTATACATACATGATTCCTAACTATGCAATCCAAGAAGGCTAGTTCCTTTGTTCCTCTAAGGTGTAGTGCTAAATTAATCAAGACCCATATAGATCATAGCTAGATTCATGTAACTTCATATAATATGGATATAATGAATGTTTCTTCTACATTTGATGCTATGATTATTCATGAATATATGTAAACATATTATTATGTTGACATTCCTCCAATTATATAACATGATAAAATTGATCCTAATGAATTTATTACATTAAATATTTACCAAGCTAGAAAATTATCTAGTTTGTTTTAGGGACCCTATCAATATCCTAAAGACATGGATAAAGTAGTCAAATTTATCTTACTACATCTCAGGGACAATAAAAAGAAACCTTTACCATTTTCAACCTATTATTTTAAGATAGTACCTCTTGTATGCAATCATAAATTTATCATGTCTATAAATCAATCCTAACTCAAAGAAGATAGATCATACCATAAACTTCTAATTGGGGACACATTAGATAATATGGAACATGATCAATATTAGGATCTGCTAGAACTGATTAGGGGATCTCTTATCACAATAAACAATGCTAGGGAGGGTTACAAATACTCCAGTCAAACATAATAACATAATAACCATAAGGGACTCCTATGCTTTGATATCTCACTAATCTAATAACAAGTAAATTCAAGTCTAATCTAATACTCACCAAAGCTTGTGGCACAAAGTGGGGGTTATAAATAATAAAATTAGACATGCATAGAATATACATACTCATTTCAATGTATAGAAAATCCTAATGCATGGAAGAAAAGTACAAATGCATATCCATCTACACTTACAAAGGAGGAACAAATTTATGAATACTTACCTTTGAAGACAAACCCACTGAGCCTCAATCTCTCCCTTGGCTAAGGTGCTTAACAAGAGGTTATTGTGGTATGTAAGGATGACAAGGACAAATAAGATATAGGATACATAACCTTTCAATACATCCAAAAGACTTCTCCATAATATAAGAACTGTATATCGAAAGAAAGTATGGAATCGTAGGCTTACTCCTCAAGTATAATGGTGGATAAGTAAATGAACAATATCTCTTACTTCTTATTTTTTCTAAATAATGGGAAAATGAACTTGTATATATAGGTGGATTTAACCCTAATCCATTTTGAAAGTTTTGACCGACAGGGTCGACCCAGTCGACCTAGTATAATTAAGGATAAAAATTCACTAGGTCATAGGCTAGGTCAACCAAGAGGCGAATTAGACCCTAAGTGAATTTCACCCAAAACTATATAGGGTCAACCCAATCAACCTAGTAGAACTAACATTCAAAAATTAGATAAGGTTAGGAAAACGAGGATAAAAATTGTAAAATGATTGAAGAGTGTGTAAGAGATAAGAACAAACTTAAGGGAAAGGTTTTCAAGAGACAAGTGTCTAGATAATAAGTGGAAAAGGGGAAAATAATCTTACAAAGCACCAATTTTCTACCCATCCCTTTCTTGATGCACCCCTTAAGGCATACACTCAAAGAGATTGAGACTTGATGAGTTATTTCAAGAGAAAAAGTGTCATTAAGTGATAACATTTTAAAAATATTATGTGTATACATATGGACCACTCGAATCTCATCATGTATCATGTTAGTGCAACATGGATGGTGTTTCAAGAATAGAACATGATAACACATATTGTTGATGCTAAGTAAAATGAAATAAGGAGAAAATAAGATAAATGAAAGTGAAAAATTTAAAAATGCATAACATTACTTACCTTAGTATTGTAGATAAATAAGGAGATTGAAAGAGAGGTAAAAGGCATCCAAATGTGAAGAACATTAGCTATAGACATTAGTGAAAAAAATAGCCAAAAAATCAATTTTTTTAAAATATAAGCATATAGTAGTGGAAAAGATTCTCTACATCATCAGGATTCAAAATATTTATGGTTCAAAAAATGGATAAATAGAAACAAATATATGAGTAAAACAAGGAATGTGATAGAAAATATTTGAAAGATTAAGATTTTTGAAAAGTAAGGTTAAATAGGGTGAAAGGGAAGTCATTTGTTATTTTTGACTTGTGGGTGAAATAAAAAGATCTCTGAGAGACCAAATGAGTTGGATGGTGAGGAGATGACATCTGAGATGAAATGGAATCCAAACAATGGAAATGGGTGCATCACAGGTAGGAAACTAGGAAGTCTAAACTCATTTTTGAATATTTTTTTGAAATTAAGTGTTTTCTTAGAAATTTATAATTTAGAGAAATTATAGGGATCAAAATGAACCCATAAAAGTTGCTAGGGGTAGGAAAAAATAGGGAAATGAGTTGGAAGGGATCATATTAATTACTACTAGAAGGCATTTATTATTGGTAATATAAGGGGTTGGTAGGCAGAAATAACTAGGTCAACCCAATCGACCTAGTAGGCTGAAATTTTACTAAATCCACACTAATAACTTAGTAGGTATGTGCCGACCTAGTGTATTTTCAAAATTGCCAACTTAGTAAATGGTTGTTGTCCCAGTAAATAATACACTCTACTGACTTAGTACTAAGGAGGGGGAAGTAAAGGATAAAATTGAATAAAAATGGATAGATTAATGTAATTTAGGCTTGTTTTTGTTAATATTTAAAAATAATGTATTTTGATTATAAATGACATGGAGGATCTAATACATCTATTGTTGTTTTATTATCGCAAGGGCCTTCGATGTTTTAAAACTTTGTGGATGCAACATGGTTCCCAGACCTTTTGGAGTGATTTTAGATTGAAGATCAAGCAAGATTGATTGCATTAGGTATAGGAGGCATCATAGATATGTGTAGGTTCCCACTAGGTTATGATTTTATAGTTTTGTTCTTGGGAGCCTGGGAATGGTTAAATAATACATTTAGGTGGGAGGTGGAAGGGGATACCATTGAGGTGGGAATCACCCTATAGGACGTCCATGTTATATTTGAACTGCCTATAAGAGGTACACCCATGGTCATAAGAGTATCATATGTGTACGAAGAGATAAGATCCTTAACCATATGGGGTGATGGGCTTAGAGAGGATATATTCTAGATTAAGAGTTATTTTATTCAATGCCTAGACATCTTAGATTTTTGATATCTATAAGGTGGTGATAGGACTTGTGATAACATGGGTGTTGTTTCACAAGTCAGATGGCAAGGTACCAATATTTGTGATAGCCTTATTCCAGATGATATTGGAGAATGGGGTATTGTATGACTTAGGCTCTATCATCTAGATAAAACATATGCATGACATATATGGCTTGCTATCTAGAGGGAATAAGTCTATAGGGCCTATTATATTATTGAGTGTATAGATATATAAGAGGTTCTCTCTATATCAGTTGATTGGGTTTCCCCATGTGATTAATGATAGGTTACCTCAAGTATAAAGGTGGTGGTAGGATTAGGTAGCATGACCCATGCCCCATGTGCCTATGCTATAGCTAGTTAGGTGAGTGGACATAATGTGGAATCCTTATGGGCACATTGATATGGTATGGTTGAGTTAGGAGATAGTAGAACCAACATTGGTATAAGAAAAGATTATCAGCCACAATACTTTGTGGATAAAGTCTCAACCAATGGTGCATGTAATAGGATAGATGGGACTTCCTCACCTAGTGGTATTGATAGTGGTACCCATATTTTGGTCTAAAAATGTGAGAGATCTGAGGGGGAGAGGTGTATTAGGGCCACTAGCTGCTAGGCCAATGATCAGGCCACATCATGAGAGACCATGGATAGGTTAGGCATGATGGAAAGTAAAGAGAGAGGAGATAAATGCAAATGTAGGAGTGCTAGAGGTACCACTACTAGCATCATAGTAAGAGGAGAAATGACTACCTCAGTTGCATTGTTGATGAAGGCATCAGTAATAGGAGAGAATAAAGATAGTAGTTATCTTAGATGACCCATTAGGTAGGCCAACACATAATTGGGTGATAGAGAGACCACTCATGCATAGCCTAATATGGGCATGAGTGGTGACACCAAAATTTGCTTTTGGGTAGTGACCTATATATGAGTTTCCTAGATGATGCATTGATGGGGAGACAATGCTTAGTGGTCATGTAAATGGTGAGATGGTAGTAGGCAACACATAGATAGGTAATAATAGATGGTTTGAAATGTTACTTGAGTTATTTGAGATAGATTATTGATAGATAGATTTTGAGATAAATCAGTGATCTAATATCTATCTATTTTGAGTTTTATAGATGTTTTAGAGGAGGAGACCAGATGGGGATCCCAAGTGATGGGAACACTCCATGAGATCTTTAACAAGGCACTGATACCCTATGACCTAGTGAAATTAGAGGATCTTAAGATAGATTGTTCCCCAAAGAGTTGGTTTAGATTAGTAGGAGAGGTAATGAGGAGAGTGCGGGCATGCAGGGAGGAGCCACATCCACCAACAAGGGTAAGAGTGGGAGAGGCACATGCATGGTAGGGCTTAACTTAGGAGATTGCCACACATATGGCTACCATGACCTAGTTAGCATAGGTAAATGCCTATCTAGCATAGGTATGGGCCCAAGTGGCAAACTCATAGGGGTAGGTGATAGGTCTAGGATCTTAGGCATTATCTTCATAGTGTACTATTTAAACAAGATAGTCTTAGGCATCTATAGGTAACATTGTTATGCCATGAGATATACAAGATATACCCAAACCATATATCTGGGAAGATGCATATCATTGTAACTTGTTTCAAAACTCATTATATATATATATATATATATATATCATTTTGGTGGTTGGATGCTGATTTTATATGATTGCATTATGGTTGTGGTTGTGGATTCTTGGATATATTTATTTCTATCATAGGCATTTAGTTGTTTGTTGTATATGCTATAGGAAATATATGATTTGTGGTTTCTTTTCTATTATTATGTAGAACACATGCATGATTAAAAGGAAACATGTAAAAAGAATTGGTAAAATATAATCAATTAAAAATGTACGACACACTATTTTATGTTGGGAAATGTGTAATAACAAGAAAATTATTAAGTATAGAAAAACCAAGAGGGTGGAAAACAAGATGGTAAAAAGTCTATTTTTAAACCTAGAGAAAAAATAGGATCCAATTAAAACAAGTAAAATTAAAATAAATCACATTAGGAAGTATAAAAATTGTGTAATAATGTGGAAAACATGTAAAAATGGTGTAAGAACAAATAAATTAAGTTAATCAATCATAATAAATCATATGGGGAAGTATAAGAGAAAAACAAAATTGGAAAAAATTGGTCTTAAATTTATCACACTGATTCAAGCTGGGAAGTATGAAAATTCAAGAAATGGTTGGATTCTTACATGCAATCAGAAAATAAGAACATAAAAGTGAAAGAAAAATGAATTAAGCATAAAAAATACTAAATCAAACTGGGAAGCATGTCAATGTTGTGTAACTTCATAATAAATAAACTCTTATCTCATATTTGACACATGTAATTTTGTTGTGACTTAGATTATTAGAAAATGTTTGTGATGAAGGCCAGTTCCTATCTGTGGTCTTACACTACAACTCACAAAGGAAAAACCAATAAGGTGTAATAAATGTGAAAATGTGGTAAAAAGGGGATGTTGGTAATATGAAGGTGAAATTGTGGTAATTTGTGAGAAATTTTAGGTCATATCCATGGTATTATAATGCAACTCGCAAATGGAATCCCTAGGGGAGTGATCAATGAACAAAGTAATATTTCTCAAGAGGAAATATGAAGAATGTAGTGAGTGAAAAAGGCAATATAAAAAACATCAATTAAGCATCTTATGAGAAGACCGTAGGAGATAAGAGGCATACTAAGGACATGATAAGACACTAAGTGGCTAGTTACCATCAATGCACAAAGGTAACCTAGTTGTTATAGACACAATGTTATGTAGGAAAATAAATGTGCTACTAAGATCAACTCATGCAGGTAGATTAGTATAATAAAATTAAAATGGACCTACCTTTTCGTGATGTGTTCCCCATTCATCATGGCCCCTTATAGAGCCATTGGTTTACTATGAATATTGGGTACTTACATGAGAAAGAAGGTAGGGCTATAATATTTTTGTTATTCTCTTTTTCTAATCTACTAGCCTACCATACCTCAATGGACCTTGGCTCTATCATGAGGCCAACTATGGAGTTTGAGCTTCGACTAGAAGAAGGAGATGTGCTTTGAATCACATATTTTAGTGTGATTTAATTTTTAATAAATTTAATTTTTTTTGTCTTTTATACATTGCCTTTTAATAAATGATTTGGATTTTGAATGTTCTTAAGGATTTTTAAAATTCCTCATCCATATGGACTTGGAATGAATAATCATGAGAAATATAATGATACACATGAATGAGCTATTGAGAGGATCCTCCTAAAATAAATTAATGAAAATGCATAAAATAACAAATTTATTTAATAAAAATATATGAATTAACAAATTTAATAATTAGCATATACAATTGATCACAAGCCACTTTGAGGGAGCAACCTCCTTTGAGTAATCTCAATATAATAAATTTGTAGATGCCTTCATTGGCCTCAACACTTATATATCAAATATAATCTAAAAAAATACTACTTTCCATGAATGTGGGATAAAACAAAATGCTCATGGGATGACTTATAAAGCATATGCATCCATAAAAACTAATATACTAATAAAATAAAAGGAAGGGCAGCATGGGTTTCTAACATCCACTCCCTCTAAGAAAAATCTTTTTCCTCAAAGATTCAGATGTGGGAATTAGTATTGAATCTGAAAGAGTGGTTTCCATATTTCATCCTCTTATTGCATTTTTTGCCACTGAATTAATACCTTTGTGATGGAGCAAGAGTGAATTTATCATGTACACCTATCTAGGATTGCCTTCAGATTAAGAAGGATGGAATCTTCATTATCAAGGTTTGGTAATATAGTTTACACTCTGATGTTTGTGCCAAGAACTTTATTCAAACAAGATACATTAAATACTAGGTAAACTTAGGAAGAAGGTGGAAGCTCTAACTTATAAACACCTAACCTAATCTTATACAGAACCTTATATAGCCCATAGAACTTGGGAGCCAAATTATGATTCCCTTTAAGTTTTAGGGAGGATTTATTCTATGGCTATAGGTGAAGAAAACCATATCACCTACTTGAAAAGTGCACTCAAAATGGTGGTAATAATTTTCTCATAATCCTTGACAAAATTGTGATAATATCCAATTAGCCCCTAAAATATATGGAGGCTCTTAAGTGTCTGAGGATAAGGCCAATTTGTCATGGAATCTATTTTTTAGGACTGGCCTGAACCCCTTGGGATAAAATAATATGCCCAATATAATCTACTTTATCCTAGACAAAAGCACATTTGGACTATTTTTCATAGAGATGATGATCAAAGAGAAGTTATATTGCAAGCTCTAGATGTTGGAGATGCTCAGACCATGTTTTACTATAGATGAAGATATCATCAAAGAAGACCAGAATGAATTTCCATAGGTAGGTCCAAAATATTTTATTCATCAATCCATGGAATTTTGAAGGAAAATTAGTGAGGCCAAAGGGCATGACCAAAAACTCATACTGGCCATCATGCCTACAAAAATCTATCTTAGGGTTATCATCCTCATGAAGCTAGATCTGGTGATATCTAGAATGAAGATCTAACTCAGAGAAAAAATGAGCACCATGAAGCTCATAAATAATAGGTATCGAGAACTTATCCTTAATTGTGATGTGATTAAGTGCATGAAAGTTAATTTAGAGGTGTCATGACCCATATTTTTTTAGGCAAGGAGAACTAGGGAAGAATATGGGCTGGTACTGAGGAAAATAATGTCTTGCTTTAATAAGTCTCAAATGAGCATCTCGATTTTGGTCTTTTGATAAAATGGGTATTAGTAGGACTTGATGTTATGAAGAATGATTATAAGAAGGAGATGAATATGGTGGTCCTATAATTGTGAAGGTGGCAATCCCACTAGTTTGACAAAGATACATGCAAACCTATTAGAATGGTTTGTATATTAGGAGTAGTGGAGACTTGATGGTTTAATTTAAATGGAATGGATTCAGGTAATGATGTCATGTGAATTATTATTAATTATATTTTCCATGAAATATGAACTTATGATGTTGATAAACCTTGGGTGTAAGCATTTCAATGTGTGCTTTTACCCATTGTCTAAAAATTGCATCCAAAGTTTGACAAAATCTTATAAGATGGGTCCAAGTGTGTATAACCATTAATCTCCCAAAATAACATAACATCCACCTAAGGGCAAGGCAAACATGTTAGAGTGCAAGTTATAATCTCCAATAGAGATACTCACATTATGACACTTACCTTTTGAAGTTAATGTTCCCCCATTGGTAATCATGACTTTAAAGTTGGAGCAATGAGGTATAAAACAATCAACCTATTTGGTGATTAGAGGGTCAATGAAGTTTTGAATGCTACCAAAATGAATGAGTATTTTGAGAGGGATATTATTGAAGTAACCCCTAACCTCCATGGTTTATGGGGTGATGACTCTTGATAAAGTATGAAGAGAGATCTCTAATTGGTATTTCTAAGAAGCAAGTTCCATAATCGACTAAGCTTCTTCTAGAGCATCTATTGTATCCTGAGCATCTTTCCAAATTTTAGTTTTTGGTGGATATTACACATTTTTAAGGTAGTGTTTTTTATCAACACATAAATGTCCCCGAGTGAATTTCTCATCATAATTATAACATAGTCCTTTTTATCTATGTGTTTGCATCTCTGCTTTAGTCAAATGCTTGATAGGATTGGTTCTAGGGGATGGTGTTATTTGAGATCATTGTGGAGTTATATTTTTAAATGGATAAAAAAATTATTTGAATCACTGCTAAGCTATGATATTTTCCTCTAACAACTTAACCAACCTTAGGGCTTCCATCATCATGTTGGGCTGAAATATTTTGACCTCAAATCAGATTTCATCCTTTAATCCATTGACAAAGTAACCCCTGAAGAATTCATCAAACAATCCCTCTATGTGATTGGCTAATTTTTTTTTAAAAATGATATTTTATCATGGTAAATGTTTGGAAAAGTTTAGTGAGTGCTCCAATTAAGTAGTGAAAAGCACTAGGGCCAAACTATTTCAAAATGAAGGTACAAAAATTGGTCCATATTGGCTCATCATGAGCCTTGATATATCAATGATACCATTGAAGGGATTCATGTTCCAAGTGAAAGGATGAAAGTGGGAATGTTTTGGCATCAAAATTATTATGTAGACTAAAAAATTATTCTGCTCGATAAATCCATCCAGTCAGATTTACACCATTGAATCAAGGAAAATCAAGCTTCAATGCATGAAAATTGATAGAAGAATAAAACCTAGTGTTTAAAGAGGACTTTGGATTCCATCTATTGTTCAAGGTGGTACATTGATTATTGAGGTCAAGAATTTTTTATTCAAGATATTTGATTTGGGTTTTGTGGGTGGAAATTTCATCCTCCATGTTCTTTGCTCCTGTTTAGGTTACTACCATGGCTAGAATAAGAGTTTATTTTCAATGGGTAGGAAAACTAGAGTTAAGACACATTTAATAAGTAATTTTTTAAATTTGGCTGAAATAAAAATGGGTGAAGGTAATTTTACTAGTTTTTTTATAGTGGGAGTATGATTGATGAAGGCAAGGGAAATTTTAGAAGTGAAAATGAAAAAATCAGAAAATTTATCAAAGAGACAAATGAGCAGAAAAGGGAGATGAACATTGTGGAAATTTTTTGAGGCAAATAAATAAAAATATAACTTATGGAAAAACCTAAAAAAATGGAAAATTGAGATTTTCCGTAATTAAGAGTGGAATAAGGATATAGGACCTCAAGGAAGAAAATGTGGAGAATGGAATTTTAGGTGTCTGTATAAAGTTTGAGGATCAACAAAGCTATAAATAGAGAGATACGATAAAAAAACAAATACTCTTCTAGGAATATTCTAAAATTGATATGACAAGTCTTATGATACTCTATTGGTAATATGCACATATCTAATATGATAGTTTTATGATACTCTACTAGTAATATGTTGAAACTGGTATGGCAAGTCTTTTGATACTCGACTGGTAATATGCAAAGATCTAATATGGCACATTTATGATACTCTATTGGTAATATGCTAAAACTAGTATGTAAATTCTATTAATACTCTGTTGGTATTATGGGAAGATATGATATGGCTAGTTTTATGATACTCCATTGGTAATATTATAAACTTGATAGAAATGGGCCCCAAGTTTCCATAGCTACCTAAGGTTTTAAAGATATCTCTCTAACCACCAATGCCATTTGAGTGAGTAATACTCTCTGAAAATAAATTGGCCATAGATTTACCCCTAAAATATAGCTCTTGGTTTTCCTCATGGGTGACAACTACTCAATCAAGATGGGGTCATTTCCCATTTCATTGACAAGTCCTCTCAATGGGCCAACTACTTTGGGGTTCTTGTGGTACTCCTCACAATGAGTTTTATGGATTATGCCTAAGAAATTCTTATAGTTATGTGGATAGGTATTTAACCTGATCTAAAGAAGATTATTGTGACATAGAAAAATAATTAGATGAATTATGCAGTGGAACAAAAAACACTTCTGAGAGAAAAAACAATTTTGGCCCTAGAAAGTGATCTGATACCAGATGAGAGGATCCTCATACAACAAATTAATGAAAATACATTAAATAATAGATTTATTTAATTTAAATACATGAATTAATATATTTATCAAAAACACTGAAGGGATTAAATTGATCATAGGCCACTTCAAGAGGGCCACCTCCTTTGAGCAAGTTTAATACAATAAATTTGTGGATGCCTTCATTGGCCTCAACACTTACTTATATACTAAGTCTAATGTAAGTTTCCCATGAATAAGAGATTAAAAAAAACACTCATGGGATGAATTACAAATCATATGCATCCATAACAATTAATATACTAACAAAGTAAAAATAAGGGTGGCACAAGTTCCTAAAAAATGTAGGTGCTACGCCCCTAACCTATCACATGTATGAGGATAGTATTAGCCAAATTGTGGCTTACTTATCCCTCTTTTATGTTATATTACATTTATATATGCTTTATTTTGATTAGTAGGTTAGCCTAAGGAGTAACCATGGCCTAGATAGACTATATATAGGATGTAGTGGGTAATTATTTATCATCATATTGTGAATTCTGCTCTTATTGAAGCTTGTGGAGGTTGCCCCCTCAAAGTGGATTATCTATTATCATATATTTTGATATATTTAAGTCATATTTGGATATAATTCTTCTATTATACTTAATTCTTGAAGTAATTTCATTACAAGTGGTATCAGAGCTGCGATCTGGGCAATCTTGTGGGTGAAACACTAAACTTTTAAATTTTGAGATATTTGAAAAATGGTTGCGAATTTATTTGAAATTTTTTAATATAGGTGTGAAATAATCAAATTAAGCTTCCATTAAAATTTCAACTCATTTGGATCTATTTTACAAAAATTATCTCTATTTTATTGTTTTTCATAAAATTGCTCTATAATGCGCAATTAAAAGAATTTTTATGAGTTATTTACATTTTTGGAAAGATTATAAAAATTTGGATATGGTATGTTCTTTGTATATTTTTATTTTATGCTGACATAATTCCAAAATTGCTTGGTCAAAGTTGGGTCAAAAGTGCCAATAAGGGTCGACATCATAAAACCCTTTTATGGCAGGTCCACAAACTTGGGGCCGAGGAAAGGGTGATGAAACTCCAAGTAAAACTCATAAAAATGAAGAGATGGAGTCAAAAGGGGGATGTACTAGACCCTTTGTACCAGGGTTTTCTAACATAGATCACAAACTGAGCCAGCTTGACTATAGTGTGCAAGGCATTCAGAGTGAGGTGCAAGACATACAATCTAATATGCAATCCATACAAGATAGTTTGGGAGATATCATGATAGCTTTGAACATTAATCATTAAAATAATCAATCTAACTCTATTGCACAAACCCACCAGGGTGGTTCTCCTAACAAGTCTACTTCAAATCTAACTCCATGGCCATAGAGGAACCTATTACCAAAGGTGGATATGCACAAATTTGATGGAAAAGATCCACTCAATTGGATCAAACAAATGGAGAGATTTTTTAACCTACATCAGACTCTAGGAGTGTAGAAGGTTACCATGGCATCCTTGTATCTTGAACTTGATCAATTCATTTGGTATCGATGGTTGTGTGCTCAAAAGAAAAAGATGACTCTCAATGTCACCTAGTTAGGTTTTATAGAGGAGATACAATTACACTACGGCAATAGTGTGATAGAGAATTACTTCAGCCAACTGAAAAAATTGTGACAAACTGGCTCCATCAAGGATTATATTCATCATTTTTAGAACCTATCCTTACGTGTGGAGACAATTTCTAAAGCAAACTTGAATGACCTATTTTTGGGTGGACTCAAGGACCACATTCAACATGAGGTACGCATGTTTAATCCATTTAATATTTCTAAATCTATTATCATGGCATGTAGAGCTAAGGAAAAATTCATACCCAACAAGAAACAGTGATTCACTCACTTCAAAGATCATATCATATCGTCACCAACATTTCCTCCACCTACTAGATTGACCCCTCAGCAAATTGAAGAGAAGTGTGCAAAAGGATTATGTTTTAGTTGTGATAGTAAGTAGAGTAAAGGACATAGATGTGATGAGAATAATTTATTCTACATTGAGGGACCAAATGAAGATGAAGAAGCCAATGATGCCTCCAATGATGATGAGGAAGATATAGAGGAGGTACCTGAAGATTCCCAACATACAATCTCTTGTCATGCACTTGCAGGTATTAACACTCCACAAACTCTTAAGGTGGTGGGTTTCCTCAAGAAATAGAAGGTGACAGTGTTGATTGATTCAGGGAGCACACATAAATTTATAAACCATAAGTTGGCCACTCGATTGAATTGTTTCATCTACCCAGCACCATAATTTTAGGTCATGATTGTAGATGGTGGCATAATTAATTATTTAAGCAAATGCCATAGTATTAAGCTTACTATGGGTGGGTACAATCTCACCTCTCTTTTGTTTTCTATTCCCATGGGTAACACATACATTTTTTTGGGAGTCCAATGGCTCACAACCTTAGGTACCATTGAGATGAACCTCCAAGAACTATTCATGCACTTTCATTCTAAAGGTAAGAAAATTAAACTGCGTGGATTACATGCAAGATCTCCACAATTGATTAGTTCACATTAGATGACCAAGATGCTAAAAAAGGGGGTAGAGGGAATTATTACATGATTATGCTCCATAGAAGTTCAACCCACACATGTATCTACACATCCTGATCTACAGATAATTCTTGAGGACCACTCATCTATTTTTGGGGCCATGCCAAAAGGACTACCACCAAAAAGAGAACATGATCATGCCATTAAACTAACTCCAGGTAGTCAACCACCAAATATTAGACCATATAGATATCCATATGCACAAAAGAGTGAAATTGAAAAGATGGTCCATGAGATGCTGGAGGCAGGGATCATCAAGCATAGCCAAAGTGCATATTCATCACCAGTGGTCATGGTGCGGAAGAAGGATGACACATGGAGGATGTGCCTAGATTATAGGGAACTCAACAAGTACACCATCAAAGATAAGTTTCCTATTCTAGTAATTTATGATTTACTTGATGAGTTGCATGGTGCTAATTATTTCACAAAATTGGATCTTCACTCGGGGTACCATCAAATTAGAATCAAGGATGAAGGTGTTCATAAAACTACTTTTAGAACACATGAGGGCTAGTATGAGTTTTTACTGATGCCCTTTGGTCTTACAAATGCACCATCTACTTTTCCTTGATGAACACTATTTTTAGGCCTTTTTTAAGGAAGTTTGTGTTAGTTTTATTTGATGACATATTAATTTATAGTTAGACATGGGAAGCACATCTGCAACATGTGAAATAGGTGTTGATAGTTTTGGAGAAGCACCAACTTTATGCAAAGCCATCTAAATGTGATTTTAGAGTATAGGAGTTAGAGTACCTCAGTCACATTGTTGCCCATGAAGGTGTCAAAGTTGATCCCCAGAAGATAAAAGTGATAATGGAATGGCCCATGCCAAAAACTCTCAAAAACCTTCAAGGGTTCCTTGGACTAATAGGTTACTATAGAAGATTTGTGAAAGGTTATGGTAACATAGCAGCTCCACTCACTGCATTGCTAAAGAAGGATTCTTTCCATTGGAATGATGATGCCACCAATGCATTTGAGAAACTAAAAGTAACTATGTGCACCACTCTAGTTTTGGCTACTCCAAACTTCTCACATACATTCACTATTGAATGTGATGCTTCTGGGTCTGGATTGGGGGTAGTACTAATGCAGGAAGGAAGACCCATTGCATTTAAAATTCATCAATTCAAAGGTAAGAATCTACAAAAACCTATCTATGAGAAATAAATGATGGCTATTCTTCATGCAGTTAAATAATGGAGGCCTTATTTGATGGGTAGACACTTTAAGGTGAAAACAGATCATGATAGTCTCAAATACTTTTTGGAGCAAAGATTATCATCTGAGGAACAACAAAAATGGGTAACCAAAATGTTGGGTTATGATTTTGAAATCATCTACAAGAAGGGTAAAGATAATGTAGTAGTAGATGCATTATCTAGATGGGATGCATCCATAGAAGCATTACTTTGTGCAATGTCGATGTTGCAAGCAGATTGGGTGGATGGAGCTAGGTAATTTATCCTCAAAAAAATCTCCAGCAAGGTAATTTATCCTCAAAAAAAATTTAATGGAAAGGTAATGTCCTATGGTATAAGGGTAGGTTATACTTGTGCAAAAATTTAGAGCTTGAGCATAAGATTCTTACAGAGTTGCATGCATCTCCAATTGGGGGACACAGGGTTCTTAAAAACTTATCATAGAATTAAGAAAGAATTATTTTGGGAAGGAATCAAGGGAGATGTACAAAATTTTGTGGAAGAATGCTTGATATGCCAATAAAATAAAGGTGAAGCAGTTAAGACCCCAGATCTGTTACAACTATTAGCAATTCCTAGTCAAAGGTGGGAGGAGGTTTCTATGGATTTCATCATTGGGTTGCCTTATTCTGAAGGTAAAAATGTTATTTGGTCATTGTGGACAGGCTTACAAAATATGCCCATTTTTTTTTCTCTCTCACACCCATTTTCAACAAGTACAGTAGCAGCTATTTTTATGGAAGCAGTTCTCAAATTACATGGAACCCCAAAAATAATTGTAAGTAATTGTGATCCTATTTTCACTAGTAATTTATGGACTGAACTATTTTCTTGTTTAGGTACTCAGCTAGCTCATAGCTCATCTTACCACCCCCAATCTGATGGACAAACTAAAGTGGTTAACAAATGTTTAGAGGGGTATCTCCATTATTTTGTATTAGATAAACAAGAACATTGGGTTAAATGGCTACCACTTGTAGAATGGTGGTATAACACATCTTTCCATACCTCTTCTAAAATGTCTCCATTTCTAGCACTATATGGTTACCATCCACCTTCTATCACTTCTTCATTAAAGGTGCACACCAAGGTTCAAGATGTGGAAGAGCACATTCAACATCAACAAGAGATTTTGGCTAGTTTGAGAGAGAATTTGGCCTTGGCACAAAATAGGATGAAGCAACAAGTAGGTCAACAGCGTAGTGAGTGAAATTTTGAGGTGGGTGACTAGGTATTTGTTCATTTGTAGCCTTACAAGCAAATTTCCTTGAAGTAATAGAAAAAGGACAACAAACTTGCTCCTAAGTATTATGGTCCTTATCAGGTTCTATAAAAAATTATAAGTGTGGCTTACAAGCTCGAGTTACCTCATTCATCTCACATACACCCAATATTTCATGTTTCTTGTTTGAAGAAGGTCATTGGATAGAAAGTTTCCACCCAGATAGAGCTCTCATAACTAGATGAAGAAGGATGAGTCATTTTAGAACCAGAGAAGATCCTCCAAACACGTACTAAGAGCTTGAGAACCAGAGAGATTAGGGAATATTTGATCAAGTGGAAAAACCAGAGCAGTGAAGATGCAACTTGGGAAGGTGAACATTTTCTTCAACAACATCTAGAGTTGCTCATTGTTGAGGACAACATTGGTTTGAAGGGGAAGGGCATGTTACACCCCTAACCTATCACATGTATGAGGATAGTATTAGCCGACTTGTGGCTTACTTATCCCTCTTTGATGTTATATTACATTTATCTATGCTTTCCTTTGATTAGTAGGTCGGCTTATGGAGTAACCATGGCCTAGATAGACTATATATAGGATGTAGTGGGTAATTATTTATCATCATATTGTGAATTCTGCTCTTATTGAAGTTTGTGGAGGTTTCCCCCTCAAAGTGGCTTATTTATTATCATATATTTGGATATATTTCAGTCATATTTGGATATAATTCTTCTATTATACTTAATTCTTGAAGTAATCTAATTAAAGTAGGCTTAGGCTAAAGTAAGCTAAGTGACCAAAGATAAGACTAACTAGAACACTTAGGCTTAACAACGAACCAACATGTTATCTCAAGTATCAACCATATATATGTTGAGTTTTTGAAAAGGGAATAAAGGATATCGAAATGGGATTGGTAAAAGAATATTATAATGAGATTAATTGTTTGCTAACTGATCACATGGTAAATAAGGAATAACTAAAGGGAACAAGTCTTGTATAACAAAGTCACATTGAAAATTATCTTTGTATATAGAGATAAGAAAAAAAATCATGATAGAAAAAAAAAAGAATTTGTAAGAAATAAATTCAAGAAGGAAAAGAAAGTAATGATAAATAAGACATTCATAAGCAAACATAAATGAAATTTAAACAATATAAAGTGTGAAATTAAAGTCACCATGTAAGATAAATAAGAATTTAATAAAATGTCAAATGATATAAAAAAATAGATAAAGTTAAGATTGGATCACATGTCCAATCTAAATGAAAATGTAAGAACACCATGCAAGTGATCATAAGTATTGATAGATTTAACCACACACATTTTCTAGAACATCTTATAAGTGTCTATGAATTTGGATGAAAATTGAAGCTAATGTCTCATCTATCTTCAATGAAAATTAGGAAAATATTTAACATCTAATCTCCTTAATAGAAAAGGTAGGAATACTTGATGGATTGTGATGAGGAGGGCTCTATGGTAGATGCAAGAATCACTTATGGATAAAGATGCATAGGGGACAGACTCATAGGTGGAAAAGGATCCACAAGTGTAGGAACAAGAGGTGAATAAGGGACCATGGGAGGGGATAAAACCATGGGAGAAGAAGGGGGAGTCTTATTATAGGAATGACCTATGGTAGGAATGGTAAAAGGTGCAAGAATATTTAAAATATGATCTTTAAGGTGATACTGAAGGATGTTATAATGGTTGGTGTGATGGGTGACACATTGATGACAAAGATAATACACCTCCCCATAGTTAAGAATATAATTAGGTAATAAATTTAGGGGGGGTATGGCCTTATCTGAGGACTAAGGGGTAGAAGGATGCAAAGTGTCAATATATTGTCACAATTTGTGATAATGCATAGAATAATGATTATATGTGTAGTGAAAGCAATAGATACACCTATGAGTAGGCTTGGTAGAGGTACTCACAATATGAGGGGTAATAGAAGTGAAAGGAGTTTGGGAAGGCTCATCGGCCCATTTGGTGGGCAATAGAGCCATATTTGGTAAAGGAAGAAAACCATCACCAAGAGAAGGTGGTGGTGAAGGGATTGGACTAGGATCAATGGAAGGAATGATGGGATCAAAAGAAATAATAGACTCAAATAAAGTGAGAGAAGAAATGGGCTCCAAAATGGGTTTTACTAAGGGAAGGGTAGGGTCTATAGAAGGCTGAAGGAGGGTTTCATGCATTTCAAGGATAAATAGGTTATAGGGTACCTAGAAAAATGATAAGACCCATTCATATCATGATCCATAAGTATACTCCTATGTGGTTCTTCAAAAATTGAAAGTATTTACACCATCTCTACCCTATGATAAAGAGGAAAAATACTAAAATTAGGAATAATATATGATGGAATACAGGAAGAAGCACTAAAATACTGAAGCAAAGAGGAATGATAATGGATAATCTTAACATCATGGGCCTGAATAAGACTACATAAGAATTGATCATCTAAGGTATAACCATCATCATAACTAGGTTTATGAAGATCAATGATGTAGGTAAGGATGGCATTGTCATCTGATGAGGTGTGATGAATGGAAAGTCAAGTCTTAGTTAAGACCATATGGATGTCATCACAAGGTGGTTTGTGAGAATGAGGTTACAAAGAAGTAGGAAGCTAAAAGAGGAGATGGGGTGAGAGTTTAGAAGTTTTAATCTTAATATTGATCTCATTATACTCATCATCCTTAGAAACCCCAAAAAATTTGGGATGACCATTGTAACCTTGAGTGGAATTGATGATAAATTTGAATCATTGACATTCATGAAATGGAATGCTACACAAAGGTTCAAGAGTACAAATCTTGAAGACACCATGATCTTGAAATGATTTAAAATTATAAGGGTTAGTGTAACCTTGAATCTGATAGATAGTTCTACTGTGAGGGAATTTTATTCATTAGTAGGTGGAAGAAGTAACTGCTCTCATATAGTGAGTCCATGGACTACCAAGAAAGATGTTATAAGATAGAGGAAAGTTAAATATCATCAACGTCACATAAATGGTGATAGGTGGGACAATAATGTGAAGCTACACATAACCTAAAGGAGGAATTTTTCTTTGATCATATCCTTTACATGTGTTATGTGTGGATATAAGATTGCATTCATAATATCCAAGGGTTTTGATAACATCAAAAGAGGCAACATAAGTTATAGAACCATCATCAATCAAGGCATGTTTGACTTAGATATCACCAATTTGGATACTAATGAATATAGGAGGATCATTTTCATGAAGTATAATCATCGAGAATCATAGAAGTATTGGGAAATTTTAAGGAAAGAGAAGTGTCCATTATCTTGTCAACATGGATGGACATCTCTTCACATTATTATAATAGGATATCTTTAGATCCAGATAAGGTTGATTCACATCCTACTAGGGGAGGATGAGGGATGTTTATTTTGAACAAAAGTTGCATGAGATGGGTTTGATGATGTAGAGAGGTCCTCATAAGCTCAAGAAATATAATTTGGGATGGGAGATTAGTGAGTTCTATGATGGGATTCCACTTATTATAACCCATTATAAGGTTGTTATAAATAGGTGTATAGTACTGAAGGAGGTACTCGAAAGGAGGAGCCAAATTATATTGTAAGTTACATTGATATGAGGTAAAAGTTTTAGAATAAGATTGTAAATTATGTTGAGAAGTTGAAGCAATTGGTGTAGGTTGGTTTTGAGAATTGTTAGAATAAGTGTTAATAAAATCTTTAGTGTTATTAGTTTTAGGTAAAGAAGATGGAGGGATGGTATAAATAGAGTGCGAAGTGTTATCCAAGGGAGGAGTTTGAATTGGTTTATCAAAAGCTATAAGGGAATCTTACCCCAACTCATTTAAGTGAGTTGAAGAAGAATCTTAGATAACATGAAAGGTGTAAGATAATGGAGGGGTGTAGATGGGTTGAGGATCAATGAAATCAACCACCCTTTGCATATTAGTCATATTAACCACATTCTCTTTTGGAGTTGGGTGAATAAGACTCTCTATATTTTTGGTGGAAGGGATGGGATTATCTTGGTTATCTTGTTGATTTGGAAGGGTCTTTATAGATGGCCAAAGGATCATTAGCTTGATTCAAAGCTTAAGATTTAGTATTAGTTTTATGGGCTTTGAAAATAATGTCATAGGCTTATTGGCATTTCTAAATGATAAAATCATGGTCAAAATTGGGACAAAGAAGAAAATTCATAGCCAAATTATGAAGTTGCCTACATGTCTCATGAGAATGACCCCAACTAGCATGAAATTGACAAAATTTATTAAGATCATACCAAGATTTCATAGGATGAGTGAGATTAATTTCTCATGAAAGAGGCCTAGATATAAGTTTAAGTAATTTGGAAAAGGATAAATCTTTGTGAAAATTGAGGTTATTAGGTGAATATAAATGAGTATTGGTGAATTTTTGAGGAGGGGGAGATGGTTTTGAAGATTGGTTAGGAATAATAACTTGAATAGTGTGAAATGTGTCATAAGAGTCTGTGACACCATCATTGGTATCTTGATGATTCTTTTTATTAAGTAATATACAAGTACCCATATAATTTTTGGGTGGCTCTAATTGATGCATAAGGAAATATTGATGTTTTTATTTTTCAATGGCCTCCTCCAAGGTACATGAAGAGAGAGAGTGTGGACCCGATATTGTAACTTGGGAAAAAGAGCATTGGTAAGGAGATGGAAAAGATTATCATTTTCCATGTTATGTTAACATTTGTTGGATAATATTTTACACCTTTTAACTAATTTTTGGGCTTTTTTATTTTTAAATTGCTTAGAATTGATTAAATGGGCCAAAGTATTTTTAGGAAGATCACTAGTTGACTAAAACATTTAATAAATATTCCAAATTAGTAATAAAATGAGTTCTAATTTGGTTATACAAATCTAAAGCATCTCCTATGAGGGTTTTGGCTAACATCTTGGTAGGGGCAAAGGTATTTAATTTGACCTAGTCTTTATATAGATTTTTAAATATTTTTAGATGAAGAGTAGGTGTTTCTACGCTAAATTTGCTATCACATTCAAAAGATAGAAATGAAAAACTAAGAAATGGTCTAGGATTAGAAGATACCCATATGTAATCATGCGCATCAAAATCAGACATTGGAAGGTACTCCTCTTTGGTTGTGGAGGAATGACACCTGTGAAGAAAAAGAGACTAAACACAAAAAATGTTAGACGAGGAGACGCTGGGCTGTCAAGCAAACACTTGATCCCTGAAGTACGAAGACTTCCTTAAGGGATATCAACCCACTAATTAAAAACATAATATTTGACTAAAGTAGAAATAATGAAAGACAGAATGAAAGAAATAAAAGACAAAAAGTAGAATGCGTACCTGACATGCAACAAATTGCTTCGCACAACCACCGGTGTTGGTCTCTGTGCCGGTGTCAGTCAGGGAAGGGTGCTGACATCGGTTAAAGTGCCGGTGTTGGTAGGGGTAATGACTAATGTCAGTCAGAGAAATAGCTTTTGGATGGGGTCTAGTCGAGTCTGGACAGAGTTTTTGGATTGCAGAAGGGTCTGAAGTTTTTGTCTAAGGGTTCAGGAAGCCAGTTTAGGAGTCAGAGGGATTGTTTGAGGGTTTGTGCAGGGATTTGGGCAGAGTTACAAACTGTATATTTTGCAGAGGGTGGATAGAAGTGATACGGGTGGAAGTAAGGTCAGGGCTGTGGTCTGAAAAGATCTGGGTAATGATATTAAATAAAAAACAATAACCAGAGAGTAAAACAAAAACACAGAGCAAATGCTTACCTATTACGTGCTGAAGATAAAGTTAGAGACATGATTTGTTGGGGGATCAAACCAACAATAGATTACACTTGTGAAAGCAATAAACGCGGAAATAAATCAGATAGATAAGTAACTGAAATGATAAATAGCACAGAACAAGATATACAAGAAAACACCCTGAAAACTTGTATTGAAACTCTTTACAATAGGAATACAATGAAGAAGCTTCATTCTTCCACACCTCTCTCAGATGCACACAAGATCTCTCACTAGATCTCTATTCCTCAAGAGCTCACTCTCAAGTACATTCAAATCCAACAACCTGGATTGATGCAACTCTATACTGTCCTTCAAACATTCACAATGTTCTACTCTTACAGTTCTACACACAACACTTACAGTTCTAAGCTAAGAAGATCTTCCTACATATAGAAATAGGGAACTTGAGCATGCTCTTACAACAAACAGTTAAGCCTCTTGAACAAGGGCTCTAATAATATTGCTAACAATAGAGACGCAAGCTTGAGTCCACGACTCAAACTTATCATGCAAACACTCGCTGCCGTCCACGAAAATAGATTTCTGGACACGCAGGTAACCGACGTCGGTTCCTGCCTGTTCGCCTGTGACCGTCGCCGGTCGACCATATTGCCGACGTCGGTGCCTCTGCAACTGCTACTAACCGACGTCGGTCGCTCCTGACCGATGCCGGCGTCTGTGTAGACACGAACCTGTTTAAGTATGCTCCTTGGTGAAGATTTTAGCTCCACACCCTAACAATCTCCCACTTGGAGATAAACTAGCTGCACCAACCTGTACAGCATTATCTTCTAGCTCCTCCATCTTCAACTCAATCATGAAGACCAATAGAAGTTGAATGAAGATTCAACTTCTCCATCGTAACCGGCTTTGTTAGCATATCAGCAGGATTCTTGTCTGTATGAATTTTCTCCAGCTTCAACTCACCATCTTCCAATACCTGCCGTATGAAGTGGTACCTTAGCTGTATGTGCTTGGTTTTAGAGTGAAAGGCTGAGTTCTTGGCCAAATGGATTGCACTCTGACTGTCACTGTACAATCTGCAACTCCCATGCTCCCTTCCAAGCTCTTCCATGAACCGTGTCATCCATATCATCTCCTTGCTAGCTTCTGTAGCTGCAATATATTCTGCTTCTGTAGTTGACAAGGCTACAACCTTCTGCAACTTAGATATCCAACTAACTGCCGTTCCACCTACAGTAAAAACATAACCTGTGGTGCTCCTCCTGCCATCCAAATCCCCTGCCATATCTGAATCTACATAGCCATGTAGAGAAGTATCTGAACATCCATAACATAGGTGCTTGCTGTTGGTTCCTCTCAGATATCTAAGGATCCATTAAACCGCTTTCCAATGTTCCTTACCTGGATTGGCCATATACTTGCTTACTACTCCCACTGCTTGGGCAATATCTGGTCTAGTACACACCATTGCATACATCAAACTCCCTACTGCAGAAGAATATGGAACTGTACTCATGTACTCTACCTCATCATGTGAATTGGGACATTGTTCTTTGCTTAGCTTAAAATGTCCAGCCATAGGTGTACTTACTGGTTTTGCATCCTGCATATTAAACCTCTCCAACACCTTATTCACATAATCTTCTTGAGACAATATCAACCTGTGATTTTTCCTGTCTCTCCTAATGCTCATGCTAAGGATCTTCTTAGCTGCTCCCAAATCCTTCATGGCAAACTTTTGAGCTAACTTCTCCTTAAGCTCAGAGATATCCTGCATGTGAGACCCTACAACCAGCATGTCATCTACATACAACAATAGAATAATATATCTACCATTATCAAATCTCTTGAAATACACACAATGGTCTGATTGACACCTACTGTAGCCATGCTCAGTCATAAACCTGTCAAATTTCAAGTACCATTGCCTTGGAGCTTGCTTGAGGCCATACAAGCTTTTCTTTAACCTGCACACAAACTTCTCCTTACCCTTGACCAAGAAACCTTCTGGCTGTTCCATATAGATTTCCTCATCCAAATCTCCATGAAGAAATGCTGTCTTAACATCTAGCTGCTCGAGATGCAAATCCTCAAAAGCAACCAAAGACAATACAACCCTTATTGAAGTCATCTTAACAACCGGAGAAAAAATTTCACCAAAATCAATACCTGGCTTTTGTGCAAATCCTTTTACCACTAATCTGGCCTTATATCACATCTGACCATCCTCACTTTCCTTCAACCTGTAGGTCCATCTATTTTTCAGTGTTCTCTTACCAGCTGGCAACTCAACCAAATCCCATGTTTGGTTCTCTCTTAAGGACTCCATCTCCTCAACCATGCCACGCTCCCACTTACTCCTGGACTCCACCTGTAATGCTTCTTCAAAACTCTCTAGTTCTCCACCATCGGTTAGCAATAAATAATATAAGGAAGGAGAATATCTAATTGGAGGCTTACTTACCCTTTCAGACCTCCTGGTGGGTGTCTTGGACTTGTTTTCAACAATCTGTCCACCCAAATTTTCTGACAGTGACCGACCTCGGCCACCTGTAGACCTGTCACTCGCCGTCGTCGGTTCTGCCTGACCGACCTCGGTGCCTGGTCTGCCGACGTCGGTCTCTGTATGACCGACATCAGTTTCTGTACTACTGACGCTAGTTCCAGTCCTGCCGACGTCGGTCTCTGTGTTTTCCTGCAAGTGATTATTTCTTTTTCCCGCGAGCTCATTTTGGACCATAACTTCGTCCAATTCACTATTGCTCTACCCAGATTGATCCAGCTTCCTTATCTGATCACTGTACATCACTCTTTCATTGAAAACAATATCATGGCTCCTGATTACCTTGTTAGTTCCTAGATTCCAAAATCTGAAACCAAAATCATCTGAGCCATAGCCTATAAACGTGCACCTCGTAGACTTAGGATCAAGCTTCTTTCTATTTTCCTTATCTATATGCACAAAGGCTTCACTACCAAAAACTTTGAGATATGAGAGATCTACCTTTTTACCTGTCCATACCTCTTCTGGAATTCCACCATCCAGAGCTGTAGAGGGTCCTCTGTTAATCAGGTACACTGCGGTGTCAACTGCTTCTGCCCAAAACTCTAAGGGCAACCCTGCATGCAATCTCATACATCTTGCACGGTCCATGATAGTTCTGTTCATCCTTTCAGCAATACCATTCTGCTGAGGTGTCCTTGGAACCGTCCTTTGCCTACGGATTCCTTGTGTATAACAGTACAATTTGAACTTAAGACTGCAGAACTCACCGCCATTATCAGATCTCAGGCACTTTAACTTTCTGCCTGTTTCATTCTCAACCATAGCCTTCCAAAACTTAAAAGTCTCAAAAACATCAGATTTCTTTTTAATACAGTAGATCCATACCTTTCTTGTGGCGTCATCTATGAATGTAACATAGTACTGTGATCCGCCAATAGAGGCTACCTGAGCCGGTCCCCACACGTCTATGTGAACAAGCTACAACTTCTGCCTTTTCTTAGTAGATCCAGTCTTGAGAAAACTAACCCTTTTTTGTTTCCCAAACACACAATGCTCACAAAACTCTAGATCCATACTTTTCAAATCTGAAAGCATACCTTTAGACTTAAGTATTGACATCCCCTTCTCACTCATGTGGCCAAGCCTTGAGTGCCACAATTTACAATCCACACCTGAAGTAGATAAAACTGAAGGAGATTTGTTAGTAACACAATTACACAAGTAGAGAGTACCTTCTCTCTTACCTCTGGCCATAACTAGTGCACCCTTGGTCACCTTCCAAGAATCTGCTGTGAGAGTTACTGTACAACCCTCATCACCTAGCTTACCTGTAGAAATCAAATTTCTCTTCAAACTAGGAACATGCATCACTTCTCTCAACACCCATGTGTTGCCATTCTGCATCTTCAGCTGCACTTTACCTTTGCCAATAATCTTACAAGGCTCATCATCCCCTAAGTACACTATTCCAAAATCTCCATGGATATAGTCACTGAAATACTCTCTGTTAGGGGTAGCATGGAAAGAAGCACCAGAATCTAATACCCAAGATTCTATGTTATTATGCAAAGAGAAAATTAAAGCATCCTGTGCAATACCTGCAACCTTGGCTTCTTCCTTTCCTTCGTGTTGGTTGTCCTCTTTGGGCTTTGACCAACAATCTCTGCTTATGTGCCCCATCTTTCCACAGTTCCAGCATTGTGGCTTCCTGCCATTCCTGGATTTGGATCTTCCTCTCACCTTAGACTTAGATCTTGATCTCCTCTTGCTCTTTTCTTTTTGCCTTCCCCTGCTCTCAAAATTTAAAGCGTTCCCAGATGTCTCTTCTGTGCTTTTCCTGCGTATTTCCTCATTCAAGATAACACTAACCACATCCTCTACTTTCAAAATATTTGATGCAGATGCAGTATTAGAAACTGCCATTACTAAGCCATGCCAGCTTTCAGGCAAAGAACATAATATCAAAAGAGCTTTTATTTCATCTTCAAATACAATATTGACAGAACTTAACTGATTAACAATTCCATTGAAATCATTCAGATGAGTAGAAACAGATCCACCTTCATTCATATGCAAATTAAATAATTGCTTCATAAGATATACCTTATTTGAAGCTGAGGGTTTTTCATACATATTTGCTAACGTGGTCATCAACTCTACCGTTGTTTTTGCCTGTGACAAATTACATATCACAGTGGAGGCCAGACTCAGTCTTATAGACCCAAGAGCCTTTCTGTCAAGAACTTCCCATTCTTCATCCTCCATGTCCTTGGGCTTCTTTGCTATCCCACCTAACGGTAAGTAGAGATCCTTCTGATACAGATAGTCCTCTATCTGCATTCTCCAATGTTGGTAGTTCTTGCCATTAAAATTTTCCATTCTCAGCTTACTTTCTTCTGCCATTGCTTCTCCCACTCAAACAGAAATTCCTGCAGAAACCCTGTGAGCAACCTGTAATCTGTAACCTGTAACCTGTAACCAAGGCTCTGATACCACTTGTTGGGGGATCAAACCAACAATAGATTACACTTGTGAAAGCAATAAATGTGGAAATAAATCAGATAGATAAGTAACTGAAATGATAAATAGCACAGAACAAGATATACAAGAAAACACCCTGAAAACTTGTATTGAAACTCTTTACAATAGGAATACAATGAAGAAGCTTCGTTCTTCCACACCTCTCTCAGATGCACACAAGATCTCTCACTAGATCTCTATTCCTCAAGAGCTCACTCTCAAGTACATTCAAATCCAACAACCTGGATTGATGTAACTCTATACTGTCCTTCAAACATTCACAATGTTCTACTCTTACAGTTCTACACACAACACTTACAGTTCTAAGCTAAGAAGATCTTCCTACATATAGAAATAGGGAACTTGAGCATGCTCTTACAACAAACAGTTAAGCCTCTTGAACAAGGGCTCTAATAATATTGCTAACAATAGAGATGCAAGCTTGAGTCCACGACTCAAACTTATCATGCAAACACTCGCTGCCGTCCACGAAAATAGATTTTTGGACACGCAGGTAACCGACGTCGGTTCCTGCCTGTTCGCCTGTGACCGTCGCCGATCGACCATATTGCCAACGTCGGCGCCTCTACAACTGCTACTAACCGACGTCGGTCGCTTCTGACCGACGCCGGCGTCTGTGTAGACCCGAACCTGTTTAAGTATGCTCCTTGGTGAAGCTTTTAGCTCCACACCCTAACATGATTGATGTTGTCACTATGTTGTAAAAGTTTGATGTAGCAGACCTCCAGTAAGATGACTGAAGCAGAATCCTGTACCGGAGAGAGAATGTGAGAGATTGATTGCAGATTTATAGGATGCAAAATTTGGCTAATTATTCGAATGAAGAGGTTGCTGATTGATATGAAGGAAGGTCTGATAATCAATCAAGAAACAGATTGGCAACTGAATGGTGAATAACAGATAATGGATAATGGATAACAGATCCTGTGTTCAGGTCAAGAACGTAGTGTAAAGGATAACCGATGTTGGCAGGACTGCCAATGTTGGCCGATAAGTGACCGACATCGGCGACATCGGCTGGGTAGTGACTGTCGTCGGTAGATGTAGAATGGGGATAGAGGCTATCTTTAGCTTTTTGCTCATTTTTACATGCTGCCAGGGTCAAGGCTCATGGGAAAATGGTTGATAGGGGTTAAATAGGCATGGGAGAATAAAATAGGGGTTAAGGGGAGGATGACAAGGGTTAGACACAATTACGGTGTCTACATTTTCCCCTTTTTGTCTTGTTGGTTGTTCTGGATGAACTACAAGACAAAAACAGGAGTTGGTTGCCCCAAGTGTAAGATAAAGTCGATTCCATCTTATTGGTTGTTCAAATGAACTGCAAGACAAAAATAGGAGGTGGATTGCCCCAATTATAGATGAGGTATTCCCCCTCAAAGTAGGAGTCGAGGGAAGGGAACCAGGAATCGGGTGCTGATTTGATAGAGAGTGGATGAAAAAGGGGTGAGGGTGAATGCTGCAAAAGTTATGATTGCATGCATACCACTTCACGAGATGGTTAGGTCAAATTGTCATAGGTCAAGGGTCGAGGAGTGCTAAAATTGAAGTAATCAGGCCCCAACATTTAGTCATCTACTGATCGAGTTATTCAATCTAAGCTGAAGCTCCAAATAGTCATCATGTTCTAGGTATCTCAGGCTCAGGAAGTGCTCCCAAAAACATGAAAATGTCACAAGTAGTGCGGATCAACCGGCTTGCGATCTTATACTTGTGAAGGTCAAAAAAAAGTCTGCAGACAATTTTGCTAACCAGTCATGAGGTAGCATATAGGCAAAAACAACCAAGGCAACATTATCTTGGAAGTGGTCGAAGTCAGAGGAGATAGGCATGATCTCCAATGGTCATTGGTCGAGGTGGATGGATGGATGAAAGGATGTGGCTGAGCTAACCTCAAAACATTGAGCGCTGCCTACATAGCCCCTATGTTAAGGGCCTCAGGCCAATGTAGTTCTCCCCAAAAGGGAGGAAGGGTCAAAGGGATGGAATTGGTCTTGGTTGAGGGCAAGTCATGGTCAAAAAGAGGAAAGAAGGTTTGTCCATCAGAGAGACGAACAAATGAGGGTGGTCGAGCTAACCCCAGAAGATGTCGTGTCATCTGAGTGATGCCTACATAGACCCGGTCTTAGGGCCTCAGACCAATGTAGTTCAAACTAAGAGTCTGAGTGGTAGACAGGAGGTGAAAGTGGTTGATACACTGATCTTGGTCAAGGTTGAAATGATGAGGAGAAAAAGATGTTACAGCCTTTTCCAAATGGTGTATTCTATAACATTGGTGATGTGGTCTTTCATCCCTAGCAATTTTCCATTGTTGTGATGGACGTATGCTAAAAATGAATTGAGGTCTATTTATGCTTCAACAAGTATTGGTTTATGCTTAACATAAATTGCGTCTGGTCGATAGTTTCTATGTGTATTGGTGTCCATAGAAACTAGTGTGAATAGGCTATGATGAGTGGCCTAAAAAGAGAGTTGAGTTGAGCTAGTTTGACAAATGATGAAGTTGAATGTGACTAAAGTGTAGAAAAAGTGAAAGGCATATTGCTCTTTCATTGACATGGACTAGAAATGATAGCATAGATAGGGGTTATTAGAACCAAGAGCCCCATTCATGCATGACGTCGTTGACCATATGTTGTGTTAGAGAGGTGATCGAATCACATTGACATTAAAGTGAGCTCGAAGTCCCTTGAGCAGGTGATAAGAGGAGGATAGGGTAACCCGTTTTAGAGCAGAGATAACTTTGCCCTTTTTTATAGGAGACCCTGAGACAACTACAAGCCAAGTCCATGACCCATTTTTTTTTTTAAAGTGCAGACTGATTAATGCGGGAAGTCTGCATAGAGATGTCATTTGTTTGGTGGTCATTTGTGAAGCTGATCAATGCGGGAAGCTTCTAAGAAAGATTGCTGTTTGTAGCAAGAGTTAGTCATAGCCATCCTTCGAGGAAGTGGTCTATATTTTGCTTTATATATAAGGGCTTTGAATAGCTGTCCTTTGAGGGAGCAGTCTATTAGCTACATCAATGATAGTATAGTTGTCCTTCGACGGAGTAGTCTGCCTTTTGATTCTAGTTTGGTGACTTTGGATATGTTGACATCTTGGTTTGTTTTGATAGAAATGTGAGTCATGGACAAGACTATAGAAGGTCAAGGGCTCCCTTTTATTAGGACAAAGCATCCATACTGTATAAAAGGGGTATATATGATTTGTTAAGGGGAGTAGGGTTGAAAGGAATGAGGACTAAGAGGATGGGGATTGCTCAAGGGACGAGCTCAAGGTAAATGTCAAGTGGATGAGTACTCGACTAATAGTAGAATGGTCGCAGATGCAACGCATTAAGAGGCTCAAGATCTGGTCATCCATCGAGAGAAGACAAACGATACGTCCCTGATCCATACTTGTGCATGATAATGAAAGGTTTGATCCAATTAGGGGCAAACTTGCCTCTTTTACTTCGCTCCATACTGGTCACATGCTGATTCTCTTTGAGGACGAGGTCTCCAATATTGAAATCTCATTCTCACAGATTTTTGTCATAGGCTCGCTTGATGCGATGTTGATAGACATGGAGATGGTTGAGGGTAGCAAGGCGGTGCTCGTCAAGTAACTCAAGTTGAGCTAAGCGATCTTGATGAAAGTCATCGTTAGAAAGAATGTCATGTAGAGAGATGCAAAGAGATAGGATTTGTACTTCAAGAGGTAGGACAGCCTCTGTTCTGTACATGAGAGAGAAAGGGGTAGCACCCATGGAAGTTCGAATGCTAGTGTGGTAGGCCCACAAAGCGAAGGGAATGTGAATGTGCCAATCCCTTCCAGTGTCGCTGACCACCTTCATGAGAATTTTAGTCAAGATTTTGTTGGAAGCCTCGGCCTACCCATTTGCTTGTGGGTAGTAAGGCAAAGAGAAACTGAGCTTGATGCCAAATGAGTCGCAGAGTTTATGGATGGTCTTGTTTTTTAAGGACTTGCCATTGTTGGTGATGATCTTATGAGGGACACCGAAGTGACAGATGATGTGGGTGCTGATGAAGTTGATAATTTTGTGGAGATGAGAGGAATGGCTTCCACCCACTTGTTGAAATACTCAGTTGTAGTGATGATGGATTGATGATGAAGAGATGAATGAGGGTTAATCTCACTGATGAGATCTAAGCCCCACTAAGAAAAAGGCTAGAAATACTGAGTGACTTGTAAGGTGTGACTAGGAAGATGAAGCAAGTTAGAGTGTTGCTGACACTTGATGCAACATTGAACATAGTCGCTACAGTCTTGATGAAGGGTAGGCCAATAATAGCCCAGATGAAGGATGTGCTTGGCAACTGAATTCCCACTAAAATGTCTGCCACAAATCCCATCATGGACTTGCTTAATGGCTTGAGATGCTTCAGTGGAGGTGAGACAACGAAGAAGGAGGCTGTCGAAGCCTTGCTTATAGAGAAGACCCCCTAGCATGGTATAGTAAGTGGTACGCTTGATAAAAGCTCACCGTGCATTGTTAGAGAGGTTGGGAGGAATGACAAACAAAGATAAGAAGTCCACAAGTTGCTTATACCAATCATCTTGTGGGCTAGAGTCTATAGTGTTGACATGATTAATGTTAGGAGAGATATAGGAAGGCAACGGTACACGATGAACTATGACAAAAAGTCTGGATGTAGATGAGGAAGATGGGATATGGGAAGCGAGCAAAGCCATGGTGTCATAAAAATTATTTGTGGATCGAGGAATAGTTTGCAAGAGGTAATGGTCGAAAGATGCAAGGAGGATGTCAGCATGGTTTTTGTACCTTTGCAAAATTTCATTTTTATAGAGGTATGAACCGTTGACCTGATTGATGATGAGTTGTGAGTCGTCGAAGATGTTGATGGACTTGATACTGAGAGAGAGGGTAGTCTGAAGTCCCAAAATTAAGGCCTCATATTCAGCCATATTATTGGTATAATTAAAGTTGAGCTTGAAAGACAAAGGCATGGGCTCGCCATCAAATGGGATGAGAATGACTCCCGCACCCCCACCAAGTTGACATTTGGAGCCGTCGAAGAACATGGTCATTTGGTAGATAGTATCATTGGTGGAAAGCGCGGTGAACTTACACTGCAAAGGTTGATTATTGGGAAGAGGGGCATCTACCAGTTGATCAGTGATGGTTTGCTCCTTGATAGATTTTTGCTGGATGAATTTGAGGTCGAACTCAACAAGCAGCATGAGCCACTGAGCCATACGTTGATGTTGATATGGCTTGGAGTGCATAAACTTAAGAGGGTCGGTGAGTGATGACAAAGGTTTTGTGATTAAGAAGATAGTGGCAAAGCTTGGTAGCGGCAAAGACTAATGCCAAATAGAGTTTCTTAGTATGAGTATATCGAGTTTCATAGTCGAGCAGTGTTTGGCTGATATAGTAGACCACTTGCTCACGGTGATGTTTGTCTCGATGCGCAATCATGGCACCTAATGAATGGGTGGTGATAGAGATGTAAAGGTAGAAGGGTTGATCATCTTTAGGTGGAATGAAGACTGGTGGAGAGACCAGATAGCATTTAAGGGCTTCAAAAGCCTCTTGACAGTCCTTATCCCATGTAAAGGAGACGTCTTTCTTAAGGAGATGATGAAAAGGTTGGTAGCGGTCAGAAAGCTGCGAGATGAAATGGCAAATGGACTGGAGCTTCCCTTGTAGACTGCAAAGCTGCTTGAGATTGGTCGGGGGTGGCATTTCAAGGATAGTGTGGATCTTGGCAGGATCTATCTCAATGCCATGGAAAGAAATGATAAAGTCGAGAAGCTTACCGGAGAGGACCCCAAAGACACATTTCTTGGGGTTAAGGTGGACATTATATTGAAGAAGGTGAGAGAAGATGATTTTGAGAATGGTTAAATGGTCACGGCGAAGCTTGGACTTGCCGAGCAGGTCATCCACATAGTCCTCCATGATTTTATGGAGGAGATCATGGAAAATGTAAGTCATGGCACGCTGATAAGTGGCGCCTACATTCTTCAAGCCGAAAGGCATGACTCGATAGCAAAAAGTTCCCCATGGGGTAATGAAAGTGGTCTTGTGTTGATCTTTTAGAGCAATCAGGATTTGATTGTATCCTAAAAACCCGTCCATGAGAGATAGCATCTCATGGCCGACTGTGAGATTAATAAGCTGGTCAATGCTAGGAAGAGGAAAGTCATCTTTGGGATAGGCTAAGTTAATGTCATGATAGTCTATGTAGATCTGGATCCCCCCAGTCACCTTGGTGACAGGGATGATGTTAGAGACCCACTGCGGACAATCGATGGGCTAGATGAAGGAGATAGAAAGGAGGTGCTGAAGCTCCTCTTTGACAAGGAGGGCAATGTGAGGATGCATCTTTCAAAGCTTTTGCCTAATAGGCTTAGCCTCTAGTTTGGTGACAATGTTATGGGTAGCGATGGTGGGGTCGATGCCAGGCATGTCATGGTAGGTCCAAGTAAAGGCCTTGCTATGGTCAGAGAGAAACTAGGTGTAGTCAAGCTGCTCTTGAGCATCTAAAGATTGACCAATCTTTAAGACATGGGGAACATCAGAAGAAGGGAGGTTGATGTCAATGGTTGATTCATTTAACATAACTTAGGTCTCAGAAGGGAGAGAGCGTTGGATGAAAGAGTCATCGGTGCCCATGTAGGAAAGAATGGCATCATCATCAACGCAGTGGATAGTGTGAATGGTCACTGACTCAGCTTCTATCATGCTGGGAAAAATGAGAGGGAGAGATCTGGACACCCCATTGAGCTGATAAGTCAAGGGTTCCAGGCGGATGGTGTTTATGGAAAAAAACTAGGAGGGATGGAAACCACCGACTCCGTAGGTGGAGGAGGGATGGGTGAGCCTGGAGGAGATTGGTCAATGGTTGGCTCGGGGCAAAGGTCTACAGGGGTCTGAGTGGGGTCGTGATATCCTAGGCCATACCATTTCTTGGCATCGTCATCATTGAGCAGTTTGATGGGTTGATGGGAGCCCTGCTCATAGCATCTGAAACCAAAACCCTTCCATGCACACCTGTAAAGGTAAGTGTGTGCAAAGGCAGGGTTGCCAAGAAATGAGAAGTCTGATGTGAAAGGTTGAGGTGAAGAAAGAGGATAGCAATTAGTGTGTGCAAAGGCTCTGATGAGGGCTTGACGATGTTGGGGCAAGGTTTGGATGAGGTCATAAAGGGACATCTTCACGGGCATCTGGTGAAGCTGTTTCAACATAGAGTCATGGATTGCCCTTGAAGAGGAAGAAGAAGAGGGGGGTTGAGGCATGCCAAGGATAGAAATCTTAGGCTTGGGCGGTTGAGGTGGCTGGACGAAAGGGTAAGTCTAAGGAATGGCAGCTTTTTCTTTTTCCTTGTCCTTTTGTGACCTGGTGGTTATGTGAATGGCATTGATTTCGAAGATAGGGGGTGAAGAAGATAAAGGGGTCATGGTCTGTTGATGAGATGTTGATGGGTTTGAAGAGGTTAGAGGGTTATGAGAAAGAGTCAGGGCTCGGTCGAGAGTGTCCTCAAAGAGAAGAGTGTCTTTCTCCAAATAGCGATGAATGACAGCCTTGAGAGCATAGCAAGTCTCGGTATCATGTCCTGGCATACGATGATATAAGCAAATCTTCGTGTCATCGAACCAGGAGGGCTTAGACCTGAGAGGTTAGAAAGGCCTGATGGGTGGAAGGGTTATGCTGGAAGTCTGTAAAAGTCAGTGCAAGATCAAAGAGTATGAGCCCACTAAAGGGTCCATGCTCATCGATGTGTGTGATACTGGTGACTTTTGCTTGGGTGGAGTCGGAGGAGGCTTCTGTACCACCTTTTGGGTTGACGGTGCAGTGACAGGCAGAGACAGTACTTTCTTCATGGGAGGTACTACCTTTTTGAGAGAGGGTAGATTAGAGGTAGGCAAAGGAAGCAAAGGAGGCAACTGGTTTTGATTAAAGGTCAGAGTGGGGAGGACTTTGGTCAGGGTCGAAGGATGGGGGCCCAAAATGGAGGGCAATGGTGATGGAGGAGGAGGCGTTTACCTCTGTGGTTTGGTAGTCTTTTGTGACTTGGATTGAAGACTACTATTGGTCAAGGTCTGGTCTAGTTCCACCTTCACTTGCGGATGAGTGAGGTTGGAGACAGGGCAAATGCCAAGTGACTTGATAGGTTTAGATGGGGTAGATGCGGGTTTTGGTTTTGATGCGGTCGATTGAGGTTTAGAAATGGGAGTCTGGTTTTTGTTAAGGGTCTTGGGAGATTTTGCCATGGGAGGATTAGCTACATGAGATGAGAGGGCACAGGCATGTTGAAGAGCTGTGAGATGCTCCCATAATCCCCGATGCTCCACTTTCCTTAAAGGGAGAAGTTTGAGTTTCTCCACTAATTGGGAAAATGGCTGAGAAGATGTTGGATGGGGTTTGGGTTCTTGAGAAGATATGGAAGGTTGTGGGGTTAAAGATGAGACTGGTGTAACGGTCTCAGACCCAAGGCATGATGGAGTCATGATAGGTTCGTCTATGGTTGGAGACAAAGGAGAGGTAGGTTCTTCCCTGGGTGGAGAAGAAACTAGAGAATGAGGCTCCTCAAGCAGGTAAAGGGTAGGGATGATGGTGCCCTCCACTTGCGGTCGAGGAGTAGGAAGGGTTGGGTCCTCCATGGGCAGCAAGAAGGAGGATGGTGAAACTGGCGATGCTGGTAAGGTCGAGGCATCCTCCAAGATGAGAGAGGTTGACGGAGAACTAACCAAAGAAAGAGGTTTGTCCACATGTGATGGACTGATGGATGGACTCACCTCTTAAGGTTGTGAAAGAGTCTGGTTGGGGATGAAGGGTGAGATTGTATTGATTGTTCATATGTTGTGTTCGTGAATGTTGTCAGTCAAGGTCTGGACATTGTTTTGAGTTAGTGGATGATTGGGGAATGGTTGCTTGAAGATGTCGATGCCCTGATTAGGTGGCATATTGGGATTGTTGAGGATGAGGTCACCCTTTTCTAGCATGTCTTGGATGATGTTTTTAAGGGTTTTACAGTTGCCTGTGTCATGGCCTTTAACACGCTGGTAGTTACAAAAGTCATTTTCCCTATACCACGTAGGGATGGCGTGTGAGGGATCAAAATTGTGGAGGTGGTTAGATCTGGGGGAGATTGAGGACCCCCTGTTTGACAAGTTTTTCTAGGATAGACGCATATGATTCTCTGAGTGGAGTATATTGTCGCTGTATGTATCTCTGCTAGAATTGGCGGGTGGCACTTTGGGATGTGGATGGCTCAGGATGATTAGTTGAAGGTGAAGAGGAGGAAGATCTAATGACCACAGTGTTTGCTGAAGCTTTAGATTTAGGATTAGATGAGGAAGGCTTAGAAGAGGGGTCATTGGTCTTAGAGTTAGGATTCTTGCTCCGCAACTTGACTTTATTCTCCTCGACGGCATGTAACTCAAGTTTACAGGCCATTGTGAAGGCTTCGTTAAAAGTGCGGAAGGTCTGAACCCTTAAGGTGGAAGAAATATGTCTGGCACAGGCTTGGGAGAAAAGTTCAATAAGTTCAGGTTGGGGTAAAGAAAAGGAGAGTTGATTGATAAGGCCCCTCCAGTGAGCAACAAAATCAGCAATAGATTCATCCTCAAATTGGTGGATAGAATAGAGGTCTGTGATTGAGACCTTCTTAGTGATGTTGATAGAGAAATGGTCAAGGAAGAGCTGGGCTAGCTGAGTGAACGTGAAGAGGAAATGGCTGGCAAGGGAGCTGTACCAGTCAAGTGTAGCACCTGAGAGAGACATAAGAAACGTGCGTAAGAGCAATGCATCGTCGTGGGTGATAAGGTAACAGGCATGTCTGAATGCCTGTAAGTGTTGTTGTGGGTCTTCCTTGCTTTGAAAATGAGAAAACTTAGGAAGTTCCCACTGGTTGGGATATGGTCTGATCAAGACAAAATGATGAATGGGCTCATTGCAAATTTGTTCGTATGAGAGAGTATTGCGTGAGCCGAAAATGAAGGTCTCTAGGCTAGACATCTTGTCCATCAGCATTTTGATGATATCTACTGACGGATTGGTGGGTAGAGCGCCCCCTAGATTGTAAGGTGCTTGAAAGAGGCTAGAAGAGGCATACGATGTAGTCAGTTGTACCAGTAAGGGTGCAACGTACGGATGACTAGTCGTAGGGATAGAAGAGGAGACTAAGGATGGTTGGGTAGAAGGCACGGCTAGGCTCGATGTTGCCACGGGAGGTTGGTTAGTGGTAACATGGGCCAATGGATAGGTAGCCACCATAGTGTTGATAGGAGCAAGGGTAGGCAGAATAGAGACGACTAGATTCTGAAAGGGGGTAGAGAGTGGTTGAGTGGGCTGAGGTTGATAGGGGGCCGAAACCCCGATGGAAGTGGGCCCAAAGATGGAGGGAGAGGCCACACTTGGATGGTTGGTAAAAGGCTGGTCATTGGTCGAGGCAATAGCCTAGGTGTCAAAAGGTTGAACTACAGATGCTATTGATACAGCCGCAGTCTTGAGAAGAGAGGTCAGCATTCCATAAATTGGATTGCCCAAGGAGTCTTGCATTCGGCTATTCACAAGATAGTGTTGTAAGGCTTTGACATTGAGGTCCAAGAATCATGCAAAATCTTGGTCCCCTTTTAGGACAATAGGCGTCTGGGTCGGGGATGGTCTAGTAGGAGTTCTTTCAGTCTCCGAGTGGAACTCCATTATAAGACTGGTTATGGATGGGGTAGACGGAAGCGGGTGATGCCTCATGTGATCGACTAGAGCCTTGGCTTGACTATGATTCAGAACCATTCAAGGCAAGAAAGAACGTCCTCACAAGCTCAAACAAGTAGATAAGAATAGAAAAGATAAAGAACACAAGCAGATCCTAAAACCCTAGGAGTAAATTATTAAGATTATAGTGGCTTATGCCTTAGAATATGTGTAGAAGATTGGCTTTTGAGTCGGGTCCTAGAAGAAGTAGTCTATGGATGGTTTCGGGTCAGTTATGGTGCTCAAGAAGTTTGTGTTAGGTTTCGTACAAGGCCTGGTGCTAAGGAGCAAGCTCCCCTCACTTCACGAGTCCAGTGATAAGCTGGGCCCGCTTAGCCAAAATATACTTCCCCTAGAGATCAGACTCTGCCAGAGAACAGAGTGGGCTTTCTCCTTGGTGATGAAATCCAAGTAAGATTGCCGGGACGGGTAAGGTATCCACTAGGGGATGAAATCCCAGTCGGGCCTTGTCTCAGGTAAGTTAAGATGTCTGTTTTGTGCAAGTGGTTTGGTCGTGTAACATCAAGTGATCTAGATTAATTCAATATGTGATTATTAATTACTAAGTGTGGTCTAATAAATGCAAGCAAATAGAAATGAAAGTGCAACGTGTTTTAAGCCTAAGTCAAAATGTTTGTTCGTATGAAGACGAATGGAGAAAGAGTCGAAGAATATGAGTTTTGACTAGTCTAGAAGTGCAAGAAAGAAAGGAAAAGTTCCTTTTATTCCTGCTTATGATATCATTTGGAAGAGACAAAAGAGGTGAAAAGGAAGAAACCTAATGCACCTATATGAAGGAAAGAAAGAAACAACCCAAGGAAGGCCCTAAGGTCCCACCGAGCGTGCCAAAATGTTTCTACGCTAAATTTGATTTCACATTCAAAAGATAGAAATGAGAAACTAAGAAATGGTCTAGGGTTAGAAGATACCCAGATGTAATCGTGCGCACCAAAATTAGACGTTGGAATGTACTCTTCTTTGGCTATGGAGGAATGACACCTGCGAAGAAAAAGAGACTAAACACAAAAAATGTTAGACGAGGAGACGGTGGGTTGTCAAGGAAACGCTTGATCCCTGAAGTATGAAGACTTCCTTAAGGGATATCAACCCACTAATTAAAAATAGAATATTTGACTGAAGTAGAAATAATGAAAGATAAAATGAAAGAAATAAAAGACAAAAAGTAGAATGCGTACTTGATATGCAGCAAACTGCTCCGCACAGTCGCCGGTGTCGGTCTCTATGCTAGTGTCAGTCAGGGAAGGGTGCCGATGTCGGTTAAAGTGCTGGCATCGATAGGGGTAATGACCGGTGTCGGTCAGGGAAATAGATTTTAGATGGGGTTTGGTCGGGTTTGGACAGAGTTTTTGGATTGCAGAAGGGTCTGAAGTTTTTGTCTGAGGGTTTGGGAAGCCAGTTTAGGAGTCAGAGGGATTGTTTAAGGGTTTGTGCAGGGATCTGGGCAGAGTTACAGACTGTATATTCTACAGAGGGTGGATAGAGGTGATACGGGTGGAAGTAAGGTCGGGGCTATGGTCTAAAAAAATCTGGGTAATGATATTAAATTAAAAAACAATAACCAGAGAGTAAAACAAAAACATAGAGCAAACGCTTACCTGTTACGTGCTAAAGATAAAGTCGGAGACATGATTGATGTTGTCACTGTGTTGCAGAAGTTTGATGTAGCAGACCTTCAACAAGATGACTGAACCAAAATCCTGTACCAGAGAGAGAATGCGAGAGATTGATTGTAGATTCATAAGATGCAAAAGTTGGCTGATTATTCAAATGAAGAGGTTGCTGATTGATACAAAGGAAGGTCTGATAACCAATCGAGAAATGGATTGGCAACTGAATGGCAAATAATGGATAACAGATAACGGATAACAGATCTTGCGTTTGGGTTGAGAACGTAGTGTTAAGGATAATCGACGCCGGCAGGACTGTCGATGTTGGCCGATAAGTGACCGACATCGGTGACGTCAGCTGGGTAGTGACCATCGTCAGCAGATGTAGAATGGGGACAGAGGCTATCTTTAGCTTTTTGCTCATTTTCACATGCTGCCAGGGTCAAGGCTCATGGGAAAATGGTCGACAGGGGTTAAATAGGCATGGGAGAATAAAATAGGGGTTAAGGGGAGGACGACAAGGGTTAGACATAATTACGGTGTCTACAGTAGGATCGATTGACCCATAGTAAGAAATGGTATGGGAGATACCTCCTATGTCAATATTAGTGGTTTGAGTTATAAGAGGCTCATTTTGAACATGCTTAATTGTCTTGTTGACATGAGGAGGTTGAGGGATGAGATTACCATGGGCATCTTGGAGAGGAGGTGGGTGAACATTTTGATTATGCATACCCCAGGGCATTAGTTGAGGATGAGTTTGAAGGTGAAGAAGGTGATTTTTCATCCTCAACATTTGATTTGTATTATGATATTGAAAATTATTCATTTGATTAAGCATTTTTAATAAAATTTGATGGTTTTGATTTGAATTTTTAGCATTATTTGAAACATTAGAGTTAGTATTAGTGGCTTGGGTACCACTATTGATGTTGATACAAGCTAAAGAGGAACTGTTAGAATGTGAGACACTAGTGTAAAATTTTTCTTGTGTGGAAAAAGATGAATTAGTGAAGGGATGAAATGAGGAAGCAATAGAAGCATGATTACCATGGGTAGAAAACAAAGGGTAGTGGGTCTTGGGAGAGGCCCACTAGATGTATAACCTACCATGTTAGTGGAGATACTAGGCATAGAGGTAGAAGAATTTAAATAAGAAGAGGTCATGGTATGAGAAGGGGTCAAGATCGAGTGAAGAGGATAAGAATAAAATAAGGTAGTATCCCCCAATCCATGTGAGAATTTGGGAAAAGGTGAATGAGGATATTCAACTTGAACACTAATCATGAGATGGTAAATGGTAGAAGGATACTTTCCTTGATGTTGAGGAAACTCAGAGATAAAGAATATCATTTTAGGGGTATAATTTAGTTTGGGTTGATCTTCAAGTGAGAAGATAGGATTATGAAAGGAATAATAATGAGGATGGGTACCATAGTTCATTATGTGAGTGGCTATATGAGCATTACTCTCATCCTAGAGAGGATCCCTAAGATGCTTATGAGAGATCCTATGAGGGTTGGTAAAACAAATCATATCCATTAAATTCAATTGTGTTGTCTTCAAATAGGAAGTTCATGATGAATGATAAGGACTTAGCAAGGAAATATTAATGCAAAAATAAGGAAATAATAATTTACAACAAATATACAAAGTTGACTAGGTCAACCTAGTACATAAAATAGGGTCTAAAAATTGTACAGAGTTGATAGGGTCAACCTAATACTGGAAATATAAGCCAAAAAAGTATATAGATTTGATAGGGTCAACCTAGTACTAGAAATAGAGGATAAAAAAGTGTATAGAGTTGATAGAGTCAACTTAGTACTATAAACAAGGGGAAAATAGCCAATTTGTAAGAGACTGTGTCAAGCAGAATGACTATGTACTAAATTAGGAAAAAAAATTGAAAGTAAGAAATGAAAGGAAACACACAATTAATTTGGTTAATGAGGTTGATCCAATTTATACACATAATAAAAAACCTTGTATCGATTTTAGTTAATGCAAGTTTTTACAATACAACATATAATTGAGCAAAGAGTAAGTAGTCAACTTGGAAAGTAAATGCTAACTAAATGGTAATCCTAAATGTTTCTAGACTATCATAATATGATTTTAAGTATGATATTAATTTGGCTATAAGTAAGTAACTAGAAATAAATATAAGGATGGTTTAAAGATGTATAGGCTAAAAGGGATATGTATTGTCAATGGTATTAGCTTGGTATTGGGGATTACCCCTCACTTCACATATCACATAGATAAGGGTGTTGGGTGTTTTTTCAATATATACCATAAACCATGTGTTTATACTTGGCTATAAAACCAAGTCAACTTTCCCCTTGGTGATGAATTATAAGTAGGTAGGCCTTGGGTAGACAATTATTAAATTATGTTTTAAGATTTTATGATTTGGTATTATGTGCATAAAATAGAAAATAATGCAACTAAATGGTATATTGAAAAACTACCTAATTATACCATGTTTCTATTCTAAGCATGCAAGCAATAAGAAATGAAAGTGTGAGCTAATTACTAGCTATACGTGTTAATTCTAATTTTGAAACATAATATAGTGTTAATTTAGAAAATAATGTATGTAAAGATTATATAAAAAAATCAAAAGTGTTGATTTTATACTACAAAAACAAGGGTCTAAAAAATAACTATGTTGATAGTGTTGACCTAGTTTTCTAGATAAAATATAGAACTACATCAATAGGGTCGACCTAGTTGATTGTACAGGGGCAACATTAAAGATTGCAAATCATGAAAAATAGAACTATAAAGAATAACATAAAATAATAGAGAAGTATATGAAGAAACCTTGGTGCATTGGAGGATGCAGAAGAAAATGAGATCACTATTTGAAGTACCCTATTTTATACTTGAAAAAATTACCACTTAGGTCGACTAGGTCAACCTAGATTTTTAGTTCGCTATTTTTTTAAAACCTATAAAATACACTATGTTGATAGTGTCAACCTAGTATGTTTTATGGAAGTCTATAAATGTACAGAGTTAATAGGGTTGACTTAGTAGCCTGATTTGGATGCCTAAAAGTGTATTATGTCAATAGAGTCGACTTAGTAACCTGTACCTGATGAAAAACCTACACAAATAGAAGAAAGTCATATTGATGCAACTATGTGTTAAACATGTGCACAAAAGTTAGAGATATATAGACACTATTGACCCAATATCTCAAATATATAAAAATAAAATGATTAAATAATGAAAAATGTAAAATAAAGCTTGGAAGGGTTAGATTCATGTTGGGTTCACTAGAATGTATGCAATCAAAAATGCATCATGTCTATAAATCAATCCTAACTTATAAAAGATAGATCATACCATACACTTATAATTGGTGACACATTTGATAATCAAGAGCATGACCAATATAAAGATCCATGAGACCCGATTAGTGAATATCTTATCATAATACACAATACTAGGTATGGTTCCAAATCCTCCAATCAAGCACAATCACATAATAACCCTAAGGGAGTCCTATGTTTTGATATCTCACTAAACTAATAAAAAGTAAAGTAGATTCTAATCCAATGCTCACCAAAGCTTATGGCACAAATTTAGGGTCAGAAATAATAAAAGTAAACATGCATATAAGACATATACTCATATCAATGTATACAAAATCCTAATGCATGAAAGAGAAGTACCAATGCATATCTATCTACTCTTATAAATGAGGAACAAAGTTAGGAATACTTACCTTTTAATATGAACCTGTCGAGCCTCAATCTCTCCTTTAGCCAAGGTGATTCACAAGAGGTTATTGTGGTATGTAAGTATGACAAGGACAAATCATCTCTAGGCTACACAACCTATCAATGCATTCAAAAGACTTCTCCACAAGACAAGATTTGTATCTCTAAAGAAAGTATGGAACCCTAAGCTTGTTCCTCAAGTAGAATGGTGGATAAGCAAATGTCCAATAACTCTTACTTATTATTATTTTCTATAAATAATGGTGAAATAATATTATATATATAGGTATATTTAACCCGAAGCCCTTATGAAAGTTTCTATCGACATGGTCGACCCAATCAACCTAGTACAATTAAGGAAAAAAATTCACTAGGTCAAGGGCTAGGTCAGCCAAGCACTGACCTAGACCCTAAGTGAATTTCACCCAAAACTAGATAGGGTTGACCTAGTACAACCAATAGACAAAAAGGGTCTAAGATTAGGAAAAGGAGGATAAAAGGTGGAAAATTATTGGAGAGTGTGCAAGAGATAAGAACAAACTTAGGGGAAAGGTTTTTAGTAGATAAGTTTGCAAATAACAAGTGGTAAAAAGGACAATAATCCTATGAAGCACCAATGGTCTACCCACCACTTTATCAGTACACCCCTTAAGGTGTGCCCTCAAAGCTATTGAAAATTGATAGGTTCTTTCAAGATACAAAGTGTCAGTAAGTAATAAAAGTTTTAAAATATTATGTGTATACACCTCCACTTTTAAGTGTTTATACCTCAACTATTAGTGATATCCACACATATACACCTCTAGTGACATAGGTAACATCCAACCAAGGTGTGGGGTAAATAGAAGGATTCAAACAATTTTACATACCTATTTATACATAAATATCCTTTACACCTCTTATTATGAATATGCATATTATATCACCAACCAATCCTATGACATGTTCCTTTAAGTAGATTTTTACATATTTTCATGCTAAGGTGTTGTAGTTAGAGGAAGATGCATCTTTAGCTAGTAATTTAGTGGATTCACTTGCCTTAATTCATAATCTATTAGCCCTTGAGATAGTAGTTTATTTTTTACCTATAGGTTTTGTAGTTTATAATATTATATTATATGAAAAGATGATCTTGAACAACACCTTTGATCATTTTATGTAACATGCTTCAATTATGCATACAATGAAAAATTATTAACCAAACTATTCCAAAAAAGTCTCAAAGAATATGATTTAAAATGGTATTATTAACTTCCTCTCCAATTATTTAGATCATTCAACCCTATGGTAAATCAATTTATAGCACATTTCATTATCAACATTCATGATAAATTATCATATGTGAAAATTTCTAAACTTGAGTAGGGTCCAAAAATCTAATCAATGATTATATACTTTGGCACAAGGATATACTAGTTAAGATGACCCAATTGAGCCTAAGGTGTAAATTAATTCATTTATTATTTTTTCTATTATGAGAAAATATTCCTTTGAGAGACCCAATTGAACATAGAGAGCAATCATGGTGAGGAGATGATAGTGATGACATGGAGAATGCCTAGTAGCTTCGATGAGTTTAGCACAAGTAAGTGAAACATTAATTTAAAATGTTTGACTAATTTTAATTGAAAGTAAGCTAAATATAGAAAAAAATGTTAGTGTTATAGTATTTTTTTTGCTTTTTCAATATGGACTAATTAGCTACTAAAAACAAAGTAAATGTAAGGTTTTGAAGATTACCTAGAGATGAAGGTTGATTACACACCATTGATAAATATTTATGGGAACTCCTCTTTAGTTTGGTAAGAATGACATGAAAATCACACTAACTCATAAAAAATGGATTAATAGAAAGATGAGTGGGCTACTTGGTAAGAAACTAGTCCCAAGAAGTGATATACTTCCTTATATGGATGTCAGCCCACATTTAACATTCAAGTTTATAAATAAACATGAAATTACAAAGATATATATGGATAAGATATAAATAGATAATTCCAAATATATCTAATCTATATCAAGATTAATATGATCAAATTAATTATCCTAGAATCCAGTAGCAATATCAATGTCTTCTTGAATTATAGCCAACTGTTCATTAATGCTTTCCTGATTAGGTGTGAAAACCATAATACAAAGACCTAATTTGACTGAAATGTCACTTTGATCAATAAAAAATGGTTTATGAAAAATGGGAAGATCAAATACACTAACAATATCATGTGTTAATCTAGGTAGAGTCATCTACATGTAAAAGACAGGTTTTTTAAGAAAATAGAATGCAGGTTTTGATAGGTTTTTAAGATTGAAAATGTTATGAAAACAGATTACAAGAATGTTTTGAAAGTTTAACAAGGATCAATGATGATCCTTCAAGATTGATGGCGATTCAGATGGATCAACATTGATTCTATGTAAAATACTAAAATTTAAAAATACACTATAATAACAACTTATATTATTGATAAAATAATTAAAACTGAATGTAAACTAGTGACAGATAGACACAGAAGACTGTAAATTTGACATGTGAATAAATTAAAGTGAAATACTAACCTTTATGGATGAAAACAAACTTGGCAAGATGAGTTAAAAAATCCTTTGATAATCTCTCTAGTAGAGTTTTTACAAGATATCAAGGTATTGATAATGTCTGTACGTAGGTTACAATGAGATTTTGGTAGAGTTTCAAAGTCCAAAACCACAGTAACCATTCCTTGAGCCATGGTAGTTTTTTTATGTATATATGGATCAATGTTGATCTGGGAGAATCAACATTGATCATGGAAGATCGACATCAATTATCCCAATTTGGTCAAAAGTTGGCTTGGGCTATTTCAACTACATGTAAAACTTAGTGAATATAACATTAAGTTGTTTGCAAAGGTTGTTAACGAGGGTAAGTTATTGGGAGGGTTGTTGGGAGGTTAGATGGGTTTTATTTTTATTTGATTTTAAGATTTTATGGTTAGAAATGGTAAAAAAGGGGTTAATTACTATTTAACTGTAGTAATTAAGTCTAATTAAGCTATGTGGTAAAGGTAAATGGGTGGGGTGAATGTAATTATTTTAAATAATTATGAATTAGGGGTATTTATGTTAGAAATAACATAATAATGTGATGACACACCAATTTAATTCATAAGGGAGTATAAAAATAGAATCTACATTTGCCTCTTTTTGTGGAGTGGTATGCAATAATGAGCCATGAGACAAAAAATAAGGTGTCTAATGACCCAAGCTTATTGTGAGAAGGTATTCCCCCTCAAACTAGGCACTGAGAAGTGAGATGAAATGGATGACAGGTTTGAAAAATATGAAAGGTAAAAACATAATGGGGTGAGTGGGAATAGACAAATGGGTGATAGCAAAAGACAATCAGAAGTGTGGATGGTGTAAGGAAGCTCTAAAATTTCACTTAATGGGATAAAACGTAATGCAAGTAGTAAGGCCCTAAAGACTAATTCAAGTAACAAAATGTCATAGCTAAAACAAGTGGTTACAAGTAAAGGCTAGAAAGAGAACAAAACATAAGAATAGCATACCATAACATCTAATGTGCATATGGTGTATATGTTACCTATAGATGAATATTCATAAGTCAAAATATACTCTTGGAATATTATATTGGGAAGATGTTGAAAAAAGGAGTGCACCTTTAAGGAGATTTGAGAACTGATGAGGGGTTAAAATCCTCAAATCAAAAGTGTAATAGGAGATAAAAATGGGATAATTTAAGTAAAGGCAATAAGACGGGGCTTGGGAGCATGTGAAATGGTCCATAAGTGTAAAAAGTTCAATAAGCCAAGACAATTGACATTGATCTACAAGGGATTGAGGTTGATTTGAAGGATCGACATTGATTAGGGTAATTGATGTTTATCATGAGAAAGGATATATATAGGCATCTAACATGGCATAAGGCTCATTTAGCTATCGACATGAAAAAGAATTTAAGAGAAAAATTTAATGTGTGTCAACCTAACAAGAAGATGTGAGATATAATGGAGGTGAGTTGGAGTAGATGATAATGATGATTGTAGTACGAGGTAAGTGTTATGAATTTTCGGTTAAATTTAGTAATTTATTTATTTTTTTGGTTTTGGGTAAGAAATTTGGTTTTTTAGGAAATTTGGTTGGGGGGAATGGAGGTAGATGTTTCATTATGTTTTTTTGTATTTTCAGAATGCACAGCCTAGGGGGAAAAATATTGGGTTGAGGGAATCAACATCGATCCATAATGGATCGACATAGTTCAAATGGATCAACAATGATCCATGGAGGTAGATGTTTCATTATGTTTTTTGTATTTTAAGAATGTACAGCCTAGGGGGAAAAATTTTGGATTGAGGGAATTGACATTGATCCATAATTGATTGACATAGTTCAAATGGATTTATAGTGATCCATAAGGATTGCTATCGATTGGGGTCAAATCGGCATTGATCCTAAGAAGATAGATTTAAATCAGCAAACTTAAGCTTTTGATTAATGAAAAAGATGTTTCTAATAAGCATGAGAGTTACTGACAATGAAAGATAGGGTCCCTCCACTATTAGGGTAGTTATAGGATTATATGAGTGATGAGGACTGGGCTCATCTCAAGGTAATTAAATTAGGAGAGATTCACCCTTATCACCATTTCCATCAGGATATTGGTATGATAGTGACATTTCTATAGTAGTGGGATTATACAACCAACACATTTTGGCTACCGAATGTTGTGATGATGATCACTACAGAAGACATCCACCATATTCTTTGAGTACCAATTCTAGGTATTGTTGTATATATTGTGGATGAGGTTGGGTGAGTAGTGGCATTGACACAATTATACGATGAGGATGCATTGGACATCAGATTCTTTGCTAGGGGGTTCTCTTTCCAACCATTATATGACCAAGATATTATGGAGAAACTAGTACTAATGATGATGATGTTGGCACTGTCCTACTATGTGCTACATGATTCTGGGGGAGGATGTCTAACTTGGAGTTTTACTATTGTTATAGTAGACATGGTGGAGTTTCAAATGGTTTTTGATTGGGCATACACACTATTAGGGATGATATATAGGGATTTGTGGAGTAATCATACTGGGCATCGATTAGGGCTTGACATTACATTTATATTACATTGCTGGGTGTATGAGCATATCCATGTGATTTTCCCCATAGGGATCCCATGGACCAGATTTGGAGAGATGGTATACATCATAGGCTTCCTTTGGTGGAAGGCTGACCTAATTATTCCACATGTATAATACTTGGTTTAGAAAAATATAACACATTATAGATAGGTGTTTAGTGGCTTACAGATAGGAGATGTTATTTAGAGGCCTTATGTAGACTTCCTAGCATGGCCTGGTTGAGTGGTAGACATATGTGATGTTGCTCAAGAGATATAGGTACATGGATGATGGCCAGAGCACCTAAAGATATTTTATTTTGATAGGGTCCATCATCAATTTGGATTGTTATAAGATGTTCCCTTAGCCCCATGCTTGTATAAGTAAGAGGATACAAAGTTGGACTGGTTGACACTTGACACTATAGTGATTTTAATGGGGCTATAAGAGGATCTCATGGTGAGTGAGTTGGATGACATTAGGTATATAGATGATTATGCAATGTGGTTTACAACTAAGATGGTGAAGAGATAAGAGAGAGCAGTGAGACTATAACATGAGGAAGTTATGGAGGAGGTGAGGGAGGCTGAGTAGGATGAGGAGAGAGGAGAGGTTGAGTAGGAGACCTCAGATATACACATGGAATAAACACCATTTCAAGATGAACACATGAAGGAGGGACCATTACAAGATGCCCCCACCTAGGAGCCTATAGATATAGCTACAGTTATTGCTAAGAGTGATGGTCTAAGGTATGAGTTATAGGAGACATAGATAGCCCATGATATATTATAGGGGTAGATTACGACATTATAGAGTGATGTAAATAGAATGAGATGTCAGTGTGACTAGCTAGATACAAGGTAGAGGTAGAGAAGATGAGGTCTACTTTGGCAAAGAGACCCACTTTAGATATTGTAAGATCTAGTGATATACCTCTAGATATGGTACCACCTTAGAGGTACATAGATTTACTTGATGAGATGTCTTATTATGAGAGGATTATATAGATTTAACTACTAGATGTGGCTTAGTTTTCTTCATACATGGATAGTTGCAGTAGATCATAGAGGACTCTTGGGTGGTTTCATAATAGAGGGAGTGTAGCGAGTCGAGGAGGAGATGATGAGGGAAGTGATAGCATTCACCTCAGTAGGATTGATTTTACTAAGTAAATCACTTTGGATGGGCTGAGAGCCCCATTGTATTTTTATTATGACATTTGTACATACAATATATATATATATATAGATATTATGTGTAATGAACTACTATACCAAAATCTCGAGGCGTTAGTAAAATCCACCCATCAAGATCATAACATCCCACCACACTTCTAAAGCCCAGACTTTGGGCTAGATTTGTACCCATACCACCAGGATTCCTTATGTGTACAAGCCCTAGATGAACATTGCCATGCCGATGTAGCCACCCACCCTATGACTTGAACCTAGGTGGAGGCTTTAATACCACATGTAATGAACCGCTACACCAAAGCCTCAAGGTTTTGTTGTAGTGGTTCATTATATGTGACCAGCCTCGAGGTTTTGGTGTAGCGGTTCGTTACATTATGGTTATGTTTATGGATGGATCATGTGTGTTTTTATGGATTTACTAATGGTTATGGATATGTGAATTTAGATGTTATGTTTATTAATTTTGATTATTTTTATCATGTATGCTATGGATATTTTATGGATTTGACATGTTATATTGATTTCAAATGTTAAATCATGAGATGGATTTTTACTAATGGATTATGATTATGGAGTATGCTAGTTTTGGATATAAATCATTATTAACCTTATAGATGTTTATGGTTTTTATATGATTGAATGGAAATAAATTATGGATTGTAGATAGCTTTTAATGATCTATTTTGATGAATATATGGATTTTGGTGTTTATAGATTATGGATTTGCATGCCATTAACTTAGACCATAACCAAAAAGAGAACATCTCATATGCATGGCCTATGTTTCCTTAGCTAAGTGATAAAAGATATTGACTCAACCTTGGTTATCCAGAGCTTTAATATTATGCAAGGATGATATGTTTTTGTTAGGATGGGGGATATATTTCTTTAGATATTCTTCACCTCATATTTCAAAATCAGGATTTATCTTTTAGAAATCACTTTTATGCCAATGGGTAGACTGATTAATACATGAAGCCTACAATTAAAAAGATGATCAATGTGGGAAGCTTTCATGGGATATTGGTTTTGAAATTTTATTTTATTGATTTTACTTATTTTTTAGGGCTTTTAAGCATCATAAATTTGAAAACTGATTAATGTAGGAAGTTTTCTACTTGGTATCCATCCTTCAAGGGAGTGGTCTACATTTTCAATTCTACATAGCTATATTTCAAGGGATCAATCTGTTATTTGCCATTATATTTGATTACATATATCCTTCAATGGATTAGTCTATTTATTTATCTCATTTGGATACTTTGGATTTTCATTACTTGATTTTGGATCTCAAAGATAAAATGGAAGGTTTGGCATAAAAGATGGCTTAAGATAGTTTACATGAATTCAAGACATGAGATGATGGTGTTATATTGAGAAATTAATGGTCTTTAAGAAATAAGGAAAATAATGATCTAGGGTTTCTCCTATCATAGGAGAAACTTATCCATGAGATAATGTTATGTATAGAGCTAGGGTATACATATTCAAGGTTGAGGTCATAGTGATTACTAGATAACCACACAATTCTCATATCATTATTTGGTATTTTGGGATATAGGGATATGATAGTATTTGAGATAAAATAACCAAAATGAGCTAAGATATATTAACTATAAAAAGGGCATAGAAGCAATGCATTATGAGGTTCTCATTCTTGTTTACTATTAAGAGAAGCCAAATGATATGCTCCAGATCCATATTTATCGGTTATGATGTATGGACCAAGATAATTAGGAGAAAATTTACCCCTTTTAATTCATTCCATATTAGTGACATGTTTATTTTATTTAATTAAAAGTTCTCCAATATTAAAGTTGCTTTCTCTTATATGTTGATTATATGCTCATTTTAGTCATTCTTGATATATATGAAGGTGATCAAGGTCTGTCGCATGATGCTCATCTAAGAGTTCAAGCTGGGATAAATGCTCCTGACAAAAATCCTCATAAAAAATGATGTCTTTAAGAGAGACATGAAGAGAGGGAATTTAGACTTCCAAAGGAAGTACAAATTTTGTACCATAGACTAAGGAAAAAGGTGTAGCACCTATAGGGGTTTGAATACTAGTTCGATATGCCAAACTTTCCCAACTTCATTAAAAACTTTGGTTAAGATTTTATCTAGGGTTTTATTAGATGCTTCTTATTAACCATTGGCCTAGGGATAATAAGGTGAGGAAAAACTTAATTTGATTTTAAATGAGTCACATAGTGCTTGAACTTTTTTATTCTTAAAATATTTCCCATTATCTATTATTATTCTATATGGGATTCCAAAATGATAGATAATGTGATGATGGATAAACTCCACAATATTCTACCCACTTAGTGAAGCATTGTGTAGTGGTAATGATGAAACTATGACACTGAGAGGACTTAGGGTTGATTTAACTTATAAGATCAAGCCCCCATTGGGAGAATAGCCAGATGTTCTTTGCTTCCTATAAGGATTTACTAGGGACATGGGATGATTTTACATTCTACTGACATTTTACACACTTATTAACATATTCTCAATAATCTTGATTTAGAGTGGACCAATAGTAGCCTAGACGTAAGATTTGTTGTGTGATTATGTGGCCACTAATGTGTCCACCACATGAGCTATTATGTACTTCTTAGATAGATAAGGTAGCTTCATGTTTTTCAAGACAAAGAAGAAGAATAACATCAAAATAACACTTATAGAGAACACTCCATATTATAATATAGCAAACAAATTTCTGTTGAAAGACACACCTAGCACCTTTGGATAGATAGGGAGGAAATAATCTTATAGACAAATAAGTAAATATTTGTGCATACCATGTCTCTTTTAAGCTTTCCTTGATATTATTAATAGATGGAAGATCAGTTCTTCTATAATAAGGTTGGTTAACTTGATGGATAAGGATAAATAGCTTGGACTCTTGGGATGAGGATGGGACAAAAGAATCAAGAGATGCCATAGTATCAGCAAAATTATTAGTTGATCTAAGAGTAGTTTGGATAGCATAACATTCAAAAGTAGATAAGATCTGATTAGCCAAGGTCCTATATCTTTGGAGGATATGATTATTACATTGATATACACCAGTAATTTGATAAACCACCAGTTGAAAATTACCATAGATAGTAAGGGATCTAACTCCTAATGCATGGGCAGTTTAAAGGCCTATGATCAATGCTTCATATTAAGCCATGTTATTGGTGCAATCAAATTCTAATTTAAAAGATAAAGGCATAGGATTTCCTTGAGGGGGGATTAATATGATTCATGTACCATCTCCTCACTCACATTTGGACCCATAAAATAATAGAGTCATTTGATATTCTAGGAATAATTAGGGGGTGGATGTGATAGATTCATTTGAAAACTCACAATTGATTAGTTGGTTATCACTAAGAGGTGCTTAGTGAGTTGATTAATAATAATTTGACATTAATATATTTTTGATGGAAAAATTCTAAATGAAACTTAGCTATAAGCATAATCCATCGAGCCATTCATTGATTTTGATAAGGTTTAGAATGCATGAACTTAAGGGGGTCGATAGTCATAATTAAATACGTCTTATGGTTAAGTAGGTAGTGACAAAGTGTAGAGGTTACAAGAACCAATGCTAGCATAGTTTTTTAGCATGTGGATAACATGTTTCATATTCTATGAGGGTATGACTAATATAATAAATATCTTTTTATTTATGATTCTCATCTCTATGAGCAAGCATAACACCAAGATCATGATTTGTAGCTAAGATATAAAGGAAGAAAGCTTGCCCTTCTTTAGGTGGAATGAGGACTGGATGTAATAGAAGATAGTTTTTGAGTTCATTAAAGGCTTCTTGATAATTAATATCCCATAAAAAGTGACTATCCTTCTTTAATAGATGGTGGAAAGGTTGACATCGATCAAAAAGCTAGGAGATAAAATGATGGATAGACTAGAGCTGGCCCTATAAACTACATAGCTACTTAAGGTTGGATGGAGGAATTAGTTCTAAAATACCCTTGATTTCAGTGGGATCCACTTAAATTCTATTAATATAAATAATAAAACCTAGATTTTACCCATTAAGACACCAAAAATGCACTTTTTTGGATTTAGATGCACTTGATACCGAAGTAGACAATAAAAAATAACCTTAAGTATAGATGGGTCATCCTTACATAATTTTGACATCTGAAGGAGGTCATCTACATAGTATTCAATGATTTTATGGATTATGTCATGGCCCATTGATAGGTGGCTCCTACATTCTTTAGGTCAAAGGGCATAACATGATAATAGAAGATCCCCCAAGGAGTAATGAATGCAATCTTATGTTTATCTCATGGTGCAACAATTATTTGATTGTAACCAAAAAAACCATATATAAGGGATAACATTTTATGACTGGCTATTAGTTTCACTAATGGGGTGATGTGAGGGAGAGAAAATCATCTTTTAGACATGCAATATTTAAATCACAAAAGTTAGTATAGATACAAAGTCCCCCTATAGGCTTAGTGACTAGAATGATGTTGGACATCCACTAAGGATAATCAATGGGTTAAATAAATTTAGTAGATAAAAGGTGTTATAGTTCTTATTTTACTAGGAGCATGAAATGAGGATACATTTTGAAGATTTTTTTTTTACCAACTTAGAATCAAGAAAGGTGAAAATATTATGGATAATGATTATGGGATCAATACTAGGCATATCACTATAAGACCAATCAAATTCCTTGATATGATCTGATAAAAAAGTAGTAAAATCTTGGTTTTCTTGAGGAGTTAAAGATTTGCTAATTTTAATAATTATTGAGGTCTATTGAAACCTAATATTAATATTAATAGTGGCTTCATCTAAAAAGTTAGATGTTTCATATGGAAGAGAATTACATAAATAAGATTTTTCAGCACCAAAATGAGTCAAGATTAACTCATCATTTTAACATTAAAGAACAGGGATAGTTGGCATCTATTAAGTTAGGATATGCTAAAGGGATGGTTCAGGTATTGCCACTGTGATGAAAGATGAGGGGTTCTATGGAGATCATATTGACTAAAAAATAGTTAGAAGGGATGGATATAATATTTTTGGTCGAGGAAGAGGTATTGGATGATGAAGATGGCACTTCTTCCAATAATGGTAGAGGAATGGGTTCAAGAGAAGATTTAGAGTCTTTTTCAAATCCTAAGCCATGATTTTCATGTGGTTTTTTAAAATCTCCTAATGTGACATCATGGGTACCTTGATTATATCTACCCATATCAAAGCCTTTCCAAGCACAATGATAAAGGTAGGTTTATCCATACTTAGGTTTATTGAGAAATGAGAAATTGGATGTGAAGGGTTTAACATGGGCGTGATTGTCAGGCCCTAGGGTAGTTTGATCAATTCAACCATATATTAAGTAGGTATGTAAGAAAGGTTGCCCAAATGGGATGAGCTTACCTAGGTTGGGTAATACATAGGTTGTTTATCAAGATGACCATATTCCCTAGGAGTGGGTAGCATGATAAGGTGTAATAACTGGTATTCCTACACTAAAAGATGATACATCATAGAATCAATGGACTCTTAAGCTAATAGTTTTTAAGTAGGAATAGTTGTGTTAGTTGAGGCTTGATTAGAAGATGAATATGAGATTGTGTCAGGTGAGGTTATTATGACATAGCTTAGTCAAAAAGTGAATTTTCATGATTTGAAATGATGAGGATTAGTAGGGATGATGTGTACATGGCTTTCATGTTAATACTTAAGGCATCGATGGACTATGGAGGGGATAATTCACATCAGGCAAATCCATGGATGTCCTAATAAAATATTCTATTAGAAATTCCCCTCTATTACATAAATGAGTTTATTGAGGGTATGAGAACCTATGAAAATGGGAAGGATGACCATTCCTACTGTGGATGTTACCATGTCATTGAATGCATGGAGAATTATTGAGGATTGGGAAATAATGGTTTTTGGTAGTTATAATTGTTGGAAAGCATGTGAAGAAATCATATTGATAATAGCCTCATTATCAATCATAACTCTTTTAATTCATGCTTGATTTTTTTGAGTTTTGATGAAAAGTGGGGGATCTTGATCTTCAAGTGATAGAGGAGCGACCTTGAAATTAGTGAAACAAATAGTAGACACCATTTGAAGGGCCCTTATAAATACTGATAATGGTTGAGGCTCATCTAGCCTGACCTTAATATCTTGGAGAGATTCTATCATTACTTGTTGATGGTGTGGAGATTTTTCTATAATTTCATACAATGACATTTTTATAGGTGTTTGGTGGAGTTATTTTAATATGGATATTTGTACCAACTCCTTGACATTAGCTATAGTAGTTCCTGTAATAGATACTTTAGGATTTTTTTATAGATGGTTTAGGAATATTATAGGTAGAGGCACCTATAATTTAAACCTTGGATTTATTAGGATTTTAATTTTGAGAATGGGTAGTTACATGGATAACATCTATGTGTAATAATGCAGGGTCCAAAGAAGCTATCGACTCTTTATCACTTATAGGTCTGGAAAGATTATGGGTAGGCATAATGGATGGAATAGTGACCTTTTGCATAGGATTATTATCATTTAGATAATCAATTAATAAATCATCATCCTTGACTAACTATTGGATTATGGCCTTAAGGGCTTTACAATTTTTTATATCATGTCCAAATACTATATGATATGCACATATTTCCCAATTTCTATACCAAGTAGGTCTTTTAGGGTGAATGTTAATAGACCATATAGGTGGTAGAATAATGAGGGATGTATCTAAAAATTATTTTAATATTACAGCATAAGATCCTTTCAAAGGGTCATGTTGTGGTTTTACAGTACGTTGTACAATCTCTATTGGCAAAGTATTGATTGTTTGGTTTTGATGTTTAGTTTTTATAGTAGGGATGACCTTAGGCACATTTTATTCAAATGGGATTTTAGTAAAATATTATGGATATTAGGATGGAGGTGTGGTTAATAATGGGGGGGGGGGGGGATTTTTCATTTTCCCACATGTTTGAATAGAAGATCCTATGACAAGGATAGAAGATGGATGAGGACTTAAAATAGATGATAGAGATGATACAAAAGGGATAGGCATTTTGTTCTTTCATGTGTTAAGAAAAGAGGGGGTATTTAGACTAAGGTTTTTAACTTTTTCCATTTGAAAAATATCAACTTTAACTTGAGGATGAGCTAAGGCTTTCTTTAGTGGAATACCAAGACAATTGTCCCAGCTATCTATGATAGGAGCTTTACCCTTTCCCTTAATATTTTTGAGGTGTGGAGGTGTTATGATAGAGGATGGTTTTGAAGTGTCTTGGTTTTGGGAAAAATAATAAGATCTTTTTATATTGTGATCTTGGTGCATACCATGAAGAGGTTCACCAGGGATTAAAGGGGTGGAATCTTCAACTCTAGAAGTATCAAGATGTTGATCTATGACTTCCTAAGGAGTAGTTTCATTTTCCACTTTAGGAGATTAAATGTGAGAATATGATGGGGATGGTTCACACAAATGATCCCATGTAATGATATCAGGGATCTCTATAGAGGTTTTATGAGTTGTTTTGATATTTTTAGATTGACTTATATCAAAATCATTTCTCGTAAGGAGATCCAAGACCATAGATTTCTCTATACCTTCTTTAGGCAATAGCTGATCATAGATTTTATCAATCATATGTGTAGCTTACTTTTTTTTCTCTATGTTTATCTTGGACTATGTTTGATGTGGATAGATGGTTTGGAAATGGCTATCTAAAAATATCTAAAGATTGATTAGGATGAGCATTTGGATTATCCAAATGGAGATCCCCCTTATCAATGAGGTTTTGTACCAACCATGTAAAGGATTGACATCATTCTATGTCATGTCCTATTACCCTATGTGTAGACACCGCAAACGTGTCTGCACCTTGGTTCTCCCCCTTGGTCCTTTCTCCCACCTAGGTCTTATTAATTAAAAATTAACATCTTTTAATTAATTGAGGCCCCCTTTTCCACCCTACCCTTGCCTCCTTGGATCCTCCCTTGAATCCCTCCACCTTCCCCTTAGCATTTATTGTCCAAAATCCCCCCATTATATTCCTCCCGCGTCCATTTTAGCATGCTCATAACCGTTCTTCCCACAATCCCCCACCCGGCGGCGTGCAAGAATGGGCAGAGGCTATTTTTAGTCTCTGTCTCCATTCTGACTCTGCCGACGTCGGCGACCCTGCGGCCGACGTCGGCGAGACTGCCGGCGTCGGCAGCCTTCATTATCCTCTCCTGCGTCCGTTGCAACCCCTGGACTCCTGAGCTCGCAAACAGAACTCTCTTGGCGTTTGGCATTCATCTTGTCTTCATTTTGAACCTCGTGCAACAACAGCAGCAGGTGCAAAGGCTCTTCATCAAAATTCTCTTCTTGCAGAATCTTCCCTGGCTCCAGCAACATCTCCATCTTCTTCTTTCAGCAGGCTAAAGGTAAGTTAGTTCTGGTTTTATTTTATTTTCTTTGGTTTAATCCTCTGCTTTCTGTTGTCCTCTGTGTCTCTCCCTTTGTCCCTTCCCCTGAGACGCTGCAAAAGCCTTCTCAAGCCCCTTCCTCTGTGTACCCTTCTCTTCTCCTTCCTCTTTGTCCCTTCCTTCCCCTGTATCTCTGCCTGAGACCAATCCCCAGACCACAGACCAAGACCCAGACCCGTCCATCAGTGTCCAACCCGTCCACGGACAGAGCACAGACCAAGACTCAGACCAGACCCTGTTCAAGCCCGACTACAGGCCGCGACCCCAACCGACGCCGGTCACTTCCCAACCGACGTCGGCAGAATAGCCGACGACGGCAGGTCAGATAACCGACGCCGGCAACATTACCAACCTCGGCGACTGTCTTCAGCCTACTCCTTCAGTCAGGTAATCATTTTGTTTTCTTCTTTCATTTTTAATCTTTTTATCATTTCTGTATTCTGTCATTCTGTCTTTTATCAGTCACTTATTTCATCAAAACAGTGGGTTGACCTCCCTTAAGGAAGTTTTTACACTTCTGGGAATAAGCTTTTGCTTGGCAACCCACTGCCTATCTGTCTAACATCCCCTTGTCCAAGTTTCCCTTTTTCTTGCAGGTGTCATTCCTCCACAGCCAAAGAGGAGTGCCCACGAACGTCTGGATTTACGGTGCGCAATCTATAGTCCAGGTACTTCCAAGCCTTGTCCTTCACTTTCTTCTAGTTTCTTTCTTTATAGTCTTAAAAGCAAATTTGAGGTAGAAACATCTCTGGCACGCCCGGTGGGACCCTAGGTTCCTCCTGGGTTCCTTTTCTCTTCTATTCATTTAGGTGCATTTAGGCTCCTTCTCTCTTGTCTCTTTCTTCTTTTCTCAATGGCACCATAAGCAAGAACTAAAACGAATCCTCCTTTTCTTTCTTGCACATGCTAGACTAGTCTAAACGTCATATTCTTGACCCTTTCTCAAAACATTGTCTTCATAACAATATCACATTTCGACTTTGGGCATTAAAACACTTTGCATTCATCTCTGCTTGTGCTTGCATCTTCGTAGTCCACATCTAGTAACTTAAACGCATATTGAATAAATCTAGACACTTGATGTTACACTACCGACTCACATGCACAAAACAAACATATAACTTACCTGAGACAAGGCCCGACTGGGATTTCATCCCCCAGCGGATACCTTACCCGTCCCGGTGACCCTACTTGGATTTCATCACCAAGGGGGAAGCCCACTCCGTTCTCTGGTGGAGGATAAACTCTAGGCGAGGTATATCTTGGCTAAGCGAGACCAGCTAACCACTGGAATCGTGAAGTGAGGGGAGCTTGCTCCTTAGCACCAGGCCGCGTACCAGACCCTAACACAGATCTTTGAGCACCTAAAACAACACCTGAAACCATCTTTAGACTGCCTTCTTCTAGGACCCATTTTTCAGCCAATCTTTCCAAACATTCATCTAAGGCATAAGCCACAGCTTCTAAGGTTAATTCCTAGGATTTATCGCTTAGGCTTGTCTGTCTCTCTCTGTTTTCTCTTCTCATCTGTCTATTTGAGTAAGTGAGGACGCTTTCTTCATTGTTTTCCAAGAATCTTTTGGTTCTCTGGAAAACACAGTCACCGACATCGGTTCTGCCACCGACGTCGGCTTCCCTCTGTTACCGGCATCGGTTATCTGACCGACGTCGGCCATCTTTCCTACCGACATCAGTTTTTAAACCGACGTCGGTCTCTGTCACTGTCTCTTTTTTTTTTTAAAGAAAAAACAGCAGCTTAAACCTGTCCATCTTCTGTCAAAGACACCATCCCGGTTTTCTGAAACTAAACAGCACAGTTTTTGAAACCTGAACCTTCCTTGCCTTGCATGGTTTTGACTCGTAGCCAAGCCAAAGCTCTTGTCAACCACGCTAGCCGTCAACCACTTCCGTCAACCCCGTCCGTGACCAAGCCTACAATGGAGTTCAACTCGGAGACCGAAAGAACTCCTACCCGTCCAACCCCGCCTTTGACTCCTATTGTCCAGGAAGGGGACCAAGATTTCGAGCGATTCTTGGACCTCAATGTCAAGGCTTTGCAACATTATCTCAAGCATAGTCGAACGCGAGACTCCTTGGGCAATCCAATCTATGGAATGCCAACCTCTCTTGCCGCGACTACGATTGTATCGACAACACTCGTAGTTCAACCTTCAGACACTCGACCCGTCACTTCGACCACCGACCAGACTCAGACTTTGACCAATCCTACAGGTATGGCCTCCCCTTCTATCATTGGGCCCACTTCCATCAGGGTTCCGGCCCCTTGTCAACCTCAACCCCCTCAATCGTTATCCTCTCCTTTTCAAAACCTTGTCGTTTCTATTCTGCCTGCCCTGGCTCCTATCAACACCAGGGTGGCTTCCTACCCCTTGGCCCCTGTTACCACTATCCCACCTCTCGTGGCAACATCGGGCTTACCTATGCCTTCCACTCAACCACCTCTAGCCTCTTCCTCTACGACTAGTTATCTCTATGTTGCCCCTTCACAAGGACAACCGACTACATCGTATGCATCCCCTAACCTCTTCCAAGCGCCCTACAACTTAGGGGGCGTGCCACCCGTCAATCCGTCGGCAGACATCATTAAAATGCTGATGGACAAGATGACTAGTCTTGAGACCTCTGTTTCCGGCTTGCGCAACACTCTTTTATATGAGCAAATCTGCAACGAGCCCATCCATCCTTCTATCCCAATCAGACCATACCCTAGCCAATGGGAGCTTCCGAAGTTTTCTCGCTTCCAAAGCAAGGAAGATCCCCAGCAACACTTGCGGGCATTCAAACATGCCTGCTACCTCATCGGCCATGACGATGCGTTACTCTTACGCACGTTCTCTATGTCTCTCTCGGGCGCTGCACTTGACTGGTACAGCTCCCTTCCTAGCCATTCTATCTTCTCATTCACGCAATTGGCCCAGCTCTTCCTCGATCATTTTTCCATTAACATCACTAAGAAGGTCTCCATCACGGACCTCTATTCTATCAGACAATTCGAGGACGAGTCCATAGCCGACTTTGTAGCTCGATGGAGAGGCCTTATCAACCAGCTCTCCTTCTCTTTACCCCAGGCTGAGCTTATCGAACTCTTCTCCCAAGCTTGCGCCAGACATATCTCTTCCACCCTGAGGGTTCAAACCTTCCACACTTTTGACGAAGCCTTCACGATGGCTCGCAAACTTGAGTTGCGTGCCATCGAGGAGAATAAAGTCAAGTTACGGAGCAAGAATCCCAGCTCTAAAACCAATGACGCCTCTTCAGCCAAGCCATCGTCATCCAATTCTAAGCCCAAGGCTTCAGCTAACGCTGTAGTCGTTAGGCCTTCATCTTCCTCGCCCTCATCTAATCAGCCTGAGCCATCAACATCTCAGAGCGCCACCCGCCAGTTCCAGCAAAGATACGTGCAACGACGATATACTCCTATCGGAGAATCATACGCATCTGTGCTGGAAAAGCTTGTTAAGCAGGGGGCCCTCAATCTCCCTCAGGCTCGTCCTCCTCCACAATTCGATCCCTCTCACGCCATCCCCGCATGGTATAGGGAGCATGACTTCTGCAGCTTCCACCGTGTTAAGGGACATGACACGGAGAACTGCAAAACATTTAAAAACATAATCCAAGATATGCTTGAAAAGGGGGACCTTATCTTAGACAATCCAAATGCGCCCCCTAATCAGGCTATTGACATCTTCAAGCAACCTTTTCCCAATCATCCGCTGACCCAAAACAATGTCCAGACCTTAATTGACGATAACCATGAACACAACATTCGAACCGTCAATGCGGTCTCTCCTTTCGTCCCCAATCCATCTCAAGAGGCTAGTCCATCAATCAGTCCATCACATGTGGACGAACCTCTTTCTCTGGCTAATTCTCCACCGACCTCTCTCATCCTGGAGGGCGCCTCGACTCTACCAGTCCCACCAGTCTCGCCATCCTCCTTTCTACTACCTGTGGAGGACCAGACCCTTCCTACTCCTCAGCCGCAAGTAGAGGGCACCATCATCCCCGCCCTTTACCCGCTAGAGGAACCTCGCTTTTCGGATTCTTCTCCACCCAGAGAAGATCCTGTCTCCCCTCCGTCTTCGTCTAAATCCATCATAACTTTGCCATTCAATACTACACCCATCTCGTCCTCAACCCCGCAACCCTCAACATCATCTTCTCAGCCATTTTCCCGGTTAGTGGAGAGGGTCCAGCTTCTCCCTTCAAGGAAAGTGACACCTCAGGTGCTGTGGGAACGTCTCAAAGCCCTTCAACATACCCGCGCCCTCTCATCACATGCTGCCAATCCTCCCCAGGCAGAATCTCTTCAAACTCGCGACAAAGACCAGACACGCAGACCTCAACCAAACCAATCAAAACATGCATCTATCTCGTCCAAACCCATCAAATCACTTGGCGTTCGTCCTATCTCCGCCCTCACTCACCCGCAAGTGAAGGTGGATCTAGACCAGACCTCGACCAGCAACAGTCTTCCAACCAAGACAAAGAAGACTGCCAGACCTCCTAAGCGAACGCCTTCTTCCCCGTCACCATTGCCATCCATTCTGGGCCCCCATCCTTCGACCTTGGCCAGCATTCTTCCCACTCCGGCCTCCAATCGGAACTCGTTACCTCCTTTGCTTCCTCCGCCTACCTCCAGCCGTCCCTCTCCCAAAAAGCCTTTCTCAATCTGCAGACCAGAGTCACCTCCATCTGTCCCCGCACCATCAACTCATAAGGTGGTACGGAAACCTCTTCCAGCCTCACCCAAGCAAAAGTCACCGACCTCACGCATATCAACCAACACAGACCCTTTAGTGGGCTCATATTCGGTGATATTACGCTGACTTCTCCAGACTTCTGACATAACTCTTCCGCCCATCAAGCCTTTCCAACCTCTCGGGTCCAAGCCCTCCTGGTTCGACGATACGAAAATTTGCTTATATCATCGTACGCCAGGACACGACACCGAGACTTGCTGTGCCCTCAAGGCTGTCATCCGCTGCCATATGGAGAAGGACACTCTTCTCCTTGAGGACACTCTTGACCAGACCCCGACTCCTTCTTGTCTAACTTCTTCAAACACGTCAACATCTCACCAGCGAAACATGACCCCTTCTTCACCTCCCATTTTCGAAATCAATGCCATCCGTATAACCACTAGGTCGCAGCAGGACAAGGCAAAAGAAAAAGCTGCCATTCCTTGGACCTATCCCTTCATCAAACCACCTCTTGCGCCCAAGCCCAAAATTTCTATCCTTGGCGCATCCCAGCCTTCTTCATCTTCATCTTCTGGGCCGATTCAAGACTCCATGCTGAAGCAGCTTCATCAGACACCGGTGAAGATGTCCCTCTATGACCTTATCCAAACCTCGCCTCAACACCATCAAGCCCTCATCCAAGCCTTGCAAGCAGCAGAGGTCCAACCCGAAGACCCCCAGCCGCTTGCTGCCCTTGTCCATTCTTTATCTCCTATCAACTCCATCACATTTAGCGATTCTGAGATTCCCACATCCAACACGGAAGATCAGGACGCCGCCCTCTTCATCACTGCCTATGTCGATCGGACACGCATCAAACACGTTATGATCGACGGCGGTGCCAGCATCAACATCATTTCTACCCATGCCTTCGACCAGCTATCTCTTCCCAAGAATTGCGTCTCTAAAACTGACCCTATCTTACATTCTTTCAATGACACCACCGCCACGACCATTGGCACAGTCGTCCTCCACATTCACGTCGGTCCACGCATAGTCCCGGAGCTCTTCTACATCATCGAAGGAGAGTTTCAATACAACATCCTGCTGGGCCGACCATGGATCCGTGCCATGGCCTGTATTCCTTCCACCCTGCATCGTTGTGTGAAGTTTGAACATGACGGGCAAGTCCATACCATTCCCGCTGACCCCTCACCTTTCAAGACTTGCAACACGACTTATCGTCCCAACGATGTCCTCATTCCCATCAAACCTTCAACTCCGGCATCGCCTCCATCTGCGGAAGCTTCGACCAGTTCGCAATCGGCGGTCGCCCTCACCTCTCCTCTTCAAGCGCCAACCAAAGACCCCATGGAAGACGTCTTCCAACAATTATCACTTGGGAAATATCGCTTGCTGACCCTTGACATGCTCCAAACTCCGCAAGAGTATGGACGCCTTCACCTCAGTCCCAATTACGACCATCGGATCGGGATGGTCGTACCTTATGGTCCTCCTCACTTCTGAACCAACTTTGTCTATGGGGGGCTTAATCAAGCTCCTACCTACGGTGCTTCCCTCTCTTCACCCCAACCTTTCACATCCGATTTCTTGTTTCTTGGTAACCCTGCCTTTGCATACACTTACCTTCACAGGTGTGCATGGAAGGGTTTTGGTTTCGGACGTTATGAGCAGGGCTCCCATGAACCCATCGAGCCGCTCAGTGATCATGATGCCAAGAAACACTATGGCCTGGGATATCATGACCCCACTCAGGCTCCTTCCGACCTTTGTCCCGAACCAACCACTGACCAATCTCTTCCAGACTCGCCCATTCCTCCTTCGTCACCTACGGAGTCGGTGGTTTCCATCCCTCCTAGTTTTTTTTTTTCATAAACACCATCCGCCTGGAACCCCTGACTTATCAGCTCAATGGGGTGCCCAGGTCTCTCCCTCTCATCTTTCCTAGCATGGTAGAGGATGAGTCGGCAACCATTCACACTGTCCACTGCGTTGACGATGACGCCATCCTTTCCTACATGGGTGCCGATGACTCTTTCGTCCAGTGTTTCCTCCCTTCTGAGACCCAGGTTATGTTAAATGAATCCACCATTGACATCAACCTCCCTTCTTCTTCTGATGTTCCTCACGTCTTAAAGATTGGCCAATCTCTAGACGCTCAGGAGCAGCTTGACTATGCCCAATTCCTTTCCGACCATAGCAAGGCCTTCGCCTGGACTTACAGCGACATGCCTGGCATCGACCCCACCATCGCTACCCACAACATTGTCACCAAACCAGAGGCTAAGCCTGTTAGGCAAAAGCTTCGAAAGATGCATCCTCGCGTTGCGCTCCTCATCAAAGAAGAGCTTCAACGCCTTCTCTCTGCCTCCTTCATCCGACCCATCGATTATCCGCAGTGGGTCTCTAACATCGTCCTAGTTACTAAAGCAACTGGGGGGATTCGGATCTGCACAGACTATCGCGACCTTAACCTAGCCTGTCCCAAAGACGATTTTCCTCTTCCTAACATTGACCAACTTGTTGATCTCACGGCTGGCCATGAGATGCTCTCTCTCATGGACGGATTTTCAGGATACAATCAAATCCTGATCGCACCGGAAGATCAGCACAAGACTACCTTTATCACCCCATGGGGGACTTTCTGCTATCGGGTCATGCCTTTCGGCTTGAAAAATGCTGGTGCCACTTATCAGCACACCATGACCTACATTTTCCATGATTTCCTCCACAAAATCATGGAGGACTATGTGGATGACCTTCTCGGTAAGTCCAAGCTCCGCCGCGACCACTTGACCATTCTCACAATCATCTTCTCTCGTCTTCTTCAATACAATGTCCGCCTTAACCCCAAGAAGTGTGTCTTTGGGGTCCTCTCAGGCAAGCTTCTCGGCTTCATCATTTCCTTTCGTGGTATCGAGATAGATCCCGCTAAAATTCGCGCTATCCTTGAAATGCCACCCCCGACCAATCTCAAGCAGCTTCGCAGTCTCCAAGGGAAGCTCCAGTCCATTCGTCGTTTCATCTCGCAGCTTTCAGACCGCTGCCAACCTTTTCATCATCTCCTTAAGAAGGACGTCTCCTTTAAGTGGGATGAGGACTGTCAAGAGGCCTTTGATGCCCTCAAAAGCTATCTGATCTCTCCACCAGTCCTCATTCCACCTAAAGACGACCAACCCTTCTACCTTTATATCTCTGCCACCAGCCATTTGTTAGGTGCCATGATCGCACACCGGGACGAGCATCATCGTGAGCAGGTGGTTTACTACATCAGCCGAACACTGGTCGACTATGAAACTCGGTATACTCATACTGAGAAACTATGTTTGGCATTAGTCTTTTCTGCCACCAAGCTCCGTCACTATCTTCTCAACCACAAGACATTTGTCATCACTCACACCGACCCGCTCAAATACATGCACTCCAAGCCATATCAAAATCAACGTATGGCTCGGTGGCTTATGCTGCTTGCTGAGTTTGACCTCGAATTCATCCAGCAGAAATCTATCAAGGGGCAAACCATCGCTGATCAACTGGCGAATGCCCCTCTTCCCGACAATCAACCTTCACAATTTGAGTTCCCTGACGAGTCTATCGCCACACTTTCCACCGATGACACCGTCTATCAAATGACCATGTTCTTTGACGGCTCCAAATGTCAACTCGGCGGGGGTGCGGGGGTCATCCTTATCCCACTCGAAGGGGAACCCATGCCTCTATCTTTTAAGCTTGACTTTGATTGTACCAATAATATGGCCGAATACGAGGCCTTAGTTTTGGGACTTCAAACTGCCCTTTCCCTCCACATCAAGTCTATCAACATCTTCGGCGACTCGCAGCTCGTCGTTAATCAAGTCAACGGTTCATACCTCTGTAAAAACGAAATTTTACAAAGGTATAAAAATCGTGCTGACACTCTTTTGGCATCTTTCGACCATTACCTCTTGCAGACTGTTCCACGCTCTACGAACAAGTTTGCCGACACCATGGCTTCTCTTGCTTCGCATATCCCATCCTCATCATCGTCATCTCGACTCTTCGTCACAGTGCATCGCGTACCTTTGCCTTCATACATCTCTCCTCACATCGACCATATCAACACTATCAATTCTAGCCCACAAGATGACTGGTATAAGAAACTTGTGGACTACTTATCTCTTTCTATCACTCCTCCCAACCTCTCTAGTAATGCGCGGCGAGCTTTCATCAAGCGCACAGCTCGCTATACCATGCTAGGGGGTCTTCTCTATAAGCGAGGCTTCGACGGCCTCCTCCTTCGCTGTCTAACCTCTGCTGAAGCCTCTCATGCCATAAAACAAGTCCACGACGGGATTTGTGGCGGACACTTCAGTGGAAACTCGGTTGCCAAGCGCATCCTTCGCCTGGGTTATTATTGGCCCACCCTTCATCAAGACTGTAGCGACTATGTCCGGCATTGCATCAAGTGTCAGCAACACTCTAACCTGCTTCATCTCCCCAGCCACGCTTTGCAAGTCGCTCAGGATTTTTGGCCTTTCTCTCAGTGGGGCTTGGATCTCATCGGTGAGATCAACCCTCACTCGTCTCTTCGTCATCAGTCCATCATCACTGCCACTGAGTATTTCACCAAGTGGGTGGAAGCCATTCCTCTAGTCTCCACAAAAGCCGACAAAATTGTCGATTTCATCAGCAGCCATATCATCTATCGTTTCGGTGTCCCTCACAAAATCATCACCGACAATGGCAAATCCTTCAAAAACAAGACTATCCAAAAAACTATGCGACTCATTTGGCATCAAACTCAGCTTTTCTTTGCCTTACTACCCACGAGCAAATGGGCAGGCTGAGGCTTCCAACAAAATTCTGACCAAAATTCTCATGAAGGTGGTCGACGATACAGGAAGGGATTGGCACATTCATATTCCCTTCGCTTTGTGGGCCTACCGCACTAGCATCCGAACCTCTACGGGTGCTACTCCTTTTTCTCTTGTGTACGGAACAGAGGCTGTCTTACCTCTCGAAGTATAGATCCCGTCTCTCCGCATCTCTCTGCATGACATTCTCTCAAACGATGACTTTCGTCAAGATCGCTTAGCTCAACTTGAGTTACTCGACGAGCGCCGCCTTGCTGCCCTCAATCATCTCCATGTCTACCAAAGTCGCATAAAGCGGGCCTACGACAAAAATCTGCGAGAACGAGATTTCAACATCAGAGACCTCGTCCTCAAAGAGAATCAACATGTGACCAATATGGAGCAAAGTAAACGAGGCAAATTCGCCCCCAATTGGCTTGGACCTTTTATCATCACGCACAAGTATGGATCAGGGACTTATCGTCTGTCCTCCCTCGACGGACGGCCAGAACCTGAGCCTCTTAATGCGTTGCATCTTCGACCATTCTTCTGTTAGTCGAGTACTTGTCCACTTGACACATAACTTGAGCTCGTCCCTTGAGCAATCCTCGTCCTCTGGCTCCTTATTCCTTTCGACCCTATTCCCCTTTAACAAGTCCTCTACAACCCTTTTAGGATGCAGTGATGCTTTGTCCTAATAAAAAGGGGCGTCCTTGAGCTTCTACAGTCTTGTCTGTGACTCTCATTCCTATCAATAAATCCAAATCAAGATGTCAAAACATATCCATGGTCACTAAATCAAGTCAAGTCAATCCAAAAAGACAGACTGATCCCTCGAAGGACAGCTGTACTATCATTGCTGTATTACTAGACTGATCCCTTGAAGGACAGCTAGGCCAACTTATCAAACATTATCAAGCAAAAATATAGACCACTCCCTCGAAGGATGGCTATAATTAAATCTTGCTACTAACAGCAACCTTTTTTAGAAGCTTCCCGCATCGATCAGCTTCGCAACATGACCACTAAATCAAAAGACATCTCTATGTAGGCTTCCCGCATCGATCAGCCTGCGCAAAAAAAAAAAAAAAAAAAGTCACGGACATTGGCTTGTAGTTGTCTCAGGGTCTCCTACAAAAGGGGCAAGGTTATTCCTGCTCTTACACTGGGTTACCCTATCCTCCTCCTATCACCGGCTCAAGGGACTTCGAGCTCACTTTAATGTCAAAAGTGATTCGATTACCGTTCTAACTCAACACTGGTCAACGACGTAATGCATGAACGGGGCTTTGGTTCTAATCACCCCTATCTATGCTTCCTTTCTGGTCCTTGTCAATGAAAGAGCGATTTGCCTTTCACCTTTTCTCTACACTTTGGTCACGCTTTGGCCACGTCAATTATCGACTCATCCTTAAACCCAGCCAACTTCAACATTTTTTTTCAAACCAGCCTCGACATTTCCAACATGACATCAGGCATCGTCCTTGTCTTTTTCGCATAGTTTCTATGGAGACTAATACACATGGAAACTACCGACCAGACCCAATTTATGTTAACCATAAACCAATACTTGCTGAAGCATAAATAGACCTTCTATTCATTTTTAGCATACATCCATCACGACTATGGAAACTCGCTAGGGATGAAAGACTCTCGACCACTTCTACAGAAGACACCATCTGTAGCATCCTTTTTATCCTCATCTTTTTATCCTCATCATTTCGACGCTTGACCACATCTAATCATCGACCATTTTGACCCTCGCACTCCGAACTACATTGGTCTGAGGCCCTATGACCAGGGCTATGTAGGCAGCACTCAGATAACACATCCTCTGAGGTTAGCTCGACCACCCCCGTTTGTTCGTCTCTTTGATGGACAAACTTTCCCTTCGTCAACTTTGACCAAGACCAATCATTCCCTTTGACCAAGACCAATCATAGACCTTTGACCAAGACCAATCATTTCCTTTGACCAAGACCTTTGTCCACGACCACTCATTCGACTTTGACCAAGACCAATCAATCCCTCTGACCCTCCCTCCCTTTAAGGGAGAACTACATCGGCCTGAGGCCCTATCATCGGGGCTATGTAGGCAGCACTCAGTTGACATGGGGTCTTCTGGGGTTAGCTCGGCCGCATCCTTTCGTCCATCCATCCTCTTGACCAATGACCATTGGCGACCATGCCTATCTCCTTCTTCTTTGACCTTCTTCCAAGACAATGTTGCCTTGGTTGTTTTTACATGTATGCTATTCCACGGCTGGTTAGCAGAATTGTTCGCAGACTATTTTTGACCCTTCACAAGTATAGAATCGCGAGCCAGTTGATCCCTACTACTTGTGGCCTTTTTCATGTTTCTGGGAGCACTTCCTGAGCCCTGGATACCTGGGACACGATGACCATTTGGAGCTTTCGCTTAGATTGAGTGACTCGATCAGCAGACGACTAAATGCTGGGGCCCGGTTACTTCAATTTTGGCACTCCTTGACCCTTGACCATGCGACAATTTGACCTGACCCTCTCGTGAAGTGGACTACGCGCAATCATGACTATGGCAGCGTTTTCACTCACTCTTTTCTATCCATTTCTTTGTCAAATCGACACTCAATCTTCGGTTCCCTGCTCTCGACTATCGCTTTGAGGGGGGAACACCTCATCCTTTTTCTGGGGCAACCAACTCCTGTTTTTGTCTTGCAGTTCGTCTAGAACAACCAACAAGACAAAAAGGGGCAAATGTAGACACCGCAAACGTGTCTGCACCTTGGTTCTCCCCCTTGGTCCTTTCTCCCACCTAGGTCTTATTAATTAAAAATTAACATCTTTTAATTAATTGAGGCCCCCTTTTCCACCCTACCCTTGCCTCCTTGGATCCTCCCTTGAATCCCTCCACCTTCCCCTTAGCATTTATTGTCCAAAATCCCCCCATTATATTCCTCCCGCGTCCATTTTAGCATGCTCATAACCGTTCTTCCCACAATCCCCCACCCGGCGGCGTGCAAGAATGGGCAGAGGCTATTTTTAGTCTCTGTCTCCATTCTGACTCTGCCGACGTCGGCGACCCTGCGGCCGACGTCGGCGAGACTGCCGGCGTCGGCAGCCTTCATTATCCTCTCCTGCGTCCGTTGCAACCCTTGGACTCCTGAGCTCGCAAACAGAACTCTCTTGGCGTTTGGCATTCATCTTGTCTTCGTTTTGAACCTCGTGCAACAATAGCAGCAGGTGCAAAGGCTCTTCATCAGAATTCTCTTCTTGCAGAATCTTCCCTGGCTCCAGCAACATCTCCATCTTCTTCTTTCAGCAGGCTAAAGGTAAGTTAGTTCTGGTTTTATTTTATTTTCTTTGGTTTAATCCTCTGCTTTCTGTTGTCCTCTGTGTCTCTCCCTTTGTCCCTTCCCCTGAGAGGCTGCAAAAGCCTTCTCAGGCCCCTTCCTCTGTGTACCCTTCTCTTCTCCTTCCTCTTTGTCCCTTCCTTCCCCTGTATCTCTGCCTGAGACCAATCCCCAGACCACAGACCAAGACCCAGACCCGTCCATCAGTGTCCAACCCGTCCACGAACAGAGCACAGACCAAGACTCAGACCAGACCCTGTTCAAGCCCGACTACAGGCCGCGACCCCAACCGACGCCGGTCACTTCCCAACCGACGTCGGCAGAATAGCCGATGACGGCAGGTCAGATAACCGACGCCGGCAACATTACCGACCTCGGCGACTGTCTTCAGCCTACTCCTTCAGTCAGGTAATCATTTTGTTTTCTTCTTTCATTTTTAATCTTTTTATCATTTCTGTATTCTGTCATTCTGTCTTTTATCAGTCACTTATTTCATCAAAACAGTGGGTTGACCTCCCTTAAGGAAGTTTTTACACTTCTGGGAATAAGCTTTTGCTTGGCAACCCACTGCCTATCTGTCTAACATCCCCTTGTCCAAGTTTCCGTTTTTCTTGCAGGTGTCATTCCTCCACAGCCAAAGAGGAGTGCCCACAAACGTCTGGATTTACGGTGCGCAATCTATAGTCCAGGTACTTCCAAGCCTTGTCCTTCACTTTCTTCTAGTTTCTTTCTTTATAGTCTTAAAAGCAAATTTGAGGTAGAAACACTATGATAAGCATAAAATTCATATTATTTATACCAAGTGAGTTTAGGATGCATATCATCGATTGGTTTAATTAGAGGTAGCTCAATAACATTTACTTGTAAGATTTTATCTAATATAGAAGTGTAAGGTTCTCTTAAAGGGGTATATTTCTTAGTGGGGAAATGAGTAATGCCCCTAGTTGGTTGTGTTTTTGAAGTGGATGGTCCTAATTGATTTTGTTTTGGAGGGATATATGTTTTTTAAGTAACAACATTTGTTGCCCCTTTTGGTTTAGGATTATTTTTATTAGTTTTTGATGGATTGAGTTTGATGCTTTTATTACGTAACTTAACTTTTCCCTCTTCAATGCCATGGATTTCAATTATTCATGACATGGTAAAAGCTTAGTTGGAATTCTTAAAAGTTTAAAATTTTAACATAGACAAGATATTTTTTGAAAATTAGCATGAAAACACTTCAATTAATTCAGGTTGTGGCAAGGAAAAGGTTAACTAGTTAATTAGGCTACACCAACGAGCCATAAAGTCCGATATGGACTCATCTTTAAATTATGAAATGGTGTATAAATATGTGATGGTCACTTTCTAATCAATGTTGATTGAGAAGTGTTCTAATAAAATTTGGGCTATTTGCCTAAAAGAAAAGAGTGAATGCTGAGGAATGGAGCTATACCAATATAATGCCACCCCTGCTAGCAACATGGGAAATGTCCTAAGTAATAACACATCATCATGTGCTATAAGGTATCATGCATGTCAAAATGCTCTAAGATGTTTTTGGGGATATTCTTTGTTATAAAAAATAGTAAACTTGGGAGTTACCATTATGGGGGATATGGTCAGATAGGAATAGATGGGTGGATAGGTTCATTATAAATTTGCTCATATATGAGCTTATTGTTGTGTCTAGAGGTGGAGGCTTCCAAATTAGTCATTCTAATCATAAGGATGTTTATGAGGTATGCTTGGGTGTTATTATAAGGCATGTTCCCTCAGATACCTTGCTAAAGATTTTAAAAGTTTGGCAAGCGAATATACAAGGGTTATGAATAAGGGTATCCAACTGTAGTGGACATAATGGGTTAGGATGCCATCACATATTATGGGATTTGTATTAGAATATTTTTTTGTGTAGAAGATTGGAAGTAAATGGTTATCGATGGTTGTGATGAAGCCATGTCCAAGGTAGCCAAGGAGACATACTATTGGGGAGGTTGTGTTAGAGGGATTTATTATGTATGAGGGATTTGTTGTGTGTGTGGTAGAGATTGAGAACTATATGTTAGAGTCATTCTGATAGGTGGGATACTTGCAGGAATTGATACTACTAAAGTTTGAGGAGGAATAATGGATGTAGGCTAAGTAGTATAAGTATTTTGAATCTGAGTAATGAGGGTTGGAAAATTGGTAGATACTATGGGTGGTTGGTTTTTTAAAGGTTGAGTCACCTAGGTATTATAACTAGATGGAAGAGATTTGGAAAAGGTTACTATGGCCATGGTAAATTCTTCAATTTTTTGAGTTCCCTTAAAAGGCATCCCATATTTATATCAATAATCTTGGGCATGGGGGTAAGGATAAATATGTATTGCTTGACTATTAAGATAGTAATTGAGAGCAATGGGGTTATTTTACAATATTTATATAAAGGAATGATCTCCTTGAGAATAAAAGTGTGGGAACACAAGATTCTCAAAGGACTCAGGGGTACATGAAGGATTGGATGTATGTTCCATAGGAGAGGATGTAACACCCTCCTTGGATTATTTCTTTGATTATTGTCTAGTTAAAACCATGAGACATGAAAGGAAAAAACAAAAATAAAACAACAATTTCTTATTTTTGAATTATCTCCCTTTAAGGTTTAAATTAAAGATGCACAAACTGAAGTCATTTTGAAAAGATTTTATCTCTTTTAACTTTAATATGTGAGAAGAAACAAAGAAAAAATATAAATAAGGTCCTAAGAAATGGTAATCTTAGGATGGTTTCAAGTGTTTTGTTTTGGCACTCAAAGGAAATTTATGTTGGTTCCAGTATGTGGCTTAATACTTAGAGCTTGTTCCCCTCACATCATAATCCCATATTCAGTGCGGGTGCTTAGCCAAGATATATTGATGGTTTAGAGATTATACTCATCCAGATAACTGAGTTGGTCCTCCCCTTGGTGGTGAAATCCAAGTGGGATCACCAAAAAAAAAGTTACCATGAGGCGATGAAATCCCCATCGGTTTCCTTATATTAGGTGTTTAGATGTGTTAATTTATGATAGTGATTTGGCTTGTGTGTGGATAAAGTGATGAATATGATAAATTGTTTCCTAGATTATTCTATGTGAAAGAACCTAAGTAGGAAAGATGGATGCAACATATTTTAACCTCAAAAGGAAAAAATACAAATTTAATGTTTTTTGGATCAATGCAACAAATAAAGAAAGAGAAAGAAAAAAAATTCAAGAATTTTGACTTTTAAAACAAAATATTAGACTATGGTCCCACTGAGCATGCTAGGATGTTTTAGTATTTTTTTTTCAATATTTACTAATCAACTACTAAAAATAAAGTAAATGCAGGATTTTGAATATTACTTGGAGATGAAGTTTGGTTGCACAGCATTGATCAAGATTTGTGGGAACTCCTATATGGCTGGGGAGGAATGACATGCAAATCACAATAACAAAAAAAATGGATTAATAGAAATATGAGTGAGCTACCTGGTAAGAAACCAATCCCAAGAAGTGATATGCTTCCTTAGATGGATGTCAGGGCATGTTTAACATTTAAGTTTATAAATAAACATGAAATTATAAATATATATATGGATAAGATATAAATAGATAATGCCAAAGATATATAATCTATAGAAATATTAATATGATCAAAGTAATTGTCCTAAAATTTAGTAGAAATATCAACATCTTCTTGAATTATACCCAATTATTCATTAATGATATCCTGATTAGGTGTGAAAACCATAGTAAAAAGACCTAATTTGAATGCAATGTAACTTTGATAAATACAAAATGGTTTTTGAATAATGGGAAGATCAAATATGCTAATAATATCATGTGCTAATCCAAGCAGAGTCATCTACATGTAAAAGATAGGTTTTTAGAAAATAGAATGCAGGTTTTGACAAGTTTTTAAGACTAAAAATGTTATGAAAATAAATTGCAAGAATGTTTTGAAAGTTTAGTAGGGATCAATGATGATCCTTCAAGATTGAAATTGATTCAGATGGATCGATGTTGATTCTATGTAAAATTATAAACTTTAAAAATAGACTATAATAATGACTTATATTATTGATAAAATAATTAAAACTGAATGTAAAATAATGACAAATAGATGCAAAAGACTGTAGATTTGAAATGTGATTAAATTAAAGTGGAACACTAACCTTTATGGCTGAAAACAAAATTGGCAAGATGAGTTAAATAACCTTCAAAAATACTTTGATAATCTCTCCAGCAAAGATTATACAAGGTAGCAAGGTATTAATAATGTTTGTAGGTAAGTTGAAATGAGATTTTGATAGAGTTTCAAAGTCCAAAAACATAGTCAGCATTCCTCAAGCCATGGAGGTTTTCTATGTATATATGGATCGATGTTGATCCTATAAAATCGGTGTTGGTCATGGAGGATCGATGTCGATTAGCCCAATTTGGTCAAAAGTTGGCTTGGGTTGTTTCGAACTACGTGTCAAACTTAGTGAATATGACACTAAGTTTTTTACATGGGTTTTTGATGAGGGTAAGTTGTTGGAAGGGTTTTTGGGAGGTTAGATGGGTTTTATTTTTATTTTCTTTTAGGATTTTATGGTGAGAAATGGTAAAAAAGGGGTTAATTACTATTTAACTGTAGTAATGAAGTCTAGTTAACCTATGTGGTAAAGGTAAATGGGTGGGGTGAATGTAATTATTTTAAATAATTATGAATGGGGGGCCATTATGTTTGAAATAACATAATAATGTGATGACACACCAAGTTAATACACAAGGGTGTGTAAAAATAGAATCTATAATTAGGCATAATATAGATACCAAAAATGACCCTATGAATGTTTTAGGTAAACTAGGGGTAGAATGGGGTACTAGGTAGGAAAGAATCAGAGAAATAAATTCTAAAGGAATATATGGTAAATGGTTGAAAAGTCATCATAAATTAAGAATAGAATCATTAATGTTGACTTAGTTTGTGAGGTGAGAGAAATCAATGAGGCTAACTACATAGTAGTGGGAAAATTTAGTCTTGCTATAGGTGGCCAACTGCATAGCAAAGGATCGATCCACTTAGAAATTGATAAATGGTTGAAATAGTACTTTATAACCAATGCATTTCATAATATATGGCCATTATAGTTTATTAAATGAGGTCGAATGCAAGTCAAAGGACCACTATAGTATTGTATATATAAGAAAGGGTTGATTTATTATCAAGTAAGCTGATTATCTCTGTAGGAATGGGATGAATATATAGAAGAGGGTAGATTTATAATAACAAAGAGGTGATAGGGCTAATTTATTATTAAATTGGCCAATTGTGTAGGAAAATAATATAAATAAGATGATGAAGTATTTAATTTTTTTTTTTGAGAATATTTAAAAATATATTTGATTATTATGACATCGAGATATAATACAGTCTCTATTGTTTGATATTTATTAGAGGTGATAAAGATTGTGGTGCTTGGTGGATGGATCCTAGCTACCAGATTTATTAAATCATTTTTTAGATGTGGATTAAGCCTGGCTAGTTTCCTTGAGGTTTTGTGGTATCATGGAGATGAGGAGGATCCCACTAAGTGTTGATCTCAGTTTCATGTTTCTAGTAGCATGGGAGTGACTAACCAACATTTTATGATGGGAGCTGGAGGGAGACAAAATAGAGGTAGGGATCCCCTTGAAGGATGTTCATATCTTTATTACACTTCTTATCATCAAGACTTTGGTTATATGTGATAAATTAGAGGCAAAGGATGAGATATGAGCCTTAGCTCAGTGGTTGATGGGCTCAAATAAGATTTATCCTAGTTGATATGCTAGTTTTTTTGATGTTTATATCTCAACCGTTTTGGATGTCTAAAAGTCCTTGATAGATCATGTGACAACATAAGTGTTGTGTCATAAGCTGGATGAGAAGGTATCATTGTATGTGATAACCTTGTGTCAGTCTATTTTAGAGTATGGTCCATTGTATGATCTTAGGTTTATCATTTATGTATAGCTCATGCATGATACGTATGGGATGTTGACCTAGGGGCATGTTGAATATTGTCATTGATGTCAAAGGTGTGTCTTGATAAGGTTGATGTCACAGGTGATTGAGGATAGTTGGCAATGTGTGATGTGATAAGTTACATGGAAGAATGTTTTCATGAGAGATTTTTGTCATGAGATAAATAGAAAGAGATAATTTAAATGCAACTAATGTCTTATGTCTATATAGAGGTTATAAGTCATTGATATCAAGTGCAAAGGAAGCCTAGTCATGACATGAAGAGGTATGTACATGGTAAAATTAATGAACATAGGCATGTGAAGGTTTTATTTCATTTTTTTATCATGTGAATAAGGTATGTAATCATTCATTAGAGTTTCAATGTAAGCCTATATGGGTAGAACCTTTAGTCTAAGTCTACACCCAGATCACTCTTAGACCCTACCTAGCCTAATGAGGTATGAAGATCATATATCAAGGAAATTATGTAAATTATATCATGGACATAGGTAATATAAGTTTTTTTAGGTATGGTCACAAAGTTTGAGGTCAATATTTGAAGGAAAAGTGCATAAATCATTGTTTTAGGCCATCTCAAGCTCATAGAATGAGGTCTCAAACTTGAGAATCACTTTCAGAAAGTTTTTGGTATGTGTAACCTATAAATGGGAGTCTAATATATTAATTATAAATGGGTAAGGATAATATATAATATCTCTAGGCATAAGTTTTGGATTCAAGTGGCAGTCCTTTATGAATAATTGTTAACACCAAAACCTATGTTAAACCTCCCTAAAACCATAATAAGGACCCGATATGAAATATTGTGTTTAAAAAAAAATGGATTAAAATTACTATATAATTTATGTCATCATGTATTTTCCTCTCCCAAGTACCTCTAAGTGGTGGTGGTTAGTCAGATGAGATAGAAAATGCACATATATAAGATTATTTGTCAAGAAATTATTATACCTCTCAAAAGTTGAATTGGTAGAGAAAATTAAATGGATGGTAGAGGAAGATATAGAATCATATTACATGTAAATTATGATTTATGGATAGGTTATATCCTTAAAGTGTTCTAATTTGGTCATCCAACTAAGCCAGTCACAAACAAACCTAATGGTGTGAATAGTGTAAAACCTATGCAGAGATGATGAGTAAATTTAAGGGTTTGTGCATGATAAATTGATGAATTAAAGTGAATTAATAATTAATTTATGAATTTTATGTCATGAAAATTATTTTTATAATGTTTTTAGGTTAGTGTATATGGTGAAAAAGTTGCTCACAAAATGGCCTGTCTGGTTTAGATAGGACTGTGAGTTATAAGGTCAAGAAATTGGTCTAAAAGATCAATATTTTCCATTATACCATATAAATTTTATATTTGAGGATTTTATGTAGATAAAATATGATTATTTTTATGCATTAATTTCAATTAAAAGTTTATACATGTGTGTAGGAGGTCTAATTCATCATGACTAGTTTTTGAGGTGAATTGACAGTTTTGAGTGAGTTGCAGAGATGTTCTTAAGCCTTCATATCCTAAGTGAAGGTGTTAAAAACATGTTTTTATGAAAATTAGGTAATTTATAATATATTTAAATGTTTAATTATTATTAATTTATTTTCTTAAGTGTGTTTAAACTTCTTTGTTGTAAGACAGACTTTTGAGGTACATAGACCTAATAGGGAAGTTTGTCCTAAAAGAGCTTTCATGGTATGAATGTAGGATGTAGGTCTAATCAATCATGAAGTATGTCATAAAATTTAATTATATAAAAATTTTAATGGTTTTTAATTGTGTTATGGATCCATATAGGCCCAATAATATCAAGCTTTGGCATTGGGAGGATAGACTTAATGTAATTAGGTCTCCATGCGATCTAAAGGAGGAATAAGGCCTAATTGACTTGTGACAGACCAAAATGGGTTAAAATTGTGATTGAAACATGTTAATAATATTTATTAATACCTATTATGTGTCATAAATAAGAGGTTAAAGGTGTGTGTCTAACCAAGTGGTGTGTGACCATGAGACTAGTATTTATACAAGGTAGTTTAGGCCTATTTTGGTGTATACAAGTATAAGAAAATAAAATCATGCATAGTTGAGAATAATGAGGTATTAAAATGAGACCATAATATAATATAATATGTGTGGTAAAAATTAAAGAGGTAGTTGATTTGGTGCTGAGTCACTTATGGAGTTGGTGCTTCCTTGCAAGTAGGTGCTTGCTAAAGCCTAGTCGAGTAAGTACTTGACTTTATTGGGTTTGGTGCTCCAAGTTGAATTGGTGATCAATTGAATTTGGTATTTTTTAAGAATTATATTAGTCAAATATTAGATATCATAGTGTTTTTTATTCCCCTTAAGGGTTTCCCACTCATATTTGTGTTATCTTATTTCATACTCATTTGAATGGTTCATTATGCATTGCTTGATCACTATGTTGCTTTCATGGTTCATGAATGATTAAGTATAAGTGAAATAAAGTTTTAAAACACTAATTTACCATAGTAATTATATTTTCAAAAAACATAATTAGACCTTGGTCCTTTAAATTAGGCCTAACAACTTAAAGGAGATCCTAGAAGCACAAACATGTCTATTCATCAAGTACACATAGGTTTCTCAACCAACAAGGCCCCTCTATTGATTAGGAATAACTGTGAAATTTAGATAATTATAATGAATATATATTTAATATCCTTGGGATATGACATATGCTAATCTACTGTTGATGGATTCAATCCAACTCCTACACCACTAATTGATGTAGTAGAAAATAAGGCAAGTGAAAACAACTCTAAGGTAATAAATGTCATCATATGTGGTCTTTTAGAGGTAGGATTTATAAAGGTCATGCATTGTGATACAGTGAAAGAGATTTTGGAAAAGTTTTAAAGCATCTATAAAGTAGACACCAAAGTCAAGTTGGAAAAAATTTATACCTAATGAAGGTAGTTTAGTTTGACAATGAAGGAAGATGAAAACATTGCATCTTATATTTTAAGAGTAGATGAAGTGGTAAATGTTGTTAGAGGTCTAGGAGAGTTTTTGGAAGAATCAAAAATAGTATAAAAGGTATTAATATCCATAACATCTAAGTTTTATTCAAAAGTATCTACTATGGAAGAGATCAAAAATCTTAACATACTACAGATAAATGAGCTTCATGTCATCTTGACTACCTATGATATGAGAATAAGTGATGGAAGACCTTCCAAGAAGGAAGATTCATTCAAATCTAAGAAAAATTCACAAGATAAAAAGGTCAAGGATGATGTTGATACAGATATTCATGATGACAATATAGAAGCCAAGTTTTTCAAAAAACTAAGGAAAGGATCAGGTAAGTATAAGGGCAATTTTCCATTTAAGTGCTTTAACTATGGTAAGATTCATCACTTTATATCCAAGTTCCCTAATAAGGATAATAATGAGCATGATGGAGAGTATGATGAACATCATGATGATGATAAGAAGTTATATAAGCTTGATAAGAGCAAAAAAAGTTTCAAAAAGTATGAAGGCAAAAAAGGGTCTTTCAAGAACAAGAGGTTTTTCTATACCAAAGAAGATAGTAGTTCCTCATATATAAGTGACACAAGTATATTTGTTAGTGATTATGATAGTAATGATCATGATAGGAATGAGACTCTATTCATGGCCATATAAATATACAATGAAGGTTTTTCAAAAGGAAAAAGTCTTATGTAAGATGAAGAATTAAATAAATAAGACACTGAAGTAAACTTTGACGTAGAATTGGTGAGTTCTCTAGAAGAGTTGAAGTGCAAAATAAGGAAGAATAAAAAAACTAAGAGCATTGGTTAAGAGTTATGAAGAATTAATCAATCTCTTTGAAGAGAGACTAAGTAATAACACCAATGAACATGATGAGATCATTAAACAACTAAAACTTAGATTGAGATTGTCACTATAAGTCTTAAGACCAAGGAGGAAGAATTCACAAAGTTTAGAATAGAAATAAAATCCTTAAATGGATAATTGGATCAAGCAACAATCAAACTTAAGACATCAGAAATTTGAAAAGAGCATTGAATTCCTTGGTGATATTTTGAATATTCATAGGTATCTGCATGACAAGACATGTCTTGGGTTTAAAGAAGACCAAAAGGAAAATAAGGAGAGTTAGAATTGAAAGGAAAATGGACCTTCAAGAAGTGATGGTACTGACATAGTAAAGACTTATGCATAAACTTTCAAATCTAAGACTCAAATTGATCATCAATAATTCAAGAAGAATGTGACTCCTTCAAGAGACAACAAAGGTAGAGGTACATCATTCAACATCGTACATACGAGGTATGTGAATTATTTTAATGGTTACTATTTCTCATGCAATCAAATATGGACATAGAGCTATGGACCATAGACATCATGCTAGAATCAATTCCTCATGGAGGAATAGGATGAATGTTCATTTTAACAATATAAGAAGAATTCTATGCTATAATTATGATTAGAGGGGACATATTGTAATGTATTTCAATATGAGGAGTATGAATAAGATCAATCAAGACAAAAGGGTACTTAGGCATACCATTGAGAAGTGGATCAATAAGTCAGATCTTGTGGATAAGGTGAAGGAGGAGGAGAAGACTAAAGGAGAATAATCTATGCTAGATCAAACTAATTTTCACATCCAAGATGAAGCCATGAAGTGGTATATAGATAGTGGTTTCTCAAGTCACATCCCAGGGGATAAAATCAAGTTCATTTCATTGAAGAATAATGATATAGGGATAGTGAGATTTAGAGATAACACAACTAAAAATATTATTGGCAAGGGTATCTTGAGTTTGGATAATGAGAAGAGCAAAATATAGAATGTGTTATATATATAAATAATGAAACATAACTTGTTAGTGTAAGTCAAATGTGCAACCAAGGAAACCCACTAGTCTTTCATGATAGAGGGTGTGATATAAGGAGATCCAAATTAGGAAGGCTAATTGCCAATGCTAAGAGGACTAAGAATAATTTATGTCTTGAATGAGATCAAGAAGGAGAGATGATTTATGAGAAATATGGATGAATGTTGGATATGACATAGAATTTTGGGTCATCTAAAATTTGATAATATGGTTAAGATAATCTCTAAGAAGTATGTGAAGAATATGCCTAAAATCACCAAACCTATAAACACACTTTGCAAGGCATCTTAACATCGTAATCAAACTAGAAGGTTCAATTCTAAGGAGTATTATACTATAAGACCTTTATAGTTAATACACACTGATATATGTGGACCTAAAAGAATCCAAAGCATTCAATGAGATAGATATTTCATGTTACTCATAGATGACTACACAAGAATGACTTGAGTAGCATTATTAAAATAAAAACCAGAAGATCTTTATAAGATCAAGGAATTCAAGGCTCTAGTTGAGAATGAAAATAATGTAAAGATAAAATGCATAACGTATGTAATTGGAATTACATGATGTGTATGAATTAATCATAGATCAAATAAGATAGAGCACACCTATACTTTTGATTGGGGATATACTTGTTAAATGGGAGCATGACCAATATGGGGATTCACTAGACCCGATTAAGGGATCACATGTATCAATTTTTACCACACATCATGATAGGAAGGGTTACAAAGACTAAAGTCTAATAATATAACACATCAACCTTAAAAGAGTCATAATATTTGATGTTCACTTATGTAATAAATAAGAAAGTAAATTATTCTAATAAAAAGAAAAGTAAACTAATCTAGTACACACCAAAACTTGTGGCACAAAGTGAGGAGTTAGATACAAAGTAATAAAATATGTATAGGGAACTTCAAATAAAGTAAGTGTGAGTAACACCCTAATACATAGAATATGAAGAGTAATATTATTCGAGCCAACACTTATGCTACTTCTATCTACTAAAAGAGAGGAGAACAAAGTTAGAATATACTTACTTTAATGTGAACCCATTTATTCAATCTCTCCCTTGGCCAATGGGGATTCATAAGAGGTTGTTGTAGTTCATAAGGATCACTGTTTTCAGCCAAAATATCTAAGACCTATCCACGAGACTAGCTTCTCCAAATAAGAAACCTAAGCTAAGACTCCTCAATTAGAATGGTGGAAGAGCAGATTTTGAAGAAACGTGAGTGAATAATAACTCTTTATTGCATATTATTAATAATGATCAAAATTACCTTGTATATATAGGAGTATCTTACCTAAAAATAATTCAGACATGTCATTTGTGCTAGGTCGATCGGGTTGACCTAGTGAATTCATGAGCTAATGCATAAAGTTTGTGCTAGGTGATTTAGAAGGCAAATAAGTCAAAAGAGCTAAAGTGACCCTAGAATACACTAATTTAACTAAGTTGACCTAGTGTATTGAATAGGTAAAAATGGTGTAAAGCAAGGAGAAGAAGGATGAAAAGATGAAAAGACTAGAGGAATGTACAAGGGAAGAAAAATAGCTTAGGGAAAGGTTTTAGGAGCTAGTTAAATTGGGAATAATGTGGAAATAAGGGACAATAATTATGTGAAGCACTAAAGGTCTACCCACCCCTTTCCCAGTGCACCCCTTAATGCATGCACTCAGATAGATTGAGTCAGGATGGGTTATTTCAAGATGTAAAGCATCTGTATTTGATAAAAATAAATAATATTGTGTATACATATACCCCACTTGAAGCTCATCATGTGTCACTAAGGTGTATTAGGGGATGGTGATTTGAGAAAGAATATAAGGATACATACAATGTTGATGCTAAAAAAAAAATTAGTATTTTAAAAAGCATAAAATAACTAAAAGGGAAACTAATCTAAAAAGTAAATAACTAAAAAGATAAAAATAATGCATACCTTGACTTACTTTTTATCATGGGATGGTTGTCAATTGTGTTGTTAGTTTTTATTATGTAGGGCTTAAAGACTAATTTTGATAAACCCAAAAATACAAAAATAAAGAGAAAAAACAAACAAACACAAGAAAATACAAGATAGCTGGTGTTATGTGGATGGGACATACTTGGGAATTTAGCAAGATAGGTGACAATTACTATGTTAGACCAAATGACCAATTCAAACAAGATTAAATCGAGTAACTAAAAATCCAAGGCTACTAAAGACTGTAAAACTCAAACAAGTAAAACTCAAGTAAGAAAAGGCAAACTCACCAATTTAAACCAAGGATACATGTTTAAAAAGGAATTATAAGTAAGGCAAATCAATGGTAAAATTAAAAACAAAAATGGTAAAACAACATTGATGAGTGAGCAGTAACAATCCACATCTCACTCAATAATGGAAAAAGGTGCATAAAATGGAAAACAACATTGACGAGTGAGCAATAACAAACCACATCTCACTCAACAATGGAAAAAGTGTATGAACTCAGGTGTTCATAAAATTAAGATAATAAAAACATGATAAACGGAAAAAGAAAAGTAAAGTAAGTCTAGTAAATGTAAAATGAAGTGAAAAATATGATCCAATGTTACTCAAACATGTTGTTTTACATCTAAAGATAGATAAAATTCAAACAAATTAGTGCTATCATGTTTTTAAGAAATGAATAAGAAGGAATTAAAGAATAGGGAAAATAGATTTGGAATCACAATTTGGCTGTCAAGTGGGGCGAATGAAATGGGTGGAGGGGAAAATGAAGGAAAAACTAGGGTAGAATTTTTTTTATTGAATTGAAGACACTCAAATTTGGTTTGTCAAAATAAGAGGACTATCAACCTTAGTAACTCTGAAGAAATTATCTTAGCCAAACAAGTCTTAGGTCAACAAATGAAGTATGTAGATCATCCCATGAAGGTTATATGCATGAAAATTAAAATGGACCTACCTCCCCACGATGTGTTCCCCACTCTTTAGGACCCTTACAGAGGTGTTGATCTACTATGAAGATTAGGTACTTACATGAGAAAGTAGGTAGCACCATAAAAAAATTTAAATTTATCTATTCTAATCTATTGGCCTACCATACCCCAAAGGAATTCAACTATATGTGAAGCCGACTATGGAGTTTGAGCTTTGATTGGAGATAGGAGATGTGTTTTTAATCATGTATTTTGGTGTGAATTTGACTTTTAAAATATGCATGTTTCCTTTTAGATATCATTGCATTTTATTTCAAATGATTTGGCTTTTAACTTTCTTAATGGATTTTTCTATTGCTCCTCTATACAAATTTAGAAAACTAATCATGGGTGCTAAAGATGACTTTCATTTGAAAACTTTGGGACAAGGTTGCTAAGAGAGAAAAACTTCAAAGAGCATGGGGTCTAAGAGTCTCATAAATCTAGGTGAAATATAAGTTTTGTCCTGACTTCAATCATGTTTTATCCAATGACGAGATGAGAGAAAGGGGAAATCAAGATGAATGACACATGAAACACTTTGAATTTCTTCAAATTACAAAAAATGTGACAAAGGGAAAAGAGGGATACAATGATAGCAAAGGTGATTCCTTATCATAAGAGAGATGGAAATGGAGGAAAAAATGCTAACATAGATTGTTATGCGAATTCCATCTAGAAAAAGAATCAAAAGCTAATGTCTAATAACAAAGATAATAAAGAACATGAAAAGAATGGTAATTTTATGAGGAGGGTCAGGTCCTATCCATGGTCTTACAAAGCAACTCATAAAAGAGAGACCCACGAGGGTGTTAATAAGAAAGTGAAAATAAAAAAAGTGAGGAAGCCTTTGTAAAAATCATATTATAAATAAAACCCCAAAGGATGCCAAAAAAACATTGGAAATCAACAAAAAGAGAAATATGGTGGTTTTGTGAGGGATGTCAAATTCTATCCATGTTCTTACATAGCAACTCATAAAATAACAACCCAAGGGGTGTTAAATCAAAATTAGCAAAAAGAAATAAGAATGAAAAATAAGATAAAATGTGAGAAAATAAGGGATACTATATTACATCAAGAAACCAAAAGGCCAAAAAGGGAGGACTAAAGGTTTGTGAACAAGAGGGAACTATTATAGAGGGAGAGACCCATGCTTAAGTAACCTATATATATATATATATATATATATATATATATATATATATATATAAAGAAAGAAATGATTAGGTGAAGTTTTTTTGGGGGAATTGAGCATTGGTGGGTTATTTGAAAACATGGCCTTCATTAGTTTGAAGGCGGTAGGTACTTCAACCAAGAATATCTTTAACTAAGTATAGGCCCCATAATTTTTGGGCATACTTACCTTCTTTTTCATGAGTGTAGTCTAATTTAAGGACAAGATCACCAAAATTAAATGTGTGTATTTTGACATGTTTATTATGTTGTCTGGCAATGCAACCTTATATTGGCAATTATGTTGTAAGGTAGAGATGCAATGTTCATCAAGTAGATTGAGAGAATGAAGGTGTGATTCATGAATTTCCTCATGGGAATGATGCCATGAAGATATATTTGAAGATAAGGAATCTCAACTTCAATAGGAGGAACCAACTTAGAATGATAGACTAGAAAAATTGGAGTTGCCCCAATGGCAATACAAATGCTAGTCCAATAGGCCCAAAGTGTAGGATAAAGATGAATATGCTAATCTGTGTGGGTTTCATGAATTATATTTTGAAGGATTTTATTGATAATATTTTTAGTGGCCTCATTTTGACTATTGAATTATGGATGATAAGGAGTGGAAAATTTGTGATTAATCTTAAATTTGATGTAAAGTTGTTTAGCATGTTTATTTTTAAAATTACCACAATTATCAGAAATGGTGTGAGGAACACCAAAATGACAAATTATTTGGTTAAGAATGAACTTGTTGTTAAGCACATAATATAATGAGAGGAGGGGGTGAATCATTATATCATATATCTTATAAAACTTTCCCTTAATGAAATTCCACTTAATCAAATATTCAAGATATGCAATAAAACTAAAAAAATAAACACCACACAAGAGAGAGACACCAGATATAACATGAAAACCCAATGTGGGAAAAACCACAGAGAATAATCTCAAGTATATGAATGAGCACCAACCCAAACAATATTCACAAGCACCAACTTGTAGGAGCACCAACCCCTTTACTGAGCACCAACCCAACAACAATTCATGTGTACCAACCCACAGGAACACCAAACCCTTTGCCGAGAACCAACCCAACAACAATTCATGAGCACCAACCCACAAGAGCACCAACCCCTTTGCTGAGCACCAACCCAACAAAAACTTGTGAGCACCAACCCACATGAGCACCAACCCCTTTGTGTAAACCACACAACTATCTCTCAATGTTGCTATCTCAATAAATTATAGTTCATTACAACATATCCTTCCTCTTTCTCACCTTTGCTCTTCTAAGCTAGATATAACAAATACAAATCATATTCATCTCTCACAATTTCTCTTCTAAGCTAGATATTACAATATCAAATCAACCTCTTTCTTTCATATTACAAATGGCTTCTCAAGCCTTTATTTATAGCTTTCCAAATGACCTTTGGCCTTCCCCCGTTGTGACCCTTCAATCCTCATCGAAAATGGCACCAAACTTGTATGACCCTTCATATTCTTGCCTTTAAAAAGTCATGTGGTGACCCTTCATGACCAAAAATGTCCTTCCATCTTTTATCCTCATCTTGGTGACTTTTTATATTCCTTAAAGTGTCCCTTCATGAGAAATTGTGCCCTTCCTCTTTTGTCTTTAGTTGGTGACTCTTGGAATTCCCCAAGATGACTCTTCATGGGAAAATGCATCCCATCCTTCTTTTGTCTTTATCCCATGGCTCTTTGACTTCTCCATGGGCCCTTATTTTGTCTCATATGCAACCAAAAATATATTCATTAATATTAAATAAATATTAACTCACATTAGCCAAGATATATTAATTACAAATAATATTAAATGCAATGGGGCCTTTATCACCAATAATACTAGACCTTTGACATCAATGACAATATTTTCCAACAATCTCGTCCTTTGTCATTGATGGCAACCTCAATCCTGAAACTGCCACAACCTGTCACCTGCACATACTGTCATCTAAAAACATATAGTAACTCCCCCTTATTGTAACAACCTGTACCTATTCCCTGTACCTATTTATACACCTATACCTATACCTGTTATTCTCCCCCTTTGACATCAATGGCAAAGGGCCTACCTAGAGCTAACACTTAGCTCCCCCTCAATTGATGATGAACCTCAATGGCAGGAAGTAAAGGGAATTACTCCCAACTTCTCTCACAGATACTGAAATGTGTCTTTTGATTGTGCCTTTGTGAAAATATCTGCAATCTGATATGTAGTACTAATATATTCCATCTTAACCTATTGATTTACAACCTGCTCTCTTAAGAAGTGATATCTAATGGGAAAATTTTTTGTTCTTGAATGCATTAATGGATTTTTGAAAATATGTATACCACTTGTATTGTCACAAAAAATGGAAATAGGTTCATCATACTTTACCTTGATATCTTCCAAAGTTTGCTTCATCCAAAGCACTTGAGTATAACATAATACTGCTACAATATATTTTGCTTTAGCTGTAGAAAGTGATACTGAGTTTTGCTTCTTGCTTAGCCATGATACTAAGCTATCACCAAGGAAGAAAGCTCCTCCACTTGTACTCTTTCTGTCATCTAAGCACCCTGCCCAATCTAAATATGTATAAGTAACTAAAGTGAAATATTTACCTATGGGATACCATAATCCATAATCCAATGTCCCCTTGATATATCTGAATATTCTTTTCACCAACTGAACATGACTATCTCTTGGAGATGACTGATATCTTGCAACCATACCTACTACATGCATGATGTTTGGTCTCGATGCTGTCAAATATAAAAGACTACCAATCATAGATCTCTACAAAGATTAATTTTTAATAGGTGAATCTTCATCCTTGCTCACCTTATTTCCTATACACATAGGTGTGCCAACTGGTGCACAATCCTCAAAACCAAACTTCTTCAACATTTCCTTGGCATATTTACTTTGAGATATGAAAATTCTTTTATTTGATTGAAATATTTGCAACCCTAAGAAAAATGATAATTCTCCAAGCATAGACATCTCAAATTATTTTTGAATTCTATCAAAAAATTCTTTTGTCATCTTTTCAATATTTCCTCCAAAAATGATATCATCAACATATAACACAACAATCAATTGATGCTCACCTTCTATTTTGATGTAAAGATTACTATCAGCAAATCCTCTCTTGAATCCTTAATCTTGCAGGTACTTATCAAGTCTTGCATACCAAGCTCTGGGAGTTTTTTTAATCCATACAATGCTTTATTTAATTTGCATACATGGTTACTAATATTTGAGAGAATAAACCCCTTAGGCTACTCAATGTAGACCTATTCTTCAAGATTCGCATTTAGGAAGGTAGATTTGACATCCATCTGAAACACTTTGAAATTTTTAAATTCTGCATATGCAAGAAACATTCTAATAGCCTCTAACCTTGCCACTGGTGCAAAAGTTTCTTCAAAATCTATTCCCTTAATTTGAGCATATCCTTTACATACTAATCTTGCTTTATTTTTGGTCACATCTCCATTTTCATTCAACTTATTTCTATAAACCCATTTTGTTCCTATCACATTGTGATGTTTTGGTCTAGGCACTAATTTTCAAGTATCATTATTTTCTATTTGATCTAATTCTTCATCCATAGCCTTAACCCAATGTTCATCATGTCTGGCTTCTAAAAAATTTCTAGGCTGAATTTTAGATAACAAAGAGAAATTAACTTGTTCAGATTCACTTACCATAATTTTTTTGGTGTGAATTCCTTCATTTATATCCCTGATGATATCACTTTCATTATGATTTTTCTAAACATATTTGGATGGAGTCTTGGTGCCCTTTTTCTCCTCCTTTTCCTCATCTTCATCTGATTCTTCAAAGCCTTCCTCTTCAATGATTTCAGGAATGTCTACTGGATCATTGATTCTCTATGTTCCATCTTCTTCTATCTTGACACTTGCACTTTCAATTTTTTTCTTGATTCTTTTGTTATAACATTTATAAGCTTTACTTTTGCAATAATAACCAATAAATATACCTTCATCTACTCTGGATTCAAACTTACCAAGTTTTTCATCGGTTCTCTTTATGAAGCATTTGCTACTGAAAACTCTGAAATAATCAAGTGTTGCTAGTTTGTCTTTCCATAGCTCATAAGGAGTCTAGTCATTGTTGACTCTTAATAAAGCTCTATTTTAAATATGCACTATTTTACCAACCACCTCTCTCTAGTATTTATTTTCTATCTTGGATTCATTTAGCATTGTCCTCACCATCTCCTGAAATGTTCTATTTTTCTGTTCAACTACTACATTTTGTTGTGGAGTTCTAGCTGCTGAATATTATCTCTTTATTCCATGATCTTCACAAAATTCAATAAATTCATCTAACATGAATTCTCCTCCTTGATCTGATCTTAGACACTTGATCTTCAGATTAGTTTCATTCTCAACTAATGCTTTGAATGCTTTGAACTGTCTAAAAGCTTATGATTTTTTCTTTAAAAACATTATCCAAGTCATATGTGAAAAATAATCAATAAGCAACAAGAAATATTTATCACCTTGAGTACTTTGAGTCTTCAAAGGTCCACATAGATTAGTGTGAACAAGCTCTAGCATCTGAGTGGTCAAGTACTCTTTTGTTTTGAACCTCCTTCTAGCCTGCTTCCCATGTTGGCAAGGTCCACAAAGCGTGTTAGATGGCTTTGTGATCTTTGTAAGATTCTTAATTGCTTGCTTTTTGCATATTTTGACAAGATTGTCAAAATTTATGTGCCCCATTCTCCTGTGCCATAGCCAAATTTCTTCAATCTGACTCAAAGGACATTTTTGACCTTTGATGTCTGATAGCATATATAAGTTATTACCTATTCTCTGAGCATATGCAACCAATATATCTAAATCTTTTCTTCTAATTTCACAACCTTCTACATAAAACTTTAGTGTGTGCCCCTAATCACACATTTGACTTACACTCAAAAGATTATGCTTAAGACCTTCTACATATAAAACATTTTCAGTTTTTGTTCTACCATTATCTAAACTTAGTGTGCCTTTTCCAAAAATTTTGGTAGTAGTATTGTCCCCAAATTTCATTGTGCCACCATTGATCTTCTTTAAGGTTATGAACTTGCTCTTGTCTCTTGTCATGTGCTTTAAACATCCACTATCAATAAACCATGGATTTTCTTTATTTCTTGCATGCAAAGCTGTCTGGACCAACATATAATCTTCAGGTTATTTCTCCTACCATGTCTAAACCTTTTTCTTGATGAATGGAGCCCTAAAACTCTGGTCCTTATTGACTAACTCGAACATGCTTCTACAATACCAATCTATGTGTCCAAAGTTGTTACAGTTGTAACAAATTATGGTCTCTTCATCAAAGCCTGATAGAGGAGCAAAAGAGTTATAGCTTCTACTTGACTCTACATGACCTTCCTTTTCCTTATTTTTGAGATTATTAGCTCTTTTTCTACATTCTAATTTCTTATGACCATATCCATTACAATAAAAATAGTAACCATAAAAATAGGACCTGTTTGTGAATCTCTGACTTGATTTACCTTCAAGCTGTAAAACTTTTTCAAAAAGGAACCTGCCTTATCTGATATTGCCTTTTGGCTTTCTAATATCTTATTCAACATATTATTGCTATTCTCAAATTTTTAATCATTGACTATTTTATTATTGACTGCTTTCTCAATCTCTTCTTTTAAAGTGGCAATTTCAATAACATACCTTTGACATTTTTTTCTTGTTATTTTCAACTGTGTTGTGAGATCTTCTTCATTCTTATTGGCTTCTTCCAAGTGTGTTGTTAGATCATCAATAATTTCCTTTGACTCCTTTTCATTTTTCTTGATCTGGTGCTTTAATCTTTGATTCTTCTTTTGAACAGCTTCTAACTCTTCTAAGGCACAAATGAGCTCTCCTTCCATATTCACTTCAGCTTCTTCCTCTTCTTATTATTGATCATCTTCATGTATGGCCATGAATAGAATCTCTTCTTCTTCTGAATCACTGACTCCACTATCTTTGACTGAGCTAGGATCCTTAGAATACAGACTCTTCTTCTTAAATCCCTTCTTAGATTTTCCTTTGAAATTCTTATTGTATTTAGGATTTATTCTTCATCATCATTACCCTTATTTGGGCATCTCTCTAAAAAATGTCCAATCTTTCCACAATTAAAACATTTAAAAGGTAATTTTCCTTGATATTTACCTATTCCTCTTTTTGGCTTGCAAATGAAAAGTGCTCCATTGTCATCTTCATCATCACTGGAACTATCACTTGATTCTTGAATCTTAGGTTTCTCTTTCTTTGATGTCTTAAAAGCCACTTCTCTCTTTAAGGGTTTATATTGTTCTATCTGCATCTCATATGTCGTGAGTATACCATGAAGCTCATCCATCTATAGCTTGGATAAATTATTTATCTCCTTGATTGCTGAAACCTTTGCATCATATCTCATTGGTAGAGATCTCAAAACATTTTGCACCACCGTTGACTCTTCCAATGTTTTTCTAAGACCTTGAATCTGATTTACTATCTGATCAACTCGCAAGAGATAACTTGCTATATCTTCTTCTTATTCCATCTTCAAATGTTCAAACTACCTTCTAAAAGTCTAAAGCTTAGCTTGTTAAACCTTTCAATATACTAAGAGGGGGGGTGAATCAATATATCATATATCTTATAAAACTTTCCCTTAATCAAATTCCACTTAATCAAATATTCAAGATATGCAATAAAACTAAAACAATAAACACCACACAAGAGAGAGACACCATATATAACATGGAAACCCAATGTGGGAAAACCCACAGAGAACAATCTCAAGTATATGAATGAGCACCAACTTGCAGGAGCACTAACCCCTTTGTTGAGCACCAACCCAGCAACAATTTGTGAGCACCAACCCACAGGAGCACCAACCCCTTTGTGTAAACCACACAACTATCTCTCCATGTTTCTATCTCAACAGATGATAGTTCATTACAACATCTCCTTCCTCTCTCTCGCCTTTGCTCTTATAAGCTAGATATAACAAATACAAATCATATTCATCTCTCACAATTGCTCTTCTAAGCTAGATATTACAATATCAAATCAACCTCTTTCTTTCATATCACAAATGTCTTCTCAAGCCTTTATTTATAGCTTTCCAAATGACCTTTGGCCTTCCCCCTTTGTGACCCTTCAATCCTCATGGAAAATGGCACCGAACTTGTATGACCCTTCATATTCTTACCTTTGAAAATTCATGTGGTGACCCTTCATGACCAAAAATGTCCTTTCATCTTTTGTCCTCATCTTGGTGACTTTTTGTATTCCTTAAAGTGTCCCTTCATGAGAAATTTCACCCTTCCTCTTTTGTCTTCACTTGGTGACTCTTGGAATTCCCCAAGATGACACTTCATGGGAAAATGCATCCCATCCTTCTTTTGTCTTTATCCCATGGCTCTTTGACTTCTCCATGGGCCCTTATTTTGTCTCATATGCAACCAAAAATATATTTATTAATATTAAATAAATATTAACTCACATTAGCCAAGATATATTTATTACAAACAACATTAAATGCAATGGGGCCTTTATCACCAATAATACTAGACCTTTGACATCAATAACAATATTTTCCAATGCTTGTAAATGTTAGCACCAATAAAATTAACAAAGGGTATGGATTCAACCCACTTGTTAAATTAATCGATAGTGGTGATAATAAAGATGTGTCCATCTTGGGAATGATGAAGTTTACCAATGAGATTGATCCCCATGTGTAAAATGGATAAGGAGATTTAATGGTTTGAAATTTAGCTGGTGGTGAATGAATGATATCATTATGAATCTAACAGGGATTACACTTTTTAGCATATTTAATGACATTTTTTTCTAGAGTAGGTCAATAGTAACCCATACATAGGCATTTACAAGTTGTAGCATGTCTACTGCAATGATCACCATAAATGCCTCCATGTGCTTGTTCAAGTAGAGGAGGGACCTCATCTTGCATGACACAATGGATTAAGGTAAATAATTTTATCATGATATGTCATAAAATTCACTTTTTAAACCTATGTCCAAAACATAGCCTTTGGAGTACCAATATAGCTTTGTATCTAAAGTAAATTGGGGATATTTTGAGCTCCTTCAACCTAATTAACCAAAGAGATGGCTAGTTGATTATTTTAATCTAGTAGGCATTTGAGGCCAATTTGAACCCCTTCTAGAGCAAGATATGATTAGGGGAAAAATCAAAAGATTGATTACATCATGAATTGATCCAATTAGTTAATTTTTTTAATTAGGGGCATGATCTATAAAAAATTGAGCCCCTAAACCAAATTTATGGCTCAATCAATTATATAACATGTATGGCATAACTGACCCTACTTTTATCAAAAATGCAAACATGAAGGTAATTGTCATAAATAGGTGAACAAGAAGCTCAAATGTTCTTCAATTACCTTAGTGATTGGACCCTATATCTAATATCTCAAACCTTAAACCTTGTACCATTTACATTAAACCCTAAGACATAATCCCTAAACCCTAAACCCATAAATTTATCCCCAACTAACACCCTTTATATATATAAAATAAGAATTAGGTTCACAAGGATGAACTTACTCAAAATTTCATCACTCATTAAACCATAATTGATTAATTGGCTCAATCTGTGATGATGTAGCGGATAATTGAGCTCAAAATCACATTCTTTACTCACAGATATAGGTTCAAGGAGCTCAAATTTACCCTAATTGCAGTCATGATTATACCTTATATACCCTAAAGCCTATACTCTAAGCCCAAATCCTTAAATTTCCTAATCCCTAAATTTTAAACCATAAATATAAACTCTTTAAACCTTAAACCAATCATTTTAGCCCAAATTAACATCATTTAGATTGAGAATTAAGTTCACAGGGCTTAGTTTGGCCTACATCACATGACTAATTTCCTCATTTGACTAATTCACTCAATCTACATGATGACATCTAGGGTATAATGACAACCCAAAAACACATTTTATAGTCACAAATAGGTCCAAGTGATTTAAATTATCCTTAATTATCTTTGCGATTGACCCTATTTACCCTAAACCATGTATACATTAAATCCTAAACCATAAACCATAAACCCTAAACACTATACCCTAAATTGTAAACCATAATCTTTCCCTATTTACTAATTTATTTACTCCTAATTAACATCATTTTTAGTAATAATTAGGTTCACATGGCATAGAATGATTAGATAATATATAAAGGTCCTTATAACTAAACCCTATGCCCTAATCCCTAATCCCTAAAACATAAATTGTAATCCTTATGACCTAATTACCATTACATGACACAAAAAAACATGCCTTATAATATAAATAATTTTATTATGAGATGTCATAAATTTAATTTTAAACTTATGGCCAAAATGTAGCCTTTGGAGTACCAATCTAGCTGTGCATCTGAAGTAAATCGGGGCTATTTTGAGCCCCTTAAAAATAATTGCATGACTATGTTAGAGGTACAATAATTGATAGGGTTAAATAAGTGAACCAAAATATTTTTATTTCAATTCCAATCCTTTCAAAATATTAAACAATCAACATATATCAACTTGATCAAGAAACATTAACAAGAGATCTCATGTATTCAATGCGTACACAAGATCAAACACATAACACATAGTTCCTATGGGAAACCCTCATGGGAAATAAAACACACTCAAAAGATTAAAACACATGGACTATTTTCCTATAATAAATTAAAAACAAGATACTATTTAACTCCTTTAGAACATCAAACCTTGATCATATCCTCCTGACCAAAGGCCTTTAGTGAAAACACCTGTTTCACAAGGAGTAACTGCTCCTAAGGAAGATCAAGTCATTTAGAACCTCCTTTGAAATGAAAACCTCCACATTTTAATTTATGTATTTAACACCTAATGAGCATACACAATCTCTTAAAACAACCTCTTGAGCATACTCACCTTGTCTTTGTCCACCATACACAATCTCTTAAAACAACCTCTTGAGCATACTCACTCATTCTGCCTCTTCTAGGCTTATTAGGTCTAGTGACCTATGTGATCACCTTCATCACCTTGATCAGATAAGTATGTTTGAACCTATTCTCTCTATAATAATCCTCATTAACTTGTCCTTCTCTTTTAAAGGTTCTCTCCCTCACTTGGCTCCACATTCGCACAAGCCTTCACTTTGAGCATCCACTCATAAGTCTCCTCAAAAGTTTAGAAACCAACATATTTGGTTTCACTATATATAGATAAATAATGAATTAAAAAGATCATAATATTTATAATCTACCAAAATACATGCCTTAATCCTTAAGGCATCTAATGTGGATCATACTTAAGAGCAATCCACTTTCAAATAGGCCTAAATCACTTTTAGTTCTTATGGAGACCCATTCAACTCTTTGACACTTATCTGAGTAAACTAAGAACACAAAAACATTTTATAAATCATGAACCCATGAAACATGATTTATAGGTCCTTATTAATTGACAAAAACCATCATAGTACCCTTCTGCTTAAGCATAATTTGCTCAAATGACATTTTGTGTACATAGTCACCATGAACGAATACACAATCAACTTCTAAACCTTTGTTCATATTGCATGTGATTATTCTAACCTTTATAATGAAAAAAAATGATACTAATAGATTATAAAACATTTTAATTTAGCTAATTTATCATTAAACATCGAAACAATATTAGAATGAGCTCAAACACCCTTCTCGGGTTACTTGCAAAACACAGTCAAACACATAGTCAACTTTAGAGCTCAATATCTTTATTTGTACATACATTTAGAATTTCAAATTTATATTTCCAGATGAACCTTTAATCATATACAAATTATATTTTTAAATCATAGTAAAATTATTTCTATATTGAAATTTATGGATAAAAAACTAGACACTAGTCTTTCTTTTGTTAAATTCAAATATTTGAATTCAAATGGTCACAGTTAAACACCGAACACAATGTTCACATCTTATGTCCTCATTGCTTTAGATCAATCACACATATAGATATTATTTTATGAATAAATACCCTTAACATATTGTTTCTATGCAAAATTGCTTTCTACATTCAAAGAAGAAATAAGAAACTGAAATAAAAGGTTAAGGCTAGAAGTACCTGATAATGTTGAGCACACCGAAATCAGACGTTGGAAGATTCTCCTCTTTGGCTGTGGAGGAATGACACCTGCAAAGAAAAGAGACTAAAACACGGAAAGACGTTAGTCAAAGATATGGTGGGTTGTCAGGCGAATGCCCGATCTCGGAAGTACGAAGACTCCCTAGAAGGATATCAACCCACTGATAAAAAGCGTAATATTTGACGAAAGTAGAAAATAATGACAGAAAATAAAAAAGCATACCTGATAAGCGGCACTGTTCTGCACAGTCGCCGGCGTCGGTCTCTGTGGTGCCAGCGTCGGTCTGGGAAGGTGCCGACGTCGGTTAAGGTGCCGTCGTCGGTCGGGTAGTGACCGGCGTCGGTAGGGGCAGGTTCTGAACAGAGGTTTGGGAAAGTTGCAGAAGGTCTTGACAGGGTCGGGACAAGATTTTAGACAGAGTCGGGACGGGGTTTTTGGTCGAGTCTGGGGGTTTGAAGCTTCAGGATGGCAGAAATAGGGAATAAATGATAAGAAAGAAAATGAAAACAAACACAGAAGATACTTACCTGTCAGACGCCATGATGAAAGCGATAGTCAAAGTTCTTGTGCAGTGCTGAAAGAACGAACGCTGGAGTTGATGGATGCTGGAGTTGATGGATGCTGGAGTTTGAACGCTGGAGAGCCTGTAGATGTCAGAAAAATGGGAGTCTGTGTGACTGATCGGGGGGGGGAGATTGAAGGAAGGCCCCGGGACAGTTTTGAGAGACGGTTCGATAACCGTTTCAAAAAACCGATCGGGAACCGAATGGTAACTGATAACGGATAACGGGATGGTGACCGACGTCGGCAGGATTGCCGACATCGGCCGATAAGTGACCGACATCGGCGACATCAGTCGGATAAAGACCGTCGTCGGCAGATGCACAATGAGGACAGAGTCTAGCTTTTAGTTCTCTGCTCATTGTTACATGCTGCCAGGGTCAAGGTTGGTAGGACAATTGATCGACAAGGGTTAAATAGGCGAAGAAGAATAAGATGAAGAATGACCAGGGGAGTCGACATGATTTCAGTGTCTACATTTTCCCCTTTTTGTCTTATTGGTTGTTCTGACGAACTGCAAGACAAAAATAGGAGTGAGTGCCCCAGGTGAGGGATAAGGTTGATTTCGTCTTGTTGGTTGTTCGAATGAACTGCAAGACAAAAATAAGAAGCGGATAGGTTGCCCCGATTAAGGATAAGGTATTCCCCCTCAAAGTAGGAGTTGAGGGAAGGGAACCGAAAATCGGGTGCTGATTTGACAAAGAGTGGATGAAAAAGGGGGTGAGGGTGAATGCTGTAAAAGTCGTGATTGCGCACATACCACTGCACGAGATGGTCAGGTCAAAAGTGTCACAGGTCAAGGGTCGAGGAGTGCCAAAATCAAAGTAACTGGGCCCCAGCATTTAGTCGTCTGCTGATCGGGTCACTCAATCTAAGCTGAAGCTCCAAATGGTCGTCGTGTTCCAGGTATCCCGAGCTCAGGAAGTGCTCCTAGAAACACGAAAAAAGCCACAAGTAGTGCGGATCAACCGGTTTGCGATCCTATACTTGTGAGGGTCCAAAAAAGGTCTGTGCACAATTCTGCTAACCAGTCATGAGGTAGCATACATGAAAAAACAACCAAGGCAACAATGTCTTGGAAGTAGTCGAGGTCAGCGGAGATAGGCATGATCTCCAATGGTTGGTGGTCGAGGGGAGGAATGGACGAAAGGATGTGGCCGAACTAACCCCAGAAGACCCCATGTCAACTGAGTGCTGCCTACATAGCCCTGGTGATAGGGCCTCAGGCCAATGTAGTTCAGACGAAGCGTTCGAGTGGTAGACAGGTGGTTAAAATGGTTGATAGATTGGTCGATGATTGGATGAAAGGATGAGGAAAAAAAAGATGTTGCAGCCTTTTCCAAATGGTGTATTCTGCAACATTGGTTGAGGGGTTTTTCATCCCTAGCAATATTCCATATTCGTGATGGATGTATGCTAAAAATTAATTGAGGTCTATTTATGCTTCAGCAAGTATTGGTTTATGCTGAACATAAATTGTGGCGGGTCAATAGTTTCCGTGTGTATTGGTATCCATAGAAACTAGGGTGAATAGGCTAGGTCAGGTTGATGGTTTGAGTTGAGAGTTGAGTTGAGTCGATTGACAAGTGATGAAGGTGAATGTGACCAAAGTGTAGAAGAAGTGAAAAGCATATTGCTCTTTCATTGACAAGGACCAAAAAGATAGCATAGATAGGGGTTATGAGAACCAAGGGCCCCATTCATGCATGACGTCGTTGACCGTAGTTATGTTAGAGCGGTAATCGAATCACTTAGACATTAAAGTGAGCTCGAAGTCCCTTGAGCGGGTGATAGGAGGAGGAAGAAGGGTAACCCGTTTTAAGAGCAGAGATAATGATGCCCCTTTTTATAGGAAACCCTGAGACAACTACAAGCCAAGTCCGTGACTCATTTTTTTTTTTTTTTTTTGGTGCAGGCTGATCGATGCGGGAAGCCTACGTAGAGATGTCTTTTGATGTAGTGGTCAGGTTGTGAAGCTGATCAATGTAGGAAGCTTCTAAAATAATGCTGTTTGATAGCCATCCTTCGAGGGAGTGGTCTATATTTTTGCTTAATAATGTTTGATAAGTTGGCCTAGCTGTCCTTCGAGGGATCAGTCTAGTAATACAGCAATGATAGTACAGCTGTCCTTCGAGGGAGCAGTCTGTCTTTTGATTTTGATATTGATATAGTGACCATGGATATGTTTTGACATCTTGATTTGTTTTTATAGAAATGTGAGTCATGGACAAGAGTATAGAAGGTCAAGGACTCCCTTTTATGAGGACAAAGTATCCATACCGCATAAAAAGGGTTATAGGAATTGTTAAGAGGAATAGGGTTGAAAGGAGGTAAGATTAAGAGGATGAGGATTGCTCAAGGGATGAGCTCAAGTTAAGTGTTAAGTGGATGAGTACTCGACTAGCAATAGAACGGTCGCAGATGCAACGCATTAAGAGGCTCAGGTTCTGGGCGTCCATCAAGAGAAGACAGATGATAAGTCCCTGATCCATACTTGTGCGTGATAATAAAAGGTCCGAGCCAATTAGGAGCAAACTTGCCTCGTTTACTTCGCTCCATATTGGTCACGTGTTGATTGATGATTGGATGTGAAGTTGACTGATATGGTCGTTGATTGATCGAGACTGGTTGAATGTGTGGATGAAAAGGTTGGTCAATGTTTGATTGAGATTTGGTCATTTGATAGTTGGTCAATGTTTGGTCGAGGGTTTATTGGTTAGTATTTGGTCTTTGGTTGGGTCGAATGTTTGGTTGAGGTCGGGTTAAATGTTTGGTTGCTAGTCTGGTTGAGGCTAAGTTGAAAGAGTGATTGATATGTGGTCGAGACTGTGTTGAAAAATTGGTCGAAGTTTGGATGAAGATTGAATTCCCCCAGTGGCTAGGGAGAATGTTTGATGGATTGGTTAAGGTAGGTTGAGGTTTAGTGGTCAAATGGACTGTGTTGATATCGAATAAGGGGGTTAAAGGTGATAAAGGAACCAGAACCTGGCGTGGAGATCCCGATTTAGGTGATGAGGTTGGAGAGGTATGAGTTGGTGTTGATGATTTTTGGGAGGGAAGGTCTAGAGGATCCTTGATGAGAAGGGAATCCTTTCTCCATTGGTGACGAATGACAGCTTTAAGAGTGCAACAACGCTCAGTGTCATGTCCCAGAGTATGATGATAGTGACAGTATTTAGAGTTGTCGAACCAAGAGGGTCTTGATCTGAGAGTTGATGAGAGGGGCGGTGTTAAAGGCTTGATAACGTGGTCAAGAAGAGAGGTGTCATTCCCCAGACATTGGCAAATGGCGACCTTGAGGGCACAATAATGCTCCGTGTCGTGTCCAGGTGTGCGATGATACGCACAAATACGAGTGTCGTCGAACCAAGGTGGTTTAGGTCCGAGAGAATGATATGGTTTGAGAGGCGGAAGGTTGAGGCGAGATGACTGCAACAAGTGCCGTAACAGCAAGGTATAAGAACCTGCTAACGGGTCTGGATATTTTATTGTAGTGAGGGTTGATGACATTGGTTTAAGAGGTGTAAGAGACGTTGGTCGATGGTTTGAGGGAGATATATGTTTGACAGGTTGATAGAGTAATGGAGGCGACGTGCCTCTGTGAAGGATGGGAGTAGGCAGTACTCCTATTAAAGTGGATGGATGTGGGCCTAAGATTGAAGGTAATGACGAAGGTGGGGGAGGAGTCCTCCGGTGTGGTCTAATGGTCTTCGTTAGTTTGGGTCGAGGGCCACTATTGTGCAAGGCGAGGTTAGATACGGGTTTGGGTTTAGATGTGGATGGAGGTGAGTGAGATGTAACAATCTCAGGCAAAGGGCAAGAGGAAACCGTGACTGGGTCTTCCTCAATCGAAATGGGTGAAGAGATAGGGTCTTCTCTTGGTAGAGAAGAAATAGGAGAGGGTGGCTCCTCAAGTGGGCAGATGGTAGGGATGATCATGCCTTCTGCTTGTGCTTGAGGAGTAGGAGAGGTAAGGTCTTTGGATGAAGGTAGGGCTAATGGTGTAAGTGTGATCAAGGCATCCTCCAATATAGGAGAAATAGATGGAGGACTAATAGGAGAAGAGGGTTCTTCATCCTGTGAAGAAGGTTGGTCAGGGACAAGAGGTAAGATAGTGTTGACGGTGTGTATATGGTCTTGAGGGTCATTGATCACGGTTTGGATGTTGTCTTGAGTAGGCGGGTGATTAGAAAAAGGTTGTTTGAAGATGTCGAGGTTTTGGTTAGGCGGTGCGTTCGGGTTATCCAAGATAAGATCGCCCTTGTCGAGCATGTCCTGGATGAGGTTTTTAAAAGTTTGACAGTGATCCGTATCATGGCCTTTGACACGGTGATAGTTACAAAAGTGATTCTCCCTGTACCATGCAGGGATAGGTGTTGAGGGGTCGAATTGATGTGGTCGGATTGAAGGGAGATTGAGGACCCCCTGCTTGACGAGTTTATCCAAGATAGAGGCATATGACTCTCCAATTGGAGTGAATTGACGCTGTATGGATTGACGTTGAAAATGTTTATTGATGTAGTCTAATGTTGAAGATATTGGTCGGCTGGTTATTGTTGAAGATGATGGTCTAAAGATGACAGTGTTTGCCGACCCCTTAGATTGAGAGTGGGCAAAAGAAGGTCTAGAAGAAGAATGGTCATTGGTTCTTGTGTTAGTGTTACACAATTTGACCTTATCTTCTTCAATAGCGCAGAGTTCAAGCTTTCGGGCCATGGTGAAGGCCTCGTCGAAAGTGTGGAATGTTTGAACCCGCAAGGTGGATGAGATGTGACTGACACATGCTCGGGAAAAGAGCTCAATGAGCTCGGGTTGAGGCAAGGAAAAAGAGAGCTGGTTGATCAAGTCTCTCCAACGGGCGACAAAATCAACTACTGATTCGTCGTCAAATTGCCTAATGGAGTAAAGGTCTGTGATCGAGACTTGTTTAGTGATATTGATTGAGAAATGGTCAACGAATAATTGAGTGAGTTGAATGAAAGAAAAGATAGAATGTCTAGCAAGGGAGCTATACCAGTCAAGGGCAGGGCCAGAAAGAGACATAGGAAACGTGCGTAATAATAACGCATCGTCGTGGGCAATAAGATAGCAGGCATGTCTAAATGCCCGTAGATGTTGTTGTGGGTCTTCCTTACTCTGAAAGCGAGTAAATTTAGGAAGCTCCCAATGGTTGGGGTATGGTCGGATAGGGACAGAAGGATGAATGGGCTCGTTATAAATCTGGTCATATGAAGAGATATTATTTGAACCAGAGATAGAAGCTTCGAGACTAGACATTTTATCCATCAGCATCTTGATAAGATTTGCTGACGGATTGGCGGGTTGAGCGCCCCCTAAATTGTAAGGCGCTTGAAAGAGGTTAGAGGAGGCATGCGACATAGTCGGTTGTACAATGTACGGATGACTAGTCGCAGGGGCAGAAGTGGAGGCTAGAGGTGGTTGCGTCATGAAGGTCGAAGGTATAAGTGGACTAGGCACCGCCAAAGGTGATTGAATAGCGGCACTGGTATAGGGATAGGTTGGCACTTCTACATTTGTGGGCACAAGAGTGAAAGGGGTCGAGGCAATCAAGTTTTGATACGATGTAGAACTTGGTTGATTTGTAGATGATTGAGGGGGTAACGAAACCCCGATGGAGGTCGGTCTAAAAATAGACGAAGAGGCCAAACTTTCTGTATTGGCCATGGTTGAGTTAACAGTTGGGGCGAAAGGCTGAGTCAAAAAAGGTTGGGTGGCGAATGGTGTGGATGTCGTCGCCATGTCACCCGAAAGGTCTCGCATTGGATTTCTCGCGAGATAGTTATGGAGGGCTGTGGTATTGAGGTCCAAGAATTTTTTGAAATCCTGGTCCCCTTCAGGGAAAATGGGAAGTTGAGTCGGGGTCAGGGTCGGTCCTGTAGGAGTTCTTTCAGTCTCCGAGTGGAACTCCATGATAGGACAGGTTAGAGATGAGGTAGACGAAAGTAGTTGATGGTTAGAGTGGTCAAAAAGGGCCTTGGTTTGACTGTGTGTCAAAACCATAAAAGGCAAGAGAGAACGTCCTTACACGCTCAAACAAGCAGATAAGAACTAAAAAGATGAAGACACAAGCAGATCCTAAAATTCTAGAAGTAAAAATTTTTAGGATTATAGTGGCTTATGCCTTAGAATGTGTGTTTGGGGAGGTTGGCTTTGTGATTCGGGTCCTAGAAGAAGTCTATGGATGGTTTCGGGTTTTGTTATTGTGCTCAAGAAGTCTGTGTTAGGGTCTGGTACGTGGCCTAGTGCTAAGGAGCAAGCTCCCCTCACTTCACGATTCCAGTGGTTAGCTGGTTTCGCTTAGCCAAGATATACCTCGCCTAGAGATTATACTCCACCAGAGAACGGAGTGGGCTTCCCCCTTGGTGATGAAATCCAAGTAGGGTTACCGGGACGGGTAAGGTATCCGTTGGGGGATGAAATCCCAGTCGGGCCTTGTCTCAGGTAAGTTAAAATGTCTGTTTTGTGCAGGTGGTTTGGTCGTGTAACATGAAGTGATCTAGATTAATTCAATATGCGATTTAATTACTATGTGTGGTCTAAGAGATGCAGGCAAACAGAAATGAATGCAAAGTGTTTTAATGTCCAAGTCAAAATGTTTGTTCGTATGAAGACGAATGGAGAAAGAGTCGAAGAATATGAGTTTAGCTAGTCTAGAAGTGCAAGAAAGAAATGTTCGTTTTAGTTCTGCTTATGATGTCGTTTAAGAAGAGACGAAAGGAGGCGAAAAGGAAGAAACCTAATGCCTAAATGAATGAAAGAAAGAAAGAACCCAAGGAGGACCTAGGGTCCCACCAGGCGTGCCAGAATGTTTCTATGCAAAATTGCTTTCTACATTCAAAGAAGAAATAAGAAACTAAAATAAAAGGTTAAGGCTAGAAGTACCTGATAATGTTGAGCGCACCGAAATCAGACGTTGGAAGATTCTCCTCTTTGGCTGTGGAGGAATGACACCTGTGAAGAAAAGAGACTAAAACACGGAAAGACGTTAGTCAAAGATATGGTGGGTTGTCAGGCGAACGCCCGATCCCGAAAGTACGAAGACTCCCTAGAAGGATATCAACCCACTGATAAAAAGTGTAATATTTGATGAAAGTAGAAAATAATGACAGAAAATAAAAAAGCATACCTGATAAGCGGCACTGTTCTGCACAGTCACCGGCGTCGGTCTCTGTGGTGCCGGCGTCGGTCTGGGAAGGTGCCGACGTCGGTTAAGGTGCCGTCGTCGGTCGGGGTAGTGACCGGCGTCGGTAGGGGCAGGTTCTGAACAGAGGTCTGGGAAAGTTGCAGAAGGTCTTGACAGGGTCGGGACAAGATTTTAGACAGAGTCAGGACGGGGTTTTTGGTCGAGTCTGGGGGTTTGAAGCTTCAGGATGGCAGAAATAAGGAATAAATGATAAGAAAGAAAATGAAAACAAACACAGAAGATACTTACCTGTCAGACGCCATGATGAAAGCGATAGTCGAAGTTCTTGTGCAGTGCTGAAAGAATGAACGCTGGAGTTGATGGATGCTAGAGTTGATGGATGCTGGAGTTCGAACGTTGGAGAGCCTGTAGATGTCAGAAAAATGGGAGTCTGTGTGACTGATCAGGGGGGGGAGATTGAAGGAAGGCCCCGGGATGGTTTCGAGAGACGGTTCGATAACTGTTTCAAAAAACCGATCGGGAACCGAATGGTAACTGATAACGGATAACGGGATGGTGACCGACGTCGGCAGGATTGCCGACGTCGGCCGATAAGTGACCGATGTCGGCGACATCGATCGAGTAAAGACCGTCGTCGGCAGATGCACAATGAGGACAGAGTCTAGCTTTTAGTTCTCTGCTCATTGTTACATGCTGCCAGGGTCAAGGTTGGTAGGACAAGTGATCGACAAGGGTTAAATAGGCGAAGAAGAATAAGATGAAGAATGACCAGGGGAGTCGACACGATTTCGGTGTCTACACATATAGTGTGATAATTACAAAAATTAAACCTTGAACATGTTGACCTCATCTCATGCACTATTGTAATATTAACTCAACACACATTGTTGATCTTTGCAAATCAGTTAGGTCTTTATCATGTAATGCACACCATTTGATCTTGATAAGATCCACCATAATCATGAAACTTGGAACCATTATGTGCCTAATAATTGTTTATAGTTTTGAACATTGTGCACTTCTTTCCATCTCTCTCAACATGCACCGTTATATTAAAATTGTACAATCACCTATGCACCATTGGATCTTAGAAGAAGCTCAAACTTTATCTCTGTTAACCAATGAACACTTTGACATGTTTTAATTGATGAATAACATAGATATTAATTTATTAAATCTTTTTCATTGTTTCATCTCTATCTAGTCCTAATCTTTAACATTGTGCAAAAATGACTAAGTATGGGGACTATTGCTTATATGTCTAAAAGGCTAACTTTGCAACTCTATATCTTTTTCTTCACTCAAGCACATGTTTTAAAATTTGGACCATATGATATCCTCACATAAGATAATAAAAACACATGAAAATATTGTCTTGGAACCCTCACATGTGTGAGATATAATGAAATTAAAATTCTCACTTAGATTTTTCTATTCATAGAGCCAACTATGTCAAGAACTATCTGGAAAGACCAACTTTGCAAATGCATAGATTTTATCACACTTCAATGTTGGACCTAAAATTTTTCAAATATAAACTAGGTACAAATATTAAAAAACCCATATGATAATCCTATCCTAAAATTTCCACACATGTGAAATATTCCATCAAAATGCCTACTCAGCTTTTCTTACCATATTGTAAATTTGACTATGGGAAAACGCTGTCAAAATGCTTGAGCCCAACTTATATATATTTTGCCTCACTTAATCACTAGAATTGAGAATTAGTGCATAGAAAATAGGGACTAATGTGTTCACAACCATATGACCAACTCCCCATGACTAATGCATACATGGAAATTATGATGTCATCAAATTGCCTACTCAAATTTTCAACCATTGGACCCAAAAAGTCTAGATGAGAACAATGATGAACTGGGTGAATTTCACTCATGAAAACAAGCAATAAAACCATTTTTTACTTCTGATGGGACCATTTTATCATGATAAAATCACCATACTCATCCCTAAACATCTCTAACTAAGATAAAACTAAAGATCAACCAAGCCAACTTCAAGCACACCAGGACAAGAACATTACACACTTTGTCATTGTCACTTAAGCTATCAAAGCACTTAATACACTCACTAAAAAACATCCATGAATTAAACATGACATAATTGATAAATATACAACAATATAATCCTTTGTCATTGATGTCAATAACCATCATATAGCATTATACAACTCCCTTCTCTCTCTTCAAGCACTCTCACAATAAGAAATTGCTCCCCCTTTGATACAATGACAAAGTGGGAACCAACTGATCCCAAGAACTTGAAAATACCATCAACAATAAATTTCAATCTTATAATTATGATACAAAAATACCATTACCTTTAGCCTACTTATTCTTGTGTTGACAACATCCTTCTGCTACATGCCAACATTCTTTCTCAACCAAACACTATAACCAATGCATAAATAATACAAAAAAGTACTAAAATATGATATAACTCACCAAGAAACATCTAATAGGGACTCCCCATAATATTTATAATCCATTTCATCACTTGAGCATCTTCAGATCTCCATACACCATGAAGAATCACCATATATGCTTACTAGCCTTCTCTTTCAAACCACCTCAAGGACCACCAAAAAAACTTCATGCCACATAAAAAATATAAAATATGATCTTAAAAAACTTGATAATTCACCTTGAAATACTCATGCCTTTATATTTTGGATAAACTAAACAAAAAACACATCATCAAGATTAGTCATGTTTAGATTCCTTGTAGCCCTAACTGGAACTTGCAGAGCCCACAACTTTCAATAGACACATATTTAGCAATTGAAACTTAATATATGGATAAATATCATATGACCTCTCAAGTAAACCAATTTTCATCACCTATATATTCTATTTATAATACTTCTTTCACAATCCTACTAGTTAATTAGGCCTCCATCTTGACAAAAAAATTGAATAACTTGAAACCCACAAACCTTCAGATTTATGTGAAGATTGATTTGATAACCCATTTACCCCATTAAACCTATTAAGAAACATCAAACCTCAACTCATAATTCAAACCACTTTTCTAGCACAACCCAAAACCCTAGCACATTAAAACAAATAGAGTCAACAAACCTCCTTATGTTCAATGTCCACCTCTAAAACTTATTGCATACCTAGAGACAACCATCACACACTTTTGGACTAAAAGTTGAGCTTCCAAACCATTGGTAACCTTGACTTCCTTTAGACCACAAGACCACATGGAGCATGCTATAATAAGGTCAATAGACCATTCTATGCAAAATTATCATCTTAACAAATTACAAATTCTCTTTTTCCAGTTAAAAAAATTCAATCTAACCCTTGAGACTGACCATATATAGCTATGACATCACCACAACATATCTTCCACCTAGACATACCTGCTCTAATTGAAAACACTTATTTCTAGCCTTCTAGGATCATTTGAAGAACACTACAACAATTGAAAGATAAGAGCCTATAGTAGTCTCTTTTACTCCTAAGCCTTGTTTATCCTTGGACCTATCTTCCTATATAAATCACAAGCTTTCTTTACTCATGCATGAATATCTAGTACCTTTTCAAAACATATGACTTAGTTTGATCAAGTCATCATATCAATATTCTTGAATTCACAACTGTAGCAGACATCTTCATTATCATGATAGGAACATCTTACATGTGCTCCCCCTAATTACATGCTTCACCTAGATCATGACATCTTCAACAAGTCTTCAAATAATGTCTAATCAAAATAAATACTTATATAGAGACACCTCATCTTCAGAACACTGTGAACTTCCATGGCATGCACAACTATTTAACAAGCCTTTAATAGGCTTAGCAAGATCGAGGACATAATCTTAGAAGATAATCCTTCAACTTATAGGATTACCTAGAATATACCACAAATTGATATGCAGATAGATATTTGAAACTCACCTTTATACCATATCATCCAAACCATGATCAATAAACTAACTCCTTCTCAATATAGGACCACTGATATTATTCACAAGATTATTTTATCCAATATATATATATATATATATATATTGGATAAAATAATCTTGTGAATAATACTATATATATATATATATATATATATATATATATATATATATATATATATATAAAGAATGTACAAACATACCTTATTTTCACACCTCATCATATAATATCTGATAGCCACCAAGTTTCCTCTTATTGACAAGTGTCTCTTTTAAGCCAAGAGAGAGACACCCCTTTTTGACAAATTGAGACTAATGGTCCAAAAACTAGAGAGACTCCCATATCTCAAAACCTTTCTCTAACTTGCAGTCCAGCTTGACTTTGATAGGATACTTGACTTTAGATTTGTCTAAAAATGTTGACAACATAAACTCTTGACTTTTCTTCATTTATGATCCTTTTTCCACCTTGGAAAACAATCCAACAAGACTCTTGGACTCAATAGGTTTATTCTCCTTAGTCTTTACTACCTCGAGTCTCCATACCATAGTTTTAATCTTCTTATCTTCTACAACCATCTTACCTACTAGATACCTGAACTTATCCTAATTTGTAACATAGACTTCTAGATTAAATTTTTTATCATCCTTATTAATAAAAGAGTTGTAAATGATTACCTTTGGTTTTGATACTCATTTGTGACCTCTTCCTTGCACATTAGGAGCTTCATACACCTTATTTTTCTTTGGGGACTCACTCAACATATTCTTGCAATACCTAGCAATGTGACCAGCTTTATGACAACTGAAATAAACAAGATCATTCATATATTTTTTTTTGATGATGATTGTGATCTTATTTTTCTTTCTAGATAAAAGAAAAATTCTCTTGTCAGTCCTATATATTCTTCATATTTGATTCCTTCTCTGATTTATGACTTAACCATGACCAATTGCTCCTTCTTCCAAAGTTCCATGAAATTCCATACTTGACTGACTTTGTTTTATAGTCCTTAACTCTATGACCATACTTATTACATATATAATAATGACCATGGAATAAAATAGCATACCTTGAAGCATTTGGCTATTTAACAAACCTTTTTGCATTACTTTCAAAGCTTAAAATCTCCTTGACATACTCAGGATTCTCATGCTTCTTTTCTAGCTTATCCAACTTGAATATTACAAGCTAATGATGAATCTTCAAGGATCCCATATCAATATTTAGGTGAGTGTAATCATATTCTCTTTCTTTTAGATTTTCATTTATAGTCCTTAAAATATCCTCAAGAATATTGATCTTCTCTTCATCCTTTTTGGCCTTGTTGGCCATGTCTTTCAATCTATATGTTTTTACTTCAATAGACTTGATATGTTATTCATACTTATTTTCTTCTTTCTTGGACATGTTTAAAAAAATTAATTCAATAGAATTGACCTATGCTTCAAGACCTTTGACCATATTCCTCATTTTATGATTCCTTTTCTTTTGTTCCTTTAGTTCACCAAGTGCACTCATGAGCTCAGCTTCTAGATCAACTTCTTGTTCAAAACTATCATAGAATGCTTCATCATGCATGATGTCTTTTTATTTTGAAAAAAAATCTTTGGAATCTTCAATCTAAACCTTGAGTTCACTAATAACATTGTCATCTTCTTTAGCATCATCCTTCAAATTACATATCTATTCTTCAAGTGCCTTGATCATAGTCTTCCACTATTAGTTCTCTTTCTTCAATGGCTTGGACATATTTGTACCTAATTAGGATCTCTTTCAAATTGTTAAGATTCATCTAAAGGACCAACTATGATACCAATTGTTAGAGGTACAATAACTAAGAGGGGGGGTGAATAAGTGAGCCCAAATATTTCTATTTCAATTCTAATCCTTTCAAACTATTAAAGAATCAACATATATCAACTTGATCAAGCAACATTAACAAGAGAGATCATTTATTCAATACATACACAAGATTAAACACATAACACATAGTTCTTGTGGGAAACCCTCATGGGGAATAAAACCCACTCTCAAGCTTGGAACACATGGACTACTATCCTATAATAAATTACATACAAGAGACTAGTCAGCTTCTTTAGACCAACAAACCTTGATCATATCATCTTAACCAAAGGCCTTTAGTGAAACACCTATTTCACAAGGAATAACTTCCCCAAATAAAATTAAGTCCTTTAGACCTTCCTTTGAAATGAACACCTCCACCTTTGAACTAATCTCTTCAACACTTGATGATAGACCTTTGATATCATAACCCCCTTCACTTCTCACATTCACAATGCATGTAAAGCCACCTTTTGGATCAATCCACTCTTCTCTACTCATACATAATCAAACCTACAAAATCACTATCATGACATCAAAAATATAACCTAAAATTCATACACACCATCATCAACCTGATTTTCCATTCAACCCATATCCTTCATGTTGCCTTCGCTGACCATACACACTCTCTCAAAACAACCTCTTGAGCATACTCACTCATTCTACTTCTAGGCTTATTCAGTCCATTGACCTATGTGATCACATTCATCACCTTGATCAGACAAGCATGTCTAAACATATTTACTCTCTATTGGTCCTCCCTAACCTATACCTTCTCTTTCAAAGGTTCTCTCCTTCACTTTGAGCACCTACTCACAAGTCTCCTCAAAAGTCTAGAAACAAATAGATTTAGTTTCTTTCAAAGGTTCTCTCCTTCACTTTGATCACCTTTGAAACTAAATTTGTTGGTTGCTAGACTTTTGAGGAGACTTGTGAGAAGGTGCTCAAAGTGAAAGTGAGAACCTTTGAAAGAGAAGGTATAGGTTAGTGAGGACTAGTAGAGAGTAAATATGTTTAGACATGCTTGTCATGAATTAATAAGAACACAATATTTATTATATACCATAACACATGTCTTCACACTTAAGGCATCTAACATGGGTCACACTTAAGCAAAATCCACTTTCAAATAGGCCTAAATCACTTTTAGGTCTTATAGAGACCCATTTAGCTCTTTGACACTTATTTGAAAAAATTAAGAACATAAGAACACTTTAAAACTCATTAAATAATGCTACATGATCTATGGTACCTCTTTAAGTTCCAAAAAAAATCAAAATACCCGTTTACTTAAGTACAATTTGCTCAAACAACATTCTATGTACACAGTCACCATGAATGAATATATAGTTGACTTCTAAACCTTTATTCATAATACATACAATCAAACAGACCTTCATAATTCACATAGATGATAATCATGGAGTCTAAAACATGATCCAATATCTAATTCATCATTAAACATAAAAACAACATTAGAACAAGCTCAAACACCCTTCTTGGGTTACTTGCAGAACATAGTTAAACACATAGTCAACTTTGGAGCTCAATATATTTGTCTGTATATACATTCAAAATTTAAAATTTATATTTATAGATGCACCTTGGAGCCTCTAAAAATTATATTTTTACACCATATTTAAATTCTACATAGATAAAAATTTATGACTCAAAAACCAAACACTCATCTTTCCTTTGTTAAATTCAAATATTTGAATTCAAATGGTCACAATTAAACATCAAACATAATGCTCACATCTTGTGTCCTTAATAATTTAGATAAATCATGCACATAAATATTATTTTATTAAGATAAATATTTAATACATATTATTCCAATTTTAAATTTTAAACCTTGAACATGTTGATCTCATCTCGTCCACTCTTGCAATATTGACATAACGTGCATCGTTGATCTCTGCAAATCAGTCAGGTCTTTATCATGTAGAATAAACCATTTGATCTTGATAAAATACCCCATGATAATGAAACTTGATAACCTAAAATTATTATTGATCAATTATAATATTAAACATCATTCACTTCTTACCATCTCACTCAACACACACTATTAGATTAAAATTGTAGATCTCTTACACACCATTAGATCTTAGAAGAAGCTCGATCTTTATCTATGTTAACCAATGAACAATTTGACATATTTGATTTTATTTGAACCATATATATTCATTTATTAACTCCTATGAACCATTATATCTCTATATATTCATTATATTTAACATTTTACAAAAATGCCTATGAATGGGAACCATTGCTTATCTGCTTGGAAGGCCAACTTTGCACCTCCATATCTTTTGCTTCGCTCAAGTGAATGTTATGAAATTTATACCATATTATATATTCACATATTATAATACATAAATCTGTTAATATAATTCTTAAACCATCACACATGTGAGATATAATGACTTTAAAATGCTCACTTATATCTTTCTGTTCATAGAGCCAACTATGTCAAGAATTGTCTAGAAAGACCAAATTTGCATATGGATAGATTTTGTCACGCTTTAGCATTGGACATGAAATTTTATGAATATAATATAGTAAAAAATATTAACAAACCCATATGATCACCTTCTCATTAAATTTCCATACATGTGAGATATATCACTGCCAAAATTCATACTCAACTTTTCTTGCCACATTGCAAATTTGACTATGGGAAAACATTGTCAAAATTCTTGAGAGCCCAAATTTGAACTTGATTATATTTTATCTCAATTAATTGATAGAATTTATACTTTATACATATAAAATATGTAATAATTTTATCATAACCATATGACCAACTCTCCTTGAGTCATCCACATATGGCAATTGTGATGTCATCAAATTACCTACATAGATTTTCTGCCATTGGACCCAAAAAGTCTAGATAAGAACAATGATGAACTAAGTGAATTCCAATCATGTAGACAAGCACTCAAAAAATTATTTAATTCTTATAGGACATTTTTTTCATGCTTAAATCACCATAATCATCACTAAACATCTCTAACCAATCCAAAATTTAAGATCAACCAAGCTAACTTTAAGCACACCAGAACAAACACATTACACACTTTGTCATTAGCACTTATGCTATCAAATCACTTCATCCACTCACTAGGACACCTCCATGACATCACCATTAAATCATTTACAACTCCCAAATAGACTATAAAATGTTATTTGGGAGTTTATCAACTCTACTTTTCCCCAATTGACATCATGATTGTACCTTATATACCCTAAAACCTACACCCCAAGCCCTAATACTTAAATTTCCTAATCTCTAAAATTTAAACCATAAATATAAACTATTTAAATATTTAACCAATCATTTAAACCCAAATTAACATCATTTATACTAATAATTATCTTTTTGATTGACTAGGTGTACCCTAAACGTAATCCCTATACACTATACCTTAAATTATAAACCAAAAACTTTCCCTATTTACCAATTTAATTAGTCCCAATTAACATCCTTTATATTAAAAATTAGGTTCACACATGACAAAGAGATTAGATATTATATAAACCCTTAAATCTAAACCCTACATTCCCTAATCCTAATCCCTAAACCTTAAAACATAACTTATAATCCTTAATCCCTTAAACATTATTTATAATATCTAATCCCTAAAACCTATGCACTAATGCCTTAATCCATAATCCATAATCCCTTATTTATATTAATTATAATGTGATCATATTATTTAATAACACAATCATGTTATTCTTAGTATAGATAAAACTTAGTTCTTAATGTCAATTTCTAACCACAACCAAGTATTAATAATAATGTGATTGCATTATTTTTAACATATGCTTCTCAATATGTATGTTGAGGTAGAACCTAGTATAGAAAATAATGTGATTGTGTTATGTAGTAACATGATCACATTATTCTCAACATACACTTCTCAATATGTATGTTGAAGGAGAACCTAGTATAATAAATAAAATTATCATGTTATGTTATAATGTGATTGTGTTATTATTATAGACTAGGCTCAGTTTTCAATGTTTTTTTTAACCCAAATCAAGAATTTTGTCCACACAAACATTCTCTATGTACTTTTTTGAGACCTACAATATATTTTTCCTTGACCCCACATTTGAAAATATGTCAATTTTCCTTGATGGGTGATGGATCACATTCAAGGAAGAGGAAGATATTGAATAACAAAACACCAAAGGAATTAGAAGAATACAGAGAGAGAAAAAATATATGAATGTAAAAAGTTCATGCAAATAAGGTATAAACCCTAATCCTGATGAACCAAATGCCATAGATAATGAGTCAATTGACAATAATGAATTAAAAAGTGATGAAGCTGACCATATTGAATTGAATAATGATGAAATTGACCATAATGAAATAAATAATAATGAAATTGGAAATAATGAATTAGATAATGTTGGAAGTTTACATTCAAAGTTTAAAGTTTTTAATTTTGTTGATGATGATTCTATGTATGATGCTTCACCCCCCATGAATGAATAAAATTTTATGAAAATAAATAATGATGACATTAACCATCAATAAAATTTCATGGAAACACATAATGAAGAAATAAACAATGAATAAAATGTCATCCCACCTCTAAAAAATGAAAGTATTAATGATTTTAAAAGACCCTCTCAACAAATTCCACCATTAACAACACCTCCAAGAATTGTGCATAGAAAATGCAAGTACTTAATTAAATTCGATGGAAATATTTTAGAACCAATGCATAAAAAAATGTTTGATATCCATTCAAGAAGGCTGGATCAACAAATTTGGGATACTTTCTTTCATAATCTAGATTATGATAGTCAAAGATGTCAATTATTTGTTTCATTGATAAAATTGATTAAGATGAGACCTATAATGTACACATTATGACTATGAACATCTAACATGGATGATGAATATAATGAATTTTTTTAAAATATACATGATTCATATCATATTGTAGGCTCAAAATCACACACCCAAGATTTTAATCCTACCTAACATATAATTATAACTTGTGCAGTAAGTGACAAAACATGGAAAAAATGAATGGTTCAAAAACAAGCTGAACACTTAATATAGATAGAAAAATAATGATGAAAGCAATTAAAATATGTGAAATACTTAATAAAAATAATACCAATGATCCCTAGGCACTATATGGTAGACTTCCATGAAAGGACAAGGCTATAGCTGATACTCTCAAAGACTTACTTGCTCAATTTTGGAAAGACAATATAAGAGTTTTGCCCAATACAAGAGATGTTGTGAAAAGAAGAGTTGGTCCTTGTAACCGTGAACAACATCCAAAACATTTATTGGGTATGAATCAAACACAATTGTACTCTAATTTTTTGGAAAAACATCTATAAATTTCTATTTGTCAAAGATAGTTTGAGATGGCTAAACATTTTTATGTAAAAATAAATCACATATGCATGACTTATTATTGTAGGCAAAATTTTGAATTTGAAATTCACTATGATGTTTTTCACCATATTCATTGTAATTTCCATACTAAAAATATTTTGTAGGAGTATGACATTTAATTTTTACCAAAATTAGCCAGAGAATTTATTCCAACTATCTTTTATAAAAGACCAAATGCACAATTATTTTATAACAAATCATGTTTAAATGTAAATTGTAGCAATTGTGGTGGATTGCCAAAATAAAAAAAATGTATCCATGAGGATATTAAAAGTGTAATTAGATAGGAATTAGTTGGTATAAGCAAATATAAATTAGTGAATTATCAAGTAAAAGATGGAAAAAAATATAAAAGCTATGAGCCTCTTATAAAAACTATTTCTGAATTTTTGGTCAAATTTAGGGAGATATTTTTTGAGTATACAAGGCACACACATAGGGTTAGATGGTTGGATGAACATTAAAATATAAGCAAGGATACATTCCCACTTAGTTTGATTATTTTAGTAGCTGATTTTGTTAAAAATTACACATTTAAACCCCAAATGGAAGTTTAATTGTAGTATTACAACTCATCACAAGTTTTCATATTTCTATATATAACATTCATGCCGGCACTTAATAGTATAGATCAACAACAAAAAATATTAAGGGAGTACCATTTATATATCATTAATGACCGATCACATTGTTTAGAGTATGTGCAAGGTTGTTTTCAAATGTTCTATGAACATTTGAGTGAGAGGAACATTAATTTCAATCAACATTACATTTGGTCAGATAATTACACATCACAATTTCAAAATGCATGGATGTTTTATTGGTTGAGCAGGATGCACATTACCACTAGTGTAAAACACATTTGGAATTTCACTAAGGCTAGCCATGGAAATGATGATGCTAGATCATGTGTAAAAAGAGATATTTTAATGAAAGATTTAAAATTTGAAGAGGGTGTTCATTTGATAAATGCAAAACCTATGGTTGAATGGTGTAATGAGAACATGTGTCATGGTGTTCAACCGAATTCTACTGTTAGTAGACATTTCTAGTTAATGGAAGAATAAAACTTGGCAAAGTATGTGTATTTTATGACTCTAATGGGTTCAAGTAACCTACACTCATTTCATAGCTCAAATTCAAGTTCTTGGATTATTTATACGAGACACTTCACATGTTTTTGTTCGACATGTGTGGATTCTTTTGGAATGAGTGTGAGTCATAAGAGTGGGTGGAAAATTAGAGTTTTAAACCTCTAATGCTAATCAACACATATCAAGTTCCAACAACATTGAAGTTTATAAATATTATATAATCATATGACTTTGACCATGTATCTAATCGAGTGCATCTAGGTAGAATATTTTTCATTATGTACAATTTAGTCTCATCATATATCTTCATATTGTCACTAAAAGTGATATTTTTATGATACAAGGCATGTTTTAGTAGTTATTACAGATGAGGATAATGAAGAGGAAACTGATTATTACTTATGTTGGTGTCTAGAGAGAAAGAAAAAATTAACTTCCCCAATTATAGATGGAGAAAACATTGACTATCCCAATGAGTCAGTGGTAGTCACTGAAACATGGTTTAGATAATATCCTATAAAATATTTAGATCAATGGTTGTTTGAAGAGTTTGAAAGGCACTAGAATATATTTCACTATTCAAATTTGATTCTTGTAATGAATATTCAATTACAAATTATCATGCGAGGCCATTAAATAAGAAACTATGGAAAGTTTGGGAGTTAGACCATGAAGCTATTTTTGATACTATAAAGGTTAGAGTAGATCCTAGTCATTTATTGGATTTAAATATGTAGGTATGTTGAATTTTCGAATATATATGTAATCAATTTTACCAAATATTTTTTATTTTCTAAGTAGTACATATGAATTTCATTTTTAATTATTTACTAACATTTTTTTATAGGTTAGTGGTTCGAAATAAGCTTCCACCTTCATGTGGTTGGCAATATTAATAAAGAATTATAATTTTTTGAAGCTAATATAATATTAATTTATACATGATAAAATATCATGTTGGACATGATCAAATCTTACTTACATGTTTCATTTTATGGGTGTTTGAACTTAGCCTAAAAATTTGCAATTTGCTTATATTGGGAAGGGCATTCTTGAGTCTAGAATAGGTGGTGGGTTTGTCGATAAGGCATAATGGGAGGCCAATAACCTAGTATTATATGTTATCCACCCCCCTCAAATGTTTTGGTAGTTTTAGTTTTTTATCAAGAAGCATCAGAACTAGAGTTTTGCAACCACAACTAAAATTGGACAACATTTGTTGTCAGTGTTTTCATGCTCTAGAATGGTAGTGAAAATGCATTATTGGTTGTATTTGAATGTTTTTGTTGTGTGATAACATTTAATTTTCATATCAACATGTGATCAAAGAGATATATTCTCAGGTGAAGGTCTCAGAGGCAAAAATGTCAATTGGATCTCAAGAAGTTGTTTGTTCAATGCCAAAAGTTACATTTTTGGACCTTGCACTACAACTTGTACAAAAAATTGCCATCAAATCTTCCACCTCAGTTCCTTAGGATGTGATTATAGGGATTAAATAGGTAGGGGAAGGATCTGATAGTTCATGGAAATGACTTACATGTTTTTTAATAGGTGTTTGAACTTAGGCTAAAAACTTACATTTTTCTTGTATTGGGAAGGACATTTTTGAGGCCAAAATGGGTGTCAGGTTTGTTGATCAAGCCTGATGAGAGGACAATATTGATCTTAGACATTATACACCCATATAAATTTTGGTAGTATAATTTTTTGGTCAAGAAGCATCAATTTGCAACCATAATTTAAACTTTGACAACATTTGTTATCAGTGTTTCCATACTCTAGAATGGTAGTGAAAATGCATTCCTAAGTGGATTTGAATATCATGGTAGTGTGATAACATGTAATTTTCCTATCTATATATGATCTAAGTGATATATTCCTATGTGGAGGTCTTATAGGTATAAATTCTTGTTGGAGCTCAAGAAGTTGTTTGTTTAAAGCCAAAAAGTTGCATTTTTTGACCCATCACTGCAACTTGTCCAATAGATTTCTATCAAAGATTCCACATAAGTGATTTGGGATGTAATTATATGGATTGAAGAGTAAGGTTAAGGATCTAATATTTCATGAAAATGAATTATATTTTTTTATGCATATTTGAATTTAGGCTTAAAAATGCATTTTTCTTGTATTGGGAAGGGCATTCTTAAAGCTAGAATGGGTGGTGGGTTTGTCAATGGGGCCTAATGGGAGGACAATAACCTATTATTAGACATTATCCACCCCTTATATGTGTTTAAATTGTCAAATTTTTAGTCAATAATCATAAAAACTAGAGTTCTATAACCATAACTTAAACTTTGACAACATTTGTCAGTGTTTCCATGCTTCAGAATGGTAGTGAAAATACACTATGGGTGTATTTGAACATTGTGGTAGTGTGATAACATGTAATTTAAATATCTATATGTGATCCAACTGATATATTCTTAGGTGGAGGTCTTAGAGGTAGAAATTCTAGTTGAAGCTCAAGAAGTTACTTGTTCAATGCCAAAAGGTTGTATTTTTGGACCCCTCACTGCAACTTGCCAAATGGATTTCTATCGAATCTTGCACCTAAATTCTCTAGGTTGTGATTATATAGATTAAATAGGTAGGGTAGGGATATGATAGTTAATGGAAATGACTTATAGGGTTTTTATGCATTTTTGAACTTAGGCTAAAAATTGCATTCTTCTTATATTAGGAAGGGCATTCTTGAGGCCATAATAGGTGGTGGGTTTGTCGATGGGGTCTAATGAGAGGCCAAGAACCTAGTCCTAGATGTTATACTCCCATTTTACATGTTGGAAAATTCATTTTTTGGTTAAGGATCATCAAAACCATAGTTCTACAACCATAACTTAAACTTTGATAATATTTGTTGTCAGTGTTTTTGCACTCTAGAATGATAGTGAAAATGCACTTCCAAGTGGATTTAAATGTTGTGACAATTTGATAACATGTAATTTTCATATTTAGATGTGATATATTCCTAGGTGGAGGTACAAGAGGTAGAAATGGTAGTTGGAGCTCAAGAAGTTGCTTGCTCAATGCCAAAAGGTTGCATTTTTGGACCCATCACTGCAACTTGTCCAATGGTTTTCTCTTAAAAGTTCCACCTAAGTGTTTTTGGGTGAGATTAGAGGGCTTAAATGGGTAGGTGAAATATTTGACAGTTCATAAAAATGACTTACATGTTTAATTTTATGTGTGTTTGAACTTAGGCTAAAAAATTGCATTTTTTAATTGGGAAGGGCATTCTTGAGGCCAAAATGGGTGGTGGGTTTGTTGATAGGACCTGATAGGAGTCTAAGAAACTTATTTGATACATTATACATCCACCAAACATGTTAGGAGGAATCAAAACAATAGTTATACTAAACTCTTGGCCTGTAGAACATGTTAAAACTTGGCTAAGATGAGGTTTTGGTTGATTTGAGTTCTATAAACTTGGGTAAGGGTTAGAGCATGTTATAATTACTAAAATACTACTATAAATATAATTTTAAAGATCTAAAAACTCTATTTTGAGAGATTGACCTATTAGAGAAACAACTAGGTCTAGAGACCTAGAAACTTAATGAATAATTGACCTAATGTGTATTTAACCTATTGAGAAACTCTATTAAAACTAATTGACCTATTGACCTAATGAGTAATTGACTAGTTTAAAATAAGATTATTTAAGAGTGGATTTTGAATCGAGTTGAGAACAAGAGTGGATAAGTGAGGTTAGAATTATTCATGATCTTAGAGAATATGAATAGGACTTTCATAGCCTTCTTAAAAATAGAAGAGAAAATTGTGCATTAGGTGGTATTAGGGGATGATAGAAGACATACAAGAAGTAGGCCTAGTTTCAAGAAAAACTAGTCAAAAAGGCATTAGAGCCAAGAGAAGGTGAAATATTAGGTAACATATATGCATATTTATCCAAGTGAGAATTTTTTAGGGATTTATGATTGATTTTATGTCTTTTCATGATACAAGTTTGAACATGATTGGGTATGAGTTTTAAGTGTAATCAAATTATGTTAATGATAAATTGAAAAGTTGTAAATGGGTGATGACAAATGCAAAATAGATAAGAGCGTCATTATTCATTTCCACTACACATAAATAAATAAAAACTTTAATTTAATTTTATGGGAGATGAGAGATCTGAGATTTATAACATTGAAAAGAATATTTTTTTAATCCTCATTTGTGTACAAAATTAAATATGAGATATGATAGATAATAATTTGGAAGATCAAAAGAACAATATATAGTAACACACAATGAAATAAAAACTAAATATAAATTATATATATTTCCATAATAGGCATACAATATAGGAACATGTGTGAAATGCCAATAATACATAGGTTGTCATGATAGGTATACAAAAAATTACATCTACCAACATAGTATGTAATGTTGGGTGAATGTCATATATGCATATACAATGTCAAAAATGCATAAATTTCCATATAGGCATACAAAAAAGTACATCTCATGTAAGACATCCTATTCATCAAATAGATTCCCTCTCTTTGCCTTCCTCGAATAAGACTCTCCCTAAGATGCTCTGCCAGTAGATGAAGACCCCTTTAATGCCTTGGATTTGTCCAAGGTCTGACTGTGGGTGCTACACTCATAGTTACTTGTAGCTAAACCTATTCAAATACAAGTATTATTATAAAATTAACATAAAATAAATCAACCCTTTGAGTCTTTATTTCTAATTTGTAAGGGGTAAGGTGCCATTTTAAAAAACCCACCTTTACCAATACTAGAACATAAAATACATTCAACCAATTGTGAATAAAAGTAATTTTAAAATATAATAAAAAATCATTTAAAAATGCACTTACTGCAAGTTCACGGTCCTACTTAATATATTTTTGATGCTCAAACAAGTCAATGATAGGCTCAAGTGTTCGATGGTAGGCTCAGCTATTCAATGGTAGGCTCAATTGTTCAAATAGGCATCTCAAATATGGAAGAAACATGAGAATTTTCCCTACTAATCATCTGACTGGGACTATCAAATATTATAGGACAAACTTGCATACAAAATACATGTATATATGTTATATTTTCCCTAAAAATATAGTAAAATTATTAAAACAAGTCCATTTTTAAAATTCAAAATTATAATTTAATATATACCTCTATCAGTGCTTGTGCATATGGCATTGCAATAGTAATGCCTATGTCTATCTTGGCTCACAAAGGAGTGTTTACTTGAGCCATCAACTATCTATGTAAACAAGGTCTCACTCACTTTTATATAAAGTATCAAATCTTATATATGGCAAGTTTTTCTCAATGTAAACCAAGATATATATTGCAATGTATTTCAATGTGCATATTATGAAAAGATAATGTAAACCAAGAATCATAGAAGTGTAACTGCCATACAACGTGAAATAGACAAGAATAAACATTAATTTTGATGTTGGAGGTAATATAAAAATTATAATACCTATAGGAAGTGTGAGTGGAAAATTAGGAGGTGGAAAACAATAGTAACACTTCAACAAGGCAAATTTAGGGAGAGAAAAGGAATAAGAGACATCAATAACTCTATCCTTACTTGTAAAGCTTCTTTGGATAGAGTAAAATACCATTATCTATTTACTAGGGAAAGGCTGAGATATACATATATGGCCATCATCCTTATATTATATGTGTGATATCAATCATCTGTATCTTTATATATAATACATGGATTGATATCTCATTCATTTATAATAGATGGATGACTTGATTTTTTGGAAAGCATCCAACCAATAGAAATAAGTGAGCCACGATGAATCTAACTCTTGGTAAAGGTGTGTGTAAATAAAAATATACCAATAGGTCGAGGAAGGAAGGTCCTTGTCTAATATATCAATTTCTAACCATATAAATATATTGTCTTGTTTTGGCTCAAGAGAACAAAATTGGCAGATAGTTTGGATGTTAAATTGGACTAAACTTCAAGGTGTAATTATTGAGTCTGGCACATATTTTAGTGCCAACACAAATGGTGGCTCTCCCCAAACTTGTCAATGGGGATACAAGCTATTGATACCTAATGCAATGTTTTCTAGCATAAGGAATGTTGAGTAGAGAGGTTATCTACCCTTTATACCTTTGTCATAGCCAAATCAAGAGATGTAATGAGGCAATATAATTAAAATCTATACCTTTGTTGTGGCCAAAGAAAAAGGTGTAATGAGATATTAAAATTGAATTATCATGTGTATTACAAGTTTGTGGCTCAAACATGATAAGTTAAGGTCAACACCAAAAATTTTAGTCCCCCTTTCCCTAACTCCACCCCTTCCTAAAAACCATGCCTCTTAAATTGGTCATCAAATATTATAAACATGTATAAGATATTGTAATAAAATGAAGCAATATTTAAGTCCCTTTATCACTATGTCTTAAGTGAAGTCACTTAATAAAATATAAATTTATTTAAATAACTATGTCATTAAATTTATTTAAATAAGTTAATTTAATGTTGGGGCTTGACTCATGGTCCTTTATGTCTAAGAAGACTCTTAGAGTTGCATTGTTAAGTTAGTGATCCACAAAGTACGATTGTTGATGTTTTAATAATTAGTGAGAAATTTTAAGGTTCTAATTAGGTCTACATTGATATTATTTGGAATTAATTATAATTAATTTAGCCAAATATTTTAATTATGGCTATGAGTATGCCTTTAGTCTTAAAAAAATTAAATTTCAATTAACTAAATTTGTAACCTATTTATGAGTTGGTTGTAGGTAGGTTAATAGTCAAAATTATTCAATTAGGTTGAAATTTAGTTGATTTTGGTGGATATGATGCAATATAATTAGTGGTTACATCAACCAATGAACTAAAATCACATTGTATAAATTGATATGGAAGTAATGGAAAAAGGGGTCAAGTTTATGAGTCATCTTTACATTTGCCCACTATGATTTGTCTTAATCATGTTAAATCTAATTCTTCGTATTTTTACCCTTCACGTGCATTTATTCTCTTTTACCTAAAATTACCTTGATATTACCATTTTCAAGTGTAACATGTGGATTTATGTATAATGATAATGGTGACATAATTCAAAATGGTAATATGACTATATTGAGCTTAACGACTTCATTTTCAAAATAGTGTTACCTAGAAAGACCCCTAGATATGTTTTCTTCATTTTATAAGTATCATCATGACATGTGAACTACCCTTATATAATATAGAATGGGATTGTTCATGTTATATATTTATGGGATTTTATAGAATTAGTTATATAAATATTTTTGAGCCCATTCTCATAGCTTGAAACTATTATAATTCCTCTTTAATGGTTCGTGATACCTCATAACAACTTACAAAGGTTCATGGTACCCCCAAGATGATCAAACCATATCCAAAAGTTGTGGACATATGTATTTATATAGGAGGAAGATGATTTTCAAGGCTTAAAGTCTATTTGAGTCTATATGGTATGATTTCATAATTAGTAGCCTTTAATTAGGCCTAGGCGACCTAATTACTCTTGAGGGGTGTTAAGTTAGGTGTTCTCCAAAGAGAGTTAAATTATGAAAGTCCCTAAATGAGATATGTGATGTAAAGGTGTATCTGAAAGTGGGTTTGGTTTAGTTGGGAGATTTGTAGTTTACTCAAGACAAGGAGGTTTGCCTCAAAAAAGGGCTAGTAGAAAGAAGGTGTCAAAAAGGAAAGAAGAGTTAAGTTAAGATTTGAATCTTGGGGGTTGTGTGGAATGGTTGGATCATGAAATAAGATGTAATTGAGTAGGTATATTCTCTTATGATCATTGTGGAAGGAAAAAATCAAAGTAGCATGTAGACCTATGAAAACACATAAGAAGTTTGTAAAGAATAGATCAAGGATAAAGAGAGAGAACATGAAAATATAGTATGAATTGAGGAGGTTGATGTTAAAAGGAAATATTATAGAGGTAGTTGATTATTAAAATGACTTCAAGTAGAGAAGGAGGATTAAGTGAATTTAAAGAGGCTTAAGAGCCATTGAGTAGGTAAGAGTGAACAAGAAAGAGCTAGTAAATGCAAAGTGATCAAAGAGATAAAGAGGTGAAAGATAGAACATAAAGAATTTCAAAAAAAAAGATTAGAGCTTGGTATTTGGTAGAGGTAAGTGTGTGTTTGCATCCATATTAGGGAAGCTTGTTAAAACATATGAATCAAGATACTTGAGATATAAATGTAACTCAAACTTAAAAGGCAAATATACATAGATTAAATGTACATAAAACATAAGATTAACTCAAAATTTTACCTCTATATAAGTAAAAGATGTCATCCTAACAGAGACATATGAAGTAGTGGATGGGATAGTAGCTAGATTTGAATATGTAAATAATGGCTATGAAAAATAAAATGCTACAAATGTCAACTATGATGATGAAGGCATCGACACCTCCTATGACATAAAAATGACATATATATTATTTAATTTATATGTAAATTAATTTTTAGATAAATTAAATTTGCAAATATAAATTAAATTTAACATGACATTTATATAAAATATACCTGCATCTATGTAGTGGTTGATGCTTGCACACCAAATCTATGTGAAAAAACTCATCACTCATAATAATGTTATCTAAGCCCTTAAAAACACTAGTGCCATCATCATCAAAATGTCCAGTGCACATAGCTCCACATGAACTACAAGGATAGGGTTGGGTATACACACTAGGTGGTGTATCTCTAGCATCAGTCTATGAGCTCTTACTCATATGCTAAAAAAGTGTATCAATGAGTCAAATAAGAGCATACAAAGTGTTGATCTCCATGACCTATTGAAATATAGAGGGGATGTCAAGATTAAGTGGCTTTTAGATATAGATCCTTATAGGACAATTAGGTTCATGACATGTACCTATTTGATCCTACATAGAGACTTTCCCTAAACCCTAAAACTCACTAAAATCAAAAAAGTTTAGAATCTCATTGAGGAAAAGCTCATAGTAGAGTTTCCTCAAAAAATACAGTGGGTTCTCATGGTTGTTACATGGTGGATAATCAAACACCATCCATTATTGATCCCAAAAATGTGTTGTGATTAAGTTATGTTGGTAGTGATGGATTGGAAAATGTTTAGTAGTTATAAGAAATGGGGCATTGGTGGCTAGGTAAATGAATAAGGTGCAAATGGAGGATTTTGATATTTATTTATTTTTGACCTCAAGTTTTGATAATTTATCAACATAATAAGCCCTATTACTATCCCTATATGAAGTCCATTGTCAATTTGACTTGTTATAGAGTCAATTAGACCTAATAATGTCTAATGAATTGGCTAGCTGGGTACAGTTTGGGTTGGTGGAAGTGGGATCCCTCATTCTCCCAATTAATTCTTCAGTTTTAATTTTATTTCCCATAATGTTATCAATTAGAATCTCCTAGCTACCTAGGGGATTTTGTGGAATTTTAGGAGGGTTAGGTGGAGGGATAAGAGGATGAACAAGAGGGTTTTTTGGAGGGTTAGGAGGAGGAGGGAAAATAAGGTTTTGTGGAGGGTTAGTAGGACATGTTGTTAAAAACAAACAAATTACAACTAAAAAATTATTGAAATTACTAAAAATTAGGGTTAAATAATGAGAATAATGAAAAAATAGGGTTAAAAAGTGTATATTTTTATCACTTACCTTTTCTACATGGTGGCATCATTGATTAGCAGCTTCTTTGGATGAATTTAGTAGCTTAATATCAAGCTTTTGTCTCTCTCACACAAAATGCAATCATAGAAGTGGAGGATAATAAAGGAAACTTGAATGCAAAATCATAAATTTGCCTTTGGGTTTCAGTTTTTATTTTTATTTTAACACAAGTAATGTGATCACATTATTAATTCAATCACATTATTGAAAACAACAATACTATGACCACATTAATAATGCAATCATGTTATTAACATGATCACGTTATTATTTAAAATAATGTGATCATGTTATATAATAACATGATCATGTTATGTCTCAATAATTACTGATCCATAATTTAAATAACATGACTATGTCAATTAAATAATGTGATCATGTTATTTATTAATATGATTTTGTTACCTAAAATGTTCATAAAATTATCCCCCAACTTCATGAAGTTACCCATGAGGCATAATAGGTAAAAAGCAAAGACACTAAGAGTCTAGTGACAATCAAAATACAAAGGATACCTATTCACAATAAGCACAAAAGTATATAGACAAATAGGTGAGATACTAAGATCAAATCATGAAGGTTATATGAAGGACATTAAAATGAACCTACCTTCCTAGAACATGTTCCCCATTCCCTAGGTTCTCTTACAGATCCATCAATTTATTGTGGAGATTGGGCACTTGTGTGAGAAAGTAGGTATCATCGGTAGATTTTTTATTATCCTATCACAATCTACTAGCCTACTGCACCCTAATGAACCTTAGCTCTATATTTTCTTTTAGTGTGATTACACTTTTTAATTGTATGTTGCCTTTTGAATCATTGCCTTATGTTTAAATTATTTGGATTTTAACTTTTTTTATGGATTTTAAGATTCCTCTCCATACAAATTTGGAATAAACAACATGAGTGATAAATGTGATACACATGAATGAGATTTATACTTTGGTTTAAGGGAGTATATATAGCCAAATATATGCCTGACTAAACACTTAGGCTTGCCTATGAACTACTATGTAATCTCAAGTATCAACCAGATGTATGCTTAGTATGTGAAAGTAAAATTAAGGAAAAGGGAGATAAAAATAGATCGGTGTATAAAATTAGTACAATGAGAATCCTTATTTTCTAACTAATCATATGTTAGAGTTAAAATACTAAGGGAATCAAGGTTGTATAACTAAGCCACAATAATAATTATCTTTATTTGAGTGTAAAATATAGTGAACAATCATTATAAAAGGAAATTAAAAAATCTATGAAATAATTGAAATCATAGACATGTGTTTGCATTCATGAGAAGAATGATATGAATTCATAATAAAATTTGAAATAAAATTAAACCATATAAAATACATAAAGCATAATATAATGGTCCATGTAAAATAGATAAGTGAAATCAAATTTGATACATAGTTAAGTGTATAAAGAGATATAAAAATGGATAACAAATCCAATCCAAATCATAAAATAGAATAATGTATAAGAAAAATATGACATATTCATAAATATTGATACATTTGACCACAAATATTATCCATAAAATCCAAAACATATCTATGAATATGAATTCTAATGCTAGCCAGAGTCTCATCAATCTTCATGGAAAGTTGTGCAAAGACTTATTTCTAGATCATCTCAACTGAAAAGGTAAGTGTAGATGATGAATATTAATGGTCATGTGTTATCTCATGTGTAGGATACTCAAGGTAAGGAATGGATGTCTTTATGGGAATAGTTTATATAGAGGTAGAAGGAGGTGCAACTGGTAGAAAAAGAGGAGTCTTCTTGCATGGGTAACCTGTAAGAGGAGGAATAACTAGTGTTGGTGTCAACTGTGGGAAATCACAAAGATGATATTGTAGAAATCATCATCAATCTATATGATTTGTATCACACTAGTGAAAAGATAATATACTTCCCCATATTTAAGGATATACTCTGGTAATATCTTGGGAGGAGTTATGGCCTTATCTTTGGGTTGAGCGATGGCTAAGCATAATGTGTCAATATACTACCTAAATTTTCTATAGTGGGTAGAATAATGTTTATTTATCCCATGAAAAAAACATATATGTTTATTATTATATTGTGGGGGAATATTAATTGAAGGGGTATAAGGAGAATCCTAGGGATATTGATACAAATGGCAATCTTTGGTCTAATGACCAATAACTCTATGAATTATGCAATAAGGTTGATGTGCCCATTGTGTAGGCAAGGTATCAAAATATGATAAGGGAAGAAGGCTATCACTAAGGAAGGTGGAAGTTTAATAAAAAACTAGACTATGTGCATCAAAAGGTAAAGATGACTATGTGGTGGATCTAAGCATAATGGCTAACATCTCTAAATAGATCAGGCTATAAGGGTCATGATATTTGGAATAATGATATAGTCCTATCATGCCATGATCCATGAGCATACTCCTGAGGGTGTTTTTTTTATTGGATTCATACCATGTGAGTGATCCATCTCTACCATATGAACAATAGTGTAAAATACTAATATTAGGTGCTATAAAAAAATAAATTCTATAAGAACTAAAAGACTAAAATAAAGAAGATTGATATCAAAGAAATTCAACATTTATAGCTTGGACAAATCTAGTTATGAATGGGTCATCTAAAGTATAACCATCATTATAATTAGGTTTATACAAGTCGATGGCACATGTAGGAATTATTTTATCATCATAGAAAAAATGGTGAATGGAGTGTCTGGTTCTGGTTAATATAATGGGTATGTCATCAGAAGTTAGCTGGCAAGATCAAGAGTGAAGAGAAGGAAAATTAAGTGATGATGTGAGGGGAAAAATTAGAAGTTTTGATCTTGAGGCTTATCTCATCTAGATCATCATCATCAGAGTCTAATAGGTTAGGTGGAATATTCCTAATTAATTTAGGGTGATGATTATAACTTTGAGTGGAGTTAACTGGATATTTTAAAAGTTGAGATTCCCAAAATGGGACACTAGGTAAGGGTTCAAGGGTGGGTATTTTAAAGACACCACATTCTTGGATTTACTCAAAATTATAAAGTTTTATGTCCCCTTGAAAATTTTAGATAAATCCATTATGAGGGAATTTGACACATTGACATGTAGATGAGGCAATTAATTTCATACTATGAGTCCAAGGTTGACCAAGTAATATATTATAATAAAGTGGAAAGTTAAATATCATAAATTTTAAATGCATGGTAAACGGAGTAATGGGAATGGGAATCCAAAAACAATTGAGAGTAGGTATTTTCCTTCTATTATAGCCTTGAAATATACTACATGTAGATTTGAGGTTGCATTCAGAATATCCAAGTATCTTAATGAATTTAAGGGAGCCAACACAAGTGCTTGAACCTTTATCAATTAAAGCATGATTAACTTAGATATCACCAATTTTGACACTAATGAATAGAGGAACATCATCTACATGAAGTAGTATATCATCAATAATCATATAAGCAATAAGGAATTTAAGTGAGAGAGAAATGTCAACTATTTCATCAACATGGATGGACATCTCTTCACATTGTTGAAGTATACTATCTTTAGATCCAGATAAGGTAGCTTTACATCTTACAAGAGGAGGATTATGGATGTTTATTTCAAATAATAATTTCATTAGGCAGTTTTGATGATGGGGAGAAGTTAGCATTAGTTCTAAGAAGGGTATTTGAGATGTGAGATGGGAACATTCAAAAATAGGATCTCATTTATCATAACCCATGGGAGGATTGTTATATATAGGTGCATAGTGTTGAAATATTTCTTGGGAATGAGGGTTAGAGGTATAATTAAAATTGTGTTGATAGGGTATGGTTGGTTTTAAGTGGGTTGAGTTATTTTAGGTGATGTGGTGGTTAGTTGAGTTATTTTTTGTTATTAAGTAGAACAAATACTGTTATAATTTTGGCGTATGTTGTTTTATGGTGTGGATGTTGTGGGAATAGTAGTAATGGTATGAAATGTTTAGTCAAGTTGTTTTATCAAGAGTGGTGATTAAATGGGTATTAGTTCCTCTTTCACCAATTCTATGAGGTGGGATGGGGAAAGGTCTTAAATGACTCAGAATAATTGAGAGGTGTGATGTGTAGGTGTTAGATTCAGGGCAATAAAATCAACTACTCTTCTCATTTTATTAATATTAACCATATTTTGGTCATTGGTGATAAGTTATATAAGACTTTTAATGGTGTTAGTAGTAGGATTATGCTATTTGATGTTATCTTGGTGGTTAGGAATGAGATATTTGTATATAGCTAGATAAGCATTAACTTGGTTTAAAGGATGGTTTTTATTTTGTGTTTTATGAGATTTAAAAGCTAGGTCATAAGCTTGTTGAATTTTTCAAATAAGGGATTAATGATCAAAGTTAAGACCAAGAAGAAAATCCACAGCAAGATTTTGTAGTTTCCTCCAAGTCTCATGTGATAGCCCCAACTTACATGAAAACAACATAATTTATTTGGATCATACCATGATTTCATAGGTTGGGTTGGGTCAATATCTCATGGTAGAGGTATTGGGAGGCATTGTTAAAGTTATGGTATGGATAATGTTTTGTGCACATTAGTGTGGTTGTGTTGATAAAATGTGGGAGTAAGAGTATTGTTAGTAGGGGGAACATGTTCTATGTTTTTTTTTAGAGAAATAGCTTGGATGTATGTATAGTGTCATAAGTGTTGGTAAAAAAATCATTAGTTTCATGATAGTTTTTATTTTTTATGAAAATGTCAGTGTTATTTATAGGTTGAAGTGGTTTAAATTGATGTATGAGGAAGTCTTGTCATTTGGCTTGGTCAAGAGCTTATTCCAAGGTTTTTTGATAGAGGGTCCTAACCCAATATTGTAATTTGGGGTGTCTAAAATTGTTAAATAGGTGGAAGAGGTTGTCATCCACCATATTATGCTCACATTTCTTAGACAAATTTTTCCATTTTTTGATGAAGGCTTGTGCCTTTTCAGTTTTGAGTTGTTTTTATTTTATAAAATGGGCTAAGTTATTCTCAGGAAGATCACTAGTTTAGAAATCTTAGACTAGTGAGTTGACCAAGTCTTCTAGGCTAATGATATAGTTGGGTTTTAATTGATTGTACCAATATAAATCATCTATTGAGAGTGTTTTATCTAGTATCTTTATAGCAGCAAAGGTATTAAGCTTAACCAAATCTTTGTAAAGATTACCAAATGTTTTAGATGCAAGGTGGGATCGGTATATCCATTATAGGTGATGGTGGGGGTCATACCTCATATGTTAATTTTAGTAATTTGAGGTTCTCCATGAAACTTGGTGAGGTTGGTTTTGGAGATGTATGAGATGATTTTACATCTACATAAGTTAATTTGCATTAGTTTTTTGAAAATTATGCATTTGGTTAAGATTTTTTAAGAGAAGTTGATTAGTTTGAGTAGCTTTTTAACTAGTGGATGTAGTGTGTGATGTATTAGTAATATGGGAGGTACTATGATCTTGTGGTGCACTATGAGTATGTGATGAGGTAATGGCAAGCACCACATTAGTATTATGATTAGCATTAGTATAAAAATAATAATTGGTAGTAAAATAAGCATTGTCAGCATGGTTAAAGATGTGGATTTTTGAACAAGCCCACTATAATTTGAACTGACCATGTTGGTAGAAATACTTGGCATGGAGTTTGAAGAAGACATAGAAGATGATGGTATGGTATGGGAAGGATATATCATAAGGGGGAAAGATTAAGATTCAAATAAATGGTTTCCCCCAAATCCATGGGAAAAGGTAGGGGAGGGTGAATGATGTTCCACTATATGAGGTCCCATTATGAGATTAAAGATGGTTATAGGATATTTTCCTTTATGTTTAGGGTTTTCATTAATGCAGAGAAGCATTTCCATGGTATATTAATGATCAAAATAATATTATAAAGAAAAAAATGAAGAATAATGAGGAGGAGTCCCATATTTGGTGGTGCAAGTAACAACATGGATATTGCTTTGATCCATAGTGGGTGCCACAAAATGTGTCTTAGGGAACCTATTGGGGTTGGTAAAACTCATCATGTTTGATTGGTTCCATTATATATTATAATAAATAAATAAATTCATGAAGGAGAGAGACTAAAAACTTAGTAAAAATATAGAACAAATGGTAGGATATAGGGTTGAACCAGTTTGTACTATCTTATAAGATAGTAAACAAAACATGCTATAAAGGACACAATTGAACTAGTTGAATGTGTTAGTAGATGGTAAACTGAGAGAGTTTAAAAGACACATAGTTAGATAGGTAAATTGTGTGTTGAAGGGAAATAGAATAAGCAGTCTATAAGAGACTACGTTGAATAGAGTGACTATATTTTATGGGAAAAATACTATAGCAGACATAATTGAGCAGATTGACTGTGTTCTAAATGAAAATAAAGACAAATTTTGGCAATTATGACTAGAGATGGTCTAGTGTTATTGTGCATAATATTTTAAAGAATCACATAAATAAATTTATTAATCTAGTTGATCCAGTTGTGAAACATAGCACAAACCTTACACCAATGCTAGTTAATACAATTTTTACAATACAACATACAATTATCAGAGAACAAGAAACTAAAAATACAAATGTTAATCTAAGTGGTCATTTTTGAATGTTTTAAGTTATAATAACCTTTTAAATAAATGTGATATAAATGTGGATATAATAAGGAATTATAAATGTAATATAAGGATGGTTTTAGGTAGTTGAAGCTGAAAGGGATCTATATTGGTGATGGTATTAGCTTGGTATTGGGACCTACCACTCACTTCATAATCTTGTAGTGATAAGGGTGTTGGGTTATTTTCTAATATATACCATCAACCATGTATTTATACTTGGCCAAAAATCCAAGTTTGCTTCCCCCTTGGTGTTGAAATCCATGTAGATAGACCTTAGGTAGAAGTTGTTTAATTTATTTGATGTTATGTGGTGTGGAATTGTGTGAGAAGTAAAAAATGTGTGACTAGATTGATAAATTAAAAACCTCCTATTTAGTCTATGTGTGTTATTCTAAGCAAGAAATCAACACAAATAGTAAGTGAATTAATTACTAATAAGATATGTTAATTATTTTTTTTTAAAGAGTATAGAGTTAGTTCAAGAGACCCTATATGCAATTAGTAAAAACACAGTCGATGAGGTCAATTCTATCTATTAAATTAAGATCCAAAAGAACCTATTAAAATAGGTCAACTGAGTCTCTAGATAGGAAAGTAAGCTACAAAATTGTGTCGATATGGTCAACCTAGTTCACTATAGAGTTAAAATTTTATAGACTGAAAACTGTGAAAAATAGGAATGTAAATCAATAACATAAATGACCAAGAAGGTAAGAATGAACTTGATAGTTTTTAAAGGTACTGATGTTGCTAATTTTATACTGTATTATTTAGATGATGATTTTTATTCTACTAATAGAATAAACTAGGTTGACAGAGTCTAAAAACTTGTATGTAAAAAGTGAACTAAGTCAAGTTGATCGATCTAGTTACATGTTGTTGAAGATGACCTACATAGAGAAATATAGAGTCAATCACAATGAATGTGTGTTAAACATGTGCACATAATGTTATAATATATAAATATATTTGATCTATTACTATAGAAATAAAAATATATAATAGATGATAATAAATTAAGGTGTGAAGAAAAACCTGCAAGGGTTAGGTTCATGTCGGGTTCACTAAAATGTACGCAAGGGAAAGTGAAGCTAATATATAAATTAGATAGACCTAAGTAAGGGGTCCCTTACCACATAATATCATTATAGAGGGTTCCAAAGCTTTTAGTCAGGAAATACCACACAATAACACTAGGTAGGTCTTATTTTTTCTTATGAAAGTAAATGAAAAAATAAATTAAATCTAACATAGTGCTCACCAAACCTTATGGCACAAAATTGGGGTAATAAACATAAAATTAAACATGCATAGAATATATCTACTGAAGTCAATCTAGAGGTAATCCTAATGCATGGAGAGATGAACATATAAGATAACAAATGCTAATATTTACTCTTCAATAAAGAGGATAAAGAGTTAGGAATACTCACCTTTGAAGATAAACCCATTGAGTCTCAATCTCCCTTCGCAATGGTGCTTCATAAGAGGTTTTTGTGGTTTGTAAGGATAACAAAGATAGGTTATATCTAGGATACATGACTTCTCCTATGCATCCAAAAGCATTCTCCACAAGACAAGATTTGTATCTCCAAGTGTAGTATTGAAACCCTAATCAATGATCCTCAAGTAGAATGGAGGATAAATAGATGCAAAAATAATTATTTACTCCTTATCTCTCTCTAAAATGATGAAAATAATATGTATATATATCTTGATCTAACTCTAAACTCTTCTAAAGCTTTAACTGATAGAGTCAGCCCAATCAACCCTATAGCATTAAATAAATAAATCACTTAGGTCTTGGACTGGGTTGGCTGAGGTTGACCTAATCCCATAATATTCTCATATATTTTAAGTACAGGTTCAACCCGAGCTGAATTTATTTGATAAAAGTCAAGAAGAGGTTTTGGCTAAGGTATGGGCTCTTTTAGGTGGTGAATTTCTTGGATGGATGTATAAGGGAGGTTTCAAAGCTTAGGGAAATGTATAATAAAGTTTTGTGTTAGTTTAAGGTGGTGATATAGGGGACAATAATATTGTGAAGCACCAATGTTCTACCCACCCATTTACTGGTACACCCTTTAAGGCATGCATTCAAAGAGATTGAGACTCGATGGGTTTTTGAAAGAGAGAAAAAATTAGTAATTGATAAAGTTTTAAAATATTATGTGTATACACTAATGACCACCATATTTAAAGTATTGGACATTTATAATGGTGTCATGAAATCAAGATGACTAAAAGCCTTATTGGTTATATACAATATAAGCAAATTCAATTTACTTTCATCTTTTTCTAAATAATTAAATAATTTATCCATTTAAACTATGTGAGGGGACAATTTAACCCTCATTAAACTAATAGTCTCCAAAATATTATAAATCCTAAGAGCAACATTCTATACATCAGCTTTATTTTCCCTAAGAACATGAATAATCTATTGTTGTTCCTATTATTAACCACATTTTCACCCTATGGAGGGTTACTCTAGCCTCCCTAAATTTGGAATAACATTGAAACACCTCATATGTTATGGGTGATAATTCTTAAAGGTGAGTTTCTAGATGATGGGCTATCTCCCATGCGTAACACCTACAACTAACCACTAAACTACTTGTTTTGAATGGAAATGGATAGAATGAGATTAAACATAATTTAATAGAGGCGATATAACAATATAAACTTGACAATCATATTTGAACTTGAATTATGGAATATAACTTATACAACTAATCTCAAAACCTAAGATTCTCCTAACAAAAGTGTTTCAACATGAAGGTAGAATGCAATGTATTCTTCAAGTTAGATGAATAGTGGGTTTGATAATAGACACTAGTAGTATTATTCATACTTAAAGACACATAAAGCAACCAATTACACATCATGTGACCTAATAGAAGGCATATTATTCACACAAAGCATGAAAGAGATAGATGAATTCAATGAAAGAGAACTATCACTTGTCACTCAAAAACAAACTACTTCACACACTTATACGAGAATTTGAGAAACTAAATTCAGATTGAAATCCTTATTTCAAAGGTAAAATCATTATTTTGTTGTAAATAATCCACCCCTAGGCTGATGATGGGCTGGCCATAGAGGGGTCAGTAGCTCAGTTGGTAGAGCACTCCAACAAAAAGCAAATGAAAGGTCCTAGGTTCAAATCTTAGCTAGTCCATATGAGCTATAACTCAACATGTAGACTAGATAACACTCAAACCTAGGAAATTCCATTTAATTTCTATTAGAGTGCTCTATGAACTAAGCTATTGATCCCTCTATGGCCATCCAATCGTTGATCCGAGGGTGGTTTATTTTCAACACCCCCCCTTAAGCCACACTACAGTTGTTTAGGGCTCCTTGCTTGGCTCTGATACCAAATGAAACATATAATAAATTACATTAATTAAATTATCTAAATTAAAAAAATCACTACAATATGTGCTTATTTATACAAAACTAAGTGATATTAGATCTCCTAATTTATAAGAGATTATAACTCACAACACAACTAGTCACACCTAGGAAATTCCCCAAGTAAATAACCTATGTTAATCAAAGGTTAATAACACCTTAAGACATTTATTACAATATAAATAGGATAAATAAATTATTCTAACATATTCAACTCATTAAGGCTTCACCATATCAAATGTTGATGATTTACAATGGTGAAAGAGGTAGTATATATAGAAAAATAAGGAAGATAGAGAGGAGCATGGAAGAAAGAGATTTCCAAGTGTCTACAAGAGTTAAAAAAATAATGGAGTTAGAGAACAAATTAAATATATCTATAAATACATGTGTTCCTTCTCTAAATATGGTTCATCATCCAAGTGGCATAGGGGTCTTCATACTTTCATGACACTATGAACTTTTTCTTCAAAACTACCCTTGTTTACATGTGAAGGGTGATAAATGGTATTATTATTCATAATCGCACCATGAAATAGCTTCATAACTCCTATTTGACACCTATCATACATTTGGAAACTCCCTTACTTTGACATTTTAGTGGCAATCCTTACCCAAATCCTTTGGTGTCTTGTAACCTCTTCATCTACCATGCCTATCCTTGTCCAAATGGATAAAAACTAGAATTATTATTCACCAAGGAAATTTTTTTTATTAAATTCATCCTCTTACCGTATCATAACTGAATGAATCTATTTGGGTTCATGGAACAACCCTCAATATTCCATCTTGCACCTTATGCTCTCATTTGGCCTTAATTCCTTGTAGCCCTAGAATCATGTAAACATCCTAGTGTAGGACAATGTACGAATTATATTAGAAATTTTGGAATCTTTTTTAGTTCAAAATATCCCCTTATATCTCCATACCAAGTTTCATAACCTGAAACCAAGTGGAAGTGTCCTTTTTATGCTAATTTATTTCCCTAATTAGGCATCAAATAGGCCTTTATGCTTAGAAAAATGAGTTTCTACTTCAGACCTCTCTGACACATGTGAAACCACCAAAAATTGTGTGATTAAATTTATCCAACATTTAATATATCTCCATACCAAATTTTAGGTCTTGAAACCCTGTGTAGTTATGAGAATCATGAAATGGTCCCAAAACCTAGTCTCTCTCTCAAGCCTTTTCAGACTGCCTTGAAAACCTTGACCTATAGGATCACTTTCATGGTGTCTTATACATATTTTTTGGCTTTTACAGGTATAATACATATAAAATAACTCTCCCTAATATTTTTTAAGTGTTGCATTTCTCAAAAACCTAAAAAATGCCTTAAAACCCTACAAACCATGGCATTAAATGTAGTTTGTATAGTTAAAGGTACAATAAAAGTACGTTTTGAGGACCTAATTTAAGTTAATAATGATTTAAAATATTTTGAAGGATAAGTCCAAGTCATTTCATGCACTCTATAGACCCATCTCTCTCAACTAGTCATTACTAGGGTTTTAGGAGGGTTTAAAGTGGTTTAGGTTCTTAACGATTGTTCATAAATACTAGGGCCTTGACTCCTTAACCAATGCCAAAATTTTAAAGTATAAAATTTTAATCAACTATTCCTAGGTTATTAGGTTCTAATGCATCCTGTCCATAAAAATCCAAGCATAAAAATTTGGCTCTTGGATTGCAACTAGGCCATTGAAGAGTGCTCTACCATCTTAGCCATTGTTCATACATGTGAGGGATCCAATAAAAATAATAATACTATAATATTTAATTATTGGGACATATTTATCATAATTTAAATCTAATATGTCTCATTCACAAGATCAAGGTCTCAATGAGCAAGATAAAGTTTAGTTTTGGACTATAGTCATGCACCTAAAGAACTTGAGGTGGTCTCACAAGCCAAATTATCACTTTCTTGTCTTCCCCTAACTATGAATGATATTTTATATCCTATTACAACATTATCAAACTTGTAAATGTCTCTAAACTCTTATTTCACCTTCATCAGACCATTTTTCACAAGACTATAGATATAGGTCTGCATGTGTAGTCTTATGCTTACTATGTCTAAACAGGGTTATCAACATTACCACACTCTTATTATTTATTTTTATGATATTATATGGTTATAATATCACTATTAAACAATTTAAAAGTGATTTTACTCCCCTGTAACCTTTTTTATTCACACTAAACAATCACTTGTACTCAACAAGGTAGGCAGGCCTGTAGCTTTCATTGACTATATATGCACGGTTCAAGTGAGTCTTGTAGGTAATAATTTTATTATTTGACATTAATTTAGTATATTTTACCTAAAATTACCTCTCGCACCTTGTTCATATATCCACACTACAATTTAATTATATGCACTAGATCTTCTCCTCAAATTTGTAACTAATCTGAGTTGGCTAGACTAATCTGTAGGTGGTCATTGAGGTTTTACTATGTTCTTGGTGTTTGAGGCATCTATTACAAATCCTTAAATATTAAATACTCTTTAATATATTTTTAAGGACATCAATATCTTCTCTTTAATCTTCTCATCTTCCCATAACTTCATATCTTCACAATCACACACTCTCTTCTAGTTTAGGCCAATTGTAACTTCAAACTAGTAGGTGGTGGCTTGGGTTTGACTATGTTTTAAGGAGATTTAAGGTCTCAACACAAACCATTGATTAAAAACATGACCTCTATCAAAGTATTGAAAATTTTATATCCTTATTTGATCCTCTGTAACTTTGAAGACCTCAAATCTTCACACACATACATGTATTTTATACCTTCTCAAAGTATGGTTGTAGGTGATCATTGGCTAATTGGAATGTTAAGTCCTAAAATTTGGTGTTCTCAACTAGAATATTAAGAACTTGAACACATTTGAACCTTCATGAGGTTTTTTTCACACTAACATATCTCTTTTGCAATCTTATTAGCATCTTCCTTTGTTAACCATACATGTATGCCTTTTATCCTAACTATAGGTGGAAGTTGGTTTTCACTCTCTTAATGTATTGATTAAAATATGAGAATACTAGAGAGTTAGACCTATAATTTAATAATCCTTTCTTGTTCTCTATGTCTCATACCTACATCTCCAAACCTATTTAGATGATGACTTAGGCTTTACACTACTCATGTTTGCCAGTGTTACCTTTAGGTGTGTTTAGGGTTATGGGAGCATTGAGTCTTCTACCCATTTGGTAAATACTCCATTTCCATGATAATAAATTTGTTATTGTCTAATGAAGCTAGATTAATTTTTTCAATTAATTCAAAGTCACATATGGAAAATAGCCATGAAATTATGATTAGATGTAATTCCTATATAGGAGGATGAATGAGATTTCCATTTTTTTGATAGGCGATGCATTTTTGCACATATTGACAAGAATCTTGGTCCATTGTTGGCCAATAATAGCCAATTTAGAGGAGTTTATTGGCTAGGGTCATTCCACTAATGTGCCCACCACATATACCATTATGAACCTTTTTTATTGCCTAATAATCCTCTTTTGATGTCAAACACCTCAACAAGGTTCCATCGTAGTCTCTATGATAAATTGTGCTACCAAAGGTGGTGTATCAAGAGGTGCAATGAATGAAGGATTTACGTTGGTGGTGGTTTAGGTTAGGAGGGAGGATGTTATCATGGAGGTACCTATAAATATCTTGGTACCAAGGGAGGCTAGGATCGTTAATAGCATAGATTTGAAAAGGATCCATGGATTGACGGTTTGGATTAATCAAATGCTTAATTAGAAATTCGCCTTCTAGAACATCTTCAGAGAGGTTGATGAGTCATCCAATGGTATCCATTGAATTAACTACTTTGGTGCTTCCTTATGGAACTTGTTCAAATGTTACAGATTAAAAATTTGACTTTAATTGATCCACCAAGTTTTTATAAGGAATCAACTTTTTGTCCTTCTAAAATTCATCATTGACTTTCTTGATAATTAGCCATGCATCACTGAATACTTGTTAGTGTTGGATGTGCCACTAAATAGCCAGGTGAAGACTGGATATTAAGGCTTCATATTATGAAATGTTGTTAGTACATTAGAAGTCAGGGAAAACATATTTTAAAATAAGATCACCTTGTGGGGTGATGAGGAGGATGCATGTTCCTGACCCATGTGTAGTGAATGAGCCATCAAAGTATAATTTATAGTTATTTGATTGTGAAGTATTCATTATAGACTCATCTGAGAAATTTATGATAAGGGACTTAGTATATTCAAGTGGTGCCTTAGATAATTTATCCATAATAACTTGTCTTCTTACAGCCTTTTGGTTGACATAATCAATGTCAAATTCACTAAGAAACATTATCCATTTTTCCATTCTTCTAGTAAGAGATGATTTGTATAATAACTATTTCAACGCATCAACTTTGGCAATGAACTATACATAATTATTAAGCATGTAATACCAAAGATTTTGTGAGGAAAACACCATGGATAAACATGCCTTTTCAATGGGATTATAGTTCATCTCATAATATATTAACATGCGACTAAGATAGTATATAGATTACTCCTTACCCTGATTATTATGTTGTGCTAGTAGAGCACCAATTATATATGTGGTTGTTGAAATGTATAAGAGCAAAGGTTTTCCTAAGATAGGTGGTGAAAATATAGGTGGATTAGCCAAATATTATTTAATATTTTTAAAATATTTCTCATATTTTGAATTCCAATAAAATTTAGTTCCCTTCTTCAATAAATGGGTGAAGGGGTGACATTTATTTGCAAATTGAGAAATTAAATGCCTTATGGCTTTTAGTTTACCTTGAAGACTTTGGATTTGCTTAAGATTACAAGGTGGAGGTATTTATATGATTGGTTTGACCTTTGTTGGATATACTTCTATGCCTCTTCTTAAAACTATAAATCCCAATAATTTTCTTGATGTGACATCGAATACACATTGCTTGGGATTCAACTTGACTTTATACTCTTGCAATTGTTCAAAAATCCATCTTAAAACCACATGGTGTTTTGATCTTAAGTGAGACTTCCCCAAAATGTCATCCATATAATCCTTGATGATGTTATGCATCATTTTATGAAAAATGATGGTCATGGTCTGTTGATAGGTTACACTTGCATTTTTAAGGCCAAAGGGAATGACCTAGTAAAAAAATATTCCCCATGGGGTAATAGATGTTTTTTTACCAATCCTCAAGTGCAATTTTTATTTGATTATATCCTGAGAAACCATCCATGAGGGAAATCATTTCATATCCAGTAGTAGAGTCTATAATCATGTCAATGTTAGGAAGAGGGAAGTCATATTTTAGACATGCCTTGTTGATATCGCAGAAGTCTGTAAAAAAAATTATTCTATCTTGAGGCTTGAACATGATGAGTCCATAAAATGGGTCATTATATCCATAAAATAACATCCTTTCTATTGCATAGGAAGTGGATCTAAATGTAGTTTCCAAACTTATAGTTTATTTAGAATGAAATAGTAAGTATATATCATGGTTATGTCTTTAGAATTCCTTGTTATCTATTGGTCAGCTATTTACAATGATTATTGGGAAAAAGATGTCAATAAGTGCATATACTAAAATACTAAGCTAAGAATCATTCAAAATATGAATAAGTAACCATTCAAGCATAATGTTGAAATAAGATCCACTATTTTGGTCAAGCTATGGACTCCTACAAGCTTGCTACAATCACTACAGATCACAACAGGCTTTCTACATTAGCTTTAGATTACAATAGGCTTACTATAGACCAACTATGGATTACATCAGACTAGCTATAGATTTCACTAGGATTACTTCAAATTTCATCAGGCTTACTATGGATTTTAGTAGATTGCTATGGATTTCAATAGAATTGCTATGGACATCAACAAAACTACTACAAACTTGTATGGAAATTATTTCTAAGAGTATTCTAATGTTCCAACATCACAAAGAATGATTTCCATTTATATTTATTTTATATAAAGATTTCTATGTATAGATTTTCCATAATAGATTGTATTCGAATATATGTTTATGTAATTTTATTTTAATAATTATCTTTCTCCATATTTGGTGGAGATCAAGATTAGGCAGTAATAGATTTCCTTTTTAGAATAAATATCGCTCTCCATATTTTATGGAGATTGAGATAGGATAGGATATCTTAGATTGTTACTCCTAAATAAGGTTTTTGGTTGGAAGCTTGAATTATAAATATAACCTTCCATACTCAAATCATTTATTCATTCAATCAATCAATACATTTATTCTTTTGATTATTATGAGCAATCCATTCTAAAATTATGTTCTGAATAAATCCTCTTTTGAGGAATGAGCTGGCCACTCATTCGAAGGAAGATGGACCAATTTATTTAGTTATTTTCACCCCCTAGACCCCAACCAAACCCTATTTTTTGTGTTCCTACTTGTTTATAGAGACCTTTTCACTTTATTGACACTGACCCCAACTATCTTATCACAAGTATTGACCCACTTTTGTTATACTTAGTCATTTTGTTTAATAATAAATTTACTTTCATCTCATCTTACATGCATTTAATTTATAGTTATTGAATGCAAGTATTATTTAGTTTCATTTATATCAACTTAATTATTAATAATAGTGGATTGACAACCTCCTAGTAAGCTCATGCTTCTTGGATCTAGCTCACGCTAGAAAATCCACTTAACCATCCATCTAACAACCCCCTTTTTCTAATGTCTTTTTTATCTTCAGGTTATTCCTTATAATCCAAAGATGAGTTCCCATTATCATATGGATCATGCATGCACTTTTATCAGTATTCTTCTACACACCCTATTAATAGTTTCATTACTTGCTTCCAAATTAAGAAATGAGCAAAAAATAATATGAAACATTTTGGCACACCTAGTAGGACCTAAAATCCTTTTTTATTCCTTTATTTTATGCTCATCAAATGAAATATAAATTTTTTTTTGGGATTAAAATAAACCTTTTACATACATTAATTGCTTGCTTGTTTTAGTTCATATAGTAACTTAAAGGCAAAGTAATCAATCATAGTTTTCATTCTTGTTATCACACACTTATCCAAACCACATAATCAATCAACACATAAAAATATAGACTTGAGACAAGCCCTGACTTGGATTTCATCACCTAGTTGTAAACCTTACTCTTTCCCGATGATCCTACTTAGAGGTCATTACCAAGAGGAGAACCAACGAAGTTCTTTGGTTGATTATAAACTTTGAAATTTAGTATATTTTGGCTAAACACCTGACACCCTTATCCCTATGATGTATGAAGTGAGGGGGTAGGCCCCAATACCAAGCCACATACTTAAATTCAATACAAATTTCTCACTTAAGCACCTAAACATTACTTGAAACTAACCTTAGATTTTTTATTTAGTACCTAATCTACCAACCGATTTTCCTCTTCAGACTTTCTAAGGCATAAGCCAAAAGTGATTTAAAAATAACCCTAGGTTGTTAAAATCACCTTAGTGTATGTTTGACTTCTTTGATTTTTATTCTTTTGATTGCTCTTTGTTTGAGGTGTGAGTTTCATCATTTTATCTCTTATTTTTTTGCATGGTCTTTACTAGATAGTAGTTGAGGAATCAAACCAACCAACAACCACCCTCTTCTTCTTCATCCATGGAGTATACCTATGATGCTGAGGGTTCCCCTCATTTCTATCCCCATCTTAATAGGCCTCTGATTATTACTGAGGGTGGTATGTATTTCACTGCCTTCCTTGATAACAACCCCATGGCTCTTCAAAATTACCTAAACACCTTATCTAACCATACCCCTTTTGCTTTAGTTCCTCCTATGGATCTTCCCTATGTTATGCCTTACCAGCTTCTAGTGGGTGCTACCTCAATCTAACCCATTCTCACCTAAGCCTCTTCTTTCTCCAATATCCCACCTACTACCACTCCCTAAACCCCATCCAACATCCCAACTAGTAACCCAACACCTATGACCCCAATTAATGCCTCCAACATTAGATAAAATTTACCTCTTATTACTAATACTCCTAATATAGGGGTATCCTCTACCCTTACTTCTACCATTACCCTTAGTTAGACCAACCCACTAGCTTATACCCCATTTCAGAGTTTGGTACTTTCCCTACCTCAAACCCTCCCAGCTATTAGCACTAGAGTTACCACCCACAAATAACCAACTAGCACTTTCTTGCCCCTAACCCAATATATGTCCATTATGCCATCAACCAACCCAAATATACCTCTAACCTAACCCACATCATCCCCCAAATAAGTACCCATGACATCTTACCCATATGTTTCTAACCCATAAGGATACATATCACTTTCCACCCAATGATTTGTGCCAATCAACCCTTATGTGGCACTATCCCAACCTCCTATGACTACTTACCAATATGTAGCTTCTTTAGCACCTTCTACCACTTATCCATACATTGTTTGCACCCAACCTTAAAAAAAATTTACCACTTAATTCTGCATCTTCCCAACCTCAAATGGATTTGATCAAGATGTTAATTGACAAGATGACCAACCTAAAGTCATCAATCTCTAGGTCTCATAGCCTTCTGCCCTATGATCAAATCTATAATGAACCCATCTATCCATTCATTCCTATCCATTATTATCCTCCTCAATGGGAGTTATGCAATTTTTCCAAATTTCAAGGTAAGGAGGACCCCTAATAACATTTAAGAGCATTTCATCATTCTTATTATTTTATTGTGTATGATGATGCTCTCCTCCTTCATACCATCCCCAAGTCTTTATCAGGACCAACCCTTGATTGGTATAGTGTTCTCACCAAGAACTCCATCTTTTCATTCTCCCAATTGGCCCAAATCTTCTTAGATCAATTCTCAATTAATATATATCTAAAAATGTTTCTATTATCGACCTCCATTCTATTAGGTAATTTCATGATGAATTAATTACTGATTTCATAGCTAGATGGAAAGGTCTCATCAACTAGCTTTCTTTCTCCTTACCCCAACCTAAGTTAATTGAGCTCTTCTCTTGGGGTTATGCCAAACATATTTCCCCCACTCTTCAAGTTAAAACTTTCAAAAAAAATTATGAGGCATTCACCATGTCACGTAAAATTGAAAACCAATCCATTGACAAAGGGAAATTGAAACTGTAAAATAGGAATTCTAGATTTAAATCTAATGATCCTCCCTCCACCAAAACCACTAACCAATCCAATCATCCCAATACCAAAGTAAAAGCATATGTAAACTTAGTGGTCTTAAAAACTGCTCCACCACCAACTGTCAACCAACCCCATTAGACCAATTCTTCCAACCCTTCCTACCAACAAAACCAAAACCAAAACTAAGACCCTCCAAAATAATATACTCCCATAGGGGAGTCTTATGCTTTATTTTTGGACAAATCACTCAAAGCTAACCTCATCCAACTTCTACATATTAAATCACCCCAGTAATTTGATGCCTCTTACCTTGTGCCTAGTTGGTATAATGAGAATGACCATTGTACCTTTCAGTACGTTATTGGACATGATTTTAGCAGGTGAAATACCTTCAAAAGTCTTATCCAAAGCTTAATTAATAGTGGATAAATTTCCTTTGATAATCCTAATGTATTACCTAATTAGTACCTTGACATCTTTTGAAAACCTTCTCCCAATCATGCTCCTTTTACCCATCACCATGACAACAAATTAGAATCATCTCACTTTCATGAGGCACACACTATCAACATTATTATTAGTGAACCCATTATTGAGGAGACCATTACCTCAACCACTTCTTCCTCCATTTCACTCATGGAAGTAGTGGACTCACCTTCCATTCCTTTGGGTACCCAAACAAAGGAATCAACCAACCATCTCTATTCACTTAATTATACCTTAGCTTTATCCACCTCTCCTTTGATGGAAACACCAAAGAAAATAACCCTTGATTTATCCATTTCTTCTTCTTCCACTCCACCTATTGAAGTAGTAGAACTACCTTCCATTCTTTTGGACACCCAAACAAAGGAATCAACCATGTCCATTCCTCCACTTGAGGATACTACACCTACCTTCCCCATCATAAAACCATCTATTACCTCTTTGGAAACCATCCCACATGAGAAAGTTACCTCATCCAACCAACCACCAATTTTGAAACGTCCCATGAAGAACAAGTATGAAGGAACCATTCCTTCTCCTCCTCCTATGGGATTAATCTTTGAAAGCAATAACTAAGGAACCAAACCCATTTACAAGCCCTTTTCTAGACTAGTTCAAAGTCTAGAATTCACTTCTCAACCCAAATTTGATATAGCCACCTTTTGGCATCATTTAGAGCTCTCTTAACAAAACAAATATAAATCTTTAATCTCACTTGAATCCATGATTAAACCCATTATTACATCTTCATTGAATACCTCTTCCTCTAAAACCATAGGTGAACTATCCCAACTACCTCCATCTAACATTTCCAAATATCCTTATGCCTCTCTCACCAAACCTATCAAGAATCTAGGAATTCTTCTCACACCTACTTGAACTCACCCCTCTTTGAAGTTAGACTTAACTCCATCTAGTCCACTAAATAAATCCCCAACCAAACCAATTAAGAAGGTAGAGTTTCCCAAAAATCAACCTCAAACTAGACCCATACCACCTCCTTCCCTCTTACCTTCTATTTTAGGATCCCATCCTTCTACCATAACAATTACCTATTCTTCCTCTAGTAAACCATCCCCCTTTTCTCTATCTACACCTAACCCTACCAAATCATCTAGTTATCCTTAATTCTTAACTAACCTATCCACCTCTACTTTCCCACCTATATCCAAAATTTCATCATCTAAATCTTCCACTTTCAAATCATTTACCCCAAAATAAACCATAACTAATAAATCCTAACCACCAACTAAAACCATTCCACTACCTACAAATTATAAGATGAAGACTACTTATAAGAAGGCTCCCATCCCTAAAATTATAAACTCATCACCTACAACACCTTTGAATGAATCTTATTCAACCATCCTAAAAAGGTTGTTACAAACTTCTTCCATTAGCTTACCACCTATCAAACCATTCTATCCCTCTAATACTAAACCCTCCTAGTTTAATGATAACTTGATCTATGCATACCATAGGGCACTGGGACATGACATAGAGAACTATAAAGCTCTCTAATCACTTGTTCATAACCTATGTGGTGAATTTTATCTATTATTAGATGAACCTCTTTAATATCCATTACTAATCCAACCATCAACTCAACCTATACAACATTTGCCTACTCCCCTACTCTTACCTAAGAGTGAGGAGGAGGAACTAAAGAAACCATCAAACTTGGAAAATCCCCCCATCCACACTATTCATATGGGTACCTGATCATGGGCCCAATAGAAAGACAACTAAAAATCCAAATTCTCCATTCTTTGGACATACCCTTCAACCCCTCACCATTCTAACCAAACCTAAACATCTTTACCCTCAACTTCACCTATACTACCACCAAAACTCAAAGTGTCCATCTTAAGACATTCTCCCTCTAACCCTTATGAATCCATTTAGTATATCATATTGAAATAACTTAACCAAACACTAGTGAAAATGAGCCTTTATGAATTAATCAACACCTCACCCCACCATCTTTAGGCACTAATATAGGCTTTACAATCTATAGAGATTCAACTAGATGAACCTCAACCTCTTACACCTTTTTTTTGGACACCTCCAAATTTATTCCTTCATCACCTTTTAAGATTATAAAATACATTTTGTTCATTCTAAGGATCTTGATCCTCCCCTCTTCTTCACTGTGTACATCAATCAAACTGACATCAAAAGGGTGATGATTAATGGAAGAGCTAGCATCAACATTATCTCCTCCCATGCTTATGATCAACTTTAGCTACCCAAGACCATCATGGAAAAAATCATAATGGTCCTTCACTCCTTCAATGATATCATGGCCACTACCTTGGGGATAATGGTCCTCCATATCTTCTTGGGACCTCACACCATTATTGAACTATTTTAGGTTATATAGGGTGAGTTATAATACAATGTGTTACTCGCATGCCCTTGGATCCATGCCATGATTTGTGTTCCTTCTACCTTACATCGATGTGTCAAATTTGAGCACAAAGGTCATGTTGTTACCATCAAAGCTAACCCTAATCCTTTTACCTCTTATAATATGACATATTGGCATAATGATGTTTTTATTCCTCACTCATCCAAATCACAATCACTAATAATGACACTACCTCACCACCAACCAAAACCCATAGCACTCCCACCCATAATAATGATGAAGCTTCAACTAGCTCATCTATCCCCTCTTCCCAGATCCTCATAGAGGACCCCTTAGAATCCACATTCCAATGTCTCTTTCTTGGGGAGTATCATCTTTTATCTTTGGATGCTTTCCCTACTCTATAAGAGTATGGGATCCTCAAGCATGACCCTTCCTACTATCCCAACATCAGAACAATCATCCTTTTTAGGTTCCTCAATAATAAAAAAAATTCATATATGGGGGACTTGATCAGCCACTTCTCACTCCCACCACTATCTTGTCCATTCAAAAATTCACCTTCGACTTCTATTATCTCAAAAAAATAACCTTTGACAAAGCTTACCTTTATAGGTGTGCTTGGAATGGGTTTGGTCTCAACCTTTATGAATAGGGACCTCACGATCTACCCATAATAAAAACTCAAAAATCTCATGAGTTATTTGGCCTTGGGTTTGTACCACCAGAAGAACCCACCTCACCAAAACCCATTTCCACCATTGAAGAGGATGTTCCATCATCACCAACCCCATCTCCCTCAAATATTGAAGACTTTGATATCATCCCATCTGAATTTTATTTAATCGATACCCTTAGTTTGGGCCCCCTAACCTAGAAAAAGGGTGGCCAAACCAAAACCCTTACTCTCATCCATCTTAAAATGATAGAGTGTGATTCTCCTACCATCGACACCATCTAACATCATGATGATGATTCCATCCTCACCTACCTTAGTGTGAGGGATTCTTCTACTCATAAATATCTTCTTCTTAAGAACCAAACCATGCAAAATGAATCTATTATCAATGTCAACTTGGGTACTTAAGATAACTCCCAGATCATCATGATCAGCCAATCTTTAAATTCTATGGAAAAATAAGATTACCCTTCTTTCCTTCATGACTGTAACATAGTGTTTGCTTGGTCCTATCATGATATGCCCAGAATTGACCCTTCTATTTCCATCCATAACATTTTCATCCATCCTGAGGTTAAGTCAGTGTGGCAAAAGCTTTGTAAGATACATCCTCTCATAACACTTCTTATCAAAGAATAACTTTATCTTTTATAGGTCAACTTCATTCATCCCATCGACTATCCATAATGGGTTTCCAACATCATTCCCACCACCAAAACCATAGGGGGACTTCATCTTTGCATTGAATTTTGTGACCTTAACCTCACTTGCCTAAAGGATGACTTTACTTTGCTAAACATCAACCAACTTATTGGTCTTATAGCTAGCCACAAGATGTTATCTCTCATAGACAATTTCTTGGGATATAATTAGATCTTGATTGTCATCAAAGATTAATATAAAACCTCATTTATCACCCCATGGGGAACCTTCTATTACCATATCATAGCTTTTGGTCTAAAAAATGTTAGAGCATGCTATCAGTGTATCATGACCTACATATTTCATGATCTCATCCATAAAATTATAGAGGACTATGTGGATGATATCCTTGGGAAATACAAACATTGAAAATATCACCTAGCCATTTTTTCAATCATCTTTGACTGACCAATCCATTATCATGTCAGGCTCAAACCCAAGAAATGCATTTTTGGGGTCTTATCTAGAAAATTTCTAGGTTTTATCATCTCTCTTTGAATAATTGAAATAGACCCTACCAAAGTTAGAGAAATCTTAGAGATGCCTCTTCCCACCAATCTTAAGCAACTCTAAAACCTATAGGGGAAGTTCCAATCCATCTATTGCTTCATCTTCTAGCTATTAGATAGATGTCAACCTTTTCACCATCTCCTAAAGAAAGACACCTCTTTTAAGTGGACCAAAGACTATCAAAAAGCCTTTGATTCAATCAAGGAGTACCTTATTTTTCCACCTGTTCTTATTCCTCCTAAAGAGGACCAACCCTTCTACCTTTATATATCTTCCATGGACCACTCCCTAGGGGAAATGCTTGTTCATCATGATGAACATAACAAAGAACAAGCTGTCTATTACATTAGCCACACACTTATAGAATATGAAACTCAATATACTCATCTTTAAAAACTTTACCTCACCTTAGTCTTTATGGCCTCCAAACTCTGTGACTACCTTCTTAATCACAAAACCTATGTCAATACTAACACTAACCCACTCAAGTATATGCACTTTAAACCATACCAAAACTAGCTTATGGATAAGTGGCTCATGCTCCTAGCTGAGTTTGATCTTGAGTTACTCTATAAAATTTACATTAAAGGTAAATTCATTGTCGATCAATTATCTAAAGCTCCTCTACTAGATAACCAAATGCTTCCTCTTTCTTTTCCAAATGAATCCATTGTAACTCTTTCTCATGAGGTACCCACCTACTAGATGAACATGTTTTTTAATGGCTCTAATTTCCAACATGGTGGGGGTGATGGAGTTATTATCACCCCCCTTAATGGTGAACCTATTCCCCTTTCCTTTAAACTTGAGTTTGAATACACCAACAATGTGGCTGAGTATGAAGCCTTGGTCATAGATCTCCAAACCACTCTAGCTTTAAGAGTTAAAATAATAAATATCTTAACGAATCTCAAATTGTGATCAAGTAAGTCAATGGATCTTATCAATGTAAAAATGATGTCCCATTGAAGTAAAAAAACTCATCAATGTACTCTTAGCATCATTTAAGCATTACCTTATCTAGTCAATTCCTCGATCTACCAACAAGTTCATAGATACAATGGCTTCCTTGGTTTCCCAAATTCCATCCTAACCTACCAAATCTAAACTATTTATTACCATTCATCATTTTATCAAACCCTCATATATCAGTTCTGACCTTCCAACCATTTGTAGTGTGGAAGCATCCCCTTTTGACATTTAGTATGACCAAAATTTTAACTACCTTAACTTCAGCATTGTTCCTCCCAACACTTCAAGGAATGCACAAAAAAGATTTGTTCTGAGTAACTCTCATTACACCATACTAGGGGGAATCCTTTCTATTGTGTCTTTGATGGCCTCCTTCTCTATTGTCTATGTAGTCATGAAGCTTCCCACACTATCAAAGAAATGTATGATGGAAATTAAGGGGGACATTTTAATGGACTCTTTGTCTCTAAACATATCCTTTACCTTAGTTATTATTTACCCACCCTCAATCAAGATTGTTGTTATTATGTAAAGAAGTGCATCAAATTTTAACAACATGCTAATTTACATCATGCACTGACCCATGGCCTTTGAGTATCCAAATACTATTGGCCCTTCTCATAATGGGTTCTCGATCTTATTGGGAAAATCAATCCTCATTCTTCACAATGACATCAATTCATCATTACCACTACCAAGTATTTCACCAAGTGGGTGGAAGCCATCCCTCTTATCTCCACTAAAGCAGAGAAGATTATTGATTTCATTAATCACCATATCATCTTCCACTTGGGTATTCCCCATAAGATCATCACTGATAATGATAAATATTTTAAAAATAAGAAATTCCAAGCTCTTTGATATGATTTTGGTATCAAGTCAAGCTTTTACTCTCCCTATCATCCATAGGCCAATGGGTAGGCAAAAGCCTCTAAAAAAACCCTCAATAAAAATCTAACCAAAGTAGTAAGTGATTCATGTCATGATTGGAACTTGCATATCCCTTTCACTTTATGGGCCTATCACACTAGCATTTGAACCTCTATAGGTTATATCCATTTCTCTCTTGTCTTTGTAGCAGAAGTAGTCTTACCTTTCAAAGTCTAGATTCCTTCTCTTTGTATATTGTCATGTCCCCTTTTTAGTTGACATGTTCAGAGTTGATGGTTAGCCTATTATGCGACCCTCATAGGATAATAGGATGGATAGAGGGTCATGGCGGAGCTTGGCTTGGCTTCAATTAACAAAATTTGTCTAGTTGGCTTATCACTCAGGCTCTTTCAGACACATTTGCCTGAGCTCCTATTATATAGGGAATGTTGGCACTTAGTGTACCATCCTTGTTATGGCATGATCATGTGTAGAATCACTCCCTGGTTCACCAGCTTCAGACGGTTCCAAGATTTGACATGTATTGAGGGAGATATTAATATTTGATTAATTTAATCAAATATTAATTATTTGGTCTAATTTTAATTAAAAAACCCTAATTCTAATTTAAGAAACCCTAATTCTAATTTAAGAAACCCTAATTAGGGAAAGCACACCTTTTTGAGGGTATAAGGGTTTCTCATGGCAGAGATCATGATTATTGATTATGAATGATGATGGATTATTATTTGAAGACAAATTTTGCTAAGGATTTTCTTGAGAAGACTAAGCCAAGGGTTCCAGTATTCTATCTACATTGAAGAATGTGCCCTCTTCAGTGTGTGCAATTCAGAGGCTATGAGATATCAGTTGATCTATTGCCAGGTTGAGAGATAACTTCACACAAAAGTTATCACAGGTATTTATAAGGATTTATTTTATTAGGTTTTTGATTCAGGGTTTTGATTCAGATATTACACAGATAAAGATCTTTTGTATTAGAGCCATATATCTTAGGATCAGGGGTCCAACAAATAGGTTGTGCTATATTGGTAGCCATATGAAGTCTGTACAGATCTGTGCAAATTTGTACGCTTTAGCAAAAAGTGCAGAGACCGACATCGACAGGCAGAGACCGATAGTGACTGACATCGGCTGATCCCCTCACTGACATTGGTAGGTTAACAACACCAAGAAACAAATAGTGGTAGTATAACTGATGTTGGCAACTGTGTTTTTGACATAACAGGCTGAGACGTACTAGATCCAAGTTTTATTCGCAGTTTGTGGAATACTCAGGTTATTAAGACCGTATTTTAATATTCTTTTATATGCATGATAGAGGACATCTATTGTAATCATTTGAGTGAATAAATAAGAGATTATACTATGGTTTATTTATCTATTTGAAGATATTTTGCATGAATAAAGATAAGCAATTCAATAATATTCAGTTTTAGATTTCAAGGGAAACAAGGGATATTATAGTGGTATTAGAGCTAAATCTTACCATCCTAAGAGTTTATAGATCTTATGCAGCCACAAGAGTTGGGACCACACAGGTATAACACATGTAGTAGAGCCTTTCTTGAAAGTACCCAAGTGTTAGAACATCAGCCAATTATCATGAGTGACAGACATGAGGGTAGCCCACCCAGGGGACACCGACATAATGATGATCAAGGTACCAAAGAATTCTACCGTGAGATGACACAAGCACTACAGGCACTTACTACTATGGTAGGGAGGATGAACCCACCTGTTAGATAGAATGGGGAACAAGGAGATAATAGGAGTGCTACTATTAATTAGAGACCATAGCTGACCCATTCTAGGACTACTTATAGACCTACATAGCTTACATTTGTATAGGATGAACCAGAAGAAGCACCAGTAGAGGAGGTGGTAGGTGATTCCCTATTTGCAGATACCCTCATGGCTACAAATGATGAGTGGGATTTATTAGCTCCTCAAGTTGGGGAGAGCATGTCCTTTGATCATTTTGTTAATCAGAGGAGAGAGCACTATAGATTAGTTAGGCATGATAGGAGGCCTAGAGGTCAACTTAGTGAGCTGAAGAAGGCTACTGGCAAGCTTTCCTTAACCACTTTTGATGGGAGTGGCAAGATGACAGCTAAAGCTTGGGTTCATAAGCTTGATACATTCTTGGCATTGAGGCCAATGACAGAGATAGAGGCCATCAAATACACCACTTTGCACTTGGATGGAGTAGCACATGATTGGTGGTACCATGGTATGGTAACACTTCAGCATAACTAGGTGACCGAGTATCAGGACTTCATGGATAGGTTGGTTGAGAGGTTTGACAGGAAAGATCCTAAAGTTTACTTTCAAGATCTAGCATAGTTGAAACAAAGAAGCAACTTGGATTCCTTCATTGGTGATTTTTAGAGATTGGCAATCATGGTGCCAAATATTTCAGAGCGTAGGTTGGTAGTTCTCTTCATGGAGGGATTGACAAAACCTTTGAGAGGTTAGATCAAAGCTTTTGATCCTCCTTTGTTATAGGAAGCTATGAATAAGGTGCATATCATGGAGATGGCATCCCCATCTAGTAAATCTAACTCAGGAGGTACTTCTTCATCCAGGGACAATAAGGGCTTCAACAGTAATAGAAAGAGACCAGATTTTAACATAGATAAATCAGGTGTTAAGAATGATTCGAAGGCAAATCTAGTAGCACCACCTTTGGATCAAGAGGCTCTTAATGATTTATGTAGGAAGAAGCTTTGCTTGCACTAAAAAGGTCCCTATGATGCCAATCATGATTGTCCTTTCAGGCCTAAGGGCAAGGCAAATCGTGTGATGTGGGCGTATTATGAGGATTCAAAATTAGATGATTCTAAACAATAGGTAGTTCTAAGGAGTTTGAGGCAGAGGATTTAGAGCCTAAGGTAGAGGTAGATTTAGAGCTTCACATATGGGAGGCATGCCTATCTAGCATTCAGTCAGATGATTCATTCAGACTCTGTGGAGTTTTGGCAGGACATAAGGTCATCACCCTTCTTGATACAGGAGCCACACATAATTTTATAGATGCTAGATTTGTGGAGAAGCGTGGACTCACTATCAAAAATTTTGAGGGCATTAGAGTTAAGGTGGCTGATGGTCACACTCTTAGGTGTGAGCAGTTGATTAGAGACCTCCCATTGCGCTTGAACAACTATGAGTTCAAGGCTGATTATTATGTGGTGAACATGGGGGATATAGACTTAGTCTTGGGTATGAAGTGGCTTCATTCCCTTGAGGAAGTCACTCTTCATCTCAAGGACATGGAGGTTCATTTTGATGTTGGTGGGAAGACACATATTCTTAAGGTAATACGGGGTAGCAACATCAAAAATATGTTTTTTCATTGGATGGAGAGACTCATACCACACGATATGGGAAAGTGTGCTGTTGAGTGCACATTAGCACCAATATAAGAGAGACATGTGGACAAGCCTTGTCTTGAGGTGAGTATAGTTTAGGAGTTAGCACATGTGGTAGGGACTCAGCTTTCTTCTATAGTTGAGTCACATGTTGATATGAGTATGTCTAGCATTCACACTCTAGATTTAGATATTGTAGTGGGTACAGGAGACAGCTGCATACAGTCAGTTGGTATTGTTCACATTTTTTAGGTGAGGAGTTACTTGAGTTACCAGTTGATTTTCGTTCATGGATTGGATGTTGGGATCCTTATCTTGGTACTTGGGATGATGTGATGACATTGGATGAGAGTTTTGATAGACATGGCATGGAGTTTGCGTTGATTGACAGTAGTGTAGATCATGACTACATTTGGGATCTAGGTGGATTGATTGGTTTATCGTTTAGCGATTGCTTGAGGGTAAGCAATTTTAGGAGGGGTGGATTGTCATGTCCCCTTTTTAGTTGACATGTTCAGAGTTGATGGTTAGCATATTATGTGACCCTCGTAGGCTAATAGGATGGATAGAGGGTCATGGTGGAGCTTGGCTTGGCTTCGATTAGCAAAATTTGTCCAGTTGGCTTATCATTCAGGCTCTTTTAGACATGTTTGCCTAATCTCATATTATATAGGGAATGTTGGCACTCAACAGACCATCCCTGTTATGGCATGATCATGTGTGGAATCACTCCCTAGTTCACCAGCTTTAGACGATTCAAGGATCTGACATGTATTGAGGGAGATATTAATATTTGATTAATTTAATCAAATATTAATTATTTGGTCTAATTTTAATTAAGAAACCCTAATTCTAATTTAAGAAACCCTAATTCTAATTTAAGAAACCCTAATTAGGGCAAGCACACCTTTTTGAGGGTATAAGGGTTTCTCATGGGAGAGATTATGATTATTGATTATGAATGATGATGGATTATTGTTTGAAGACAAAATTTTTTAAGGATTTTCTTGAGAAGACTGAGCCAAGGGTTCTAGTATTCTATCTACATTGAAGAATGTGCCCTCTTCAGTGTGTGCAATTTAGAGGCTATGAGATATCAGTTGATCTATTGCCAGGTTGAGAGATAACTTCACACAAAAGTTATCACAGGTATTTATAGGGATTTATTTTATTAGGTTTTTGATTTAGGGTTTTGATTCAGATATTGCACAGATAAATATCTTCTATATTAGAGCCATATATCTTGAGATCAGGGGTCTAGAAAATAGGTTGTGCTATATTGGTAGCCGTATGAAGTCTGTACAGATCTATGCAAATATGTACGCTTTAGCAAAAAGTACAGAGATCGACATCGACAGTAGAGACTGATAGTGACCGACATCAGTCGATCCCCTCACCGACATCAGCAGGTTAACAACACTAGGAAACTAATGGTGGTAGTATAACTAACGTTGGTGATTGTGTTTTTGACACAGTAGGCTGAGACGTACCAAATCTAGGTTTTATTCCCAGTTTGTGGAATACTCAGGCTATTAAAACCGTATTTTAATATTCTTTTATATGCATTACAGAGGACATTTATTGTAATCATTTGAGTGAATAAATAAGAGATTATACTGTGGTCTATTTATCTATTTGAAGATATTTTGCATGAATAAAGATAAGCAATTCAATAATATTCAATTTCAGATTTCAAGGGAAATATGGGATATTAAATATATTTTTGAATGAGATCCTTTCTAAGAGTGATTATCATCAAGAACATCTTGCATGACTTGAACTCCTTGATGAACATCACCTCACCATGCTTAATCATTTTTATGTTTATCAAGAACCAATCAAGCATGCTTACAACAAACACCTAAAAGAATAAGAATTCAATATTAGAGACCTCATCCTTAAGGAAAACCAACATGTAATTAATATAGAGAAAATCAAAAGAAGTAAGTTTATATTTCAATAGGATTTGACCCTACATCATAACCTATAAGTATGGATCAACAACTTATCATTTGTCTTCTCTCGAAGGCAAACTAGAACCTGAGCCTCTCAATGCTTCACATCTACATCTTTTCTATTGTTAAAACAAGGATATAACTCAACCTTGTGTCTAACTTAAGCTCTTCCCTTGGTTTACAAGATTTTCACTTCCCTTCACCTACCTATCTCTATTCCTCTTAGGGATAATTGATTACAATATAGGACCATGTGATTATCCATTATAGTTATAGCCTCATCCTAAGCATGGATACCATGGCTCTACCCATGGCATGGTTCTCATGGATACTTTTTGTCTCTAATCAGATGGAATCCCATGATTTTTTATCTTTCAAACCACTTTTCCTCATCCATAATTAACCTTTTGTGTTAAAATTCTTGCTCCCATAGAGGTAGATATTAAGCCTAAATAGACTTTTCCATGTCTAAAACTAGCATTCAAAATCAAATTGGGATACCAAAATATCACTTGGGTCCATATCTCTAGAATTGTAGATTGCTCTTTTAAAGGAAAACTAACCAACAACTGAATTTCTTAAAGATAGAATGTTCCCTTGAAGGACAGCTATAAAAAAATACAACTTCAGACCACTCCCTTGAAGGATGGCTAAGATAAGTTTGTCAAAAACAAACATTTGAAGCTTCCCACATCGATCAACTTCACCAACCTATCAACACAACAAAATCAACAAGTAACCCTATGTCAAAATTAAAGCAAGCAATCCATAATTGGATTTTACATATGGCATTTTTAGACTTCTTACATTGATCAGTTTACACATTATTAAGGCATGGACTTGTCTATTATAGTTCTTCAATCACCTATAGAATGGGAAAGCTAACCCATATTAGGTTACCATTTACCCATTTCCCATTCAACCATCTACCTATCACCTAATTACCCTTCCTAACATCTCTAAAAATCAAGGGAATATGAGCTTACTTGACACAAAGTGATCATGATACCTTATTTTTCAATCAAATCATTCTCATGCAAAGCATTCTAAAGGCTTATTTTTATTAACTCACATCCACCTTTGGTTTTATTAGGCCTTTATCAATGAACACTTCATTCCTTTTTCTTACCCTATCAATATTGGTTCATGTAGACATGTGTCTCATTATTATTATACCTTTCCCACATTTATTTTACTATTTACACTTACTTTATGTGTCTTCATTATATTTCCATTAATCTATATGATATCCAAATAGTCAAACCACTAGAATACCACACTAATCCATACATATCCTATCTATGCACTCAAACATCATCACTCATATCCTAAAACACATCATCTAAAATCCCAATCCAAACCATCTTATCCATGATCACAATCATGAATGAACACATAATCCATAATATAATCACCAAACACTAATAGTATATTAAATTCAAAATCACAAGCACATTTTAACTCCCTCATCTTATCATCACAAAAATCACCTATAATCTTCAGCATCATATCTATCAAAACACAAAACAACCCATATTCTCCATTAACATGTCATTATATGCCTAAACTACACATCCACATATCACCTTATAGAGCATGGGGCATGAGCACCCTACCATTTCCTCATTTCAAAACATACACCATGCACATTCCCAAAAATTAAAAGGAATGAACCATAAATAAACCACATTCATAACCATATTAACACATCATATCAACAAATAACATGAACCATGACATCTACCATTTACCATAACCATTATCCATGAGTCACATCATATCTACCAAATAAAAACCATGTCACCTCTATAAACCATGCTATCATTTTCTCTAACATGATAATTTACACATCATCCATACCATCATCCATCACATATCCATAATAATATCATAAACAACATCTTTATATGACAATAATTAAAACCATCCATGATCATATATATATCATATCCATCCAATGAACAAAGCATAAACATCTATGAATAATATTACCCATAGCCTAATCACTTCATCTATAGCACATCCATAATCATGTCATAAAAAAATCATTACTAATTCATAATCATGTATATGAAATTCCGAAAACATGCACATCAATAAGCATCATCATATGCCTAGGTCAACAAGCCAAAATCTCATAAGCGCTAAATATTAAACATCTCATCCGTAATCCACATCATCATGACTACATCAATCTACATCTATATCATCATAAACATAATCAATATAATCAATAATCTTGACTAAACATAGTCAAAATCTATATCATAAACATAATCAACATCTATCTCATCATGAACATAATCATCATATACATCAAAATCAAAATCATTAATGTTAATGAAGAATACACCATAAAACATGGAATAATGTATCAAATCTCTCTCTCTCATAAATACATCTTACCCCATTGGCATGTAAGATGGTATCAATATCAACAGCATATACATTATATAATATCCTCTATCAGGCCACTAAAACACCATTACCACTAACCCCATCTGTGCTTACACCTGCACCTACACCTACACTACCATTTGGTGGTGGTTCCTTTAATATCCCTAGCTAACCCACTATGGAAGTCCACTATCTTGGAGTAGATATAAATGGACCACTTACTAAACTGAACCTGCACTCTCCATATCTCATCTCCAATGGCAACTATGCCAACACTGTCACCTCAGAATAGCTCATCTCTTTAATGGTGGCTAAGTACCATGTCCTTAAAACTATGTCAAGTGGTCCTCCTACTACTATTGTGGCCACTCCTACCCTCTATCTCAATTAATCTCTCTCTTATGTCACTAACCTAAGAGAGATCCTTGCCTAATCTCACTCTTTAATCAAGGTGACTATTTGACCCTGTAAAGTGGACACCTATCCTTGTAAGTGAATAATCAAGGTCATTAATGCTACCAATGCTACTATTGTTTGTCCATATTATGTTAGTGCCCCAACTAGATCCACATCCATGGGCTATTACCCCCCATCACCCCATCCAAAATCAGCCACTACATATCTAGCCTAGTACAACATTACGTAACCATTTGCAATACTTACATCATCTATGATGTATCTCACCGATAGCTCCTCATGGTTTAACACAACATCCTATGGTTGTGGCTCTAGGAGAAAGAACTCTACATCCTCCCTCCTATATCATAGAAAATCTAGTGGGATCCCCTACACTAGGCCAAACTATCTCTGTATTCAGTCAAATGGGATAATATTAGTCTCACCATCCCCCCTCCCATATATCTAGTGCTATTTATATAAGGATAATGTGTGGTAGCTATATCCTACCCACCTTGACTAATCCACATATGTCCTCCACACTACATCACCCACCACCAAACCCTCTAATGTTTCTCTAAACCAATCTATGTCTTTGGTGCCACCACCATCCCTTATCAATGCATAATCTCTTCACCACCTCATGAAACCCACTCTATAGTCTATCAGAACATAACCATCCCATGGAAGTTCCAAAGGTCTCAAAACCTATATGTGATTATATGCCCAACAATGGAGCACAAACCCCACACTTGTCCCATACCACCTATGTGCGAAAAAGGCCTAGATTTCCTTGTAAATCTACACTAATAATATGGGGGATTGACCAAACATAATCCTCCCCAATAATATCTCCACTAGTACTCCCAAAAATAGATAAGGGAATTGGCCACTATTCAAATTTGGTAGTGTAAAGTAAGACACCCCCATCATCATCATGGTTAATAAACATCTATCCCATGGGGCTCTCTGGTATAGTGGCCCATAACAAACCCCACCTACATGATACCTATCTTGGACTTGATCCACTCCATATATAAGGTCCATGTGGTAGTCCCATTCCTCACTCTTTATGTGATAAATTAGCTCCCCTAAATGGGTAGTCATTTGATCCATTGAATATAATATAGGAGGATAGTCATCTCTCCCATCAGTAGCAAAAACATGTTCATGGCCAGGTCCCATCTCTTGATGAGGGCCACGATCATAGCTATATTTCACAAAAAGTGCTGGTAGTGTCTCATGGCCCCAAACACAACCTCTTCCATGTGTTTCCACTCATCATTCATCATCCCATTCTAGACCTCAATGAATATCTTAGGGAATCAATCCTTCATCTAAATTTGATCATGTGCCTATATAATAATAACATTAACAATGCATAATTAGTTATCCACATCCAACTAAGTACCACCCTACACCTACCTTTTTTGACCTATTATAACCAAACCCATTACATCTACCTTACTTAATTCTATCCAAACCTCTTAAAGAAACCTATACCTCTATTTGAAACCAACCCTAACATATCATTTTATCTACCTAATCACTTTTATTTACTAACTTCCACCCATCGACCCCTCATCCTATCTAAATAGTCTGACATAAACCTCCATCCACTATCTACATATCTGTAAGTGTTTACCCACTTTAACACCTTTTAAAACCTTTCAACCACTCTTTCAAATAATCATTCATTCACTTACAAAATTTTCAACACATACTTTAACCCAATTACTACTTTTACAAACTATAACAAAATGTTCAAAACTGTAAACAAACTTTAAACTAATTACGACTTTTACGACCTATCACAAAACTTTCAAAACTTAAAAAAAACATTTGAACACTTTAAAATACTTTAACACCTTTAAATGATCATAAAAACTTTCTAACATTCATACACACTCTATGCACTTTCAACAATTTCACATACCAACATTTTCCAACCTTTCAACTTTTCCTATATTCCCATACATTTCAAACATTATTAACACTTTACATCTTTTACAACATCACACATCTACACACATACTATCATTAAAAAACTTTCAACAATTTCACAAACTCATTTCACAATCTTTCAAAATACATTCAAATATTTTACCCTTTTATTAATTTTAACAAAGCTTTCAAACACTTTTAAACCATAACAACTATTCAACAAAAATAATTTAAAACATATTAACAACACTTTAAGTTTCAATCCTTACAAACTTTAAAATTTAAACACCCCCTATTTTATCACAACTTTCCCCATATCCTTTGACTGTTGATGCTTCCTCGAACCTTTGATGGTCCCATCGAGACCTTTTACCCTAGGTGATCAACCACTGGTGGTTGATTTGAATTGTTAATGATCATTGTGTGTGACTACCAGTGGTGCAAATTAAACCCTAAAGCTCCCAAATCCTATACAAAAACAACTAAAATCCATAATTCCTCTACCTAACCCTATTCCCAACGCAATATCTACCCAACAAACCCTTCCCTTATCACTTTCACCAACTCATTTTCCTAGGATCAATAAAACCCTAAAAACTAAAACTAGGACATCATATTCCCCACAACTAGTTTTTAACCCTATCTAATTATTCATAGCCATTCATATGCAACTTCCAAATCAAACAAATTACACTATCTTATCAAATTTAATACATAACCTACCCCATTCCATGATCACTAACATGGTCAAATCCCTCATACTACCACCTGGCCATGTCCTCATACACCCTCCATCAAATCAACTCTTAGTCAATCCCACACAATTGATCACCCTTTCAATTAACTCTAACTAAGCAAGTTCAAAGCAAAAAAAAAAAAAAAACACAAAACACCCAAATTATAAACACCAAAATTCAAATGGTAAAAATGAAGTTATGTTTTACTTTTGATCTTCTATCTTTTAGGTTTTTTCCTAACTATCGATGGTCAAGGTGACCATCAATTATTGACTCTGGGGAAAGCCTTGAAAGTTTATGGTTAGGGTCCCCCACCTTTTTTCAAAATTTTAGATCACCTCACCTTGGTACTAAACTTTTGGGGAAATAAACATAATCTCCACCCACCTAAACTTGACCTATCAGGAATTACCCTTCATCGATCAACCCTTTGGACCACGTCCACCTTGATGTTATCCATTTTTGATCTAAACATTTGCATGTTTATGATGACCTTACCTTGATAGTTTTGATCACATCGACCAACTTTTCCATGTTGAACTTTTGTAATTCACACCACTTTGTGTATGACTAAAACATTTATGTTATTTTGTTGAAGTACTTCCTACCATAGATACCTATGAATAACGCCAACCTTATCTAGATGACTTAATAGGACTGACCTAATCAGCTATGACCAATAGTATGGATGGGTTACCCTATCATATGTCTCCCTAGAACTTGACCTTATTTTTATCAACATTACCAGCTTTAGTCTTTTCACAATCTTGAATATCACACTTAGTTGCATTTTATGCACATGTTTGCATTTCAAATTCCCAACCCATTTTATGTCACCCACCTCATGACTCACCCCTTTAATATTTATCAAACCCCAACCCAATTTTATTTTCAACTCATCAACTCCTAGATTAAGGGGGAACACCTCCTCTCATAATCAAGGCAACAAAACCTTAACCAATAATTAGTTTTTATTTTATAGCTTGTTAATTCAAAGCTACATAACAAAAAGAGGCAAAATGTAGACACTCAAAAAATGCATAGTTTTAGATGTCGAAATGCCTAAAATCCCTACCTGACCCTAAATCTAGTTGGTCACCTAATTGACTTATCCCACTTATTAATTTATTAACTTAACTTTCTAATTCACCTCTCTTTTAAATTGTTTTCATCTAGACCATCAATGGTTAGGTTCCCAAGCCTACTTTAAATAATTACTAGCTATATGAGATAAGCATGGATGTATTTAACAACTTCCTCTATGTAAGGCTAGCCTACTTTAAAGAATTTTAAATGATAACTTTATCCTCTATCACAATTATCAACTTCCTCCTACATAATTAGTAAATTCATCCTATAAAAGGAGAGAAGTAGGAGGAGAAATAGATCTAAAAATCTAGTAATTTGTGTCCAAGCTATCAATACAGTTATCTAGCATCCCTTTAGCAAACAAGCAACATCAATGAAGACCTGAACCTTTTTTAGAATCACTTTTAAAGGCCAAATTATTGTCACTATAGCCAAATTGCTTCAATCTTCCACCATCAGGTTACAAGTATTTCATGCTTGTTTTCTTTGATTTGTTTCATTTATAACCTCCTTGCCCTATCTATACCTATATTTATCTTATTTTCCATCCTTTAGATCCATAACATCCCTCTTCTTGACCAATTACCTAATCTTCCATCACTTTTTTGAATATTTCCAAAATTTCATAGGCAACCATTGATGGTTAACCTAACCACCAATGATCACCTTAACTATCAATAGTCACCCAACCATTGATGGTTAGCCCAACCACCGGTAGTTCACCCAACGATCAATGGTCACTATGGTAGAAAATAATAGCAAGTTATTTTCACCCCATTGACCCCAACCAAACCCTATTTTTTGTGTTCTTGCCTATTTATATAGACTTTTTTGATTTTTTGAACCTAACCCCAACTATCTTAGCATGAGTATTGACCCACTTTTACTATACTTAGTTATTTTGTTTAATAATAAATTTACTTTCATCTCATTTTACATGCATTTAATTTCTATTTATTGAATTAAAGTATTCTTTTTTTTCATTTATATCAACTTCATTGTTATAAATAGTGGATTGACAGCGTCCTAATAAGCTCACACTTCTTGGATCTAGCTCATGCTAGGCAATTCAATCAGCCATCCATCTAACAACCATATTTTTCTAGTGTCTTTCTTATCCATATTTTATTCCTTAAAAGCAAAAGAGGAGTTCCCATCATCATCTAGATCATGAGTGTACTTTTATCAAGTATTCTTTTACATACCCTATTACCAATTTCATTACTTACTTTTAAATTAAGAAATGAGCAAAAAGTAATCTAAAACACTTTGATCATGGGGTTCTTGTTGCTCCCCAAAATATGTAGATTGACAAAGATTTATAGAAAATACCTTTTTATGGTCACCAGATGGCATAAAATCACATGATCCCATATATTCCAAAATAACCACGTCATTTTAAAATATGTCAAATGAAGTCTCTATTTTTGAATCCCAAACTATAAGGGATGGATAATGGAGGGAAATATTGATGGTAGAGATGGTGGTATTTGAGAATAGGTTAGTGTCAATAATATCCTCAAAGCGACTATAAATAGAACTTTTTTTAGCATCTTCATTAGGGAGAGATAGCCTAAGGATCAAAAGAGAATTCATAATGATACTAGTTGGGTCATCATCATATAGTCCATACCTAGACTAGAATATTGTATATTTTCTTGAACCATGATGGGTTTAAGTTAGCCTTGTTCTTGTTTGCCTAGTACTTTCCCTTTGCAATTTATATTCTCCATCATCTTTTGGACTCAAGGATATTTTTTTCAAGAGAAATGAGGACATCAGCTTCTGAAAGAAGCTAGAGATCATCATGTCTTTAATGTATTCTTCATATAAGAATCTAGTCCTTGAAATAATTATTGGCCTAAATTGATATCTAATGGGATTAGTTTTCCTCATGGTTGGGGACCCATAGCTATGTGTAGAGAGAGCTAAATTGCTAATGTAGAATGTCTTATATTCATATTTTCCACAACCAATGGATGTGATCTTTAGATGAGTGACATTGTGTAGTATATTGGATGTGGATTAAATTTAATCAAGGAAGATGCATTTAGTAGTTGTTGGACTTAGGATAGAATTATTTGTGCCCATATAAGGTGATGGTGATGATGATTGATCCATCTGACCACTGTGAACATAATCTATGAATCTGGGGATGGTGACCTCCATTCTAGAGTGAGTAAACTTTAGGCACTAATGTAAAGTGGAAGGAACAACTCACATTTCTTGAATCTATGGTCTTTCAAGAAGTATGCTATAGGTCAAATCCACATCCACAACATGAACTAGTGTTTGATGCACCATAGGTCCCATAATAATGGGAAGGTAAATAGTCCTAACTAATGGCCTTTCATTATTATCATAATCTTTGATCATTATCAAAGTGGGCCCTAGTGATGTTTTTGAATATCCCAATTTTTTCAAAAGGTTCATATTACATAAATTTAGCATTGATCCTCCATCTATGAGAACCTAGGAAACTCAATATTGGGAGATGGTCACTTCAATGTATAGAGGGTAATTATGGTGTGGGCCAACTGGAGGAATATCATAGGTACTAAAATTGATCCACTATGAATGGTATAGGTGTGTTACTAGTGTTTGAAAATGATTAGTATCCAAGTCACTAGGTAATTTTAGATCGTTCAGTACTTGATTTAATATTTCTTTGTGTAAAGGTGATGTTTTAAGAAGATTCATTAAAGATATTTGAGATGGATTTTTTTCAAGTTATTTAATGATGTCATATGATTTATCAAAATATCTTAAAGGATTTTTAAGAACATTCCCCTTTTTAGTAGAAAATGATGTGGATGGGTCTTTAGGTGGTGCCATAGGAACTACTATATTATTTCTTTTTGTAGTAGTGATGCATTCAACAGTGTCTTGAATAGTCCTTAGGACAGGGGATGAGGATGGAGTGGATTCTTAGACATTATGTATTTTTATGGTGTTGATGTAATGGTAAGGGACATTTTGGTAGTTAATATTATTGGATTAAGAGGCTTGACCCTAGTCTCTTTGTGGTATCTTATTCTTTTGTTCATGCGTAGTGAGTGGATCCTTGTAAATTCTAAGTTGCTCATTTGTTGATTGACTTAAGGGAGCTTCTCCTTCAATTTCAATATCACCTCTCTTAATTAAATCTTGTATATAATGCTTGAGTTATATACATCATTATATATCATGTTGTTTAACCTTGTGGTACTTGCAAAACTCATCTTCATGATACTATTCTGGATTTGGTTGGTGATCATCCATAGGTTTGATTTTAGGCAAGGTGATCATATTGATGAAAATCAATTAATCTAAGACTATTTTGATTGGGACTCCTAAGCTTGTGATCGATCTTTTTCCTCTATGAGTCTTTGGCTTGCCTCATGGTACTTGGATGGAAGAGACATTTGATTTATGTGTGTGGCCTTTCTTTTTAACTATTTGTACATGTTATTTCTTAGAATATATTACCCCATCACCCATGACATTCTTGTTCTTATTAAATACTTCAGATTTTCCTAAAAAAAATTATCTTGATTTTGGGTGTGATCATTCCAAGAATATAACTCGATAGTCCCTTTTTTAATAAGGACATTCTCTATTTGCATTCCTTTTTCTATTATTTTTTCAAAGGTTTTGGCACAACATAGCTTTAGTTGATACTTGAGTTTTGTATTAAGATTTTCTACAAATATCTTACCCAGTTCTTTCTTAGGTATAATGCATCTTAAGCATCTTGCTAAACTCCACCATCTTTGTAAGAAATATGCTAGACTTTCATTGCTTCAGTGTTTGGTATTATAAAGGTAAATTATGGAGATATCATTCTCAATATTAAATGAGAAGTGTCTGACAAATTGCTCTATTAGCTCTCCAAACCTAGATATTGACCCTTTAGGTAAATGCATAAACCATTCCAAAGAAGGCCCCTTGAGACTTTTAGAAAGAGTCTCAACAAATAATCATATTCATAATCCACCTCATGGAGAGCCACATAAAATTCTTGGACATGATCTCAAGGATCCCCTTTTCGTTGATATTTCTCAAATTAAGGTACTTCAAAATGTGAAGGAAAGGGTATTTGAAAAATACTCATGTCCAAGGGAAAGGAAAAAAAGTATTCATACATATATTTAAGGCCTTGTGATCATAGATATATCTATTAGAGGGTCTCTTTCATCGCTTTCCATTCCTATGTAAAGGTGGGATCCCAAAGAGGATTGGTAGTTTGATTTTGGCTACCTTAGGGAATATGTGTACTATGGGTATTATGAATGTTATTGGCATTATTAGTAGTATTGATACTATTGGCATCATTTATAGTATTATTATTATGAGTATTATTATTTATATTATTATGTCTATGGGATGGTGGACATTAATTATAGAGTAAGAGGTTAATTTATTGTGTCAATTGGTCTAAATAATCCTCTATGATATTCTATTTCTGATTATTCTCACTACATTGATTAGGAAGGGGTAGTTGGTGTTATTATTTAGAAAATCCATGATCCACACACTCTTATTCTTTGGGTATGTGATTAACATGTTGACATGGTGTGTTTGGGCATGATGAATAGTAGACTAGGTTGTGTAAGAGGGTATGGTCAAAGGTGGAAGGTAATGTGCCCCCTATTTTGATGGAACGAGATAGGACATGATCACAATTATCATATAGATATCGGTTAATAACATTTATTACTTTGTCATTATAGAGGGGGTTAAAAATTTCCTCCTCTTCTTTGGGTGTGTGCATATCACTATGAATTTCATCATGTTCCTAAGTTGGATCAACTATATAACCCAATGGTTGATTATCTTGTTTGTATGCTTGTCCAATCCTAAGTTATGATTAGGTATGGATAGCCATTATCAAAGAGGGATGTGATGAAGTTGTTGGAAATATTGTCATTGATGTCAAAGGTCTAGCATTATTGGTGATATAGGCCCCATTACATTTAATGTTGTTTATCTTGGCTAATGTGAGTTAATATTTATTTAATATTAATGAATATATTTTTGGTTTCATATGAGATAAAAGAAGGGCCCATGGAGAAGTCAAAGAGCCACGGGGTAAAGACAAAAGAAGGATGGGACACATTTTCCCATGAAGAGTCATCTTGGGGAATTCCAAGAGTCACCAAGTGAAGATAAAAGAGGAAGGGCACAATTTATTATGAAGGGACACTTTGAGGAATCCAAAAAGTCACTAAGATAAGGACAAAAGTGGGAAGGACGTTTTTGGTCATGAAGGGTCACCACATGACTTTTCAAAGGTAATAATATGAAGGGTCATACAAGTTTGGTGCCATTTTCCATGAGGATTGAAGGGTCACAAAGGGGGAAGGCTAAAGGTCATTTGGAAAGCTATAAATAAAGGCTTGAGAAGCCATTTGTAATATAAGAGAGATAGAGGTTGATTTGATATTGTAATATCTAGCTTAGAAGAGCAATTGTGAGAGATGAATATGATTTTTACTTATTATATCTAGCTTAAAAGAGCAAAGGTGAGAGAGAGGAAAGAGATGTTGTAATGAACTATCATTTGTTGAGATAGCAACATTGAGAGATAGGTGTGTGGTATACACAAAGGGGTTGGTGCTCCTGTGGGTTGGTGCTCAACAAAGGGGTTGGTGCTCCTATGGGTTGGTGTTCATGAATTGTTTTTGGGTTGGTGCTCAGCAAAGGGATTGGTGCTCTTGTGGGTTGGTGCTTGACAAAGGGGTTGGTGCTCTTATGGGTTGGTGCTCATGAATAGTTGTTGGGTTGGTGCTCAACAAAGGGGTTGGTGCTCCTTTGGGTTGGTGCTCATGAATAGTTGTTGGGTTGGTGCTCCTGAAATTTGGTGCTTGCAAATATTTTTTGGGTTGGTGCTCATTCATATACTTGAGATTATTCTCCATGGTTTTTCCCACATTGGGTTTCCATGTTATAGCTGGTGTCTCTCTCTATCTTGTGTGGTGTTTATTTTTTAAGTTTTATTGCATATCTTGAATGTTTGATTAAGTGGAATTTGTTAAGGGAAAGTTTTATAAGATATATGATATACTTATTGACCCCACCTCTCAGTATATCCCATACTTAACAATTAGTATCAGAGCAGGTTCCTTTTTGAAAAGTTTTACAGCTTCAAGGTAGATCGGGAAAGCATGATGGTTGGGTCACATAAAGGATTTTCTACAAATAAGGAACCTTTGTTTAATGGGATGAATTATGCTTTTTGGAGCATGAGAATGAAGGTTTATTTGAAGGCCCTTGGATTTGACATATGGAAATTAGTGGTCGAGGAATATGAAGAGCCATAGACATATGTAATTACTCTAGCAGAAAAGAAGTCAAGTGAATGTAATGTTAAAGCTTTAAATGCTATTTTATGTGGTTTATGTGAATATGAATTTGTTAAAGTTATGAAATGTAAATCTACTCATGAAACTTGGATAAAACTTGAGAATATTTACAAAGGTGATGGAAAGGTTCAACAAGCTAAGCTTTAGACTTTTAGAAGGCAGTTTGAAAGTTTGAAGATGGAAGAAGAAGATATAAAAAGTTATCTCTTACGAGTTGATCAGATAGTAAATCAAATTCAATGTCTTAAAGAAACATTGGAAGAGTCAACAGTGGTGCAAAAGTTTTTGAGATCTCTACCAATGAGATATGATGCAAAGATTTCAGCAATCGAGGAGATGAAGAATTTAGCCAAGCTAAAGATGGATGAGCTTCATGGTATACTCACGGCATATGAGATGTGGATAGAACAATATAAAACCTTAAAGAGAGAAGTGGCTTTAAGACATCAAAGAAAGAGAAAGCTAAGATTTAAGAATCAAGTGATAGTTGAAGTGATGATGAAGATGACAATGGAGCACTTTTCATTCGCAAGCTAAAAAGAGGAACAGGAAAATATCAAGGAAAATTACCTTTTAAATGTTTTAATTGTGGAAAGATTGGACATTTTTCAGCTAGATTCCCAAATAAGGGTAATGATGATGAAGAAGAAAATCCTACATACAAGAATAATTTCAAAGGCAAATCTAAGAAGGGATTCGAGAAGAAGAGCTTGTATTTTAAGGAACCTAGCTTAGTCAAAGATAGTGGAGTCAGTGATTCAGAAGAAGAAGAGATTCTATTCATTGCCATACATGAAGATGATCAAGAAGAAAAAGAGGAGGAAGCTGAAGTGAATACAGAAAGAGAGCTCATTTATGCCTTAGAAGAGTTAGAAGTTGTTCAGAAGAAGAATCGAAGATTAAAGCACCAGATCGAGAAAAAAGAAAAGGAGTCAAAGGAAATTATTGATGATCTAACAACACACTTGGAAGAAGCCAAGAAGAATGAAGAAGATCTCACATCATAGTTGGAAATAGAAAGAAAATAATGTCAAAGGTATGTTATTGAAATTGCCTCTTTAAAAGAAGATATTGAGAAAGAAGTCAATGATAAAGTAGTTAGTGATTCAAATTTGAGGATAACACTAACATGCTGAATAAGATATTGGAAAGTCAAAAAGCAAATTCAGATAAGATAGGGATTAGTTTTGAAAAGAAAAAGAGCTATGCTAAAGCTCTTACAAAAGAGGAAACAAAAAGGGGAGAAGTGAAAAATACAAAGGACATTTCAAACAGAGAAGGCTGGAGAGAATAAAGCTATAGAAGACAATCAGGTTAGAGATATATAGACAGGTCTTATTTTTATTGTAATGGATATGGTCACAAGAAATTATAATGTAGAAAAAGAGCTAACAATTTCAGAAATAAGGAGAAGGAAAGTCAAGTAGAGTCAAGTAGAAGCCACAACTCTTTTGCTCCTCTATCAAGCTTTGATGAAGAGACCATAGTATGCTACAAGTTCAACAACTTCAGACACATAGCTCGGTATTGTAGAAGCATGTTTGAGTCAGTCAAGAAGGATCAGAGTTTCAAAGCTCCATTCATCAAGAAGAAGGATTAGAGTTTCAAAGCTCCATTCATCAAAGAGGTATAGACATGTTCATGGTAGAAGAAACAACCTGAAGATTCTATGATGGTTCAGACAGCTCTGCATGTAAGAGGTAAAGATCAGCCATGGTTAATTGATAGCGAATGTTTGAGGCATATGACATGAGATAAAATTAAGTTCATTACTCTAAAGAAGATCAATGGTGGTACAATGAGATTCAGAGATAAAACCACTGCTAGAATAGCTAGAAATGGTGCTTTGAGTTTGGATTATGGTAGAACTAAGACTAAGAATGTTTTATATGTAAAATATCTTAAGCATAATATATTAAGTGTTAGTCAAATATGTGATCAAGGATACACATTAAAGTTTCATAAAGAAGGTTGTGAGATTAGAAGAAAAGATTCAAATGAGTTAATTGTAGATGCTCAAAGGATAGAGAATAATGTGTATGTATTGTTAGATATCTTCTCAAAGGCATGATCAAAGGACAATTCAAAGATCTACGAGAGGAGTTTGGAGTAATTTCTATTACTTTCTACCATTGATGTTTAGCATCAATTGAGGCAGAGCTAAGTGTTAGCTCTGGGTAGGCCCTTTGCCATTGATGTTAAAGGGGGAGAATAAAAGGTATAAGTACAGGTGCAAAAATAGGTACAAGTTGCTATAGTAAGGGGAAGTTACTGTATGTTTTTAGATGATAGTATGTGTAGGTGACAGGATGTGGTAGATTCAAGATTGAGGTTGCCATCAATGACAAATGGGGAGATTGTTGGAAATATTGTCATTGATGTCAAAGGTCTAACATTATTGGTGATATAGGCCCCATTGCATTTAATGTTGTTTATTTTGGCTAATGTTAGTTAATATTTATTTAATATTAATGAATATATTTTTGGTTGCATATGAGACAAAAGAAGGGCCCATGGAGAAGTCAAAGAGCCATAGGGTAAAGACAAAAGAAGGATGGGACACATTTTCCCATGAAGAGTCATCTTGGGGAATTTTAAGAGTCACCAAGTGAAGACAAAAGAGGAAGGGCACAATTTCTCATGAAGGGACACTTTGAGGAATACAAAAAGTCACCGAGATAAGGACAAAAGTGGGAAGGACGTTTCTAGTCATGAAGGGTCACCACATGACTTTTCAAAGGCAAGAATATGAAGGGTCATACAAGTTTGGAGCCATTTTCCATGAGGATTGAAGGGTCACAAAGGGGGAAGGCCAAATGTCATTTGGAAAGCTATAAATAAAGGCTTGAGAAGCCATTTGTAATATAAGAGAGATAGAGGTTGATTTGATATTGTAATATCTAGCTTAGAAGAGCAATTGTGAGAGATGAATATGATTTATATTTGTTATATCTAGCTTAAAAGAGCAAAGGTGAGAGAGAGGAAAGAGATGTTGTAATTAACTATCATTTGTTGAGATAATAGCATTGAGAGATAGATGTGTGGTATACACAAAGGGGTTGGTGCTCCTATGGGTTGGTGCTCACGAATTGTTACTAGGTTGGTGCTTGGCAAAGGGGTTGGTGCTTCTGTGGGTTGGTGCTCCTATGGGTTGGTGCTCATGAATTTTTGCTAGGTTGGTACTCAGCAAAGGGGTTGGTGCTCATGTGGGTTGGTGCTCCTATGGGTTGGTGCTCATGAATTGTTACTAGGTTGGTGATCATCAAAGGGGATGGTGCTCTTGTAGGTTGGTGCTCAACAAAGGGGTTGGTTCTCTTGTGGGTTGGTGCTCACTAATAGTTGCTGGGTTGGTGCTCAGCAAAGGGGTTGGTGCTCCTGCAAGTTGGTTCTTTCGAATATTATGTGGGTTGGTGCTCATTCATATGCTTGAGATTTGTCTCTGTGGTTTTTCCCACATTGGGTTTCCATGTTATATCTGGTGTTTCTCTCTATCTTATGTTGTGTTTATTGTTTAACTTTTATTGCATATCTTGAATGTTTGATTAAGTGGAATTTGGTTAAGGGAAAGCTTTATAAGATATATGATATACTGATTCACCCCCCCTCTTAGTATATCTCATGCTTAACAGAAGTGTGATGGATGAGATGGAAGTCTTCAAATACTACCTTTGTCTAGAGACCAAAAGCTCCTAGTGGTTAAAAGAGAGTGATGTAAGAGGATGGGGTGACCAAAAATTACAAAGAAACAAAGTCTCTTTAGAGAATAATCTAACAAATATGAAGAAGAGTGATGGGATCAAATACTTTGTCTACTATCAAAAATAAAATTTGATGGTTGCTAGATGACAAAGGTATCTGATAAGGATAAGGATAAATGATGGGTGATACTTTAAAGTCATATAAGACTATGTATATTGATAATATCTAGTAAAGAGGATGTAGAAAGTGACAAATGATAATCCAAAAAATATGGGTGACCACTAGAATCTTGATTTCAAGATAGAATGTAGTATATAAAGGGAAGGATATGGGTGGAGGATGAGACATTTGTGATATATAGTGTGAAAAATAAGACATGTATTAGGTGGATATGTGATGAATGTAGCTTGGACAAGAATGACAATCAATAAAGAGTAATTATACACAAGTGGATGTTAGAAAAATGAATATGGACAAACTAGTTGCCAAAGAAATATATAAGAGGGAGAATGATATTTATAATTTTTTATGGTATGGGTGAAGTGAAGTAGATAGTAACTAGATGCTAATAAAAGATGTGATGGGGATGGATACGATAGGATGAATATTAGCTATAGGTAGTACTTTGGAGATGGTGGACGGTTTTGTGTATAAGGGATAATTTATATACAATATGGTGTGGAAAGGATATGAGGAAAAGATATACAAATGGATATGGGACAAGATGGTATACACAAACTAGCTTACAAAATAAAGATGTGAAAGGGGTTATTAATATATGAAGGTATTATAATATGGATATAAATGGGGTGGATAAGGGATAGTAGGTGTAGAAGAGGGATGATAATTTTAGGATGTGGATGCTATGGGTGAATATGATATGAAAAAAATATAGTGGTCCAAGGTGATATGAAATGGATATGAATCAAGAGGGTGGGTACTATATGGATACTAGGTGTAAAACAAGAAATGTCAAATTAAAGGTGAATGACTAATATATAGATGGATAATATGAATACTAGGATGGGGTATGATGATGGTAATATGATAATATGATGTGTTTTATCCTAGAGGTATCTAAGGTAACACACAAAATATATGGGTATAGCTGACTCAACTCATAAATAATACGAGTCTAGACACAACACTCAAATAACATACACAAGTATAATCCTAAATTATTCAACTATTATGGGTATGTAAATTGATGCTCACATCATCCAATGGCTTCATAGATGAGGCTTTAGGATGGTGACCCATTACGGTATCGACCAAACCCTCTCAACCCTGCTCATACTTGATGGATACTTTAGAGTTGATATTGAATCCTATAGTGGTACACCTATTATGACCAAAGGATCCTAATATAGGTATACACAAAAGGTTATAGGTGTATCCCCTATATACATAGAGGTAATTTGGGGCCCAATTCCATGTCGGATGTTGTCTAACCATCTTGTATCTTGAAGCCAATCATGCCTCACTCCATGGAACCCTTTATGGGGAATTATACTTAGATGCACAATGATATCTCTCCTAATTTTTAGACTCCAGTAGAACATAGAGTTCGGTTAGTGTGTGTTGATGAAATCCATGTCATCAAATCCTATATACTAATCCCATGTGTGGGGATGAATTCCACATCACATTCTATCCTAGAGGGGGATTACCAAATAAGCAAAACATAATATAATTAATTAACTGATTAATTACCTACATGTGAGGGGCATGATACAATGATTATTTATAAGTCTACACACACACACGCATATACAAGGAATGATTTTTGCAACAAAGATATATATAATAAAACTATAATGATATAACAAATATATAATGAAAACTAGGAAAAATACTAAAGGTACCCCTCCCTGCAACCACAAAGGTCAGAATTCCAATTGGGGTGCCTAAGTCTTCAAGGGTCCTGCACTAAAAAGGGTTAGTAGTTTAGGTTCTTACAAAACTGTAAGTCCTTGAAAAAATACAAATGCATAGAGAAAAACTATAACTAAAATATACAAATTTGTAACTAGAAAGACAAAATCTTAAGTCACAAGTCATGACTTTATAGAAGGTTTGTAAACCGTTACAGTTATCTGATAAAATTGTAACTATTTAACAAAATCTTTACTCAAATAAAAAAATTGAAACTATCAAAATAATGCAATATATGATATTTTAGTCAATAATTATTTTTTTAAATGTATCCCTAAGTGATAATAAGGTAATTTTATAGACCATATTAGATTAGCTACAAGGCAGACAAATACATAACAATGATATTATACAATTTTATGATAGACTTATAAATATATTCCTATGCTATTAAACAAAATGATCAAAATTGTTATAGTCCTAAGAAATGGTTAAAATATTTATTAAAAATAAAAAATTTCTTTGATCTAAGAACCTTATAACTTCACTCCTAAAATATGATATTCTTTTGTTGATGATGCATAAAATAAATAGGTCAAAATTTTACTAGTTTTAGGAAAGAAGAAAAAATCACAACTATCAACGACAATACCATAATTACCAAAGCAATATTGTAACTGAGGGAGTCACAATTTTGTAGGTGTACCAACAACTAGATGGTAGGTAAATCCCTTCTTTATCCTATACACAAAAATATGAAACAAACAACAAGATATATATAGAGGGGGTGTTAGTAAGAAATAGATGACATAATTACCCCTAACTAATATGTTTGATAATATCATAATTGCAACCTATAATACCATGATTAGTAATCTAAAGTCATAATTTACAAAGTCATGGTTTTATTGTGGATGTATCCAATGGTTAGATATTAGGTGAATCTCTTTCCTATCCTAAACATAGAAACAACACAATAGATAAAATGTCTACAAAAAGGGAGGGTTAGTAGAAACAAACCATAAAACCTGACCCTAACTATTAGGTTTGACAAAGTCATAACTATAACCTATAATACCATGATTACTAGGAAAAACTTGCAACTATCAAAGTTGTAGTTTTGTCAAAATTTAAAACCCTATAAAAACCCTAATTTTTAGTAATTAAATGATAAAATCACTATTGGTATTCACAAAGTTATTATTACAATATCACTAATACCAGTACAAAGTCATGATTCACTTATGCATGTCAAAAATTGAGAATTTGGCTTTAGATTTATGTCTAGTTTGTCTTGAAATCATTTAAATCACTTTTAAAAATGCTATTAGGTTATCTAAGGGAGGTTAGTCTCACCATGGTTGCTAAAATGTGCACCAGATTTTAGATTTAAGAAATATTACTAAACTTAGTAATAAAAACCTAAAACTCAATGATACCAATAGGAATGGATAAAAGAGGCAAATTAGAATAATAAAGACATTCTCACCATCATTTGTAACTCCTTATGACTCCACTCTAATATTTTCAATGAGATTATTTGATGTCCAAAGCTTGAATTATTGGATTACTTGTTATGTCTTGATAATGGCTTCCAATGGTTGTGTAAAATGGATAATGACTTGGATGGGTGCTAAAGTGCTTCTATGGCTGCAATGATAATGGCAAGATGATGGATTTATGTCTTTCTAGTTAGCTTGGACATGGCCCAAGCATAGCCTTTTATAGGATAATGCAAGGAATTTTAGGGAAATTTAATTTTTTTTAGAAGTCTCTAGTTTAGAGACTTTTAGAATTTGGAGGAGCTTCCCTAGTTCTAGATGATTCTTAATTAGTTTATGGGATAATTAGGGGATTAAATGGGAGTTAGTGAGGTTTAGGATTCATATGGATGTAGGAATGGATAGGGTGGTAGGGTATCTAGGGTGGTAGTTGAATAAATATGAATTTTAAATTTGTTAGTTGGCTTAAGGAATATGTTAATAGGTAATAGGCTCTATTAGAGGTTTATTGGGGTGATGAATTAGTTTTAGGATGGGTTAAAGGTTAATGGGATATATAAATGGGATGTGGGTTATTAAGCCATTGATTAGTTTGTCTAGAAAATATAGGAATTAGACTTAATTAGTGAAAATTCATGGAATTAGTATAATTAGTGGGATGAGCATAATTTAGTGCATACACCCATACCTATCACTTCAATGATTTTATATAGATCAAAACCATAATGATTATCTCAACACTCATCAAGGTAGAGATCAGCTATGCCATCAACAGGTGTCAAATATTCTTGGTCATTAGGATGGTTTTCCTCTTCATTAATAGTGAAGTTCATGTTTGATATGTTAGGTACATAGGGCTCCACATGAAATTTATCCAAATTTTAAGACTTGATAGAAACAATAGCACCATACCTAGTACTAAATGCCATATAGGACCAATCTGAATTCAAGTACCTTCCAATCTTATGAGTAAAGTTAGTTGACAATTAAAGGGAAAAATGAGGTGGCACATCCAAAACCACAACATATTGAGAGATAGAGAAGGTAGGAGAAGCATGAATGATGAGTTACAAACCTTTGATGATGCCAATTGTTTTGGTAGCTAGTCTATCTATTTGTAAGACCCCTTTGGATTGTGACTCATATTTCAAATTCAACTTATTAGTTACTTATTTGGGCATGAATGATTTGTTTTATCCACTATCCATCAAAAAATTATGGACCAATGAGTCTTCAATGATGATAGATAGGTAAAATAGAGGATCTTTATCTCTTTTTTCAATTTTGGTTGGTTACACATCCTTATTATTTAATTCATTTGTAAAAACTACCCCTCTTTCACTAGGCTACATAGGTGTTGCATTGATCTTGGAGATCTCATTTTGGAGCAGGTCTCTTTATCTAGGAATGGAAAATGTATCCAAAATTGGGATGCTTACATGTACCTTATTCATTTGCTCAACAATATTCATAGGGAAGTTTCCAACCTTGTCATGTCCTCTAGAAGCTATAACACTACCAATACCTTGTGTCACTTGATGCATAGGGGGAGGCATAGAAGGAGCTTTAGCATTTTCAAATCTCTAATTTACCTAAGGCTTAGGGATTGTATTTGACAAAATTAGTCCTTTATATGATTGAGAGTTCATATTTTTACAACCACTTGTCCCTTTTACTTCTTCAACCTCTCCCCTGTTTGACCTTGTATGTAAAGCTATAGAATTTGATCCTATGTCCAAGTTCCCTTGGTAGTTGACTACACATGATTCCTCTTAATAGTATTTAATTAACGTAAAATTTTATTGAGGATCATATCCATTGATTTCTCCTCCACTAGGCATCTCTTATTGAGCCACAATAGGCATTATTTCCCATTGTTCCATATAGGCTTGATTGAATGTCTTATTTGCATAAGTGGAAGGGTCATGAGGCTGATCCCATGAAGGCTACTCTCTATGATCTTTTAAAATATTATTTTAGATAGTTACTAGTACTTTTCAATTAGAAAGAAGATTATGATTTTAACCATTGTGTTGCTTCACTTGAATTAGCTACCCTTGTCCTTGATAGTCTTATTGAAAAGGTGATCTAAGAGATTGATAAGACTGATAGGGTTGATAAAGACCTTGAAGATACCTCCATTGTTGCTATTTTTGTTTCCTATTAATATTTTGATTCTCTTCTCTAAGAGACTTGATTATATCTTCATCTCTTATCTTGTTTGGCTGATTAGAGGCATCTTACTTATGCTTGGGTGTGGGAATGGGAGTAATAGTGATTATAGAAGTTTGGACATAAGGAAATAGAGGAATGGATGGTCTAGGATCTATCTTCATATTCTATATAAATAAATTATCATCCCTTATAATAGTCTCATATGCATTGGGTAAAGTATTCCCTCCCATTGATTGAATCATCATGGATATGTCACTATTGAATGCTTTGAGATAGTAAAGAAATGAATGATGTGCAGTAGGCCTTACTAGGATTAGGATCCTATCCCATGTATTTTAAAATTTTGTATTGAATTATTGTATGGCCTCTTGAGGTATTCTCTTTATGGTAGTTAGTTTCTTAGTTAAAGATAAATGATCATATTTGTATTCAAAACTCTTCCTCAAAGAGTCACCCAATTCGTACATGTAGTGATAGAGTTAGGATCCAAAGTACCATACCAATAAAGGGCCTTCCCTTTGAAATAAAAAACGAACTTGATGGCAACATTATATTCATTGATATTATGTATCTTAAAAATTTTGTCAATGTTTCTTATGTGTTCAATAGGAGTAATGGTAGTTTATCCCATGTATGAAAACACACTTTTGAGGTGTGACATAGAAATGTCATCATAGTGATCAACTGCTAAAATAATATGGAAACTTAAAGAAACAAATGTTAGTTTCTTTGGGATTACCATCTTGCAAATTAGACCCAAGAAGACTCTCCTAATAGGTATGTGAGCAACAAAAGATTTCCTTGAATGTGGATGGGTGTTAGCAAACCTATTTGATCTAAATAAATAGTAAGGAAGCTCCTAAAATTCACATGGAATTCCTTTAATAGAATGTCTTATCCTTAACTTAGATATAAAAATGAACCACTAGTCTGTAATCTAGAGCCAATGATTATTGGAATCACCAGATACTATATGAAGGAAGCTTTACAACATTATATTTATCCAAACCAACATCCTTATTTGATAATTTATTGGACCATACGGTCCCACTGGGTGTGCCAAAACTATTATCAATTAAAATTTCACCCTAAAGAAGGTTACTGGAACCTCCTTAAATTTTTAATCACATTGAAACATCTCATATGTTGTGGGTGACAGTTCTTAAATGTGTTAGAAATATTGTCATTAATGTCAAAGGTCTAGCATTGGTGATAAAGTCCCCATAGAATTTATTGTCTAAAAGTGTTTTTAATGTTTATATTTTGGTTAAAATATGTTGATATTTATTTAATATTAATGAATATATTTTTGGTTACATAAAAGTCAAAAGAGGGCCCATGGAGAAGTCAAAGAGTTATGGGATAAAGACAAAAGAGGAATGGGATGCATTTTCCCATGAAGAGTCATCTTAAGGAATTCCAAGAGTCACCATGTAAATACAAAAGAGGGTATGGTTTGTTTTTCCATGAAGAGTCACCTTAAGGAATTTAAAAGTTCACCAAGATAAAGACAAAAGAGGAAAAGATGCATTTTCTTATGAAGGGTCACCATGTGAATTTTTAAATACAAGGATTAAAAGGGTCCTGCAAGTTTGACACAATGTTCCATAAGGAGTGAAGAGTCATATAGGGTGAATTCCAAAGGTCATTTAGAAATCTATAAATAAAGGTTTGGGAAGCCATTTATAATATACAAGAGAGTGTAGGGTTTTTAATTATTTTATATAAGAAAAGAGGAGAGAATAGAAAGAGATATTGTAGAGTTATAACATTTGTTGAGAAATCAACATTGAGATATAGTTGTGTTTTATACACAAGAGGGGTTGGTGCTCTTGTGGGTTGATTCTCATAAATCTTTGCAAGGGGTTGGTGCTCTTATGGGTTAATACTCATAAATTGTTGTTGTGTTGATGCTTGAAAAAGGGATTGGAGATCCTAAAAGTTGGTGCTCGTGAACTTTGTAATTTGAGTTGGTATTCATTCATATACTTGAGTTTGTTCTCTATGGTTTTTCACACTTTGGGTTTCCATGTAAAAATTTGGTCTCTCTCTCTCTTGTGTGGTGCATGTTATTATTTCATTTTTATTATATATATTGAATGTATGGTTAGGTGGAGTTTAATTAAGTAAAAAATTTATAAGAAATTTAATATACTATTTCAACCCCCCTCTCAGTATATCCCATGCTTAACAATTGGTATCAGAGTAGGTTCCTTTGGAAAGAGTTTTATATCTTGAAGGTAGATCAGGGAAAACATGATGGCTAGATCACATGAATATTTTTATACAAATAAGGAACCTTTATTTTATGGGAAAAATTATTATTTTTGGAGCATAAGGATGAGGACTTATTTGATGTCTCTTGGATCTGACATTTGGCAAAAAGTTGTGGAGGAATATGAAGATCCACAGATACTTGTGACTATTCTGATAGAAAAGAAGGCAAGTGAAAATAATGATAAAGATTTAAATGATATTTTATGTGGTTTATGTGAATCAAAATTTGTTAAAGTTATGAAATACAAATCTACTCATGAGACTTGGGTAAAGCTTGAAAATATTTACAAAAGTGATGGAAAAGTTCAGCCAGCTATGCTCTAGACTTTTAGAAGATAGTTTGAGAGTTTGAAAATGGAAGAGGAAGAAAATATAGTGAGTTATATTTTATAGCTTGATCAAATAGTTAATCATATTCAATGCCTTGGAGAAAATTTAGAAGAATCAATAGTTGTACAAAAGGTTTTGATATCTCTAACAATGAGATATGATGTAAAAGTTTTGGCAATCGAGGAGATGAAGGATCTAACCAAGCTAAAGATGGATGAACTACATGGTATTCTTATGACATATGAGATGTGGACTAAATAAGAGAAAACCTCAAAGAGAGAAGTTTATTTCAAGACATCAAATAAAGACAAGGCTAAGATTCAAGAATCAAGTGACAACTCTAGTGATGATGAAGATGACAATGGAACTTTATTCATCCACAAGCTGAAAAAGGACATAGGTAAATATCAAGGAAAATTACCTTTTAAATGTTTTAATTATGGAAAGATTAGAAATTTTATAGTTAAGTGCCTAGATAAGAGTAATGGTGGCAATGAATAAGGAAGGTTTACATACAAAAATAATTTCAAAGGAAAATTCAAAAAAGGATTCAATAAGAAGAGTTTATACTCTAAAGATCCTAGCTCATCCAAAGATAGTGGAGTCAGTGATTCAGATGAAGAAGAGAGTTTATTCATGACCATACATGAAGATGCCTCTATAAGAAAAAGTATAGATGATCAACAAGAAGAACAAGATGGATTTGAAGTGAATATGGAAGGAAAACTCATTTGTATCTTAGATTAATTACAAGCTCTTGAGAAGAATAGTCATAGATTGAAGTAACAAATTTAGAAAAATAAAAAGGAGTCAAAAGAAATTATTGAAGATATACAAGAACACATTGAAGAATCCAAAAATACTAAAGAAGATATAACATATAAGTTACAAAAAGTAAGTGAAGAATGTGAAAGGTATGTTGTTGAAATTACCTCTTTAAAAAAAGATCTTGAGAAACCAAATAAAATAGCCAATGATAGAACAACCAATGATTCAAAATTTGAGAATAACACTAATATGTTGAATAAGATATTGGAAAGTCAAAGATCAATGCCAAATAAGATAGGTATCAGATTTGAAAAAGAGAAAGGGGAGGCCATAGATAAGGTTAACATAGAAAAAGGAAAGAGCTATGTTGAAGCTCTTACAAAAGAGGAAATGAAAAAGGAAGAAGTTAATAATACAAAGGACATCTCAAACAAAGGCAGCTAGAAGGAATAGAGCTACAAAAGGCAATCAGGTCAGAGATACACAAATAGGTTCTATTTTTATGGTTACTATTTTTATTGTAATGATATGGTCATAAGAAAATATAATGTTAGAAAAGGGATACAAATTTTAGAAACAAGAAGGAAACTCATGTAGAGTCAAGCAGAAGCCACAACTCTTTTGCTCCTCTATCAGGATTTAATGAAGAGGCCATAATATGTTATAAGTGTAATAACTTTGGACACATAGCCTAGTATTTTAGAAGCATGTTCAAGTTAGTAAAGAAGGACTAGAGTTTCAAGGCTCCATTCATCGAGAAGAAATTTCATACAGGTTCATGCAGAAGAAACAACCTAAAAAGTCTATGTTGGTCTAGACAAATTTGCATGTAAAAAATGAAGAAAATCCATGGTTCAATAACAATGGATGTTTGAGGCACATGATAGGAGATATGAGCAAGTTGATAACCTTGAAGAAGATCAATGGTGTAATAGTGAAATTTGGAGATAAGACTACTACCAAAATTACCAAAAAAGGTACACTAATTTTGGATAATGGTAGAACTAAGACTAAAAATGTTTTGTATGTAGAATGTCTTAAGCATAATATTTTGATTGTAAATCAAATGTGTGATCAGGGACACACACTAAATTTTTATTTAGAAGGTTATGAAATTAGGAGAAAAGATTTAGATGTGTTGATTACAGATGCTGAGAAAACATACAACAATTTGTATATGTTATCAGATATCAAAGGTCAAATATATTGCTTGAGTCAAGTTGTCTATGGCATAGGAGAATGGGACACATAAATTTTGACAATCTTGTCAACATCAATAAGAAACAAGTAGTTAGAGATATTCCAAATATTACAAAGCCCTCCAACACACTTTGTGAACCATGTCAACATGAGAAACAAGTCAAAAGATGGTTCAAAACAAAATAATATTCAACCAATAAAATGTTAGAGCTTGTTCACACTAATTTGTGTGGACCTATGAGAACTCAATGTACTCAAGGTGAGAAATATTTCTTATTTCTTATTGATGATTTTACACGTTTGACTTGGGTGATATTTTTGAAGAAAAAATTAGAAGCTTTTAGAAACTTCAAAGCATTCAAGGCTTTTATTGAGAATGAAACTAATTTGAAGATTAAGTGCTTGAGATCAGATCAAGGAGGATAATTCATGTCAGATGAGTTTATTGAGTATTTTTAAGACCATGGGATAAAGAGACATTATCTAGTAGCCAAAACTACACAGTTGAATGAAGTAGTTAACCAAGAAAATAGAACAATTTAGGAGATGGTGAGGATAGTTATAAATGAATCCAAGATCTAGATAAATATTGGAGAGAGGTAGTTGGTACAATAGTGCATATTTATAATAGATCATTATTGAAAGTCAATAGTGACAAGACTCCCTAGGATCTATGAAAAGACAAACTAGCTATAGTTGATTACTTTAGAGTTTTTGGTAGCAGATGCTTTAGAAAGAGAATCAATGAAAAATTGGGTAAGTTTTATTCTATAACAGATGAAGGTATATTTCTTGGATATTCTAGCAAAAGTAAAGATTATAAATTTTATAAAATAAGAACCAAGAATATTATTGAAAGTACAAGTGTTAGGATAGATCAAGATGTAGCACAAAGATCTAGTGATCCAGTGGACACTCCTAAAATTATTGAAAAAAAAGATTTTGAAGATTTAGATGAAGATGAGAAGGAGAAGAAAAAGGACACCAAGACCCCATCCAAATATGTTTAAATAAATCATAATAAGAGTGACATCATTGGGAACATAAATGAAGGAGTTCACACTAGAAGGATGATGGTAAGTGAATTTGAGCAAGTAAATTTTTCTTTGTTATCCAAAATTTAGCCTAGAAACTTTTCAGAAGCTAGACATGATGAGCATTGGGTTAAGGCAATAGATGAAGAATTAAATCAGATAAAAAAGAATGATACTTGGGAATTGGTGCCTAGCCCAAAAGGTCAAAATATGATAGGAACAAAATGGCTATACATAAATAAGTTGAATGAAGATGGTGAAGTTACTAGGAATAAAGCAAGGTTAGTATATAAAGGATATGCTCAGATTGAGGGTATAGATTTTGAAAAAACTTTTGCATCAGTGGTTGGGCTAGAGGCTATTAGAATATTTATTGCATATTAAGGGTTTAAAATTTTCAAAGTGTTTTAAATGGATGTCAATTCTACCTTCTTGAATAGGAATCTTGAAGAGGAGGTCTACATTAAGCAACCTATGGGATTTATTCTCTCAAATGATAGTAGCCATGTATGCAGATTTAAGAAAGCACTATATGGATTGAAACAAGCTCCTAAAACTTGTATGTAAGACTTGATAAGTACCTACAAGATCAAGGTTTCAAGAGAGGTTTTGTCGACAGTAATATCTACATCAAAATAAAAGGAGAGCATCAATTGATTGTTGTGGTATATGTTGATGACATAATTTTTGGAGGAAACATTGAAAATATGACAATTTTTTTTTGATAATATGAAAAAAGAATTTTAGATGTCTATTCTTGGATAATTATCATTTTTCTTAGGGTTTCAAATAATTTAGTTAGATAAAGGAATTTTCATATCTCAAAGTAAGTATGCCAAGAAAATGTTGAAAAAAATTGGTTCTGAGGATTGTGCACCAATTGGAACACCAATGAGTATAGGGGAAAAGGTGAGTAAGGATGAAAATTCGCCTATTATAGATTAATATTTGTATAGATATATTATTGGTGGTATTTTATATTTGATAACATCAAGGTCAAACATCATGCATGTAGTAGGCATGATTATGAGATATCAGACACCCCAAATGAGAGTCATGTTCAGTTGGTGAAGAGAATATTCAAATATGTTAAGGGGACATTGGATTATAGATTATGGCATCCCATAGGTAGATATTTCACTTTGGTTACTTATACAAATTCATATTGGGTAGGTTTCTTGGATGAAATAAATAGTACAAGTGGAGGAGCTTTCTTCTTTGGTGATAGCTTGGTATCATGGATAATCAAAAAGTAGTATTTAGTATCACTTTCTATAGCTAAACTAGAATATACTTAGTGATAATGTGTTGTACTCAAGTGATTTGGATGAAGAAAACTTTGGAAGATATCAAATAAAAATATGATGAACCTATTTCTATTTTTTTGTGACAACACAAGTGCTATTAATATTTCTAAGAATTCATTGATGCATTCAAGAACAAAACGTATTCCTATCAGATATCACTTTTTGAGAGAGCAAGTTGTAGATCAATAGGTTAAGATGGAATATATCAATACTACAGAACATATTTTAGATATTTTCATAAAGGCACCACCAAAAGACACATTCGAGTATGTGTAGGAGAAGTTGGGAGTAATTTCTTTTACTTCCTGCCATTGAGGATCAACATCAGTTAAGGAGGAGCTAAGTGTTAGTTCTAGGATAGACCCTTTACCATTGATATCAAAGGGGGAGAAGAACATAAATAGGTATAGTAAATAGGTACAAGAATAGGGATAAGGAACAAGTGTAGAAATAAGTACAAAAATAGGTATAGGGAACAAGTACAGGATGCTACAATAAGGGGGAATTACTATATGTTTTTTAGATGGTAGTATGTACAAATTGGCATGTGTAGTATAGGTTTTAGGATGTGGTAGTTTTAGTTTGAGGTTGCCATCAATGACAAAGGGGGAGATTGTTGGAAATATTGTCATTGATGTCAAAGGTCTCTCATTGGTGATGAAGGCCCCATAGCATTTATTGTCTAAAGGTGTTTTTAATTTTCATATTTTGGCTAAAATGTGTTGATATTTATTTAATATTAACTAATATATTTTTGGTTGCATAAAAGTAAAAAGGGGGCCCATGGAGAAGTAAAAGAGTCATGGGGTAAAGAAAAACAAGGAATGGGATGCATTTTCCCATGAAGATACATCTTGAGGAATTCTAAGAGTCACCAAGTAAAGACAAAAGAGGGTATGTCACATTTTTCCATGAAGAGTCACCTTAAAAAATTTGAAAGTTCACCAAGATAAAGACAAAAGAGGAAAGGATGCATTTTATTATGAAGGGTCACCATATGACTTTTCAAATACAAGGATCCAAAGGGTCATGTAAGTTTGGTGCCATTTTACATGAGGAGTGAAGAGTCATAAAGGGTAAATGCCAAAGGTCATTTGGAAATCTATAAATAAAGGCTCAGGAAGCCATTTGTAATATGCAAGAGAGTGCATGGTTTGTAATTGTTTTATATAAGAAAAGAGAAGAGAATAGAAAGAGATGTTCTAGAATTCTATCATTTTTTGAGAAAACAACATTGAGAGATAGTTGTGTTTTATACATAAGAGGGGTTGGTGCTCTTGTGGGTTGGTGCTCACAAATATTTTCTAAGGGTTGGTCTCATAAATAGTTGTTGTGTTGGTTCTCACTAAAGGGGTTGGTGATTCTACAAGTTGGTGATCATTCATATACTTGAGATTGTTCTTTATGGTTTTTCACACTTTGGGTTTCCACGTAAAAATCTGCTCTCTCTCTCTCTCTCTCTCTCTCTCTCTCTCTCTCTCTCTCTCTCTCTCTCTCTCTCTCTCTCTCTCTCTCTCTCTCTCTCTCTCTCTCTCTCTCTCTCTCTCTCTCTCTCTCTCTCTCTCTCTCGTGTGGTACATGTTATTGTTTTAATTTTATTACATATCTTGAATGTATGATTAAGTAAAAGATTTATAATATATATGATATACTGATTCACCCCCCTCTCAATATATCTCATGCTTAATAAAATATGAGTTGCTAGATTATGGGCTAGCTCCCATGCATAAAACCTACACTATGGAAGACAACTTACAAAATTGATCTCAAAACCTAAGGTTCTCCTAATAAAAGTGTTACAACCTAAAGGTAGAATGTAATGTATTATTAAAGGTAGATGAATATTAGGTCTTATAATAGACACTAGTAGTATTAATCACACTTAAAGACACATAAAGTAACTAGTTACACATCATGTGACCTGCTAGAAGGCATATTGTTCATACAAAGCATGAAAGAGATAGATGAATGTAAGGAAATAAAACTATCACTTATCACTAAAAAAAAAAACTTAACAAACTTATGAAATAATTTTAGAAACTAAAATTATCTTGAAATCCTTATTCTAGAGGAAAAATTGGTATTTAATTCAGCAGGGCTCCACCATACCAATATGGATGATTTGCGATGCCAAAAGGGGAAAAAACACACACACACACACACACACACACACATGAGGAAGAGAGAGATAATGGCATGGAATAAGGATATTTCCAAGTGTATAAAATATTTACAAATAATAATCGAGTTATATAACAGTTTTGATAGGTCTCTAAAGACGTGTGTTGACCAAATTTGACTTTTTAATCAAATTGGGTAACCTATAGGTAAAAACATGATTTTTTAGGTCTATATTGGGTGTAAAATGAGTGTTATGGGGTGTATTATAGTTCAATTGATGTCAAAAAATGTTATATTGGCTTTGTTCAATTAGTTTTTATGTCCATTTATCATTTTTTGGGTCATTTTGAGGTCAAAAAGGGTGCATTTAATGATTTATATGGGTTTATTTGGAAATATGAACGTCCAAATTGGTGATTTCATGTGACATATGTCCTAATAAGTCTTAACCCCACTATTTTCAATTGAAATTTGTAGGTTCATCAGAAGAAAAGTTAGTTTTCTTAAAGAAAAGGAAGAGTTTGACACTTATATAGCCTCTTTCAGAAGTGTGCCACTTATAAAAGGTTGAAATGTGACTATTCAACTTCCCCATGCTTGCTTTGATTTGGAGGTTTCATTTTTAATCCAAAACCATTCTACTCCCTTTTCACCCTTATTGTCAAACAAAAGTAACTTACAAGTTTTTGCTTGGTACATACAACTCATGAGGTTTCAGCTCAAACACCTTGGGGAGGTTGTATTAAAATCAAATAATTTAATTTTAATTTAATTATAATGAATATTTATCGATCTTGCTTTATGAACCATTGCAAACAAGTTGACTATGCAAATATACTAGTGAATCTATGAACCCTATAGGTTTTACCTTAGTTTAAGAATCTACAGATAATCCACTTGCTAATTTTGGTTATATATGATCTTGGATATGTTCCCTCATGTCTCCCATTCTTTGTTTCATGTTTTGTGTTGTTTTAATGAGCAATATAACCCACTTTATAGGAGGGTGCCACCATGAGCAATTTTAGTTAGTTTTCCACTTGTAGGAGTTTGAATTTCATATAGAGGCTTTCATGTGAATAGGATATGATGTCTTACCATGTCTTAAATCCATATTTAATTCTTCCTTTCAATTATTTACCTCATAATTCCATGTTTGGATCAAGTTGTTAGTCTTGCTAGGCTCATAGCCAACTTTTTGTTCATTCTCAGTTGCAGTCACAAGGAATCAAGTGTGTGGAGCATGCTTAACATGTTAATGAAAGTGTATTTGAGGTATCAAATTGTTTAAGTTTTTTTTGGAGAAGGAAAAAAACAATTATTAATCTTCAAAGAGTTTTTAGAGGGATATCATAGTCATATGTAGCATACCTTCACCAATTATGCCATTAAAACATATCTTACATGTGCTTCTAAATGGAAAAATCATGTTGGAAGAAAGTTTTATAAATGATAAATATCTTTGAAAATATAAATAAAATATTTTGAGTCATTTAAATAGGACTAATTCTCAGTTTAAGGTCAATATAACATTCATTGCATGTTACCCTCACATACTGCCTGAATATGCAAATAACCACCTACATGTGGTATCACTGAGAGCAAGATGGTCATTTTTAGGTGATTAGAATTGAGTATCAGACCAAATATGAGGTAATATCATGAGTTTAACTATAATATACCTATTTAAATGTTTCAAGTTTTCAAATTGGAGCTGATATCACTTCAAATGCTCAAAGGACTATGCTCTAGGAAGTTGTCCCTAAAATTGCAAAATAAAGCTCCTTAGGTTTTTTTTTAATGTTTTGTGATAGAGTTCCAAATGTCCTTCATGCCTCTAAATGTGTCCATATTTTATTATATAATAATTTAAAATACTATGTAAATTTGGAATGGAAGAGAGCTAATGGAGGTTGGTTGTTTAGGTTCCTAAAATTGCCTCCAAAACACTCTAATCCTACAATAACATCTACAGGCCTGAAGATGTAGATGGTCTTTTTTCACTTTAAGGAAGTAATATTAAACAAATTTTCATGGAAATTATGGATTGAACTGATGAAAGGTTTCACCAATGTCTTGAAGGTAAATAGGAAGGGATTGAAACACCCTCATAGCCCCTATAACTATCTACAGGGCCCATATTCACCATATAAAGCTTATAAGCTAGTTGTAGGGTTGTCAAAGGGATTGAGTTTGATAACATTGGTATATACCCTTTTTAAAAGAATGAAGTGAGTTAATATATTCATAATATAGTGTGAAGGGATTAAATTAGTACATTATGCATTTAGATAAAGTCTAAAGCATGCACAAATGTAACCTACAACAGACTTTAAAAGGCATATGTCTCAACTAGGTAGACATTGATAAATTTTGGGGTTTCAAAATGATGGAGAAGATCCAAAAAAAGTAAGACATATTCCATTAATATATCATCATGGGAAATGTAAAATATATTTCTAGACATATTTTCAAGGTTTAAATTCTCCAAAATGCACCTACAGGGGTTTTCTTGAGAAAAGAAACACAGTCAATTATGATTGTGGGGTGACAATGAGTTGAGAAAAATACCTTGTTTATTAGTATGATCCAAGCATGAATTAAATACAAACACTCTAAAATTAAATAATATGGTTTAAATAGGTCTAATTTAATGCTTCAAATCTAACCTCAATCCATGAATGCAGATATAGTTAGGGTTACACATATAGTTTGAGAATTCAAGAGTATGAGGGGTCTATAAAAGTTTGAATTAAGGAATAGGTGATAATAAAATTCCATAAGTATCATGAGAATATATATCAGGCATTGATAATATAAAATCATAGAGGAAAAGGGTTCTCATAACATAACACACAGTCCATGTAGTAAACAATGTGCACACAGTCTCTTAAGGGGTCTATTTTAGTTTTTTGAAGATTTGGAAGGTCAAATTACCTTAAAAAGAGATACATATTTGTGTATATCATATTAATGAATTTTATTATCCATTATAATAATAATTTTTATTTTAAAAATAGGGTAAGACCCTATGTTTTATCTCAGATAGAGGGTACTCCCCCTTGCACATAAGCTTATAGTCTTGAGAAATAATGATGAAGTGGTGAAACAAGAGCTAGAGGGACCCTTGAATAAAATGTGTAAATTTGTAACACATATAATCCAACATAAAAACCCTTATTTATAAGGATGGTAATAAATAGAGTGCTCTAAACTACAAAGGTTGCAATCAGACATAATAGGTAGAATTAAAGCCAAGATTCCAAATACAAGGTCAAATCCCATCCTAGCATGAAATATTACTTCCACCTTGTTGAATAATAATTATGGGATGGTATTTTATATTTTAAATCTATTTTAATTTAGGGTAAGTTTTAGGAATTAATATTTGGACTTTAAAGTATAGGCAGGCTACAAGAATAACCTTAGACCTAAGAGCCAAAAAGGGGGTCATTGTTACTTCTACCTTGAGAGTTTTTTAAAAACTTGTTGAAACATTATTATAGGGTGAATTGAAATGTGTTTAGGTTATTTTTATGAAATTGAACCATAAAAATTTCATTTTGAGCTTCAAGGGTAACTTAGCCCTGCTTGGCATGCTTAGGCCTAAAGCCCAAATCAAGAGTCATTTTCATTTATAACATAAAGTAAGCATATCAATGGATTGGAAAATGCTTAAGAGGTCATAGTAAAGGTGTTATAACCTTTACAGTGAAAATAAAGAATAAATAATCCATTTTTAAACCTCAAGATAACTCAGGCATGCATGAAAAAAGGAAACAAGCTAGATAGGACAAGTTTGAGCACTCATATATTTCATTAGGCTTTGCATGGGTGCCAAGGGAATTCAAGTATGTTAGGAGGGGTTTTTAAGGACATGTTTATGGAATTTGTCTTTAGGTTGCTGTTGTCATCAAATTGTGCAATCTATGATACTCTATGATTCTCCCTCAATTTGATGCAACATCAAATCATCTATCAAGTTTGTGGGAGCTTATAGGAGAGATGAATCTCTAGGATTGAAAGGGCTAACTCCCTAAATTCTTCTATAAGTGAATATCACCCAATATAATTCTTGTTAATTAAAAGAGTCAAGAGTTTTCATAAAATGGAAACTATGCTAGAGAGGTGATCAACCAAGAATATATCCCATAGACTATCATACTTTTACTAAGAAAAAATGCTTTCCAAGACCAATTCCATGCATTGAAAGATCCTAACATAGTGTTTCAATGTGAAGGTAACATGCTTGGGAAAATAAAAAAGATACTTGACCTAAGGGGTAGATTTCACACCATAGATACAATTTCAAACTTGAAAGAGAGACTAGTACATTCAACACACTTCACATGACCTGTTAACATCAGAACCCTTACTTAAACATGAAGGATAAAGGGAGTAAGGATGATACTATCACTTAACTCCACTATACATCACTCACACACTTAGACAAAATGTTCATAACTCAGAATTGGACTTGTATTTAATGTTCAAAATTAAGGTGTAATGTTATTTTATCATGGCTTTGCCATACCAAAAATGTGGTCCCTTACAATAGCAAAAAATGGCTCAATTTATAAAACTTTGAGGAAGAGAGAGAGAAAGGGAGTCTAAGAGGCATAAGGACAAGTTTCCAAAAGATAAAGCTAGTTACAATTCATGTGTATCAAGAGATGGGGTGATCCATGTAACATCAGGAGCAATAAGTGTCTTTTCCAATCATTTAGAACCTACAAAATGTCAAGAAACTCCTTTTACACAAAATAATACCTTCCATGATTAATCTTCTAAAACATCATTATGACTACAACTAATCAAGTTTGATGATTGATCTAAATAAGGAGGTTACTTAAAATCTCTCATATGTATTAGAGAGGCTCCTGAACCTTCCTATCATTCTCACCATACATGAATATACTTGGTAGTCTCAAAATAGCTCTTTTCCCTTCACCTCTCACACTTGTCACCTTCAATCTCTTTAAACCTGAAATATAATCCATACAAGTAGAGGAATGACATGTGAAAGGAGTGCTCATACTATCAGTGACAATAAATTGGCCTTAAAAGGCTCCCAAATTGAATATTTACCACTTTTTCTAAGTCTTCCCTAGCTAGCTCACTGGATTGGATGAATTGAGAGAATTAGTAGGATAAATTAGGAGATTAGACACTTGATCCAATGACCATGAGGACTTATACAAAGTCCTAAACCTTCCTAAAAAAGTGATTTGGCCTCTTTAAAGTTCACCATGCCTTAAAAACACCAAAAATGGTTAGAATAAACCATATTTTACCCTATTTTGTATAGGTCCATACAATAAAATTAAATTTGGGGGTACTTGGGAGAGTCTTATACATGTCCAAAAATTTTAGTGGCATTTTCATTCATTCTTCATGCTTAATTTTCAATTTCTCCCTAGTCACATCTTTAAGAAGGGTTTGCAAGGGTTTTGGAGTGATTTTCATTCTTAGCATTCATTCATAGCCATGACACATTGGAGTTCTGATAAAATTCCACTTTTGGATCCTTAAGGTCCTCCTTAAAATTTCTTGAATTGCTCAAGGTCCCATTCAAAGCTTGGTGGAAGTTCTAAGCATTTGAATTTGACATTTGAGCTCATTTTTTGATTCCTAATGGGGTATGAATCATTTCTAAGCCAAAAATATCTTCTTGGAGACTCTATTTACAAAATAAATGTTTTAACATCTCTATATACACCATACAAACTTCTTCCAACCATTATAATGGATTTTCAAAAGCTTGAAATGGAAATTGACTCCTGTTTGGTTTTAGGCCTAGGCCTACCTACGTCTTTGAGCTCCTCTTGACCCTCCAATTTTTATATTCATAATTATATGGCTTGAACACACCAAACATACCTATTTTAACATGAATTGATCAAATGGAAAGCATAAATTAGGTTGAAAATGTACATGACCTCCAATTTAGCTTCTAGCCCTAAGGCTTTCCTTCACACTTGACTACAACCCTTGTTGTGTAGGGTGCCCTATTTTCTCTCAATAATTATATAAATTTTTTATCCATCAGATTTTATAACCATGATTTGGTATTGTTTTGCCTTGAGATCATCAATTCATCACTTTTCCCCAAAACAACCATTCTTGTGCATGAAATGTTTGCCCCTACTCTAAGACAAAATAGAGAGTAATATAGCTATTTTATTGGGAAAATTGAGTATTTTATAATATAAATATGTTCCTAATGACAAACTATACGAAAGGGTTTGTTCTGATTCCATGTTTAGGGGGTCTAACCATCCCAATTTCCTCAAAAATGAGGTAAAAAACCTTGTTTTTGCATGCTCTTGTTCAAACCTCCTCATGAATGATCTTTAAAAACATATTTGATGAATATAAGGTTTTAATACATGTTACATTAATTTAATTATTTTTAACCTATTGATCCACTCAAAATCTCTCTCCTTAATAGAATCTCATATTCACCTCTTGAAACAAGGATTTTCCAACCTTGCATGTATGGACTGAGTCCATTTTGCTTATGAGAAAAGGACCTTGGGTGGTTTGAGGATGTATTGGGAATTTCATATACTTAATTTGAGCATGTTTATCCCAAATTATACTATTTGAAAATTCTCCTTCCCTCTTTGGGCATCAAACTCTCTCATCCTCTTCCCTTGCTTAAGACCCTGTTTGACTGTGATAGTGAATAGGGGATCTTTGTTTTATACACCTTTATTTAGAGGTTATAATGAGTGTATTAATGAATTTTATAAAATATTTTTAATAAACTCATATTTAAAATTTTAAACATTCTCCAAACCTATCCTTTTTGACACTTTTAGGTCTTTTAATTGCCCACTATCCTCTTGGACTGAGATAGTCTTAGCACCCTGCCTATAGGTTGTTTTAGGATCAGAATGACATAAGATGGGTCTTGATTTAGGATTTATAAACTTATTTATATCCCCCAAGTTAAAATCTTTTATATTTCTGCCTCTTTCATCCCTAAAGTGCTTTAAGACCCCTCCAAATGCCTTGATCTTCATTCCACAATTTGCTCAACTATAGGAGGCTATTTACCATTCATTTTAGGCATGTAGGTGTCTTGAAGGTCAAGATGAACTTGTTAATGTTGGAATAGATGGCATGAATATATTTTATTTCTCACAAACCATGAAATTTTCCTTCACCTGATTCATGATCATGTCTCTTTCACAATTCTTGACCTATCTGCCTATAGGTGGCTCCTCATAGTCCTGTGTATGGACAAAGGAGTATGTATTGGAGTTTAAGACATGGGATTCATGTTATCTCATGATATCTTACCTTGAAAAATCACTTGAACCAATATAGTAATTAAAATTTATGTCATATTCCAAGATCATCAAAATGTGATGTAAATTAACATTTTGATCACCTACCTTGCTTTAGTGGTTTTAAGCCATCTTTAGACCTTGTAAAATATAAACTCCACTCATATTTTTATTCTAAAAATTGGAACAATTTTCATGTGTGGATAGGGATATCAAGCCTTATAATTTTAAGGCTTGAATCACCTAGAAAGTGAATTTTTTGAGGTCCTCAAAAACCTTCAAGGCCTTTGTTTGACATTTTTAAGGCAAAAGGCCCTGAGTACAGTCCAAGGTTCCAATTGATGATTTAATAATTCCCTTGCCAAAATAGGATGATTGATATGCCTATATAGGAATTCCTATAGAAAGGACTCAAAAATTGTATTAACCAATCTATTGGAACAACTCCATAAAGTTTATCTATGCCCTTAGTTGTAGATAGTCATCTCCTTCCATATAGGCAGAGTTGAGAACATTCTCTAAACATGTAAGTTTATAGCACCTCCATGCTTACATAAAATTTTAAATGAGCATTAGTGGTACCAACAGATTAAGAACCATGTCAAACCTTCAAACTCACACTTTTGATGTCAGCATGCTCCTGTAGATGGAGTTTTATGACTGAGATATATAAGGAAATCTTAAAATGGCAAGAAACATGCAAGGAATGCTTTTAAAACACCTCAAGGGAAATTTTAAAAACTTTAAATATCATCATAAACTATTATTATTTACAAAAAAACATCAAAACATCATCTCTAATTTGAAGGAAACATTTTCAAAGCAATGAGATGACTGTGAATGTAACCTAGCCATTTTGCAAGCCTAGAAGAGGCTTTCTCAAAAAATTGAACTCTATAAAAAAAAAAGAATCATGGAAACATATTTAAAATAATTTGGAGACACATAAAACACCAAAATACATCAATCCAAAACAATAAATTCTGAGACAAGCTCAAATAATGACCCCCTCATGGTTGAACATGCATAAAAAGCAACGTGGGAACAAACTAATGGTTCATAAAGGATATTGCACCAAATATTAATTTATTATTATGAAAATTAATTAAAATAATATTAATATCCACCCCCAAAATAAATCCTCCCAATTATACTTGTATGACCCATGCCAAGTACATGAAGTTGTTCCTTCTTTGCTTGCCAAGTGAAAATGGAAGAAAACAAGTTACAGATGAAACTTTTTGCATTATTATTGAAAAAAAAGAATTTAAATGGATTATTGGAGTTTAATAGTTACTATTAAAATGTTTTTATCTATTGGTGTACTTAATAAGTCTATACAAGTTCCCAATGTTCCTATTTTTTAGGGAAAACTACCATCCACTGAACATAACTACTTTTTGCCTAGAAAATAACTATTATTGAAATTATCATAACATGATACACATTGAAAATTTTTGATATGTTTATGTTATGTGTTGTCATTAATGTCTATAAGGCATGTGCAATGACAAAGTGTTCTAGTAGGTACAGTGAGATGGAATATGGTGGCCTAGTGTACTTGGAGTAGTGTGATGCTTGCAGGGGTGTGCATGGGTGTCCTAGGTGGATGATGTATGGTTTAATGGATATTTTTATGAATATTTTTTACTTTTTCCTGATGTGTTCTATGCCTAAGGGTTGGCTTCATGTGGCCTTCATGAGGTATGTTATTTAGTTTGTACCTTATAGGCTTGATCTTGCATGATTGCCTAAGGGCTCTTGAGTGCTTTGGATTATGCTCCATGGTAAGGAGATCAGTATGATTTTAATTTGAATTTTATACATTTTTAGGCAGCCAAGAGGCTAGGTAGATGACTTCCAAGTTTTTTCAAGTGGTCTGCAAGGTTGTTTGGATCTTGGCCTAGTTGGCCTAGGTGGGCTTGTGAGGACTTTTAAAGGGTCAAAGGGTGTTTTTAGGTTATTAAATATTGTATTTAAATATTATATGTTCAATAAATGTTTTTCAAGTATGTTGATTAGGTTTGAGGTTAGAGAAGGAGAGATAAAGTCAAGAAAAGTCTTCATGTGTTTCAGAGGGTGCTTGAATGATGCATTTTGAGCTCAAGGGGAAAGTTATCACATTCATTACCTAATGTAAAATTTTAATGGGACCTGATACTTTTGGATAAGGTGGATATGGTTCCTAATAAGGATTTATGAGAATTATTTCTTTGATTAAGGTCCTATTCTTTATAAATGATTGCGAAGAAGGTAAGCAGGTTTTTATGTACAAAATTCCTAGTCTTAGACCCTATGTTGAAGATATTTCTTGTTGATAATTAATAAGGTGGTGGATGGTTATAATGATTTTTTAAGGTTGTATAAGTATCCTATATGATTTTTAGGATGTGTTTTTTCAATCTTGACTATTTGTGGGTCCCATAAAAAGTGATTCTTAATAATGTTTTTGATATTATGAGAGATTTATGAAAGTAACTAGGGGAAAAATGGATGTGATATGAATATTATGAATTGAATAAAACATTAATGGAAAATTTTAGGAAGATTCATTTCTCTGTTTCAAATTTATAGGTCCTCAAAGTTATCTAGTTGATATGAAGGAAAGGGTGCCATGAGTGAAAAAGACCAATCAGAGTGAAAAGAGGAATTGGAAGGCCTAATAAATGAATAGGTATGAGTTAAATGGATTAGGGTATTTTTTTGAGACCTATGACTCATGTTACCTTAATTGGTAAGTTTTTTTAATGTTCATACATATGCTATAAGGATCTCACAAAATGACTAGTTTGAATAAGTTAAGACAGTAGAACCCATGACAGTGAAAATGGTTTGTAGTAGCAAAGTGGCCATTGAATAATATGAATTTTATGTTGTAATATTTTTTAATAAGGTATAATTACCTTTTAAATTCATTATAAAAACTTTTAATTTAACTTACAAGAGTTAGGAGTCATGTGCAACATGACTATGTTTTGGGTCAAGATGACTACTACAGGCATGCCAAGGAAAGTGAAGTGTTTAAGGTCTTATGAAAAATGGTGATGAATCAAATGAAAATAATAGTGTTTTTAAAAATATAATTTATATACTTGAGATTTTTGGAAGCTGGTGAGTTATTATGAGGTGTTGGAATATGAAATCCAAATTGGCTTGTCAGACTATGTTAAGATAATGAAATAAAGACCTGAGTGATTAGTATGTAAGACTAATGAATCATGATATAAAATGAAAACCAAAAATTTTAGGTTGATATAGAAGAATAATAGAATAAATTCATGTGATTTATAAGTGTTTAAATCATCCTTTCATGTACAATACATAAGCTTCTATATGACTGTAATTTGATTGAGTATGACCAGTCTAAGTGGTCATCTTGAGAAAGTTGGTTTGAAGTTTTTTGTCCTATGTAATGGTGACTAATGGATTTATTAATATTTTTTAGGTCATGGAGTACCTATCCATGTGCTTTTTTATGTTATTATTTTATAAAATCATATGTGTGCTTCAGTTCTAGAAGACAATGTTTTTTATGTTTCTAGGCCTATTGGCGAGTAGGCTAGAATGGCTTGGTTCAAGGTATGAATTGGAGTTCCAAGTGTTGTTAACCCATGTAAGAGTGATAAATAATCTACTAGAGTCAGATTTGATATGTTTCATTTGTCTTTAAATTATAAATATGGTTCAAGAGGTTCAAGGTGTAACGTGTACTAATGAAGGGATAATGCATTAGGCCTAATTGAGATCTAAAGGAGAATTAAGCTTGTTCTGGGTTATGACCAACCTATGGAGATATTTTACCATTAATCTAACATGTATTAGTATATATTTAAAATATATATCAAGCATGGAAATCATATTTTCTGACCAAGATGGGTTAGATGAGAGTATGGTATATATATTGGGCTTAATTGGCATATTTGAGGTGTAGAGGGGAGTGTGGACAAAAGCAAAGGATGAAGCTCAATCAAGGAGAAGAGATAGGTAATTGAGGACCATAAAAGTGTGAAAAATATTAGTCATTTTTGTTTTATCAGGTTCATGAGATAACAAGTCATTAGACCTAACGGTCTAAAGGGTGACTTGGTTGAATGAATGAGCTAAGAGTGCTTACCTAGAGAAGAAAAGTAGGTTTGAAAGTGTTAGATTAAGAGAAGGTCATCATCAGATGTATAATAAATCATATTAGTGATGGAAATTTTATCGAAGGTGGTTTAGTGGGTTCTTAATCACCTAGGGGGTTATAGCTTCCTTACTAGTTGGAGCTAGCTAAAGGTCTAGTAGGTACTGGATTAAATTGAGGGGTGGGTGCTCCTTGATCAATTGATACTGGTCTAAAAGTATCATGTTTGTGATATATTTATAGTATAGGTATTCCATTTCTTATAGGCTTAAGATTGGGTTTTATCCACCATGAGGGTTTCCCACATAGATGAAGTGTACTTGTGTTGATTTCTTTTGATCTTGTTTATGTGTTGATTTGTTTATGTTATGCTTAAGTGTTTGTTTCATTGGAATAAAATGGAATTGATTATGAGATGTTGAGAAATTGATTCATACCCATATTATTAGCTACTTAAAACAATTGATATCAAATATAGACCTTTTAAGGAGGCTTAATAGCCTATAGGTGATCCTAAGTAGCTTAGAGGTGATCTTGTGAGTAGCTTGGTGATTGGTGTGAGCCTAGTCAAATTATTATTAGAATTGGTGATGATCAGTATGATATCCTAGTTGATGTCATGGTTCTTCATGTTTTTTGAGTTTTTATTTCAATATTTATGAATTTTTAAGGCTTATCTAAGGTGGATAAGTATGCCAAGGTAAGGATTGTTCTTCATTCAATCCAAGGTGAGTTTTTTGTTATTACAGGTGGTTCTTCAAGCATGAGGGTTTGTCAAAGAAGGCATATGGAAATGAACAAGGAATATGTTGAAGCTAAGTATAAGATAAAACCTATGTTGATAGATAAAATGACCTTGAAGACATATTGAAAGATAGTGATTTGAGGGTTTCAAGATAAGTTATGACTATAAACCCTTAGTGTGTTTGAGTGCAAGGTAATGGTCAAAGGAACCTAAGTCAAAATAGGGGTATTAAAGTTGAGGATTGGCTTTCAAGACCAATGTTATTCAAGATGAGAATTAGTTTTCATGAATTCCAATGCTTAGAGTTGATATAAGAAGTAGTTTGTCTTGTTGTTTGTGTCTTTTGAATAATCATAGAAATTTTGAAGATATTTCTTATTATTGTAGCTTCATAAGATTGCTTGTGAGCTTGAAAGAGATTTTTGAAAGTGATCTTGAAGGTTTTATGGTGAGTGTTATATTTTTTTTTCAAGTTGACATCATAAGGTCTTAAAGGAGTGTGATGGAATCATGCATAAAGTTTGAGTAATCTAAGGTTTATATTGTTTTGAGTTTCTTGTTAGGGTTCTGAGTATGCTTTTTACAGAGTTTGAAGAATGTTTTTTCAAGAGTTGCCTTTGGGTATGTGCCTTGTAGATGAGATGTTTCAAAAAGGGAGAATGATATAAGGATAATTGAATTCTTATGAATATGTTTTTTGGTATTTTTTACATATCTAAAGATGCCATAAGTTTTGAGTTTTCATAATAGGGTCTTAACTGTGAGGGTGAGGTTGATCCTTTGAGTCAATTTAAAGGGATTTCACAAAGAGATCAATGGAATAAGAGGTTTTTTATAACCTTAAGGTCATTTAGAATGAGTTTTAATATTGTGTTATCCTATGTTGAGTGTTTTGAAGGAAATATTACTTATAAAATGTCTGATAGATAGTAGGTGTATACACAAAATTATGATTGTGTTTCTATGAAGTAATTTGAAGAATTATTAGCCATAATTACATGTGGTGTCTAAAGGATAGATGGTTGATGAATTAAGGATCATATGGGAGATATTTATGACTATCTAAAATGTTTAAGTTAACCCAAGAATTTAGTTGGAAGAAAGAATGGTTTTAGAAGGAATCTTTAGGTCTCTTAGTTCTAAAGTGTCATTTTGATCAATTTTTGATGCCTTGGTTGAGTGGTGATTTGAAGTAAAAGAATGAATTTGTTTATATGAGGTAATGATGAATATTAAGAAAATTAATTCCTAGATGGTTTGATGTCTTGATGTGCTTAGATATGTGTTTTATGGTCAAAAGTCTAAGTTGACCATTTTTGGCAGTGTTGATAGCCTAGAAAGTGCCCAAGTTGATGATATGGTGTTCTAAGGTGAAAATAAGTTCTTTAATGGGTGATTAAAGTTGTTTTTTTCATGTCAAAGGAGTAAATATGGTTTGTAAATGTTGATAAGGTGCTTAGATGTGATTTTGACCTATTGGTCAAAGTGTTTGTTGTAGATAATGAGCTTGAATGCAAAAATTGTTTGGTTTTAAGGGTCACTTGAAGAATGAAGATGACATTTTATAGGTGGTTTAATAGGTTGATGAATGATTTTTTTCTAGGTGGAGTGTTTTGAGTAGTCTATGGCTTTTCTTCTCAAGAGCATGTGTTTGGAGGCTTAGAGGAAGTCAATGTTCCCAAAGGTGTAGAGGCTTAAAATTTGTCATGGAAGTTAATTTTGGTGGTATCCAGGTGTGGTATCTAGCTCAAGGGTTAGCATTGACTGAAGATTGAGTTTTTGACCAAGGTTTACTTTGAAGGCGTAGTCATTTAGGCATGATTGAAAAAGTGGTCATTATTTGGAGTTGAGTTCTAAAAGATTCAAATAAATTAAATGGGAAAATATGTTTCTATAACAAGTATTACAGTGTTTTGAAGGTGATCATATTTCAAGTTATTCAAGTTTTTGTCTTCTAGGAGACTTAATTGGCTAAAATGCTAAAGAAGGAAGTATGCTAAGGAGGATGATTTGGAGACTCATTCTTGGTATGTTTTAGGGTCCATAGTATTGGAATTTATATATGGATTTTCATGGATTAAATTAGTAAGGGTATAGAGTTATGAGGTTTACAGTGACCAGATAGGGCTACAAGGGGTCTAAATAGGCCTAGTGAAGAAATTAAATATTGTTGAAGAAATTTTTCCAAAGAAGGTTGAAATTTTTGCTTTCAATAGAGTATGTTGGTCTATTATAAGCATGATTAATTTGTGTTAATATGCTTTTAATTCCCTTGGTGTTATATGTGGTGCCTTGAAAGTGATGATAAGTGAGATTGTATGAAGCTTTGGTGCTCTTGTTATTGTTTGAAGTGATGGTTTATAATTTTAGAGGTCATGTAGGTGTGCATGGGTTGTGTAAACTAAGGGGGGGACTTAAAAGTGGAGCAAAGTCCTAGGAGGAGCTATGTTACCTTGCAATTGGTGATAGGTCCAAGGATCTAGTTAGCTTCGGAGTAGTTTTTAAGTGTAAGCACATTCCAAGTGGGAGTTGTGTCTGTTTGAGGTTAGAATGGTAATTTTTTAGATGTATTCCTATATTTTATATTTATTCCATGTGTTTATTATAGCTTACTTGGTTGATCTATGGTGCTTAGTGTTGAAGGGAGTCACCTTTATCATTTTGGCCAAGGGGGAGAGAGAAAAGGAATGTTTCCATCAATGAAAAAGGGGGAGATTGTTTGGATATTGATGGTAGGTGTTGTAATTTATGTCTATAAGGTATGTGTAATGACAAAGTGGTCTAGCAGGTATAGTGAGATGGAGCATGGTGACCCAATGTACTTAGATTAGTGTGATGCTTGTAGGGGTGTGCATGGGTGTCCTAGGTGGATGATGTATGGTTAAATGGAGCTTGGTATGAAGATGTTTTAATTTTTCTTGATGTTTTCTATGTGTAAGGTTTGACTTCATGAGGTATGCATTTTATTTTGTACCCTATAAACTTGATCTTGCATGATTGCCTAAGGGTTATTGAGTGTTTTGGCTTATCTTCCATGGTAAGGAGCTCAATATTCTTGTAATATTAATGTTAGACATATTTATGGAGCTAAGAGGCTATGTATATGAATTCTAAGTGGTTGAAAGTGGTTTTCAAGTTTGTTTGGCTCTTGGCCTAGTTGGCCTAGGTGGGCTTGTGAGGCTTTATGAAGGGTCAAAGGGCGTTTTTAGGTTGGTAAATATTTTATTTTCATGGGATATCGTAAATAAAGTTTTTTCAAGAATTTTTATGAGGTTTGAGGTTACATAAGGAGAGATAAAGTCAAGAAAATTCTTCATGTGTTCTAGAGGGTGCTTGAATGGTGCATTTTGAGCTCGAGAGGAAAGTTCTCACATTCATTATCTCATGTAGAAATTTCATAGGGACCTAAGACTTATGTATAAGTTGGAGAGGATTCATATTAAGGATTTACAAACATTAATTCATTTATTAAGTTCTTATTCTTTATGAATGATTGCTAAGAAGCAGGTTTTTATGTGCAAAATTCCTAGTCTTAGACCTGATGTTCAAGATATTTATTTTTAATGATTAATAAGGTGGTGGATGGATATATTAATGTTTTAATTTTTTATATTACTCCTTTAGGCTTCTAAGGATGTGTTTGGTCAATCTTGACTATTTATGGGTCCCATAAAAAATAATTCTTAACAGTGTTTTTGATATCGTAAGAGATTTTTTAAAGTAACTAGGGGAAACATGGGTGTACGATGAATCTTATTACTTGATTTAAACATCCATGGATATTTTTAGGAATATTCATTTCTCTATGTCAAATTTCTAGGTCCTCAAAGTTGTCTAGTCGATATGAAGGAAAGGGTTCCATGAGTGAAAAAGACTAGTCAAAGTGAAAAGAGGAATTGGAAGGCCTAATCAGTGAATAAGGATGATTTAAATGGATTGGGGTCATTTTTTATACCTATTAATCATGTTACATTAATTTTTAAGTGTTTTTTATGCTCATACATATGCTAAAAGGATCTCACAAAATGACTAGTCTGAATAAGATAAGACAGTAGAACCCATGACAGTGAGAATGGTTTGTAGTAGCAAAGTGTCCATTGAATAATATGAATTTTATGTTGTAAGATGTTATAATAATTTATAATGAAATTTTACATGCATTATAATAACTTGAAATTGAACTTATAGGAGTTAAGAGTTATGTTCAACATGACTATGTTTTGGGTTGAGATGACTGCTACATGGATGTCGAGGAAAGTGAAGTGTTTAATGTCTCATGACAAATGGTGATGAATAAAATGAACATATTATTATTTTTAAAAACATAATTTATCTACTCAATATTTTTTTAATCTGGTGAGTTAGTGTGAGGTGTTGAAATGTGAAAGCCAAATTGGCTTGGTAGACTATGTTAAGACAATGAAATAGAGACATGAGTGATTGGTCTGTAAGACCAATGAATGATGATAGAAAATGAAAACAAAAATTTAAATTTTATCTCAAATACTCATATAATCAACTCATGTTATTTATAAGTGTTTAAATAATCCTTTCATTTATAAGAGATAAACTTTTATATGACTGTACTTTGATTATGTATGATCAATCTGAGTGGTCATCTTGAGAAAGTTGGTTTGAAGCTTTTTGGCCTATAAAATGGTTAATAATGGATTTAATTATGTTTGTTATGTCATTAAGGACATATAATTGTGATTTTTTCAAGTGATTATTTGATAAAATCATCTGTGTACTTTAGTTTTAGAAGATAGTGTTTTTAGGCCTATTCGTGAGTAGGCTAGAATGGCTTGGTTCAAGGTATGAATTAGAGTTATAAGTGTTGTGTAACCATGTATGAGTTATAAATAATATATTGGATTCATTTTTTATATTTTAAAAACTTTTATAGGGACTAAATATGGTTCAAGAGGTTTAAGGTGTAATGTGTACTAATGAAGGGCTAATGCATTAGGCCTAATTGAGATCTAAAGGAGAATTAAGCTTGTTTTGGGTTATGACCAACCTATGGAGATATTATCCCATTAATTTAATTTGTATGATAATATATTTAAAATATATATCATTAATGGAAAGCATCCTATCTAACCAAGATGGGCTAGATGAGAGTATGGTATGTATACTGGGCCTAATTGGCCTATTTCATGTGTAGAGGAGAGTGTGGACAAAAGTGAAGGAAAAATATCAATAAAGGAGTAGAGATAGGTCATTTATAACATTAAAATTTTCAATAGGATCATTCATATTTATCTGATCAGGTTCATGAGATAACAATTCATTAGACTTGATAGTCTAAAGGGTGACTTGGTCGAACGAATGAGCTAAGAGTGCCTGCCTAGAGAAGAGAAGCAGGTTTAAAGGTGTTATAAAAATATAAGGTCATAATTATATGTATAATACATCATATAATTGGTGTAAATTATATCTAATGTGGTTGAGTGGGTGATTAATCACTTAGGGGGTTGTAGCCTCCTTGCTAGTTAGAGCTAGCTAAAGGTCTATTAGGTACTAGACTAAATTGAGGGGTGGGTGATCTTTGATCAATTGATGCTGGTATAAAAGTAAAATTTTTGTGATATATTTATAGGATATTTATTCAATTGGTTTTATGATTGAGAGTGGGTTTTATCCCCCCATGAGGGTTTCCCACATAGATGAAGTGTACTTGTGTTGATTTTTCTTGATCTTGTTTATGTGTTGATTTGTTTATGTTATGCTTAAGTTTTTTTTTCATTGAAACAAAATGGAATATATTATTATATGTTGAGAAACTGATTCAACCCCCCCATCTCAGTAACTAATTCCAACAAAACTCACCTAGGTGTCAAGTTTGCTTGCATAAAAATCTGTACAAGTCATTAAATGGGATAAAAATGACTAAAAGGACCTTTTTTACACATGAGACATAACTTGTAGCCAATTTATGAATTTTAAACATATTAAAAAATATTAAGGACCAACTTAGGATATTTTCAACATAATTTTACCCTTTGACTATCTTTGACTAGGGTTGACCAACCTTTGACTCAAGTTGACTAACCTAGCACATAAGGGGTGGAACTCAACAAGGACTAGGGAGAGGATGAGTAAGACAATAAAATAACATGACACCCTATAAGACACATGTGAAAATTATCAAAAGTTGAAAATATTAGGGGTTTACCCAAATTTGACTTAAGGTCAAATTTTGTCAACATTCTTGGTGATTCTTAGGGTGGGATGCCAAGCTATGCCTAAGACTAGTTGCCTAATCCTTCCATTGGGCATGGAGTCATGCATATGAGCACTAAAATTAACATGAAAAAACCTTGGATTTACCACAAGACAAATAACATTACACAAGACACTCAAATAAATAACAACACACATAAGACAAAAGCAAACACAAGACACAGACACACTTGTGCTACTAAACACTTAGGGAATACAAAGCAAAACTAAAAACAAATTAGTATGTACATCCATCTTGACCATACTCCATTCCTAGATAAAAATGGGAGTATCTTGAATTTCCCTCCTCATTATATGAATGAGTATTTCATGTGTGTTTCCTTTTAGGTGTGATACTAGATGACTCATATTTTCTCTTTCTTTCTTGACTTATCATGGCACTTGATGAAGTCATCTCAAACAAATCTCCCAATTAGGTGAAGTCCTCTTAGTTTTGAAAAAATGTCTTAAATTATTTCCCTCTTATCTCCTCATGGAAAATTTTCATGTCCATATATAGGTCATCCTATTTTAAGTTCATGTCTCCTTGATAGATCTCATCTTATTTCTTAATCATCACACCTTTTTCAAACTCTCCAAGAAGTATTGTATCATGGAAATTTAGAAGTAACTCATGCTCAAATTCCTCTTTGATGATGGTAGAAGTAGATTTATGAGTAATTTTAGAATCAATCCTCAACTCACCTTCAAGAGGCCCAAGATCATCATATATTTTTGCATTTTGATCTAGACTCTCTTGGTGATAACATTCTTGAACACATACCTATTTTCCAACTTCTAGCTTATCATGGCTTATGGTTAGTTCTATAGGACTTGTAGGCCCTTTTTGGATTTCAAATTCATTGCATATGTCTTCAAACATATTCCATAATCCATCCTCTTTTGGTTGATATACATCAAGGAAAGTAACAATGAGAGAAAACATTTCTTCTTCAAGATTCAAGAGAAGTCCTTCTAAGGCATCCTTTTCAATGAAAGGATCATCATTGTCACAAGGAGTTAGATCTTTTTCATCATTTAGCCAATCTGAAACCTCTATTCCTTCTTCACAATATTTTCCACATAAGTTGACTTGTTCCACCATGTTTTATTCCTTCTTTTGGTTATTCTCTAGGATAGACTCCCAAGAAGATAAGTTTTGGGAAATGGATAAAGAGTTTGGGGCATCTTAAGATTGCTAAGATGGATTGGTTTCATGGGCTGTCAATTTCTCTTCTAGATTGCAAATTAGGCTACAAACCTAAAACACCTCATAGGTAAAATCTGACCAATTAGCCTCCTCTATAGGTATCTACTCCATTTTGATCTATTACAACCCATTCCTTATGCTCCTAACACAAACACTTGGAATTAATTGATCACCAATATATCTAGTATAAGATCTATCATGTATTCTTGGTAGCCAACAAGAAATTCTTTAAAACTAGCATTGGCATGACTTGGAGGGAAACTAATTGGACTAGGTGGAGAACAAGATGGAGAGAACTGATTATTGGCCATATGGGACTCATTACACGCTTGGAAAATTATTTTATCATCTTGAGAAATAATAGGCAAATTAGGACATACCTCTTCCACTTTATGATCTTCATTTTAAATTGGAGGTATAAGAGTATCTTCCTCATGCACACAACAAATCCCCAAATCAATTTATTCCATGAATGAATAAGGATCATTCTCATATGTTTCAGTACCATATTCATCAAGGAAAAGTTCATAAATAAATTCAAGAGGAGAGGATGATTCATCTTCTATGACACCTTCTTCTTATTCACTAATTACATAATTCTAAATTGAACTTGACTCCACATATGGTACAATATGAAAATTTGCCAAGGGATGTGTTCTTATGGTTAACTTGGCTCCATAACTTGTTCTAAAAGTTAGAAAATTCCAATCAGTAGAAAGATATCCTCCTATTTTAGATGTGAAGTCCATTGACAAGAAAATAGCAAAGTGAGCTAGGAGGTCTACCAACACAATGTCTTGCATAATGGGGAAGCTTAAACAATCATGTAGAAAAAATTTCAAATATTTAACTAGTACCACTATTTTGGTTGGAGTTACATTAAATTTCAACACTCCCTTGTTATGTGGTTCATACCTTAACTTCAAATTATCCATAACCAACTTAGGCATAACCATGGTACTAGCCCCACTATCTAGAATGCAATTATGAACCAATTTGTCTCCTATAATGAACATGAGGTAGAAATGTGGAGGCTTTTCAGATTTTGTGGAGGACTTTAAGACATGACTTGGTGTGTTGGGAAGGGCCACACCATGGTATTGTTGACCATTTTTTTCCCAACAGGCCAAAAAATCGGTCCCCTTCTGTCCATACTATTCTAGGCCATTTCATTTTTAAATTTTGCATGAATCTGGCGATTTCTACAGACTCTACAAAATTTTTACGGACTCTGCAGGTCCATTTCTATGGACTCTATATGTTTTGGATTTTTACGGACTCTGTAGGTTAGTCTTTGGTGCAGGAAGGATCAGTTTAGAGAGTTATAGGTTTTACAAGGCTTCTTCGGGCTCTTGTCTAAAGAAAATCACAAGAAAAGTTGGCATGGTTGAACCATTGAACCAATTCAAGGCCTTGGTTCAATGTTTAAGTTCATCGCTACATTTTCGGACCTTGGTTCAATGTTCAAGTCCATTGTAATGTCCCCTTTTTAGTGTGATCTTGTTTTATGATGATTAGCCTATTATGTGACCTTTGTAGGCTGATAGGATGGATAGAGGGTCTTGATGGAGCTTGGCTTGGCTTCGACTAGCAAAATTTTTCCAGTTGGCTTTCGTTCGGGCTCTTTCGAACATGTATTGAGGGAGATGTTAATATTTGATTGATTTAATTAAATATTAATTATTTATCATATTTTAATTATGAAACCCTAATTCTTAGTTATGAAACCTGAATTAGGGCAAACACACCTTTTTGAGGATATAAGGGTTTCTCATTGGAGGGAGGCCATATGATTATTGAATTATTGATATTGAAGACAAAATTTTGCTAAGTATTTTCTGAGAAGACTGAGCCAAGGGTTCCAGTATTCCATTTGCATTGGAGAACGTCCACTCTTCAGTGCGCACGATTCAGAGGTTGTGAGATATCAGCCGATCTATTCCCAGTTTGAGAGATAACTTCATACATAGTTATCACAGAGATCTACAGGTATTTATTTCATTAGGTTTTGATTCAATAATTATTTAGATTAAGATCTTCTTTATTAGCGAGATATTTCTTGAGATAAGGCATCCAGCATATAGGCCGTCCTATTTTTTTGCTCCTGTACGGAATCCATACCATTCTGTAGCCAGCTAGACAGCGCTGCAAAGAGCTCAGAGACCGACATTGGCCGACTGAATATTGACATCGACAGAGTAGACCAACCAACAAAGACCAATGTCGAAAGTTTATCAACTGACTATGGAAGAATAAATGACATCAATGACTGTGTTTTTTACACAACAACCTGAGTTGTACCAGATCCAGGGATTAATTTTAGATTTGTAGAAAGATCAGGTTTTTTTGAACAATATTTGATATTATTTTAGATGCATGACAGAGACTAAACATTGTAATCATCTAGAAGATTAATAAGATCATTGATTAGCTAGTTCAGATATTATATTGCTATTATTTATTTATTTGAATTTATTTTGCAAAATCACATCTTTATTCATACAAAAACACCAAAAAATTAGAATATGCAAAAACAATTCAAAACATACAGTTTTAGAGTTTAGGGGAAATAGGGGTTTCTACGTCCATCGAGCTTTGTTTCATCACTCAAGTTCAACGCTTCAGATGGTTAGTCAGCAAAGTTCAATGGGCTCAGCATGCAGCGTTGAACTGTTGAACCGGTTTAACCACTTAGTTCAATGCTTTGGCTTGGTTCATCAACAAAGTTTAATGCACTTGGTTCACTCAATTGGTTTGATGCCTAGTTCAATCAGTTCAAATGCAATTGATAGGTTCATCACTGTGCAGCTTTGAATCAGTTCAACCAATTGGTTCATTCGGTAGGATCAAAGCGTTGGTTCAATCATACAGTTTAATCGGGATTAGTTCAAATGTAGGGTCTATCACTCAGTTCAATTTAGTTGGTTCAATGCACCAATTCAAAGATTGGTTAAAATGGGTGGGTTCATCACTTAGTTCACTCAGTTGGATCAGTGACATCAGTTCATCAGTGGATAGATTTGAACCATTGAACCGGTTCAATGAATTGGTTCAATCATATGGTTCAATGTTTAAGTTCAATGCTTTAGTTTAATCGCTTTGGTTCCATAGGTAGTTTAACAAGGAGGTTTTAATGAATTGGTTCAAAGGCTTGGTTAAACAGGCTCAACACACAGTGGTTGAACCGATTGAACCATTAAACCAATTTTGGTTCAATGGGTTGGTTTAATAGCTTGGTTTAAGGGTCTGCCCTACAGCTGAAGGTTCAAATGCCCTTACGGAGGGCAGTTCAAAGTCTAAAAGCCCTTGCAGAGGGAAAACACTTCAAAGGGGCCACAAAATGGGTATTTTAAACTTTCAAATTTTTTGTTAAAGCAAAGGCCAAATTCTTACAAACTTTTTTTCTAAAGGAATTCCTTCAGACAGAAAGCCCGAAGGAATTTGGGGAGAGGCCGCCAGTGCAGGGAAAGTTCAAAGAGCCCGATAGAAAGGACAAAGTAGCCAATTCTCATAGACTTTTTGTTTGCAAGAAAAATATCAAAAGAAAAGACCCGACAAACTTTTTTCAAGTATGGTGACATCCCAAAAGCCATCAAATTTAAGCAAGCGAACTAGCCATTGGGTGACGGCTACATGAACGTCAAATTTAATGCAGTGAAGTAACTATTTGTTTTGAACTATAAAGAGTGCCAAACCATTGAAAAATCCCAAGGAATACAATGACCTACCAGGAGATCACCCCTAGGGGCTAAAATAGCAGGAAGAAGACAAACACATAAAAGACAAAGCATTCAAGTGGCAAAGGGAAGGTGAGTTATTGTCAGACCCAATGGTGCAACCTATTTTCTATAGTTGGCATTGATGAGGGGATAAACTATAGTCTATTTATAGAAAAGAGGTGTAACCATGCTCTTACATTAATGTTTGAATGCTAAAGTCAATTTGGGCAACTGTGCAGTATGGTTCCAATAGGTCTCTTCTAAAAGAATGACATCAGTAACAGTGGTTACCTCTTCCTAAGATTCAGAGTGCACATGGGCCACTTGCAGAAATGAGTGCCAAAATCTTTCACAAAAAGCACCAATTTTTTCTTCCTCTTCCTATATATTGTAAACTTCTCTTTTGAGAAAAAGATTTGCTCTCAGCCTTAAGGCAAAACTCTACCCAAAAATCTCTCAGGCTTGTAAGGCAGAGTTTTGCTATAAATTTACCTTGAATCAAAACTTAGCTATTTTTACCTCCATTATGAGTTTTGCATCTTTAGTATGTGTCTATGTCTTGATTCTATGTTAAGTCATTTTCTTGATGCTTTTGAAGAATGATTTTAGCACGTCTGGTGCATTTTTGAGTTTCCTTTTATAGGTCTGTCAGAAGCATCCCTAAAGGAGTATAGGTGAAGAGGATAGGCTACTGCAGTGTGTCTCAGAATGCCTCTAGTAGTTATTTCCTCCATGTGTCTCCATGAACCCCTAACCCACTAATGCAAGAAGGTTTTCTCGTGTCAAATGAAGTGTATGGGAGCTTTTTCTCAATGGATAGTGTATGTTCAGGCTGGGTGGGTCACATTTTCTAGTGTATCACCTTTTCCCTTTTTTAGGCTCAGGTTCTATTTTTAGAATCTCTCTCACCCTTTTCATCCCCCCTTTTATCATTTTGTTTGTTAGTAGTAAGAGAAACCAGGGCCTAAAAGATACATTAGAGGGAGCTAGCCCTTACCTAGAGACTCTCCCCTCCAGCTTTGCCAGTCCCACAGGTGACAGGGGAGTTTCCATTGTTACGTGTGGAAGGGCAGGAGCTAGGCGTCCTGCCCATGGGTGTAATCCACTGCATCAACAGTTTCTGGCATGCCTGGTGGGACCAACTGGGACAAGTTATGTCTAAAGAGTTGAAGAATTTTTGGTGTGTTCTTCAAGCAACTAGCCTTTGGAGGCTTTTGCATCAACACCAATGGCGACTCTGAGTTGAATCAGCTGGTTAAGTAGCCTGGTGCCATTAAGAAATAACCTTTATATGTATAATCCCTCTACACAAATCATGGACCTTGTTGTCCTTCCTATAATTTTGATCAAGCTCAGCCTTTTTATGGCATCTCCCCAAGTAGCCCTCCTAGTCTCCCTTCAACTAGAAGGGAAACTTCCAATTTTGAGATCTTTCACCCTGATGGTATGCTCCTGACTTGGAAGGAAATGATGGAATCATGGGATAGGAAAGAAGAGAAGAAAGGTTTTTCTCAAGACCTTGAGGAAGATAAAACTACTCCTACCCATGATTCCTATGATCTCTAAGAAAGGCTCTTCCAAGAAGATCTAGCTAGGAGAATCACAGAGTTGGAATCTAAAGAGAGATTCCTCAGCTAGTGTGTGATGGATGATTCAGACCCAATGGCATATTCCATGTTTGAACACACCCCACCTACACATTTCCAAGAGAGCTATTAGGCCACACCTAATATAGATGAAGTGCTGACCAGATGGAAAGAGGAGAATCATTCGATTCTAGCTCAAGGAATGCCTCCTCTTCCACATGGTTTTCCCACTTCACCCCTTCTCAAGGAGGAGCCTATTCTATAGGAGGCAAGTGAGGAGCAGAAGATGCAATCTGTAGTTCCCCAAGAGGCTGTCATGAGTGACAACTGAGGCAGAATCATCATGGAGGCTCCTTGTGAAGACATCCTCAACAATGGAGAAGATGCAGGTCTTGCATACATGCAGATGTTCCAACAATATGAAGAGGAACATAAGCATGTTAAGCTCTCTCCTCCTTTGTTTGATGAAATTCCTTATTTCTTTGATGAGGAGGATGACTACGCTGAGGAGCCTGAGTTGGAGGAAGATTAGGAGGATATCTTTGAAAATCTAGAGATCCTGATCTTTAAGGAGGAAAAGGAGAGGTCTGTCTTCCTTAAGGAAAGCCTTGAAGAAGAAAGTTTTGAATGGAGAGGTGATGTTCTGTGGGATGAGCAATCATTTTGTGATTCCATTTCAGACATCACCACAGTCACCTTTCTTTGAGAAAGCCAAGAGGGAGCAGAGGATGAGTCTGATAGAGCCTTTAACGAGGCAGAGGGAAACAAGTTAGACCATGATGCATTGCAAAGGGACTGTACATATCAAAGGGCTTATGGTGATGAGCCAGTAGCCATTGATTTCTTGGTGATAACCACCAGTATGAAGGACCAGCATTCAACAAGCTTCCAAAAATAAATAGATTACACATATGTTGGGAGCATGTTTGAATCTGATCCACTCAGATACCAGCCAACGCAAGTGATAGGTAAGAGGAGCAAGTCACCAACTCTCTTTTTCATTTAGCTACTTGCCTTGCACCATAAGTCTTCTTGCCAGGAAGGGGACTTAATAAGTTTTCCCTTTGATCCAGGAGGGAGGCAAACATTCCTAGTTAGTTGTATATAGTAGTTTGTTTTCAGCTTCTTTCTTGCTTTCCCTAAGTGCAGTTTGCATAGGTAGTTTTTTTAGCCTTGTGTGTTTCCCTTTGCATGCAGGGTAAAAAGCTTCATGTTTGATTCTTGGATCTTTGGGGCTATTTCTAACCTTTGTTCAAGCTGCATCTGACTCTGTGCCCAATGGACTACAAGGCAACTGGTCTTTAAGCATAACAGGTATGCTTCCCCTGGGAGTCACCAATCTATTGACCATTTTTTGCCCAACAGGCCAAAAAATTGGTCCCCTTTTGTCCCTGTTATTCTAGGCCATTTCATTTTTCAATTTTGCATGAATCTAGTGATTTTTACATACTTTGTAGAATTTCTATGGACTCTGTAGGTCCATTTCTATAGACTACAACTTTTGGATTTTTACGGACTCTATAGGTTAGTCTTTGGCGCATGAAAGATCAGTTTATAGAGTTCTGGATTTTAGAAGGCTTCTTTAGGCTCTTATTTGAAGAAAATCACAAGAAAAGTTGGCATGGTTGAACCATTGAACCAGTTTAAGGCCTTGGTTCAATGATTAAGTTCATCGCTACATTTTCAGGCCTTGGTTTAATGTTCAAGTCCATTGAGCTTTGTTTCATCGCTCAAGTTCAACGCTTTAGATGGTTAGTCAGCAAAGTTCAATGGGCTTAGTGCATAACATTAAACTGTTGAACTGGTTCAACCACTTAGATCAACACTTTGGTTTGGTTCATCGACAAAGTTTAATGCACTTGGTTCACTCAGTTGGTTCGATGCCTGGTTCAATCGATTTAAAAGCAATTAGTGGGTTCATCAGTGCGTAGCTTTGAACCATTGAACCAGTTCAACCAATTGGCTCATTCGGTAGGTTTAAAGCATTTGTTCAATCATACAGTTCAATCAGGCTTAGTTCAAATGCAGGGTCCATTTCTCAGTTTAATTTAGTTTGTTTAATGTGCTAGTTCAAAGCTTGGTTCAAATGGGCGGGTTCATCACTTAGTTCACTCAGTTAGATCAGTGGCATTAGTTCATTGGTGCACAGCTTTGAACCATTAAACCAGTTCAATGGATTGGTTCAATCATTTGGTTTAACACTTAATTTCAACACTTTGGTTCCATAGACGATTCAACAAAGAGGTTCAACGAATCGGTTCAAAGGCTTGGTTTAACGGGCTCGATGCACAGTGGTTGAACCGTTGAACTGATTGAACCATTGAACTAATTTTGGTTCAATGGGTTGGTTCAATGGCTTGGTTCAAGGGTGTGCCCTACAGTCAAAGGCTCAAATTCCCTTGTGAAGGGCAGTTCAAAGTCTAAAAGCCCTTACGGAGGACAAACACTTCAAAGGGGCCACAAAATGGGCGTTTTAAACTTTTAGAATTTTTGTTAAGGCAAAGGCCAAATTCTTTCAAACTTTTTGTTCAAAATAGTTCCTTCAGATAAAAATCCCGAAGGAATTTGGGGAGAGGTTGCCAATGCAGAGAAAGTTCAAAGAGCCCGACAGAAAGGACAAAGCAGCCAATTCCCATGGACTTTATGTGTGCGGGAAAAAGCTTGAAAGAAAAGACCCAACAAGCTTTTGTCAAGTATGATGACATCCTGAAAGTCATCAAATTTAAGCAAGCGAACTAGCCATTGGGTGACGGCCACGTGAACGTCAAATTTAACATAGTGAAGTAGCTATTTGTTTTGAACTGTAAAGAGTGCCAAACCATGGAAAAATCCCAAGGAATGCAGTGACCCACCAAGAAATCACCCTCGAGAGCTGAAAGAGTAGGAAGAAGACAAACGTAGAAAATATAAAGCATTCAAGTGGCAAAGGGAAGGTGAGTTATTTTCAAACCCAACAATGCAGCCTATTTTCTATAGTTGGCATTGATGAGGGGACAAACTATAGTCTATTTGCATAAAAGAGGCACGTCAATTCTCTTACATTAATGTTTGAATGCCAAAGTCAATTTGGGAGACTGTGCAGCATGGTTTTAGCAGGCCTCTTCTAGAAAAATGACATCAGTAACAATGGTTTCCTCTTCCCAAGATTCAGAGCACACATGGGCCACTTACAGAAATGAGTGCCAAAATATTTCATAGAAAGTGCCAAGTTTCTCTTCCTCTTCCTATATATTGTAAACTTCTCTTTTGAGAAAAGGATCTGCTCTCAGCCTTAAGGCAAAACTCTGCCCAAAAATCTCTCAGGCTTGTAAGGTAGAGTTCTACCAAAAATTTACCTTGAATCAAAACTCAGCTATTTTTACCTCCATTCTGAGTTTTGCATCTTTAGTATGTGTCTATGTCTTGATTCTATGTTAAGTCATTTTCTTGACGCTTTTGCAGAATGATTTTAGCATGTCTGGTGCATTTTTGAGTTTCTTGTTATAGGTCTGTCAGAAGCGTCCCTAGAGGAGTATAGGTGAAGTGGATAGGCTATTGTAGTGTGTCTCAGAACGCCTCTAGTAGTTATTTCCTCTTTGTATCTCCACGGACCCCTGACCCACTGATGCAGAAGCTTTTTTCATGTTAGATGAAGTGTATGGGAGCTTGCTCTTGGTGGATAGTGTATGTTCAGGCTGGGTGGGTCACATTTTCTGGTGTATCACCTTTTCCCCTTTTTAGGCTTAGGTTCTATTTTCAGCATCTCTCTCCCTTTTCATCCCCCCCTTTTTTCATTTTGTTTGTTAGTAGTAGGAGAAACCAAGGCCTAAAAGATACATTAGAGGGAGCTAGCCCTTACATAGAGACTCTCCCCTCCAGCTTCACCGGTCCCACAGGCAAGAGGGGAGTTTCCATTGTTGTGTGTGGAAGGGCAGGAGCTAGGTGTCCTGCCTATGGGTGCAATCCACTGCATCAATAGGTACCTTGGAGCTTGAGGGGCTACATTGATATTAGCAATTTGTTCTTGTAGGAGTTCTTTTAACCAAGCATTCACAAGACTTCCCAAAGAGATATGATAGTCTTGGTATTCTTCAAAGAGTCAATAATGTTTATAGGGGAAGTATTTACCTTTTCTTGCATCCTTAGGGGAAATGAGGAAGCTGAAACTTAATTCATTATAGGCTTAACAACCTTGCATGCATTCTGACTTTGATCAGGAATCTAACTAATAAGAGGTGCTACATTAGGATTAACACTTTGTGGCCTTGGAAATGCATCATTTGGAGTCACATGTGCTTTGGTAACATATCCAACAACTCTCTTTTTAGATCTTATGTTAGATGTTACTAATGTTCCTTGATTTAACACATAGCCATCTTATTTTTGAAAGTTCAAGAGAATATTACCTTGGCTGCTACCTTCTCTATGAGTGTTCACTTGCATGAGATGTTATTCTTATGATGTAATGTAAGGAGTTTTTCCTTCTTATGCCACCAAAGCATGACAAATTTCTCCAACATCATCCCCAAATTGACCTTGAGATTATCCCTAATGATCCATATGTTCTTCTCTTTAAAAAAATTTGTATGGACTGGAACAATAGCCGTTGTGGATGGAATAAAATTAGGATTATAGGTATTGGGCTGCCTATTGAAATCTTGTTGACCTTGTCCTCTTCTTTGGTAGTTATATTGGGGTGGAGGTATATAGGCTTATTGAGGGTAGTATTAAGGATTGGGTGAGACATTTTCATGTAATTGGTCTTGTTTGAGCTCAGATTGCAATGATCTAATCATTTCATCCTTATCTATAACATTATCTACCTTCTTGGGAGTGGGTTTAGGCTTGACATTAGTATTGGGAACTTGTGCTATGTTTGGGGCTTCAACTAAATTATGAGATAATGAAGGCATGTAAACTCTTAGAGTTAGTTTACTAGCTTGTATAAAACTATTCTATGCTTTAATGGCTATCTCTTATGCCTCGAGTAAAGTGAATCCTCCCATTGATTACAAAATTACTGCCACATCAATGGCAATAACCATGAGATAGGTAGGGAAACAAAGATTGGAGGAGGCCTCATGATAGGTGGAAATCTAAGCCATGTTCTTTGAAATATTTCATTGAAATATCCCATGGATTCATTAGAACCTTTATTTATCACATTCAGCTAGTGGATTAATGAAGAGTGATCACTTTTGTTCTCAAACCTATTCACCAATAATTTTCTAAAGTCATCCCAATTTGTGATGCAACCACCTTTCAAAGTTATATAACAATCAAGAAGCTTACCCTTCAAGGACATGGAAACCAATCTAATGGATATGTTGGATTAAGTAACATTATGTAAATTACAAAAGTTTGAAATGTCCCTAATGTGCTCAGATGGGGTAATATGACCCTCTCCATTAAAGCTAGGAAGATTTTTGGTAGCATTAGAAGGATTAGGGTCATTTACAAGAAGGTTAATTATATTTTGGGTGTTGAAGGCTAGGAAAGGATGTACTATAGGCATCTATTCTCCTTAATATCGATCTCCTATCTCTTCCACTTCTTCCTCTTCAAAACCTTCTTATTCAGGATCTCTAAAAGATAAGAATGGTTTAGGGTGTTGTTCTTCAAGAGGAGTTTCAAGTAGAGGGGATTGATTGAAAAATATACTAAAATATGGTCTAGTAAGGACCATGAAGTATAATGTAGGAAACTTGATCTAAAACCAGATATTCTCACATTTTGGAGTCACCAAATGCTATATTTGAAACACTTCTACAACCTTAGGCTTTTCAAGACCAACATTCACCTTGACATGTAAACAATTAGGACCAGCTATCCCATCGGGTGTGTCAAAATTGTTATCATAAAATTATGCACCATAAGACACTCTATGAATATCCCTCAATTTTATTCAACATTGAATCATCTCTCAAATTTTTGGTAACTTATAGGATAGATGATTCTCTAGGATTAAAAGGGCTAACTCTTTGAATTCTTCTCTAAGTGCCTATCACCTAATCTAATGCTTGTTCATGAAAAGAGTCAAGAGTTTGAAAAAAATGGAAACTATTTTAGAGATGTGATCCACCAAGAATATATCCCATAGACTATCATACTTCTACTAAGCAACAATTCTTTCCAAGCCCAATTCCATGCATTGAAACATCCTAACATAATGTTTCAATGTGAAGATAACATGATTGGGACAATAAATAATATACTTGACCTAAGGGATATATTGAACACCATATATATAATTGCATACTTATAAGAGATATTAGTAAATTAAACACAATTCACATGACCTCTTAACATCATAACCCTTGCTTAAACATGAAGGATAAAGGGAGTAAGGATGATACTATCACTTAACTCCACTATACATCACTCACACACTTAGAAAAAAAATTCACAAGTCAGAATTAGAATTTTAATCAATGTTAAAAATTAAAGTGTAATGTCATTTCAGTATGGATTCTCCATACCAAAAATGTGGTCTGTTACAATAGCCAAAAATCGCTCAATTTATAGAACTTTGAGGAAGAGAGAGAGAAAGGGAGTCTAAGAGGTACAAGGATAAGTGTCCAAAAGATAAAGTTAGTTAACATTAATTTTTATAAGGCTATGGGGTGATCCATGCAACATAAATAGTAAAAAGTGTCTTTTCTAATCATTTAGAACCTACAAAATGTCAAGAAACTCCTTTTGCACAAAAAAATGCCTTCCATGATTAGTCTTCTAAAACTACCTTATGATTTAAAATAATAAAGGTTTATGATTGATATGAATAGAGGGTTACTAATAATCTCTCACATGAATTGGAGAGGCTCCTAACCGTTCTTATCATTCTGGACATGCATGAGCATACTTGGTAGTTTCAAAATATCTCTTTTCCCTTCACCTCTCACACTTGTCACCTTAAATATCTTCAAAATAGAAATATAATCCATAAAATTAGAGGAATGGCATGTTTAAGGAGTGATCATACTATCATTTATAATAAATTGGTTTAAAAGGTTCCCAAAATGAAGATTTACCACTTTCTCTATGTCTCCCCTAGTTGGCTCATTAGATTGGCTGAATTGAGAGAATTAGTAGGAGTACTTAGGATCTTAGAAACTTGATATAATGACCATGAAGACTTATAAAAATTCATAAATATTCCTTTAAAATTTATTTAGCCTCTTGAAATTTCACCATGCATACAAAACACCAAAAATGGTCAGAATAAACCCTATTTTACCCTATTTCATATAGGTCTATATAAAAAAAATTGCATTGGGTGGTGCATGGGAGAGTATTATACATTTAATAAAAGTTTCATATCATTTTCATTTCATATTAATTCTTAACTTTCAATTTATTGTTAGGTTGTGGAGCTAAAAGCTTCACTGATGCAAACATGGAGGAGGTGCTGAGTGTCACAGTAACCGGCATCGGTCAGGCCAATCGATGTTGGTCAGGGGTGGATAAGAAGCTACCGACATCGATCATGGATCAGCTGACGTCGGTCATCTCCAGATAGATAGGGACTAATGTTGGTCACCTGTGCATTCCAGAACTATTAGTTACATGAATAGTTAGTTTGTTGAATGGCCAATTTGCATGTAAAGACTAATTTTAGTCTTGGAGTTACGTTTCTAATTATTGTAATTAGAAGTATAGTTATTGTTTGCATGGGATCTATATAATAGACTCATGGGGCTGTATTGTAATTTGTAAAATCAATGGTTGTGTAGAATCAGAAGGGTTCTATCCAAGGGAGAATCATAAGGACTTGGTGAGGTAAGGACAAGGGTTTTTTCAGGTGTGTAAGATCTAGGTCAGCAAGTGTGCAAGGCCAGGTTGATCTGCGGTATAGCAAGTTCAGGTGAGATCTACATGATAAGTAAGATCTAAGTTTGCAGGTGTGCAAAGCCAAGTTGATCTACGGTATAGCAAGATCAGGTGAGATCTACATGTAAGTAAGATCTAAGTTTGCAGGTGTGCAAAACTAGGTTGATCTACAGTTGTGTAAGATCAAGTGAGATCTACTTGGAGTACATGGTGTACTCAAATTTGGAGTATGTGTGTGTACTTGGTGGTACTAGTAGTATTGATACTGACTGGTTGAAACACCAACTCAGTTATTGAGTTGTTTGTGTTTGTAATTGAGAGAGAGAACTCTTGAGGGAAGATTACTGGTATGCCCAAGAGGTGTGGGAAGAGTGTGATCTCTTTATTGTATTTCCTTTTGGAAGAGTATTAATACAATTGGGTATTGTCTCTCATATTCTGTGTTATTTTTGATTTCTAGTTACTTATCATTCTAGTTAAATTTCTATGTTTAGTTGCTTATACAAAGGTAATCAAGTGTGCTCTTAGTGAGCAAGGATCTTGACAATTGGTATCAGAGCTTGGTTAGGTACACTAACAAGTGGTCAGAGCATGTTAAGTGTTTGATTATAGGTCACTCTCAGTAGTTTTTGATTGAGTGGGAGTAAAGCAATGGCAGAAGAAAGTACACTAAGAATGGAGGAATTCAATGGTAAGAATTCTAAATTATTGAATTATGGAAAGAAAGATTAGGTAAAGAAAGATTGTTGGTTGGTAAAAGATCAGCATGAAAGAAATGAAGAAGTAGATGTTGCAGGTGTTGTTGCACAAGATGCTCTTGTATGTTCCTTGGATAAAGTAGAATCTTGGATTATAGATTCTGTTGCCTCTTTCCATGCAGCCCCAAATAGAGTATTTTTCTATGATTATGTCCTAGGAGACTTTGGAAAGATTTATTTAGGGGTTGGTGTGCCTTGTCAAATTGTTGGAAAATGAGAAGTGTGGCTGAAACTGCAGACGGCCAACACATGGGTGTTGAAGAAGGTCATGCATGTCCCAATCCTGAAGAGGAGTCTAATTTCTACAAGAAAGTTGGGTGATGAGGGATGCACAGTAACTCTCATAGCGGATGCACTTGAATTAGCATGTGGTAAGAAAGTAGGTATTCTTTATCAATCTACTTGTATTAATGATTCACCTTTTGTTGCAAATATGTGGCTTTGTAGGCTTGGTCACATGAGTAAGAAGGGGATGCATGTTCTTAAGAGCAGGTCAGATGTCTTTGACAAACTTAAGAACTAGAAAGCCTTGGTTTTCATGGAGGAGATGATGGATAGAGATCAGTCACAGGGGCTGATTAATTCTGAGCAGGGTAGTTTGGATAGGGTTTTGATCCAAGGTAACCTCGCAGGTAAAAAGTCATCACTCATAGGAAAACATAGTTACCGATGTCAGTTAGGTGGAACTGACGTCGAATAGCCAGGTACTGACATCGGTTATGTGCAGACCAGAGTTGGTGGTGTTAGGCAGGTGGTGACCGACATCAATCAGGGAACTGGCATCGATGACCAAATGGACACCGATGTCAGTCAGGGAACTAGCGTCGGTGATCAGGTGGAATCGACATCAGTCGAGTGCAGACTAGGTCAACCAAAGAATAGATTTTGGGTAGACAGTAAGCTGTCAAGGAGTCTCAAACACCCATATGGAGGACTAAAAGTGTAAGTAAGCCTTAAATTTGTTATTCACCTTCTTTATACTACTTGAACTTGTTGCTCACTGATGGTCAAGAACCAAGAAGTTTTGAAGAGGCAATGTAGGTAGAATCTAGGAAACAGTGGGAGCATGACATGAATGAGGAATTTGATTCCTTGAATGAGAACCAAATGGGAGATTTGGTAGATTTTCCAGTCAGGATGAAAGCACTGAAAGATGAATGGATTCTTAGGTTAAAGAAAGGAGAGAATGGACATGTGAGATAGAAGGCCAAGTCATATGGTCTTGAGCAAGCTTCAGGACAGTGGTACAGGTTTGATAGGTGTATGACAAAGCATGGCTTTAGTCAATTTCAATGTAACCATTGTGATTATTTTACCAAGTTGGCTAATGGTCACAATATTATCCTGTTACTATATGTGGATGATATGCTTGTTGCAGGTTCATACATGTATGGATTTGCTGAGATAAGGGTAAAATTAGTTCAGTGGTGTGCTAGGAAGGATTTAGGAGGAGTGAAATTCTTTGGCATGAGTATTCCTAGAGATAGGGAAGATCACAGGTTGATGTTGTCTCAGGATGATTATGTGAATAAGGTAGTGGCGAGGTTCAAGATGCAGGATGCAAAACCAGTTAGCACACCTATGGATGGATAGTTCATAGAACAGTGTCCCCAATCACATGATGAGGCTGAGTACATGAGTACTAGACCTGAGTTTGCCCAAGCAGTGGGTGTTGTCAGTGAGTTTGTGGCCAATATGAGAAAGAAGCACTAGAAAGTAGTTCAATGGATTCTCAGGTATCTGAGAGGGACCAATAGCAGGTTAACATGTTATGCAGGGTCAGGAACTTCTCTACATGTGTATGTAGATTCAGATATGGTAGGTTACTTGGATGATAGGCATAACACCACAAGATGTGTGGTGGTTGGTCTTCAAGATTGAGCTTGAAGAGGGATACAAGCTAGGAAACAAAATTAGATGATGTACAGGTATAGGTACAGGTGCAGTTGTTTATCTCCAAGTGGGAGATTGTTAGGTCGTGGAGCTAAAAGCTTCATTGATGCAAACATGGAGGAGGTGTTGAGTGTCACAATAACCAGCATCAGTTAGGCCAATCGACGTCAGTCAGGGGTGGACAAGAAGCTGCTGACATTAGTCATGGATTGGCTGATGTCAATCATCTCTAGGTAGACAGGGACCGATGTCAGTCGCCTGTGCATTCTAGAACTATTAGTTACATGAATAGTTAGCTTGTTGAATGGCTAGTTTGCATGTAAAGACTAATTCTAGTCTTGGAGCTGCATTTCTAATTATTGTAATTAGAAGTCTAATTATTGTTTGCATGGGATATATATAATAGACTCATGGGGTTGTATTGTAATTTGTAGAATCAATGGTTCTATAGAATCAGAAAGGTTTTATCCAAGGGAGAATCATAAGGACTTGGTGAGGCAAGGACAAGGGTTCTTTTGAGTGTGTAAGATCTAGGTCAGTAGGTGTGCAAGGCCAGGTTGATCTACAGTATAGCAAGATCAAGTGAGATCTACATGGTAAATAAGATCTAGGTTTGCAGGTGTGCAAAGCTAGGTTGATCTGTGGTATAGCAAGATTAGGTGATATCTACATGTTAAGTACGATCTAGGTTTGTAGGTGTGCAAAACTAGGTTGATCTACAGGTGTGCAAGATCAGGTGAGATCTACTTGACGTATGTGGTGTACTCAGACTTGGAGTATGTGTGTGTACTCAGTGGTACTGGTAGTATTGATACTGGCTAGTTGAAACACCAACTTGGTTATTGAGTTGTTTATGTTTGTAATTGAGAGAGATAACTCTTGAGGGAAGATTACTGGTATGCCCAAGAGGTGTGGGAAGAGTGTGATCTCTTTATTGTATTTCCTTCTGGAAGAGTATTAATACAATTGGGTATTGTCTCTCATATTCTGTGTAATTTTTGATTTCTAGTTACTTATCATTCTAGTTAAATTCCCATGTTTAGTTGCTTATACAAAGGTAATCAAGTGTGCTCTTAGTGAGCAGGGATCCTAACATTTATCCCCTATCGAGTCTTTGAGAGTGGTTTACAAGGGTTTTGGAGTGATTTTCATTCTTAACATTCATTCATATCCATAACACATTGGAGTTATAATAAAATTCCAATTATGGATCCTCAAGGACCTCCTTAAACTTAATTTAATGTATCAAGGTCCCATTCAAATATTTTTGGAAGTTCTAAGCATTTTAATTTGACATTCGATCTCATTTTTTTCTTCTTAATGGGGTCTGAATAATTTCTAAGCCAAAAATGGCTTCCTAGAGAATTTATTCACAAAATAAAGGTTTTAACACACACACACACACACACACACACACACACACACACACACACACACACACACACACACACACACACACACACACACACACACAACCTAAAAACTTCCTCAAACCATTATAATGGATTTCCAAAAGTTTAAATGGAAATTGACCCCTATTTGGTTTTAGGCCTAAGCCTTGCCAATAGGCCTACCTACATATTTGAGCTCCTCTTGACCCTCTAATGATTATTTTTGAAATGTGATAGATTTAAAAAACCCAAAATACCTATTTTAACATGAATTTATTAATTTAAAATCATATATTAGGTTGAAAATGTACATGACCTCCAATTTGGCTTCTAGCCTTAAGGCTTTCCTTCACACTTGACTACAATCCTTGTTGTATAGGGTGCCCTATTTTCTCTCAAGACTTATATAAAGTTTTTTTAGTTTCCTTAATGTGTCCCCCATATTTTATAACCATGATTTTTTATTTATTTTTCCTTGAGATAATCAATTCATCACTTTTCCCCAAAACAGTCATTCTTGTGCATGAAAGGACTACCCATGTTCTGAGATAAAATAGAGAGTAATAGGCCTATTTTTTTCGGAAAATTGAGTATTTTAAAATCTAAATATGTTCTTAATGACCAATTATACCAATTTTTTTGGTATAATTCTATGTTTAGGGGGTCTAACCACCCCAATTTCCTCAAAAAGGAGGTCAAAAACCTTATTTTTGCATGCTCTTGTTCAAACCTCCTCATGAATTCTCTTTCCAAACCTATTTGATGAATATACGATGTTAATACATGTTAATTACCTTAATTTAGCTATTTTTTAACCTAGGGATCCACTCAAAACCTCTCTCTTTAATAGAATCTCATATTCATGTCTTGAAATAAGGCTTTTCAAATCTTGCCTGTACGGATTGAGTCTATTTTTATTATGAGAAAAGGGATTTGAGTGGCTTGAGGATGTCTTTGGAATGTCATATCATTAATTTTAGAATTGGGATACCACCTTATACCATTTGTAACTTTTCCTTCCCTCCTTGGCCATCAAACTCTCTCATACTCTTCCCTTGCTTAAGACCCTGTCTAACTGTGATAGTGAACACGAGATCTTTATTTTAGACACCATTTTTTGGAGGTTATAATGAGGGTTTTAATTAATTTTATAACATATTTTTAATCACCTAATTATAAAAAAATTAAACATTTTCCAAACCTATCCTTATTGACCCTTTTAGGCCTTTCAATTGTTCATTGTCCTCTTGGACTAAGACAGTCTTAGTACCCTACCTGTAGGTTATTTTAGGATGGTAATGGCATAAGATGGGTCTTGATTTAAGATTTATAAAATTATTTAGATCTTAAAAGTTATTATATTTGACATTTCCACCTCTTTCAGCCCTAAAGTGCTTTAAGACTCTTCTAAATGCCTTGATTCTCATTCCACTATTTACTCAATTGTAGGAGGCTATTTTCCATTCATTTTAGGACTATAGGTGTCTTCTAGGTCAAGATGAAATTTTTCATGGTGGAATTTATGGTATGAATGTATTTTATTACTCAAAAACCATGAAAATTTCCTTCACCTCATTCATGATCATGCCTATTTCACAATTCTTGATCTATTTACCTATAGGTAGCTCCTCACAGTCTTGTGTATGAGCAAAGGAGTATGCGTTGGGGTTCAAGACATTATATTCACCTTATATCCTGATATCTTACCTTGCAACATCACTTGAACCACTAGCATCATTCAAATTGATATCATAGTCCAAGATCATCAAAATGGGATACAAATTAACATTTTGATCATTGTCTTGTAGTTAACACTACCTTGATTTAGTGGTTTTTAGCCATCTTTAGACCTTGAAAAATCCAAACTCCACTCATATTTTACTTCTAAAAATTGGCACAATTGTTGTGTCTAGATAAGGACATCAAGCCTTATAATTTTAAGGCTTGAATCACCTAACAAGTGAATTTTGTGAGGTCCTTAAAAACCTTTAAGGCCTTTATTTGACATTTTTAGGGAAAAAGGGCTTGAGTACAGTCCAAGGTTCCAATTGATGCTTGACACATCCCTTAACAAACTAGGATGATCAATAGGCCTATCTAGTCCTTCTTATAGCAAGGAATCCCAAATTGGATTGACCAATCTATTGGAACACCTGCAAAAGGTTTGTTTATGCTCTTAGTTGTAGATGGTCATCTCCTTCCATATAGGCAAAGTTGAAAACATTCTCTAAACATGAAATTTTATAGCACCTACATGCTTTCATAAAATTTTCAATTAAAATTAATGGTCCCAACAAATTAAGAACCATTTAAAACCTTAAAAATCACACTTTTGATGTCAACATGCTCTTGTAGATAGAGTTTTATGACTAAGACATACAAGGAAATCCTAAAATGGTAAGGAACATGTAAGGAATGCTATCAAAACACCTCAAGGGAAATTTTCAATAATTGAATTCTCATAATACACTAGTATTATTTCTAAAACAACATCAAAACATCATCTCCAGTGTGAATATAACATTTTCAAAGCAATGAGATGACTGTGAATGCAAACTAGCCATTTTGCAAGCCTAGAAAAGGATTTCTCACAAAATTGAAATATCCAAAACAAGAAGCATGGAAACATCTTGAAAATCATGTGAAGACACTTGAAACACCCAAATCCATCAATCCAAAACAAGAAAATTTGAGACAAGCTCAAACAATGACCTCCTCATGGTTGAACATACATAAAAAGTTACTTGGGATCAAACTAATGGTTAATAAAGGATAATGTACCAAATATTAAGTTATTGTTATGAAAATAAAGTAAACTCAAATTATTATCCACCCCTAGAATCACTCCTCACAATTCCACTTGTACAGCCCATGCCAAGTACATGAAGTTGTTTCTTCTTTACTTACCAAGTGAAAATGAAAGAAAACAAGTTGCAGATGAAACTTTTTGCATTTATATTGAAAAATAGGCATTGAAATGGATGATGGGAGGTGAAGAATTACTATTCCCATGTTTTTGGCTGATGGTGGACTTGAGAAGTCCATACAAGTGCCTAATAACTCCTATTTTTTAGGTAAAATTGACATCCAATGAATATAAATAATTTTTTCCTAGTAAATAACTATTATTGACATTATATTGACATGATCTATGTTGAGACTCACCTGGGCATCAAGTTTTCTTGCATAAAAATCCATACAAGTCATTAAATGGGCTAAAAAATGACCAAAAGGCCCCTTTTTCCACATGAGACATAACCTATAGCCAATTGATTATTGTAAACATGTTAAAACATATTAAAGAACACATTAGGATATTTTAAACACAATTTAACCCTTTGACTACCTTTGACTAGGGTTGACCAACCTTTGACTCAAGTTGACTAGCATAGTACATAAGGGGTGGGCCTTAACAAGGACTAGGGAGAGGATGAGTAAGATAATATACTAACATGACACCTTATAATACACATGGGAACGTTCTAAAAATTTAAAAATAGTAGGGGTTAACCCAAATTTCACTTTAGGTCAAATTTGGTCAACAATTGGATATCAGAGCTTTATGAACAAAGCTTAAGAGTTAGAATAGACCTAAAACCCTTACAAACCCTCAGTCAAGACTGGTTTGAAAAGATGGATTTAGAAAGCTGATTTAATGTCATATTTTGACCATGAAACCTATTTTAACCCATAAAGGACTCCCTTAGTCTCCCTCACATGCTTCTAAGATGTATGGACTTGTATAGAAATGGTATAAATAGGCTATTTTAAACCATTTTTTATGTTATGCAGGATTTAGGAGGAATTTGAAGGTGAAACCAAGTTATGAGGGAAGATACATAATTTTTATAACTCCTTATTTTCATTTCATTCCAAGGAGAAACATCTAAGTGTCCAAAATAGGTGCTTCATCTTAGCCAATTAAAATTGGCATATTGGACAAGCTAGTGAAAGGTGTGGAAACTTCAATGGGATGTCTTTTTAAGGTGGCCCTAATGATTATAAATACATGAATGGTCTTTTAAATGTGTCATTAATTTCCTCCCATGGATTTTCATGAGCAAATGATGCCTTTTATTAGGCCAAATGTGCATAGTGCATGGAACAATAGTTTTCTAGATAATAGATGGTGATTGTTCCTTTCCAGATGATTATAGATGACCAAGCCTATAACTAATGCATGGAGAGTCATGTTTCATTTCCTTATAATTCATTAAAATCATCATACCTGGTCCTAATTAGTTACAAGGCATTTAAATAGAGCTAATCATGAAGGTAGTTTTTTGAGCTAGAATGAGGAGTTTCTTGCCACTTTTCATGAAGTTTATGCCTTTAATTGGCACTTTTCTTCCTAACCTTACATTTTTAATCCTATATCCTTCTCACATGAAAAATTAATTTATTTTCTCAACCTTATAAGTGTCCTTGTGACCATTGGACCTCTCTCTCTCTCTCTCTCTCTCTCTCTCTCTCTCTCTCTCTCTCTCTCTCTCTCTCTCTCTCTCTCTCTCTCTCTCTCTCTCTCTCTCTCTCTCTCTCTCTCTCTCTCTCTCTCTCTCAAGTTCTATAAGAACTAGCCATTTTGTCATTGTATGGGATGTTCCACCTAATTATGGTGAAGCCCTACTCAAATGTATACCTTTCGATCAATAAGAAAAATAATTTTTACCTACTCTATGAATATTTTAATTTTTTTTATTGGATAATAGATCTTTCTTAGTGAATACTATGGATTCCTTAGCATGTTGTTCCATTCTTTCACCTATTTATAGCCTCTTCTTTCAGGGCATGTGAAGTGTTATAGGATATGTTCATGGTTTAATTAAGTTATTCTATTCATTAGTGTCTTCATAGGACTCTTGTATATTCCTCCTATCTTTTAACATTCATCCATAACCTCATAATGTAGCATTGATGTGAGAAGATGAAGATTAGAGAAGTGTATTTTCAGCTTGTCCTTTGATTTCAAGTGTAACATACATATGGTTGGATGTCATCATGTTATTTTGTGTATCACCTCCCTTAACTTAGTTTACTTTTAGTTATCTCTCTCCCTTTTCACCCCCAATTTTAGTATTAGTTTCAATCCAAAGTGGTACATCAAGGGAGCTAGCCTTATCTAGAGATTCACCTCATTCCCTAGGATGCCCACAAGCCTAAAGGTAATTTCATTGTGCCACTTGGATGAGGAGAGATTTTTATCTATTAAAAGGGTGAAAATACAAGTGACAATAATTTTTAACATGCCTGATGGGAATCTTGATCCAAGAAGTTGAGAGGTTTTGGGTGTTGTCTCTCAACAAGCAGCCTTTAGAGGCATCTATAAAATCATCAATGATGACTCTAAAGTTGTATCAAATAGTCAGGTAGCCAAATTTATCCTTTGAATATCGATGGTAATATGTTTTATTTATGTTTTTTCTTTCAATGAGGTTTCATGGCTGACTTTGATTTTGATATTTGTTCTCTATAAGTTGGTGAAACCTTCCAAACTTATACCATTCCCCATCAATATGAAAAATTTCTTAATGAACCTTGGTGTGACTATAATCAGCCTTGTCATGAAGTGTATCAATCCTATAATCAGCCTTACTATGAACCACATTTTATCCATCAACAATCCTATGAGACATGGCAGTCCTATAGTCCTTGATTTTCTTCTCTATATGGACACCATGTTGTTGAACAACCCCATGAGAATAACTACTAAGGAAACTATCAAGAGACACCTATCTATCTGGTTCAAGATCATTCTTATGAGTCTTGTCATATGAAACCAATTTTTTTCATGGATTGTACACAAAATTACAATTGGCAAGATGTGTCTTTTGCTCATGTAGGTGTTACTCCTTCTAATCAGCCCAAGAATTCACTTCCATATGAGCTCACTAGTGCTTTCCTATTTTCCAAACCCATTCATAATCCTTCTCCTTCATCCCATACTCCATCTCTACCTCCTTCACATTCCACTATATCTCATACTCTAGCTCCTTCACGTCAAATCCATGAGCCTATCCATCAACCTTTCCTTCTCAAAGAGGAACCTATCTTGAGAAAAGAAAGTAAAGAAGAACAAATTCAATTCACGATTGACCAAGAGGCTCTTATGAGTTATTATGAGGAATAAATCACCATAGAGACTTCCCTTGGTAAAAAAAAAGACAATATATTAGCTAATGTCTCTTTATTTTAAGGGATGTGTGTCCGTGGAGAATCCCCTACACTTCACCCTCAAGCTGATTTTGAGTTTTATGTGCCACCTCCACCAACTAGCTCATCTTGTCCACACCCTATCACTCTTTACCTTGATGGAAATCTGGTATGGGAACCTAAGGAGGATTAGTTATTTTATAAAAAAAGAGTTGAAGAAAACCTACCTCCTTGGCAACCTCATTGGGCTAGCTATCATGATTTTAAGATGCCTAGTCTTGGCATTACCATGAAGGAGAAAGAGATGGAGGATCTTATAGCCCTTGAATAAGACTCTACAGTTTATCAAAAGGTTATAGATGATCATCTCCAACATTAAGTGGAAATTAATATAAATAATGAAAATCAAGTCATCCTTCAAGAAGTGGCAGTCCTAGGATAGTTTCATGAGACTAGGATAGAGGAAATAATTCTTGAGGATGAAATCCATGAAGAAAAATATTTATGGTAGAAGTTTAATGCCATTTGCAAGGAATTTGATGGGTTGTGTGAATCTTATCCTTCTCCAAAATATTACACACCTGATGACAAGTTTATTGATGAGTCTAACCTTGATATTGAGTGTTTAACCAAACATAAAGAGGAAGCCTATTATATTGGTTAAGAACCTAATGCCATGAAGTCACTTGGTGATGTTAGTATACAATAAGTTATTGACAAGGATGATTGGCATCTGTAAATGGAGTTCTTTCAAGAGCTAGAAGAAATTTTCCAAGTAGAGCGTTAAGTGCATGAAAAGGTGAATAAAGAATCTTCCATGGATTACAATGCTTAAGATTGGATATAATTTTAAAATATCCTTGATGATCTATAAGAACTTGTAGTTGAGAGGAAGCCCAATCTTGTTGAAAACACTATGGAGGACAAGAAGGTATGTTTTGTTGAATCATATTTTGAAGTTTCAATTAAGGATCCACATGACAAGGTTGAATATGTTTGGATGCAAGAGGAATACTTCTAAATGACAAAAGTATTTGAATATGTTCTACTTGAGAGCATGGTAATTGAAGTGTCGAGGAATAGGTCTAATCCACAAAACATCTAATCTAGGAAGAAACATGCTTTACACCATGTTCCATATCATGAAGAAGGTGATGGTTCAAATTTTCCCTTTGATCCAAAGGGAGTTATGTTCACTATTAGTTGTATATAATAGGTTGTTTTCTATTTTTCCTAAGTACTTTGATTACATGTGTGTGTTTTCTCTCTTTTTGTGTGTATCTTTGCTTTATGTGTTGAGTTAGTCATTGGTCTTGTCTTGATCAAATTTGAGGTTAATGGTCAAAAATTTATTATTTGTCTCAAAATTTAGTTGAATACTAAACCCAATGGATTGATAAGGCTACTGATCTAGTTAGTATAGCAGGCATACTACCCTTATGAGTCACCAATTTGTTGACCAAATTTAACTTTTTAGTCAAATTGGGGTAACTATAGGTAAAAAATTGGTTTTTTAGGTAATATGAGTTTCATGGGGTGTATTATAGTTCAATTGATGTTATTTAATTTTATATTGGCTTTAGTTAATTAGTTTTTATGTCTATTTATCACTTTTTGGTCATTTTGAGGTCAAAAGGGGTGCATTTAATGATTTATAGAAGTTTATTTAAAAATTTGAATGTCTAAATAGGTGATGTAATGTGAAATATGTCATAATAAGTCTTAATCCACTATTGGTAACTAAAATTTGTAGGTTCATCAAAAGAAAAGTAAGTTTTCTTAAAGAAAAGGAAGAGTTTAGCACTTGTACAACCTCCTTGGGAAGTGTGCCACTTGGAAAAGGTTTAAATGTGACTCTTAAGATTCCAAATTTTTATTACCATTCTTTGTTTTATTTTCAAGTTTCATTTTGAAGCCAAAACCATTCTACTCCCTTTTCACCCTTCTTGGCAAATAAAAGTGACTTGCATGTTTTTGCTTGGTATAGACAACTCATGAGGTTTAAGATTAAACACCTAGGGTAGGATGTATTAAACTTAGATATATTAATTTTCATATAATAATTTTTAATATGGGTCAATCGTGCTTTATAAACCATTGCTAACAAGTTGATTGTACAAATTTGCCTACTAATCTGTGAACCCTATAAGTTTTGCCATGGTTTGAGAAGATCTATACAATTCACTTAATGATATTAGTTCCATATTATATTTTATATGTGCCCTCATGTCTTCCATTATTTTTTTAATGTTTTGTGGTGTTTTAATGAGAAATATAACTCACTTTTTAGGAGGGTACAACCATGATATGTTTTAATCAGTTTTCCACTTGTAAGAGTTTGAATTCCATACAAAGGCTTTAATGTGAATAGGATATGATGTATTCCCATGTATCAATTCTATATTAAATTCCTCATTTCAATTATTATCCTCATAATTCCATGTTTAGATCAATTTGTCAGTCTTGCTAGGCTCATAGCCAACTTATAGCTCATTTTCACTTGCAATCATAGGGAATCACGTGTGTGGAGCATGTTTAAAAAGTTAATGAAAGTTTATTTAAGGTATCCAATAGTTTAAATGTTTTTTTATAATTAAAAAACAAGGAATAATACTTAAAGAGTTTGTAGAGGACTGTTGTAGTCATATGTAGCATACCTTCACCAATTCTACCAATAAAACACAACTTACATGTGCTTCTAAATGGAAAAATCATGTCAGAATCAAGGTTTATAAATGGTAAAGGTCATTTAAAATATAAATAAACTCTTTAGATTAATTTATATAGGATTTAAGCTCAATTAAAGGTTACTATAACATTCACTACTTGTTAGCCTCACATACTGCCTGAATATGCAAATAACCACCTATAGGTGGTACCACAGAGAGTAATATGGACATTTTAAGGTGATTTGAATTGATGATCAGAACAAATTTGAACTAATATCATGATTTTAACCATAATATACCCATTTTAATGTGTCAAGTTTTCAAATTGGATTTGAGATCACTTCAAAATCTCATAGGACTGTGTTCTAAGAAGTTGTCCCTAAAATTACAAAATAGAGCTCCCTAGGGTTTTGTTAATGTTTTTGATAGAGTTATAAATGTCCTTCATAACTCATAATGTATCCATATTGTATAATATAATAATGGAATATACTATGAAAATTTGTAATGGTAGAGATCTAAAGGAGGTTGGTTGTTTAGGGTCCTAAAATTGCCTCTAAAACATTGAAATCTTGTAATAACATCTACAGGCCTGAGGATGTAGATGGTCTTTTGTCACTTTAAGGAAGAAATATTAAACAAATTCTCATGAAAAGTATGGATTAAACTAATGAAAGTTTTCATAAATGTCTTGAAGGTAAATATGAATGGATTGAAACACCCTCATAGCCCCTATGACTACTTACAAGGCCTATGTTCACCATTGAAAGCTTAGACGCTAGTTGTAGGGTTGTCAAAGGGACTTAGTTTGATAACCTTGGTATATAATTTTTTTCAAAGAATTAAGTGAGTGAATATAGTAATAATATAGTTTTAATGACTTAAAGGAGGAAATTAGGCATGTATTAAAGTCTAAATCAAGTACAAATGTGACCTACAATAGGGTTTGAAAGGCATAAGTCTCAACTGAGCAAACAATGATCAAGTTTATGATTTAAAAATGATGGAGAAGAGAAAATCAAAGTAAGAAAGTGGACATATTACATTACTATATCATCATGGGAAAACTCAAAAAAAAATTTAAACATATTCTCAAGGTTCAAAAGCTCAAAAATGCACCTACAGGTGTTTTCTTGAGAAGAGAAAAACAACAAACACAGTTAGCTATGATTGTGGGGTGACAATGAGTTGAGAAAGGTCGCTTGCTGATTAATATGATCTAATAATTAATGTAATCCAAACACTATATAATGACCTAATAATGTTTAAATAGGTCTTGTGTAATGTTTTAAAGCTAACCTCAAGCCATGAATGTCTACAGGGCCTCCTAAAGCAAGAAACATAGGTAGGATACAGTCAGGGTTACACATACAGTTTGATAATTCAAGAGTATGAGGGGTCCATATAAGTTTTAAGTAATGAGATTGTGATGATAAAATTCATAAGTATCATGAGATTATATATTATTCATTGATAATATAAAATCATATAGGAAAAGGGTTCTCATAACATAACATAGTCCATGTAGTAAACAACCTGTACATAGTCTCTTAAGGGGTCTAATTTAGTATTTTGAAGAGTTATAAGTTAAATTAACCTAAAAAAGAGCTTAATATTTGTGTATAAAATATTTATGACTTGGAGGAGACATTCTAATAATAATTTTTATTGGATAAATAGGGTAAGTAGCCTCTATTTTGTCTCACACAGAGGGTACTCCCCCCTGCACATAAGCCTATAGTCTCAAGAAAGAATGATGAAGTGGTGAACCAAGAGATATAAATTACCTTAAATAAATCATGAAAATTTGGAACAATCTAATATAAAATAAAAAAAACTTATTTATAAGGAGGGAACTAAATAGAGTGCTCTAAACTACAAAGGTTATAGTCAGACATAATAGGTAGAATTAAGTCCTAGATTCCAAATGCAAGGTCAAATCCCATCCTAGCATGAAATATGACTAAAAACTTGTTGAATAATAACTATGGGATGGTATCATATATTTTCAAGTTATTTTAATGCATGGGATGATTCAAGAATTCATATTTGGACTTTAAAGTACAGACAGGCTACAAGAACAACCTTAGGCCTAAGAGCCAAAAAGGGGGTCATTGTTACTTCTACCTTGAGATTTATTTTATAACTTGTTGAAACATTTTTTTAGTGTGAATTAAAATGTGTTTAGATTATTTTGATGAAAGGGAATGATAAAAAGGTCATTTTGATCTTCAAGGGCAACTTAGGCCTACTTGACATGCTTAGTCCTAAAGCCCAAATGAGGAGTCATTTTAATTTATAACATAAATTAAGCATGTCAATGGATTGAAAAATAATTTTGAGGTAAAATTAGAGGTTTTAGAACATTTTGAGTGTAAATAAATCATCAATAATCCATTTTTAGACCTTAAAACAACTTAGGCATGTAGGAAACAAGTTTGAGCACTCATATCTTTCATGAGGCTTTATTTGGTGCCAAGGGAGTTCAAGGATGTTATCAATAGTCTTGAAGAACATTTTTGTGGAATTTTTATATAGGTTGGATGTTAGAGCTTTATGAATAAAGCTTAAGAGTCAAAATAGACCTAAAACCCTTGCAAACACTCAGTCAAGACCAGTTTGAGAAAATAGAGTTAGAAAGCTGATTTAATGTCATAGTTGTACCATTAAACCTATTGGACCTTGAAAAAGACTCCCTTAATGTCCCTCACATGATTTTAAGATGTACAGACTTGTATGAAATGGATGAAATAAGCTATTTTTGACCATTTTTATGTTATGCAAGATTCATGAGGATTTTTAAGGTGAAACCAAGTTTTGATGGAATATATATACTTTTTATAACTCCCTATGGTCATTTAATTCCAAGGATAAACTTATAAGTGTCCAAAATAGGTGCTCCAACTCAACTAGTCAAAATTGGCATATTGGACAAGCTAGTGAAAGGTGTGAAAACTTCAAGGGGATATATTTTTAAGGTGTCCATAATGATTATAAGTAAATTGATGGTATTTAAATGTGTCATTAATTTCCTCCCATGGATTTTAATGAGCAACTGATGCCATTTTGGAGGCCAAGTGTACAAGGTGGATGGAAGAGAAATTTTCTCAATAACATATGGTGATTGCTCCCTTATAGGTGATTCTAGATGATCAGGATTGAAACCAATGCATGTAGGGGCACACACACACACACACACACACACACACACACACACACACACACACACACACACACACACACACACACACACAATTCCAATCATAAGACCTAGTCCCAATCAGTTACAAGTCATTCAAATAGAGCTAATCATGAAGGCATTTTTTTGAGCCAGAATGAGGAGTTTTTTGCCACCTTTCATTAAGTTTATGCCTTTAATGTACATTTGTGGTTCCTAAATTTTCATGGTTCATCGCATATCATTCTAAAATTCTCAAGTAACTTATTTTATTGTATTTAAAATTGTCCTTATGACCATTGGAATTCTCTCTTCTTCTCTCTCTCTCTTAAGTTTTTTAAGAACTAGCCATTTTGGCATTGTATTGGATGCTCCACCTGAGTATGGCAAAGCCATAATCAAATGTATACATTTTGATCAATAATAAAACTTATTTTTACCTCCTATATGACTGATTTTAGTGTGTTTAATTGGATTATGAATCTTGATAAGTGAAAACTATGGATTTCTTAGCATGTTGTTCCATTCTTTCACTTATTTATAGTCTCTTCTTGTAGGGAATGTGAAGTGTTCCAAGATATGTTCATGGTTTAAGTGAGTTATTATATTCATTAGTTCCTTCATATTCCTATTTTATAGTCTTATTAGCTTTTTACATTCATCCATAACCTCATAATGTAGCATTGATGTGAGAAGATGAAGACTGGAGAAGTGTAGTTTCAGCTTGTCCTTTGATTTCAAGTGTAACATACATATGGTTAGATGTCATCATGTTATTTTGTGTATCAAATTACTTAGATTAGTTTTATTTCATTTATCTCTCTTCATTTTCACCCCCAAGTTTATTATTAGTTTTAATCTAAAGTGGTACATGAAGGAAGCTAGCCCTATCTAGAGATTCACCTCATTCCCTAGGCTACTCACAAGCCTAGAAGTGATTCCATTATGAAATTTAAATGAGGAGAGATTTGAATATATTAAAAGGGTTAAAATAAAAGTGAAAAAAATATGTTCCTTCTCTGAAGATGCTTCATCATCCAAGTGGCATAGTGGTCTTTATACCTGCTTGAAACCTTGCACTTTTTCTTCAAAACTGCCCTTGTTTGCATGTGAAGAGTGACAAATGGGATTATTCATCATAATATCAAAATGAAATTCCATCAGAACTCATTTTTTGATATTATAATTCATTTATAAACTCCCTTAATTTGACATTTTAGTTGCAATCATCACCCAACTCCTTAGGTGTTTTGGGACCCCTTCATCTACTATGCTTATCCTTATCTAAATGGCTCAAAAATTGAATTATTATTCACCAAGTAAATATTTCTCCATGAAATTCATACTCATACCTTAATATACTTGAATTAATTCATTTGGGTTCATATAATATCCTCCAAGACTCCATCTTGCACCTTATGATCTCATTTGGCCATAATTCCTTGTAGCCCTAAAATCATGTAAATCTCATTTGTAAGACAATATATGGACACTATTGGAAAATGAGAATATATTTAAGTACCCAATATCCTATTACATCTCAATTCCAAGTTTAATTACCTAAAACCAATTGCAAATGTCATTTTTCTATTATTCTCTTCCCCTAAATATGCCTTAATTATGCCTCCATGCCTAGAAAACTGATTTTCTACTTTAGACCTCTCTCACATGTGTTAAACCACAAAAAATTGTGTGATTAAATTTAACCATCATATAACCAACCTCAATACCAAATTTGAGATCCTTAAAACCTTCATAAGTATGAGAACCATGAAATGGTCCCAAAACCTAATCTCTCTCTCAAGCCTTTTTAGACTACCTTGAAAAACTAGACCTGGAGGATCACTTACATGGTGTATTATACTTATTTTTATGAATTTATAGGTATAATACATCCAAAATCACCCTCCCTAATAATTTTAAAGTGTTTTATTTCTCAAAACCCTACAAAACACCTTAAAGCCTTGTAAAACATGGCATTAAATGTTGTCTATATAGTTATAGGTAAAATAAAAGTACATATTGAGTACCTAATTGGAGTTAATAATGATTTAAAATATATTTTATGATAAATAAAATTAATTTAATTCACTTTAGAGGCCCATATCTCTCAACTGGTCATTATTAGTGTTTTAGGAGTGTTTAAAGTGGTTTAGGTTCTTAACGATTGTTCATAAACCCTAGGCATATAAATCCTAAACCAATGCCAAAATTTTAAAGTATAAAATTGTCCTAAAATATACCTAGGTGATAAATTTTTCATAAATTCAATCCATACAAGTCCAATAAGAAGAAGTTGGCTCTCGAATTATAATTAGGCCATTATAGAGTGCTTTGCCATCTTAGCCATTGTTCATACATGTGAGGGATCCAATATATAAAAAAAAACAAGAATATTGAATTTTTGGGACCTATTTATCATCATTGAAAGGCACTAGGTATCATTCATAATATCAAGGTCTCAATGAGTAAGAGAAATTTTGGCTTTGAATTTCAGTCATACACCTAGAGAACTCGAGGTGGTGTCACAAGATAAATTATCACTTTATTATGTTCCCCTACTTGTTAATGATATTTTATAGTATATGATAAAATTATAAAAATTATCAATGTCTCAAAAATCTCATTTTACCTTCATCAAACCACTTTTCACATGACTATGTATATAGGTCTACCTTTGTAGTCTTAGGCTTATCAGGCCTAAATAGGCCTATCAACATTAATACCCTCTTTTTATTGACTATGATGATCTTATATGGTTATAATATAAATATTAAACCATTTTATAGTGAATTTATTCCCCTCATACCTTTTCTCTTCATACTAAACAAGAACCTTTACTTAACAGGGCATGCATGCTTGTAAATTTCATTGACTATGCATACAGGGTTCAAGTGAGTCCAATATATAGTCATTTTATTCTCTAACCTTCCTTTGGGATATTTTACCTAAAATGACCTATTTCACCCTATTCATCTCTCCACACTCCAATTTCACTATATGCACTGGATATTTTCCTCAAATTTGTAACCAATTTGAATTGCCTAGAACAACCTATAGGTGATCATTAAGGTTTTAATATGTTCTTGGGGTTTGAGAAATTTATTATAAATACATGAATATTAAATGATCTATACTATATTTTTAAGGACATAAATATATTATATTGAATCTTATCAACTTTACAAGCTTCATATCTCCACAATCACACACTCTCTTCTACTTTAGGGCCAATTGTAACTTCAAACATATAGGTGGTGGCTGGGTTTGATTATGTTTTAAGGAGGCTTAGGGTATCACTACCAATAATTGAGAAAAATAATTACCTTTTCTAAGTATTAAAATTTTTATATCCTTCTTTGACCCTCTATAACTTTGAATTCCTCAAATCTTCACTCACATACATGTATTGTATACCTTCTCAATGTATGGATATAGGTGATCATTGGGTTATTAGAGTGTTAAGTCATAAATTTTTTTCATATCAACTAGAATATTGAGACTTTGAACACATTTTAACCTTCATGAAGGTTTATTCACACTAACATGTATCTTTTGAAGACTTATTAGTACCTTCCTTTGTTAACCATACATGTATTCCTTTTATCTTAACTGTAGGTGGCAATTGGTTTTCACTCTCTTAATGTATTGATTAATACATGAGAATGTTGTAGGGTTATACCTCTAGTTGAATAGGTCTTAATTTTTCTCTAGGTCTCATACTTACATCTCTAGACCTCTTTAGATGATGAATCAATATTTACACCGCTCAAGTTTGCCAATGCTACCTGTAGGTGTATTTAGGGTGATGGGATCATTGAGTCTTGAGAATGCACCCTCTCTACTAGTATTGAACTATAATCAAACATTTAAACATTGTATTGATCAGCTTATACCTTCTTCAACACTTTTCTTTTCACATTTCAAAACAAATTCAATAAATACAAACCTATAGGTCTACATTCATTATGATTTTAAATCTCCTATGATGGTTGGCTTAGTTTCTATAAGACTGTAATCATTTATACATTATTAATCACCTTATTTATGAATTCAAGACCTCTATATACCCATGTACCATGCAATATAAGACTTATTCAATCTATTCTGTAGGCAACCTCAAAACATAATCTTCTAACATAAAACATGAATGTCATTGAAAAGCTAGTACAAAAAAGTTAGATGGTTTGGAAAACTTAAATGTAGTGAGAAGATGATGAACACACTTAATAATCATTTGGGTGTATTTAACCCTATCTAAAGTCTTCAACTTGAAGTACAAAACCTATAAATTATCTTTATGAGGTTCTCTTGCTCAAACTCCAATGTCACACATGCCAAATGGGTGAATGAAGGTGTGAGATGTTTGTGTAGACCTTTGAAGATCCCTTTGTCATGCTTCAATGATTTCAAACTTTCATAAAAAATTTCACAAAGCCAAACTAATGGGGATTTGATTCATTTTTTGACCATTCAATTTCTTAGCAATTGTTCATAGAAATAAGGGATTCAATTTTAAAAATAATGCCAATAATTTGAAGGTCACTAGGATCCCTATCTTTTGTCAAAATCTTGGGTTCTGACTCCACTTTTATGACATGTACCATCCATTTAAATTTATCCTTTGTGAGCTTGAAAGGAGATCAATAGGAGAGATAATGCATATTTTGCCTTCATGAGACCTATGAAAGCTTCCTCAACTTAGAGATTACTTTGAGAATGAATAGACACTTTAAAATCATCTTCACTTGAAAGTGGGGTCTTTAAGTCTATACAAGTGCCTTAAACTTCTTATAGAGAGTTAGAACTGAAGTAACTGACCTATTCTGACATGAAAACTGATACTCTAACTTTTTCCTATCAACATGCACGTTAAAAATTCTCTTGAAATGTTTGGCATTTGGAAAAATATGTATAATACCTCATATTTATCCTAAAAGTTGACTTAAATGACTTTAGAGTGCATGATAAGCATAGTGGAAGACTAATACATGGTTAGATGACTTATAGAGCTTTGGAAATATACCTTTGACTTTAAATGACCTCATCACCATTGTATTTAATTCTACATGAAATAATATTGCCTTGATAAGGCTTAATTTAGCCATAATTGAAATATAGGTTTCTCCAAAAAACCTTAAAATTTTTATAATACCTTAACTTTTCCAAACAAGATTAAAAAGCTTTAAACTAAGTGACCAAGTGAAAGGACTTAATTGATAAACCATATACCATATTCACACATCTTGACTTTGGGTAAAAAATGGTCAATAGTTCCCTTACGTGTGCAAGCTCTTATTGTAAGTCTTACTTTTCCTACTTTTTGCCCTCATGAATTTCTAGAAATGTCTTCATGTTTGCGTATAGGTAAGCTTTAAAATACTCATTATATGGGGACTACCCATGACTCTTAGTCTTTCTCTTTGACAATGAGAACACATCTTCCCTTTCCTCCAAGACCAAGCCTCTACTATAATTATCTTCTATTTTCCTCTTTTTGACCCTCTTTATTATAGATGTTGATTTGTCAAAAACCAAGCTCATAGTGGGGAGATCAGTTATTGTTAGATTGGGTGTTTGGAAGGATTGAGCTTCAAGGTTTGTATCCCATTAGATAAATACCAATTGAGTGGCATATAATAACTGAGTGTCCTCAGTAATAGTCTTTATATCAACATCCCCTGAAGATTACATTAAGGTCATCACATACAATGGGTCTAGTAATGATTGTCAAATGATTTCAAACTAATCTACATTTACAAAATGAGACATAGGATGAATAACATAAGTGGGGATTATTCTTCTTGGATTTTTCAATGGGAGTAATGGAAGTAAATTGAGTTTTGGTGGAAGAAGGAATAGGCAATCTTAATTGAGTAATAGATACATGTAATCAGGTGCTAGAAAAAGATCCACTAGTATTCTTAGAATGTACCTTTTTGGACTTAGGGGAGAAAGGGAAATTGCAATTGAAGTAATAAAAATGGAGGTAAAAGTAATGGGATCAACAAAAACAATAAGAACTAAAGAAATTCTACCAATAGTAGAAGCCATAGGACCAATAGGAAAAATTGTAACACTAGAAGCAATAGGGACTGAAAATTTCAAAGTATCACTAGGAAAAATAAGATCCAATGATATAAAATCAATAATAGGGATTATAGAAACCATAGGGACTGAAGAAACAACACTAAATAAACAATAATAACTAGGGAAATCAGACATAATTAGTGTTTTCCCTTTTATTCCTTAAAGACTCAATATCATGGCCTTTTCCAACTCATCATTTTCATCTTTAGGCTTAGTATCTTCTTTCATTGATGTCTCAACAATTGTATCCCTAGGGTTCCTAAGAACTCTGGGTTTCCTCTTGTAGTAAATTTTTGATATTTTGACCAAGGGAGGACCCTATTGAGTAGAAGTGGGTGTGACACCCACACTTACAGTAGTTGAATCTAGGGATGTAAGAGGTAAAGAAGGAGATTCATAATCATAAGATTTAATGCAAATTATTTATTTATCTCTCCCAATCAAACTCATGGTAGTAGGAATTTCCTCCTTATCTATCTTTAACTTAACATCTATCATTATAATTGGTAGTGGTTGACATGGACCTTCTTGTGAGGACCTTGACTGTAAAGGTTCCTCCTCTACACATTGATCCTACTTGATGACTCTCATCACAATGGGTTGTGGCTTGGAGGAGTTTCCTTGGTCTTTTAGCTATTGTGAATGTTGAAAGGTCCAATAATTTGTAGTTGATAATCCACTAGGAGGTGAGATTCTCACATGTGCCTATACAATTATTATATAGGGATTCACCTAGATGGTTCTCAAAATATTCTCTAGTAGTCCATCTGACTTTGCTCTTTATATAACCTCAACATCATCTTTTACATTCAAAAATATGAAATCATGCTCATATGGTTTATGACGGTAGGGGATTCCAAAACCTTGGATGTGTTTTTTGATTAGGTCATGAGGGTCCTAATCCCTATGAGAAAAAATAGACAATTAATAGTATTACATGATTTTACCATATTATCCAAAATATTTTATGATAGTATAACACATCTATCTAATCATGAAAGAGGAGACATGAAAAAAACCCTTATTTTTATTCTTCAAACCTCATCAATGCTCCACCACAACTAAAAAGCAATCTATTGTTTAGATAGTTTATTAGGGACATAATTTGGGAGATGAAAATGGTAAGCTTTGTTCCCCATCACCATGATTACTATGTAGTTAATATAGATCCAGTAATCCCCTCTCATCCTTACCATTTTTCTAGTGCTCTCTAATAATCTGAGCAGGGATTCCTCATAAATTTCCCTCCATAGTTGAGGGTAAATTTTCTAAATAATTTTGACTATATTACTCATATATATATATATATATATATATCTGTGTGTGTGTGTGTGTGTGTGTGTGGAGGAAATAAAATTAATCACATACCAAATTTTTATAACAATCTAGGGTTGGGATCTAGAGAGATCTATTATGATTGTAAATAGTGCCCATGACTACATCTAATAAATAAGACATCATATAGAAATGGTTGTCCATGGGCTTCTTGTATTTATTGAATATTTACTCTTATATTTTTGTGTTAATTATCTCTCCGAGAGTGAAGGCCAACTCTAAGTTCAGTAGTAAATCCAAAAATGGAACCAATTATAGGTGGAGGAAGTGGATATTGGGGTGATCATATAACCTATTCATTAATGCCATCCTAATTTGGATGCACATATGAAATTTGATGATAGGAACTCGTTCCCTAGATTTGAGATTGACCACTTCTATAGGAACGATCCATTTCCTTAGTGTGTTCTCAAATATGGTTGTCTTCTTCCATAGCTTAACTTGGTGTCCATAAAAGGTGGAATTTACAATAGGTAGCCATAAGTACCTATAGAAAACATCCCATGAAATGGAAGAAATGACTGTATTTTGGCTTATGTGGTGTATAAAACCACTTACAATCACCTTTTTGAGAAATAAATAAGTCCCTCAGTAGGCTGATGCAAGGTATCACCTCAAGCATATCTATTACAAAATGTATTTGTTGATTCTCAAATTTTATTTGTGTGAATGGGAATACACATCCCAAAGAGCTGAATAATTAGCATATTCATCATTAAACATATTAGAATCAAAGATAATATTTATATAGACTATGGAGTCTTTGATATAAAATTTGGAAGGTGGTAGCACTCCTATGAATACCTTAGATGAAGAAGCCATTATTACATGGTTTTATCACATAGTTCTTATCTTCAATTCAACTATGTACTCACTTGATGAAATTATTTATGTAGGAACATGGATAAATAGGGCTTCAAATTCTCTTTTTAATGTTAATTAACTTGATCTCTTCAATAATCAATAGTTATATGTCTCTTTAGAATTCACTCATATAGAATTGAGTATCATAATTTAATTCTAGTTTTTGCACCACTAATATCCAATATCTCAAAGCTTGTTTTACTGTAATTCAAAATTTTCCACTTTAATTTGGTAGGTATTCCACCTAGGCTTTCTATACATTTAGATAAATACCATGCTATATCCTTGGATAAGTGTAACATTATTGCTAATTTCATGCAAAATCAATTATGCCACATAACATGCCTTCAAGATCCAAGTGTCAGACTTTGTGTTAAGACCAAGATGACCAATTATTGTGACACTCTAAATATGTGAAATGTGAAGGAAAAGGATGTGATGAACAAAATTTCCTAACAAAATATGCAAAGAACAAAACAACTGAAGTACACAACTAGTGAAAATTAAGAGTTGTGAACATGACCTATAAATTATTAAATATGCAAAGGAAAAGCAATTTTTGAAGGCATGAGGACCTAGAAGTTTAAATATGTCAAAGTACATGAAAAATATTATGATGAATAAAACTTGGGAACATAAATTTTGAAGACACAAAATGTGTGAAGTCTGAATATGAAAAGTTGCATATATTCAAAACTCTTGAAGATTGTTAATAGGTTAGTCTAAATAAGTGGCATAATAAAACCCAGATAACAAATAAATGCCAATTGTGTTTATATTATACAACAGTCATCCATATAAAGAATAATAACTTTTAAAAAATTATATTTATTAATACACATATAAATGCTAATTAAAATCCCTTTTAGAATAGAACTAGACCTTTCAAACTTTTAATGAGTCCTTACTAAGAAAAAAATAGAGTGGGGGTGTGTTGAATACAAAAAATGGTAACTCCCAGGCATAATACTCCCAGTTATTCAAGAACCAATAATGTTTGGTTATCAACCCCAAATAAAACATCAATTATACCCAAAGATAAAAATTTAAATAAAAACATGAAAGAGACTCCCAATTTCTTCATATAACATACTAGCATTGCCCATACCTTAGATTTGTGTGTGATGAAAAGATTTTATTTGACCCTTGTCTTGAGGATTTTACAAACTTGGAGTAAACTATTGGTTTCATTTTAATTTATTTAAATCATATTAAAATTATGGGAGACTAACATGGATATTCTACCAACTAGAAATCCATAACACTGAAAAATATACCTTTAGTTCCTCTTCCTTTTCTTCCCTCATGATATTACATGATACATGATAAATTTATCTTTATTTCATCATGTGATTCTTTGATCATTTTTATATTTTGTTTGGTTTTAATATTCACTCTTTAGGATACATTAGTCCTTCCATTTGTTTTTTTAAAATGTGATTATAATAAGGAAGGTAGGAACCATTGTGAGCTGGTGAATGTGAAAAAGAACTCGATATATCAAAATGTCCCTGCCAACTATATCTGTATCAATGGTTATTACCTAAAACAAAAATTTACATGAGAAGTTTATTTGATCCAAAGATATGAGAAAACTTTATAAAATTGTATGGAGTAATGAGAGCAACTTTTATATCCCTGATATAAGTATTTAATTGTGATATAACCATGGTTAAATTTTTTGTTTCATACTTGAATTCTAGAAATCTCAAATACAAGGGTGAAAAACCTATAAATAAATCCAGTTTGTGTGCTTCATTTAATGTCCTTCCCATTCTTATTCTTATTTTTAAACCTTTTTTAAGGATTCAACATTAATAAACTTAAACCTAGATGAAAAAAATCCTAGTGAATTGGATATTCACTTGGTGACAGCATGAGAGGTCAATTCAAAAAAAACAAAGATGTATATTCTATAAAATAGGGAACTAAACTAAAGGAAATCAAAATGCTAAAAATAGGAAAGGATTATCTAGAAAGCATAAAACTATTCTAGATAAAGCAAATGATAGAAAAGAAGAAACTAAATATGAAAGTAATAAATCTAACCTATTTCTACCTCTACCTCAATGATTGTGGTAATTTAAGGACATATTAAAATGTTACAACCATGATGTAGTGCTTCAATAAATTCCCATTAACTAGATATGTTAATCCATTACCTTGGAGGTCACTTAAATAGAAAGCATCATTACCCAAGATCTATGATATAGGGTAAGGTCCAGTCCATAAGGGTGTTAAATTTTCAAGTTGTCCTTTATTTTCATGTGCTTTGTCCCATAAAATCACTAGATTAAATATTATAAATTCTTTAAAATTTTCTCTTCTATCAAACCACCTTTTGACCAAGACCTGATGTTTACTGAAATTAATCCAGGATTCATTATTTGAATCCTCCATTTCTACTATATCCAATAAACGTGACTCCAATTTTTCACTTAGTTCCATGTACTCCTACATAAATTGATATGTTGTAAATTTGAGAATGATTATAAATATTATATTCCATCTATATACTAGTAGGTAAGGTGAAGATTTGAGGGCCTGTTTGAATCTTGTTTGGTCTTTCCATAGTGCATATTTTAGTAAATGTTGTCATTATCTAGGTTTGTCTATAATTAAATTTTTAATGGCACCAATCGAGTTCTTATTTATTGATTTAGATAATCCTTTCCTTATGGGTAGTAATTGGAATATGAATTTATGATGATTTGATTGGCATGGGTCCATTCAGTGAACTAAAATAATTAGAATAATGGCCCATTGTCACAAACTAAATAAATGGAAGCACTAAACCTAGTTGTGATGTTTTCCTCTAGAAAAATGATTATATCTTATGCTATAGATGTTGAAAGCAAAATAAATGAGAGTGGGGGGGTTAAAAAGTGTCTTAAAACCTTTCCTTCAATTCCTCCTTATCATAGATGAACCATCACATCAACATATAGATCAAGCAATGCATAAGCAATCAACTATGCAAGCATCAAAAAAGATTACATAAGACAACACATCATATATGTGTGAAACCATCAAGGGAAAGAAAAAAATAATACATAAAAAATTTAATATAGTTATATAAGTCAAAATATCATAATTTAGTGAATCACCAACTTCACATGGAGCACCAACCCCAACTAGCTAAGCACCAACTCAGTTAGGCTTTAACAAACACCAACTTGCAAGGAGGCAACAACCCCCTAGATGAATTAACACCAAATTAGACACATGAAAACTTTTATTAAATTTATAACACCTTATTTATTAATCAAATAATTATGACCACCTCTTCATCTCTTCACACTCTTATCCCTCTCAAACTACCTTTTAGGCCTCTTCACTTAATTAAGTCTATTCAAGATAAATTTTTCATATGTCATATGAACTTCATCTTCATATGAAGATACAATTTCATATCTTCATATCATATTTTACATTCCCTTTATATTTTATAAAATACCTCCATATGCTTACCAATATGCTATATCATTCACATATATTCTTCACACACACAACTAGCCCAAATAGACCTAATTAACCTTGCTCTTATACTAGACTCTTGCTCATTCATATTTTAGTTAGACATACAAACTATAAAACTTATATTTTCCACAAAATATAAATTAGGACATTACATACAAATGAATAAATCATTACATTATGTCATCCATAGCTCAAATAGGACCAAAACCTCTTTTAGGCCTTAAGGAGACCTGATTCAATTAGGCCTTCATTAACACACATTACCATATGATTTCCTTGGAACGTATTCAAACTTATAAAATTATAGGAACATATAATATTCAATTCAAATATACCCATAATAATATCATCTTATGTCCATGAAACTCTTTATATCGAACCACCACTTGAAGCATGCCATTAGTAATGTTCACAATTAGGCCTTTACATAACCAAAACATCTGTATTGAACAATTGAAGATTAAACACAAATTATATAAAAAAAAATGGACAAAATATCATATAAATAATTTATATGACCTAAAGGTCATCACCATATTGTTTATACTTCATAACTCAAGGTAAAAGGACTCAAATCCTTCTCTACAAAAAGGCCGCTCAGAACTATCAGAACACTCCAAAACCTAGTCATGAACAACTTGATCTTCAACACCTAGAAGAAAAATTTACATGAAAAATTATAATTTAAAAATATCCTTTGAGATATATATAACAATCTCAAATACAATAATATCAATTTATAATGTCAAATATTGGTTATGCAGACAAATCTTTTGTTTTGAGTACACATAATCAAACCAGAACCAGTCAAGTCATTTTGGCTTTAAAATTTCAATAAATTTAACTTAATCTAAAAAATTATAAAAATCATGGATAGGAAATATATATAAAAAAATAACATCATGTGTATTAGATACTTCAACTCAGGGCATAGATTCTCAAACTCATCATTGCAACTTGTTTACCAAAAACTGCCAATTTACCTTAAAGCATAGTCATGGTGAAAATGACCTTTAACATTTGTATTTCAACTTATAGAGAATTTTTATGCATGTATATGATCCTATTAGATCATTATAACATTATTATATAAATATATAATATGTTCAAAATGCAATATTGGTCTTGTAGACCAATCTCATAACCTTGTACTTCATTGTCTCACCTAAACTAGAGAGGTCAACTTGTGAGCAACTTTTTCACTATAATCATTATCCTCAAAAAAATATACCATAAATAAAAATTTATTAAAATTAGAAAACAAATCTCCCCATTCACTTGGATTCATCCTTATTCCATCATAACACATTCCTAAACCTCTTCTCACTGTTGCCTGGGTTTCTCATTATTTCCACCATTAGGCCTATTAGCAATAAACTATATTAGATGACCATTTTAGGATACCAGAGGGATAAAATATATCCATAAATATTCATGTACAAAAACTAAAATTCTTAACTTTTTTATTTCATCCATTTAGTAACTTTGACTTGGTCACATCTGACTGCTACAATAAATCTTTAAGAAATGTGCACTTTCCAATAGGGTCTATTCACACACCTAATAACTCAATCACACCTAGAGGTGATTGGGAGAGTTAAATATAATATCCAATAGTATTTATAGTCATTTTAGACCATTTTGGTCTTTTTTGATCAACATATTCAACATCAAGTATTTATTACTGTTCTAGGAGGGTTTGAACATGTTTCCACTCTTAATGATCATTCATAAAGCATATCCCCTTAATCCAAATAATAATGCTTATAATTTTTATCTATATTCCTTACCCATCTGAAATGAATATATTATGTTCCAATTTAGAGGTTTGATAAGCTAACAAACATAATAAAATCCTTCTCAAGTTGAGAACCCTTCATTTTATGCACTTGAGAGACCTCAAATCAACATTTCTTGCCTTAAACTTAAAAATTTGTCTTGAAACTTGGTAAAAACACTTGAAAAAACATGAAACACTTTTTTCAATTCTTAAATACTCAAAATTACCTTGTAAATTTATCATGATACCCCATGAGGCTTACACTCTCTCTATCTCTCTACACCATAGTCTTCATACCTCACTAGGCCTTGATATGACCTTCATGCCTTATTTCATACTATCAACACCTCAATGTTATGATAAAAATATAATTATCATTCCATAAAACCTATCTCATGAATAAATACTACTATACATCCTTCACATTCCTTGATGATATCTCATTAGGCTAGGTAGGGTCTATAAATGGTCTAAATGTAGACTTGATCTGTAGGTCCTACCCATGTAGGATCACTTTTAAACTCTCCTTAATGCCTCTACACATTTATCACATGACTTAAATTCTCCTCATATAATTTCATACTTATGCACATACCTATGCACATACATATTCATGTTCACCATGCACATACTCATGATATGAATATGTTTTCTATGACTAGGCTTCTCAAGCATTTGTAACTTGACCACTAACCTTGAAACACTTATGAAGGTAAATATTATTTATATACATGATTAATCAATGCCAAGAACATATCACAATATTTTTATCATTCACTTCACCAAGATTCACTATACACGCCTTCTCATAGGGTTTAGACTAGACTTCTCAAGACACTTTGTACTCAAGAACTAGAACTCAAACATGCTTCAATGCTCACTTGACCTGAACCTTGATATTAGCCAATAAAATAATTATTATGTTTCCTTCAAAATTTATCTCAATATATAGACATTAGGTTTCCTTCAAATTCTCTCTTTTCATATGGCTTCTTTGTCACACCAAGCAAATAAACTCATACCTCAAAGACCACTCACCATGCACCTCACCAGATACACCTTGACATCAATGACATCAACCTTGACTTTAATGAAAACACTTATCAATATTTTAATGTTTTTAAGATGATACTTCATTATATTTAGTGAAATAATATGTGGTTATGAGCATAAATTTGTGGCTAGTTGGATAATTTAGGTTGACGACATTGATGAAATCTAAGCCCCACTAAATAAACAAACTTCCTTCAATGATGAATTATAATGGTATTATTTCTTGAAATTATCTCTTTGCCAATACATGGAATTAATGGAATTTTATTACATGGGCATGTGCATCCTTGAAGATTATTGGCCAGTAGTATCCCATTTAGAGAATATTATGTGTTGTGGTGTTTCCAAACAGATGACCACTACCAATATTTTATTGATAGTTATCCAAAATATATTAAGCTTATTCTCATGATACATACCTCAGGTAGATGCCTTCATAGTTTATTTTATAGAGGACTCATTTTTTAATCATGGAGTGAGTAGATTTAAGCCTCAATGCTCTCTTTTATTCTCTATTGAGTTTTGAGGAAGAAGTACCTATGAGTAAATATTGAATGATATCATCATATCAATGTCCTATAGATAGTTGGATGTGATAGACCTCCTTAATGATTATGTGAGGGTCTAATACAATCATAAACTTAATGATGAATTGTCATCTAAAAAATTTAGTAGGCTTGATTTCTATGCCAAAATATTGTAAATTTGCCATCTATTTGCCAATTAACTCCCCTAATTATTGAAAGTTATCATTGATGTCATATGTTTGAGTACTGGCATTGACATCAAGAAGGATGAATGAGGTTAAAGTTATCTTTAATGTCATATAATTAATAGAATTTATGTCAAAAGAAGTTTGAGGTTAAGTGTTGGTTCACAAGAAGGTGGATATGGTCATTGGTATAAGGTTGAATGTTTGAGCTTGTTAGTGTGGCTTTGAGTGATCAAATGAAGTGTCTTGTGAAGCATAGTGAGGTATGGTGAATGACTAGATACATGTATGTGGATTTCTTTGAGGTAGTGTAAGTTTCATGTCTTTGGTAAAAATCTTTAAAGCTTCATGAGTTCAAAGAGAGATATTATATTCATATCTTGTGTGTTCAAGAAGGCTAGTTTAGTCTTGGGTAGTGACCTATATGGTTTAAGGATATTTGGTCAAAATAGAATGATGGGAGATGTTTTTTATCCTATCTCAAATGTTTATAGGTGAGTATTAAGCTTTAGAAGGTGTCTTGAATATCTCAAAGTGGTATAGTACCCAGTAGGTCTATTTGATAGACTTGTTCTTAAGCATAGATATGGCTTGTAGAGGCATGATGGTGGTGATATGGATGTGTATGATCTTTAAGTTGTGAAAAATATTTTTAGATAATGTGAAAAATGTGTTGAGTTAGACACATGACTCTCAAAGTGAGCCAAAGGGGTAAGTTCTTCTTTAGTGTTCTTCTCATAGATCTTGTTTTAATACCTAGGTGGCATGATGAGGCATCATGATTAGGTCTGGAGTCTTTTGAAATAATATGATCATTTTTTTTAGGTATGACATGTTATTTCAAGTGTGTTGGTGAAGTTTTATTTCTTGAGCTGAAGAAGAAAGCATAACAAGTGGATTTGAGGTCTTTGGAGTGCTATAATGAGGTGTTAAAGGCCCAAGAATTATTTTCTCATGCATGTTAGCATGTGTGACTATTGCATGGGAACATGATATATTTGGCAGATATTTAAAATGGTCCTAGAAATTATTTCCAATAATTAGGAGTTGGTTTTAGGGCTAGAGCTTTATGAACAAATGTTAAAAATGGAAACTAGTCTAAAACCCTCATAAAACCCTCATAAAACCCTCATAGTGACTCAATATGGAATATATTGATGGAAATGGATTATAATGAATTGGATATACTATTTTTATGTTTGGATCATGGAATCTTCCAAGTACCTCCATGTGGCATTGGTTTGTTAGGTGAGTGAGTCAACCCCACAAAAAAGTGTTTGTTTCTTAGAAATTTGGTATAACACTTAGTGTTGACCAAGTCAATGAATGAAAATCATTGAAGGAAAAAATTTATACTTTTATTTCATTCCCATGATGGTTTTTTATCAGGTTATAGACTTCACAAATGTTAAACTAGTCATGGAATTTTGCCTATTGTTAAAAGGCCTAGTGAGGAAATAGTGAGAAAACCAAGTAGAAGTGAGAATGAGATTATGGATGAGTTTTAATGTATTAGGAATGGATATAATTTAATGTATTTTTTTAAAATAAATTTATTAAACTTTCATGTTTTTTATATGTTTTTATGATTAGTGGATATGTTGAGAAATTTGCTCATAAGTTGACCTCTCTTGTGCAGAGAGCACAGTGATTAGGTAAGATTGTGAGATTGGTCTATAAGACCAATGTTATCAATTAAACATGGTATATATCTATATTATAATTACATATTTATATAATAATATCATACAAATGCATCAATATTTCTTATAAGTGTCCACAAAGGTGTTGAAAGCCATAATCATCATGATTGGTATGTAAGGGTAATTGGTAGTTTTCTCTATGTTAGTAAGATTGATGTTCATAAGTCATTATTAAAAATTTTTAAGTTTTTAAATCATGTTATGGTGTTATATAAATCTCATTATATCATTTTTATGCTTTATTATTCATTAAAAGTGTTATCTCAAGTGTTGGAGGTCCAAGTATGCATGATTGGTTTCTAAGGCATTTTGATAAACTTGAGTTCGTTGAGTGAAGAGTTTTTCCTGAACCATTATATCATAAGCAAAGATATACCAATCATGTTTTGATGTTACATATATCCATGAGATCTTATAATTTCATCTTGAGTGTTTTAAAGTGACTATATTGACGTTTGAGGTCAAATTGCTAATGACTAGGTTCTTAACAAATTGACAATTCTAAGAGAGCTTTTTGTAGAGGTGTTTATGAGTCTTTAGAGCCTAAGTTATGGTTAATAATGATTTTGATGATTAAAAAAAAGTTATGAGGTTTTAATAAATATGTTTATTGTGCCTATAATGTGTTTTTATAGGTTTTTTGAACTTTGTCTTTGAAGACAATATTGTTGCGATAGTTGGGCCTAATAGGTCTTTAAGCCCTAATGGTGCTTTCAAGGTGTGAGAAAAGGATTTGTGAATTATTGAGAATTTAAAAGGTTATTTTAGGTTATAAATATTTTTTTTTAATGTTTGATTTCTTTGGTGAAGGACATATGCTCCATAGAGTTTCAAGTTGTTCCATGGAAAGGATAGACCTAATTGCAATTAGGTCTCTAGTAGGCTTAAAAGAAGAAAGAGATCTAAGTGAGTTTGGCCGACCTAATGGTGATATTATTTTCATTTATTATTTTGTGTAACATTTAATAATAAATTTTTTGGGTGTAACCTTGATTTAATATTTCTTTTGCCAATAGGGAGAGTGAGTGAACTAGTGACAAGTATAAGAAGAAGGCCAAATATGTCTATTTGGGCTAGTAAGACTAGTAGATAATAAAGCAAAGGAAATAGAAGATTGATGAGTGAGAGGTAATTAATAACATAATAAAATTGTGTTTAATATGACATGAATGTATAATGTTTTTTTTACATGTGATGAGAAATTAAATTATATCGATACAAGGCTATTAAGCCTATTTGTCTAGATATACTTATGAAAAGGATTTGATTGAATATCAAGATAAAGGAGAAGAATAGATGGATAGGGATGGATATCAAGACATGACATAAATTAATGAGATGATGATGAATATTCAAAAGGTATTAAATTAAGTTATATGTCTGAGTTTCTATCTCGAAGGGCAGAGTGTGAAAGGGATATCTAGAGAGCTTTAGATTGAAGATACAAGCTAAGAGAGGGTAGTGAGTAGTGGCCTATGAGAGTTCCTTGAGATTTTCATAGATGATCAGTGATGTGTTATATGTTTTTATTTGTTTATAATGTTTGATATCATGTTTTTTTATCTATATTGATTAATATGAAGGATATTTGAGCAAATAAGAAGAAGGGTAGTTTTACTTATGTGAGAGGAAGATTTGAGTGTGATAGAGCAAGAGAAGACCATCATCAGTTGTGAGAGGGAAAAAAAGAAATATGGATATTTTTAGAGTGTTGATTTAGTGGGTGCTTGATCAATAAGGGGATATTATCCTCCTAGAAAGTTGGTTCTTTCTAAATTTAAGTTGGTGCTTGATAAAATCTTAGGGGTTGGTGTTCATTGTTGGGTTGTTCTCAACTAAACTTGATTCATAGTATTATAGGACTAGTTGTCCAAGTTATGTTTTAGTGAGTTTTATCCCCCATGATGGTTTATCACTTAGTTCTTATGTTTATGTGATGTGTTCTTGTGTTTTATGTTTTGTATGAGTATGCTTTCATTATGGTATTGTTATATCAGTTGATATATGTTTGAATGATTAATAAATGATTATTGTAATGGAATGAAAAATGTTAAACATTAATTCACCCCCTCTCAATGGTTGTGCTTCCAATAATTTGTGTCAGAGTAAGTCCTCTATAGAAGGCTTGACAGCTTGAAGGTGATCCTAAAAGCACAATATGGTTAAGCAACTAAGGAAATAGAATCAAGAGTTGAGATCTATGGTCAAGGTTCTTGAGGAGTAGGTTTGTACCTTGAAGAGTGACATGGTCATAATGGCCAAAGAAGATGAGAAGGCTATCAAGGATCTTAAGGATTAGTTAGAGGCTGAAAATGCACATCTAAAATCAAAATAAGTAAATGACAAGTAGTATATCACATATTTCGATCAGTTCTTAGTCAGGGTGAGCAAGAATGATAAAGATAATTAGAAGGTCAAGAAGGATGCAAACATGAACAAACCAATTAGGTAGCACAATGCAATAATCTATTAAAATTCCTTTCATAGCCATTATTATATTTATCACCCTTTTGGTCATAATGAAAGAGATTGTATGAGGAGAAGTAATTGGTCAAAGGGATATAAAATTCATCATCAAGTAAGAGGTATGAGTGAGGTTGTTTGCTATTTTTTTGATAAGGTTGGTCACATTGAAATATTCTATCCAAATGGATTTAATAGGTCATCAAGATATGATAAGGGTTATAGAGCTCCTAGATTGTATGAGAAAGGTCAAACATTGGTATGGAAGCTTAAGATAATTAAAAATGATCATGTTGTATCCAAGGTTAAAGATGGTCTGGTTGCCATTATAGAGCATGGATTAGTTATTAAAGGTTGCCAATTTTTTCTTTTCATATAGTGACAAGGAATTAAAATAAAAAGAAAAGGAGGATGAGGTCATTAAGCCAAAAGTACCTATCAAACCTATATAGACTCTAAGGAAAGATAGTCATGTTCATCACTATAAAGAGGTCAATAATATTGGTTTGGAGTTTTAGGAATCACATGAATTTATGGTATTTTAATATCCCTATGAATTAGGGTGATTGTATTAGGCTCCATAGAGTAATTCTTTAGTAAATAAAAGCATGAGAAGGCAAGTGTGAGAAGATCAAATAGAAGACTGCAAAGTTGTATTGTTAAGTTCATGAGGAGTCATGATATGGTGTGCAAGAGGTAGACCCTTGGTCTAAAAGTATGAGCATTTGTAGTAAATATATTTATATGAAATGTATCTCTTTAGAAGTGACCTAGGAGAGAAGTATCTTATATTTAGTAATAAATAGGTCCATGAGGGATAAGATTTTGAAGGTGAGTTACAAGATCAATATGTTTATCATCTTATGAAAGAAGAAATCTTGGTGGATGCTTGTTGAGTCTTGGCAGGTGTTTCATGACAAGAAGGTGTGCGTTGTAATTTAATTGTCTTGTATAGATGGTTTAGATGCTTGATCCAAGGGGGAGCTTGTTGGTTCTAAGTTTTTGAATCTTGATCAATGGTTGTTAGGTATGCCATTGGTTTTAGGTGAGATAAGTTGCATTGAGTATGTTCTTGATGGTTTTTAGCTTCTTATGAGAAGGATTGTTGGCCATTAGAAAAATTTAGTTGGGTCCAAGAAGATCAATACTTGATGTCAGATGTTTCATTCAGAGTGTTAGTCATTTGTGGTAGCCTATGTGTGAATAAAACTATCTTTAATCAAGGTATGTTATTATTATGAGTTAAGAGTCAAGGAGAAATTATTTGTTGATTATGTGGTCATGATATAAAGTTTGATCGTATAATGTAGCTGTGTGAAGACTTATTGGTCAATCAATCATCAAAGGTTAAGTTTTATCTCTTACATGTAGTTAAGTGGTTGAAGAGGTCATATGGAGTACTTGAGTTATAGGTATGTTCACTTAAATTATTATGATTTTTAAGGTGTGAATAGAGTAAGGGGGAGTATGTGTGAGACATTTCAAAGGTTCAAGAAGCATGTTTTGTTTAGTATGGTTTGAGATCCAAAAGGAGAACAAGAATTGAGAAGTATGTTTGGAAAAAAAGGGGAACTTGCTAGCTATAAGAGGGGTAAGGTCCAAGGATCAATGTACTATGTGTGGATTACCTTATGAGGTTGTAGAAGACCCTTTGCCATTAATGTCAAAGGGGGAGAAAGTTATTGATGGTAAAATTTCTCGTGGGAGAAATTTCTTGATGAAAATTTTTAGTTTGAGAGAGAAACAACCTATTGAGAGTAGTGTAGTTTGAGAATTATCAGTTCATTTATTGTTTGCCATCAATATGGTTTGGTATTAATGACAAAGGGGAATATTGTTGAAATTTATCATTGATGTCATGTGTTTGAGTACATTCATTGATTTAAAGAGGGATAAATAAGGTAAGAGTTGCCTTTTATGTCATATGCCTGATGTTATTGATGTTAAAGGAAGTTTGTGTTCAAGTGTTTGTTGACAAGAAGGTGGCTATGGTCATTGATATGAGGTTGATTTTTTGCACTTGTTAATGTGGCTTTAAGTGATCTAACATAGTGTCTTGTGAAGCATAGTGATAAATGGTGAAATGAGTGGATACAAGTATGTGGAGTTGTTTGAGTAGATTTAAAATTTATGTATTTGGTGAAATATATTCAGAATTTCATGAGTTCATAGAGAGAGAGAATGTATTCATGTCTTGTGTGTTTAAGAAGGTTAGTTCAGTCCTGGGTAGTGAACTATATGGTTTAAGGAGACTTGGTTAAAGGAAAATGATGGGAAATGTTCTGGATCCTATCTTAGATGTTTTGAGATGATTAGTGAGATTAAAAAGGTGTCTTAAAGATTTAAAAGTGGTATAGTGCCTTGTAGGTCTATTTGATAGATTAGTTCTTAAACATGGATATGGCTTGTAGAGGCATGATGGTGGTGATATGGATGTGTATGAGCTTAAAGTTATGAAATGTAGTGCTACATCATGTGATAAAGGTGTTGCATTTCACATTACTCTTAGAGTGAGCTAAAGGGGTAATTTCTTCTTTAATGGTCTTCTCATAGACATTATATTAAGAGTTTAGGTGGTATGATGAGGAATCATGATCAGGTTTTAAGGATTATGAGATCATGTGAGCATGGTTTGAGGTTTGACATATTTTTTCAAGTTTTTTGGTGAATTTTGAGGTCTTTAGTTGAATAATAAAGTATAAAAAGTGGATTTGAGCTCTCTCAAGTATTAGAATGAGGTGTTACAAACCTGAGAAGGATTTTCTCATACTTGTTGGCACATGTGAACATTGTATGGGAAGATAATATCTTAGGGAGAGATGGAAAATGGTTATATAAATTATTTCAAAGCATTGGGAGTTGGTTTTAGGGGAAAATATTTATGAAAAAATCTTAAGAATGGAAACTAGTCTAAAACCCTCCTAAAACCATCATAGTGACCCTATATGGAATATCTTGATGGAAATGGCTTAGAATAGATTATATGACCAAGTTTTATGTTTTTAAAATGGATTGGACTCTTCCAAGTACCTATAAGTGGCATTGGTTTGTTAGGTGAGTGAGTGGACCCCACATAAAAGTTCTTGTTTCTCAAAAATTTGGTATAATAGATAGAGTTGACCACGTCATTGAATGAAAATCATTGAAGGACAAATTTTGATACTTTTTTTTCCTTCCCATGGTGATTTATAAGAATTTATAGACTTAAAAAAGGCTAAACTGGTCATGGAAGTTGACCTATTGCTAAAAGGGCTAGTGAGGAAGACAATGAGAAAACTAGGAAGAAGTGAGAATGAGACTAGGGATGAGTTGTCATGGATTAGGAATGGATAAAATTTCATGTTTTTCTTTCAAGACCTTTAGTATATATTAATTGTTTTTATATGTTTTTATTATCAATGGATATATTGATATAGTTTATCATAAGTTGACCTCTCTTGTCTAGATAGAACAATGAATAGGTAAGATAGTGAGATTGGTCTACAAGACCAATGTTGACACTTGACCATGGTATTTATATATATGATAATTAACTAATTTTATCATTAGATCATAAAAATACATCAATATTTACCATAATTTTCCATATAGATTCTAAAATTCATAATCATCATGACTAATTTTCAAGGGTAATTGGTAGTTTTCTATGTGTTAGTAATATTGATATTCCTGAGTCATTATACCCAAATTGTAAATGTTTCATATGATTTTTTTTGCAGATATAATTATATCATGTTTATTTTTTATTATTCATGATAAGTTTTATCTCAATTTTTGGAGGTCCAGGTATGCATGACTAGTTTCTATGGTGTTTTGACAGACTTGAGTAAGCTGAGTGAAGAGTTGTTGTTAAACCATTATATCTTGATCAAAGCTATACCAATCATGTGGTGATGTTATATATATTACATGTGATACTATACATTCATATTGAGTGTTTTAAATTTACTATACTGATGTTTGAGGTCAAATTACTAATGATTGGGTTCTGACCAAATTTGGAATTATGAGTGAGCTTTTTGTAGAGGTATTTTGAGTCTTCGGAGCCTGAGTGATGGACTATAATGAGTGGGATGATGACCTAAGGTCATGAATTTTCCATAAATATGTAGATTTTTCCTATAATGTGTTTTTACATGTTTTTAAGCTTCATCTTTGAAGATAATGTTGTTATGGTAATTTGGCGTAATGGTGTTTTCAAGGTATGAGCGAAGAATTTGACTTCTTGAGCATGGATAAGGTTAATTGAGGTTTACAACTAAGTGTTTGAATTTTTTTAGTTATTTGGTGAGGGTCATCTAGTCCATATATGTTTAAGTTGTCAATGTCTCATTATCATGCCATACAACCTCTCTCATGTATAAATACTACCACACATCCTTCAAATGCCTATATGATATTTCATTAACCTAGGCAAGGTCTAGAAATGGTTTGGATGTAGAATTTATCTAAAGGTCCTACCATTTTAGGATATGTTTTAAACTCTCCTTGATGCCTCTATAACTTTATCACATACCTTACATGTTTCTTAGATAATTTCATAATTTTTCACATACCTATGCACATACATCTTCATGCTCATCATGCACATGCTCATGATATGACTATGCTTGCGATAACTAAGCTTATAAAGAATTTTTAGCTTGAACACTAAATTTTAAACACTTAAAAAGGTAAATATTCTTTATAAACATGATCACTTAATTCCAAAAAACCTCTCACAATCTTATGCTTAATTACTTCACCAAGCTTCACTATACACACCTTTTCATAGCATCTATACTAAACTTCAAAACATGCTTCAATGCTCACTTGACCTAAAACTTGATATCAACTAACATAAGAATTATTATGTTTACTTCAAATTCTATCTCAATAGAGAGATATTAGGTTGCCTTCAAATTATCTCTTATCACATGGCTTCCTTGTCACACCAAGCATAAAAGCTCATACCTCAAAGACCACTCACCATGCATCTTCACCATATAAACCTTAACATCAATGACATAAACCTTGAAATCAATGATAACACTTATCAAAATTATAATTTTTTGAAGATTATACTTTGATAAATATAGTGCAATAATATGTGGGTATGAGCACAAAGTTATGTCTAGATAAAGAATTCAGGTTGATGACATTGATGAAATCCAATCCCCACTGAATAAATGGACTTCCTTCAATGATGAGTTGTAATGGTATTATTGCATGCACTTATCTATTTGTTAATACTTGGAATTCACGGCATGTGCATCCTTGAATACTATTGGCCAATAATATCCCATTTAGAGAATATTATGTGTTGTGATATTTCCAAACAAATGACCACTACCAATCTTCTAGTGCAAGTTATCCAAAATATATTGATCTTATTCTCATGATACACACCTCAGGTAGATGCCTTCATAGTTTATCCTATAAAGGACTCATTTTATAATCATGTAGTGGGTATATTTGATCCTAAAGGCTCAATTTTATTCTCTACTAATATTGGGGGGAGAAGTCACCATTGAGTAAATATTGAATGATGTCATCATATCAATCTCTTATAGATAGTTGGGTCTAACATACCTCCTTAATGTTTATATGAGGGTTAGGCACAATCATAAGTTGAATGATGTATTTTCATATGAAAATTTTAGTATGCTTGATTTTAATGTCAAACTCCTATACATTTTCCATCTATTTACAGATGCACTCTCCCAATTGTTGAAAGGTGTCATTGATGTCATGTGTTTGAGTAATATCATTGATGTCAATAAGGATCAATAAGGTGAGAGTTGTCTTTAATGTCATATGCCTGAGGTCATTGATGTAAAAGGAAGTTTGAGGTCAAGTGTTGGTTCACAAGAATGTGGATATGGTCATTGGTATGAGGTTGATTTTTTGAGCTTGACAGTGTGGCTTTGAGTGATCCAATGGAGTGTCTTGTGAAACATAGTGAGGTACGGTAAAATGACTGAATACAAGTATGTGGGGTTTTTTGAGGCAATTTAAGTTCCATGTCTTTGGTGAATATATTCAAATCATCAAGATTTTAGAGAGAGATTCTATTCATGTCTTTCATGTTCAAGAAGCCTAGTTCAGTATTGGGTAGTGACCTATATGGTTTAAGGATACTTGGTCAAAGGGTAATGATGGGAGATGGTTTAGATCCTATCTTATATGTTTGGAGTTGAGTATTATTCTTTAGTAGGTGTCTTAAAGATGTCAAAGTGGTATAGTGCCTAGTAGGTTTATTTGATAAACTAGTTCTTAAGCATGGATATGGCTTGTAGAGGCATGATGATGGTGATATGGATGTGTATGATCTTGAAGTTATGAAATTTAGTGTTAGAGCATGTGAGAAAGGTTTTTAGTCAGTAACATGACTCTTAGAGTGATCCAAATCAGTAAGTTCTTCTTTAGTGGTCTTCTCATAAACCTTATCTTAAGATCTTAGGTGGCATGATGAGGCATCATGATCAAGTTTGGAGTCTTGTAAGCTCATGTGAGTAGGGTTTAAGGTCTAACATTTTTTTTCAATTGTGTTGGTGAAGTTTTAGGTTTTAAGTTGAAGAAGAAAGCATAAAAAGTGGATTTAAGGTTTCTCAAGTGTTATAATGAAGTGTTGCAGACTCGAGAAGTATTTTCTCATGCATGTCAGCACGTGTGACTATTGCATGGGAACATGAGATATCAATTAGATATGGAAAAGGTCCTAGAAATTATTTCCAAGAATTAGGAGTTAGTTTCAAGGGTAGAGCTTTATGAACAAATATTAAGAATGAAAATTGGTCTAAAACCCTCAGAGTGACCAGATATGGAATATATTGATGGAAATGGATTATAATGGATTGGGTGACCTATTTTTATGTTTGGATCATGGAGTGGACTCTTTTGGGTACCTCCAGGTGGTATTGGTTTATCAAGTCAGTGGACCCCAAAGAAAAGTTCTTGTTTCTCAAAAATTTGGTAAATCAGATAGAGTTGACCAAGCAAATAAATGAGAATCATTGAAGGAAAAAGTTTTAGAATTTAATTTTATGGAAATGGTGGTTTTTAATCAGGTTATAGACTTAAACAAGGCTAAACCATAAATGGAATTTGACTTGTCACTAAAAAGTCTAGTGAGCAAAATAGTGAGAAACTAGGTAGAAGTGAGAATGAGATTAGGGATGAGTTGTTATGGATTAGGAATGGATAAAATTGCATGGGGTTATTTTTAAATACCTTTAGTACAAATTATTATTTTTATATGTTTTGATGATAAGTGGATATTTTGAGAAAGTTTCTCATAAGTTGACCTCTCTTGTGCAGATAGGACAGTGATTAGGTAAATTTGTGAGATTGGTCTACAAGACCAATGTTTAAAATTGACCATGGTATCTATATATATTATAATTACCTAATTATATCATAATATCATAAACTTTCATTATGATTTATTATAAGTTTCCACAGAGGTGTTGAAAGTCATAATCATCATGGCTGGTATTTAAGAGTAATTGGTAGTTTTCTCTATGTTAGTAAGATTGGTGTTCTTGAGTCATTATGCCAAATTTGTAAGTTTTAAAATAATATTATGGTGTTATATATAATTATATAATTTTTATGATCTATTATTTATAATAAGTGTTATCTCAAGTGTTGGAGGTTCAAGTATGCATGACTGGTTTCTAAGGTTTTTTGATAGACTTGAGTAAGGTGAGTGAAGAGTTATTCCTAAAATATTATATCATGAGTAGAGATATAAAAATAATGTGCTTATTTTATATATATTTCATGGGATATTATACATTTATATTGAGTTTTTTAAATTTCCTATACTGATGTTTGAGGTCAAATTTCTAATGAGTGGGTTCTTAGCAAATTGGCAGTTATGAGTGAGATTTTTGTAGAGGTGTTTCTAAGTATTTAAAGCATAAGTGATGGAGTATAATTAGTTTTATGATTACCCAAAGGTTTTTATGTTTCCATAAATATTTTTATTATGCCTATAATGTGTTTTTATAGGTCATTTGAGCTTCATCTTTGAAAATAGTGTTGTTGGGGTAATTAGGCCTAATGGTGCTTTCAAGGTGTAAGTAAAGGATTTGTGACTTATTGAGAAGGTATAAGGTTATTTTAGGTTTTAATATAAGTTTTTTATAGGTTTTAGTTATTTTATGAGGGACATATGGTCTATATATGTTCAAGTTGTTCCATGGAAAGGTGCAAATAGGTATTTAGTAGGTCTAAAAGAAGAAAGAGATCTAAGTGAGTTTGGATGACCTAATGGTGACATTATTTTGATTGATTATTGTGTGTAACATATAATAAGACATGTTTTGGGTTTTAACTTAATATATTAGTGCTTTTTATAATATAAAAAGTGAGTGAACTAGTGACAAGTATAGGAAGAAGGCCAAATATGTCTATTTGGGCTAGTAAAACTATTAGAGATTGAAGTGAAGGAAATAGAACATTATTGAGTGATGATGTTGATGTTGATGTGGATTATATGAAAAACATAGAATTAACTAGGTATCCTCTAAATGTGTAATATCTCAATGGATGTAGACTCCACTCTAGAGCATGATTTACAGGTATGTGGTTTTTGAAAACCTATTGATGGAATAGCTAGTAGGACATGTAGGTTGTTGACAAGGTTTTTTGGACAGAAGTGTGGTCTCTAAAGGATAGTGAATCTATAAATTAATTAGATGGGTAGATGTATTTTAATATAGAGTGGTTAAGTCTCAAAAAAAAATCAAAAATGAGGGAAGGATAAGGTATAAAATAAAGCTTCTATGGTTTTTAGGAACTAATTCCCTAGCTAGTTTCTAATATGATAAGTTCTCTCAAAACCTATGCTTATTGCTAGAAATGATCACAAAAACAATAAAAAATGATTAATAAGTATAATAAAATAATAACGTAGGAAATTCATAAGCCTTAGATAAATTTTGTTTCATTTAGGGTAGTTGTTACACGCTCTAACTTAGGAGATTATGGCTCAGGCTAGTGAAGTATTTGAGGCTATTGTTGCACACATAGATAACTACATCAAAGAAAATAATCACGAAAATTTATAATTATAAGTTAACAAACTTAATTATCCCAATCAATATATTTTACCAACCTTTTAATAATTATTTCAAATCTACAGATTAGTATATCAATCAAGTCAGTCAAGAATCCACTTGTAGCTATTACACACTAAAGATTATTGAAACATACAACCAAATAAAGTAATCACTAATCACAAAAAAAATGGAAATAAAATAAACAAACACATTTTCTAATGATAAAAATTAATGTTTCTCTTTTATTAAAAAATTCTCTAACGAAAATCCAAGTTGGATTACAATTATTTATATAGACTTAGGGAAGGGGTCACCTCATCCTCCAAGCTCATGTAAAGTTGTAACATGTGATAGTCAAAAATTGAGTTATAATTATGGTCCAAAATTGTATACGATTCTGCTTTTAGTTATTAGTTTAAAATTTGATTTTCAAAATATATGTAACATGTGCATGTGTATGAAGATGAAGGAAATTTTCATAATTATAGTTCGAACTACATGCACACTATAAATATATGCACCATTTTATAGAATTATCCATGCACAAATTCTTAGCATTTTATAGGTTGTGAAAACAAACTATTAAATATTTTTAGATTGACCACCTTCAAATGGAATTTAGACATGAACCAAAGACAAGTATTATTGTATCAATCCTTTAGAACTAGTGAAACTATGACTAACCAAAAATAATTATGGATTACATATTGCCCGTACCTCTCAATGAGTTTGGATCTTTGAAAAGTCCACTTGTGACTCACACCATTAGATATTATGCATGATGGAATGTGATCATGCCACTTATAATCTCCATGGGATTCTTTGCATACTGGGCTCCTACAATGTTCCCACTTTTCATTCTCATAGATCTTTTAGAAAACCTTTGTTGTTGTGCTTGATTATGCACCATTAGATCTTTGGTATATGAGTTCACATGCACCGTAGATCTTGGTTCTTGAATATTTTACTCCCACAATGTTAACACTTTCCATTTCTAGATTTTCTCTTGAAATAATAAATGTAAAATGACTCTACATATATGTAAATAAAGTGCTCAATGTAGGGGTGACACTTAGAAATTTTGTAAGGTTTTTGGTCTATTGATCTTTAAAATGAGGCATTGTTTCAGTATTTTATGTGGGTAAATTGTTTCATCAAGATTTTGTTTAGACAAAATGTCTAAAACAAAAAACTCTAAAGAGAATATTTTAGTCAAACAAAATGTTTGAGACACAAAGTCCTTAGCATATATCATTTGGGAAATTATTTTAGATAAAATATCCAAATCAATTATAATGAAGAGTCTTATTTCATTGAGTAAAATACCTAAGGTAAAAATTTTAAAGAATTTACATTTTCATTAGACAAAATGTCTGAGACACAAAGGTCGAAGGGCAATTCTAAAAGTTTGAAGGGTTAATTCATTGGACAAAATGTTCGTAGGTCCAATTTTTTTAGGGGATTACTTTCAGACAAAATGTTTGTAAATTTTTTCCAAAAGACCAATTCCATCAGAAAAAATGTCTGAGACATAACTTCCAAAGGAATTGGTCTAGTGTAAAAGGTCCAAAATAATTAGTCCAAGACAAAAAGTCCCAAAGGATAGGCTCCTAGGAAAAAAATGTCAGGACAAAAGTCCTAAAGGGTAAGTGCATTTAATCTAAAGAGTTTACTTCATGGAGAAAAATGTTTTGGATAGAAGTTATGAAGGATAGGTACATAAGGTTCAAAGGGCCTACTTCATGGAAAATTTTTATTGAAGGGTCTACTTCATAGGTTACATTTCGATGGGTAAATCGGCAAGGCAAAGGGTCAACCCAAAAAAAAAATACAAAGGGTCATTCTATCAAGCAAAATGGCTAAAACAAAAAGTTTGAATGGCAAGTGCATTAATTATGAAGTGTATACTTCATGGTGAAAATGGCCAAAGTATAAAATTTATAGGGTAAAGTGACCTTGAAAAAAAACTTGAAGGGTCGTTCCCAAAAGGCTAAAGGGTATATCTATTTCATCAAGAAAAACACTCATGGTAAAAATCCCATAGACTCAATTATATTAGAGGAATTATTTTGGACAAAATGTCTGAAATAATGTCCCCAACAAAGATAAGTCCACAGTAGATATCCTGAGCAAAAACCCTAACAAAGACCAAATGCTTTAGGGAAAACGTCTGATAGAATAAGTCCGAGGCAAAAGCCTAAATGAATAAGTCTAGGGTAAAAAGTTTTTTGGTAGAATTATTATGGGGAAAATATTGTGAAAATAAATTCCATTGGACAAAATGTTTGATAGAGAAAATCCCCAAAAAAGATAAATTTGATAAAATCAATTGATTCGAAGAAATTGGAATGGGGAATTGTCATAGAGAAATTATTGTGGATAAAATGTCCAATTAAATTATCCTAAAGACTAATTCATGTGGAACAAAATTTTTGAAGACCAAAATCCCAAAAAAGATAAGTCTAAGAACATAAAACTCGACAAAGACTCCCAAAAGGTATAAAGTTAGTAAGTGAAAACATAATACCAATGCCATCTTTCCAAATCATAAAAGGCCAATAATCAATATTTTATCATTTTTTTTTGAAAAAACACATAGAAGAGGGGCTCAAAGTCAAGACCATAATCTAAAAAAAGTGGGTTCCCATTTCCTATAGAAAGAAGGGGGATGTTGGGTACAATAAATGACAACTCACAGGGGGAATACTCTTGAGTATTCAATAACCCAAAACTCTAGTTTGCAATATTAAATCAATCATGGAATGTGTCATATAAGAATACTTAAATTAACAACATGAAAGAGACTCCTAAGTTAATTCACACAACATACTTTCCTTATAATTTCTTAGATCTGTGTGTGTCAAAATGTGTAGTTTATATAACCCTTGTTGTGATGAGGTTTTTAAAGGCTTTGATGAGGCTATAGGTTTTGCTCTAGCATCTCTTAAATCTCATTAAATCAATGGAAGCTCAAGCATTTCTTTACTGCCATCTAAGCATCCATAGCCCTAATAGAGATACCTTCATTTCCTTGTTTTCTCTTTTTATTATCTTCTTTTGATCATGATGCGTGGTACATTGACCTTATTTCATCATGTGAGCCTTTTGATTTTATTTAAATTTTCTTTTGCTCTTTTTAACTCTATTTCTTTTTTGTTATTATTTTGTTCTTAAATGGAAAACAGAAGAGATAGATCCCTAGTGAGCTAGTATAATTATAAAACAAATTTTTAGTAGAATGTCTTTGCCAGTCACATCTATACCCATAATTGTTACTTCCAACAAGTATTTAATGTGATAAGTGCATTTTATCTAATAAAATAAGAAAACTTTCTAAATTTGTATGAATTACTTTAAGAGAAAATTCTACATGCCTGGTAAAAGTATTCAATTGTGACACCATACAAAATAATCCATGATTACCTACCTTTATCTTAAAGACTAAAAAATACAAAAATACACATAATCTATAAACTAGTCCCAGAGTGTCAAATTTTAATGTTCCCCTTGTTGTTCCCAAAATTTGTCACTCATTTTTGGGACAACATATGAACTATTTTGGTCTTGTAGGACAAATTTCCCTCTTCCCTTCTCAAAAATTGTTTTGGGCATTCAAATTCTTATTTCTACAAACTCGGTAGGCTTAAATCTACGGACTCTTAGGCTTAAATATATGGACTATGCAGGCTTATTTATACGGACTCCACAGGCTAATTTCTACAGACTCTGCAAGCTTATTTTTACAAACTTTGTAGGTTAGTTTCTTGGTTCTACAGACTCACTTCTATGGACTCCGTAGGAAAGGTAAAAGTTTCCAACACTTAGGCATTTTTAGGATAGGTTCAATGCCTTGGTTCAAGCAAAAATGTTTTTTGCCAAGCTTCAAACAAAGGATTGAACTATTGAACCATTGAACCCCTCTTCCAAAAGGTTCAAAGGTTCAATGGGTTCAAAGGTTTAATGCCATCAGCAAGCTTAAAGAGTTAAGCGCTTTGTCAAAAGTTCAACAAGTTTAATTGCTTCAATAAATTCAAAGGCTTCGAAGAACAAAGGAATGAACCATTGAACCATTTAACCTTGAATTTAATTGGTTCAATGGGTTCAATGGGTTCAATGGGTTCAATCGGTTCAAAGAGACCAAAACACTTAGTGAAAAGAAGAAGGCTTGAACCATTGAACCTTGAACCTTGAACTAAAATGGTTCAATGGTTCAAAGGTTCAACGAGTAGTTGGTTCAAAGGGATTAGTTCAAGTGGTTAATTGAATGAGTGAAATAAAAGATTGAACCATTGAACTATTGAACCTTGAACCAAAAAGGGTCCAATGGTTTAAAGGTTTAAGGGTTCAATGTGGTTAGTTCAAAGGAGTGCCCCAAAGCCAAAAGAATAGGTGCCCTTGCGGAGGGCAGTGAACTAAGGGCAGGTGCCCTTGTAGAGGGCAGGGAACATTAGTTCAAAGATAAAGATAAATTGATGGAGCAAAGGATGAACCAATGAACTGATTGAACCTTGAATCAAAAGAGTTCAAAGTTCAATGGTTCAAATGTTCAACCATTCAAAGGAAGTACCAGACAAAGGAAGGAAGTAAATGATTCCAGAGACTAGTTCAAAGGGATGGTTCAACCAAAGAGCAAAAAAGTGATTGAACCATTGAATCGTTGAACCTTGAATATTGAACCAAAAAAGGTTCAAGGGTTCAACAAGATTGGTTCAAAGTGATTGGTTTGAGTGGTCAATTGAATGAGTGGAATGCAAGATTGAATCGTTGAACTGTTGAACCAAAGTTGGTTCAATCAGTTGGCTCAAGTGATCAATTCAAAGGAGTGCCCTAGTAAACCAAGGCCAAAGTACCCTTGTAGAGGGTAGTGATCTAAGGGTAGGTGCCCTTGTAGAGGATAGGGAACATTGATTCAAAGATCAAAGGAAAATCCTAAAGGAAAGTGATTGAACCAAAAAAGCGATTGAAGCAAGAAAGTGATTGAACCAAGGAGTTGAGAAGGCCATTCGAACCATTGAAATAGTCAACCAATGAAGTCCCCATGGACATCAAATTTAAAGTAATGAAATATCTGATAAATTTGAAATGTGGCATGGAACCTGAAAATAAATTTAGTGACTAGCTAGAGAAGGAGTTGAAAGAGCCAACAAAAAGGGAAAAGATAGCCTGAGAGCTCAAATTGTAGAAAAATGATGGAGAAAGATCATAAATATCCATGCATGGGATATGCTTCTAGAAGGTGAAGCAGCCTACTAGGTGGACATCAGAGAATGTGAACATTCAATGGCATGGCCTATTTTTATACATTGAGTAAAGTGAATGAATAGTTGTGCACACATTAGGAAACACATCAAGGAAACACATCAGGCGGCCTATATTTAAGACTGATGCCGGATTCTAGCATAGCCCATGGATAAAATTTAAAATGTATTAAATGCATTGAATGCATCATAGGCTATTTTTGTGAAACAAAATGCCCAAGTCTTTCTTAGAGCACTATATATTGGACTCTCTCTTATTGTTTTAGGAGATCTCTCAGTTGTCTAAAACAAAACTCTACCCAAATTGAAAGGCATTACTAAGACTTTGAGCTTAGATTGTTGATCATATTTTGTTATTTGAATAAGAAAACAAGTGACTTTTCAGACTTTGTACTGAAATAGCTTGGTTGTTGGGGAAATTATTCTTATGTCTATTTCCTTAATACATTTTTTGTTCATTTAATTAAATAAGCAGAATTAGAGAAAGTAATTAGGAAGGTGTTTTGAAGCCAACTATGGAGAGACTTTATGCTACCACAATTGTCTTTAGTTTGTCTATTTTTTGTTTCTGTGTAAAGGATCTTGGGATGACTCTGTGCCCTCATTATCCTTTGTATTTCACTCTTTGGTAGTTAAGGTGGAGACTTTGTGCTACATTTCATCTTGTTGTGTTACTGTGCCCTGTTACAATTACTTGTCACTACTTGAAAGGTTCTTATTGTCTATTGAACAACACTTTTGAAAGAAGAGGAGTGCCTTCTATCATTTCATCAGTATTTATCCTTTGATTGGTGAACATATCTAAAAAAAGAGAGATGGATGGTGTTATCCTACCCTTGAGTATTATTTTTAGCTTATTTATAATAGATTAGCATATATGTATAGCCCCTTCATACTTATAAGGAACATCCCCTTGATGAGAGGAGAGATTTGTCCCCTTTTTATGTGGTAAACCTACACATTTAGCTAACCAATCTTCCTTGCTATGGTTGACCAGACCTATTTTGCTCATTAGTATGCTGGTGACAAAATATTCACCCAATAATTTTTGGTGACTCCACTAGGGATTCGAACAAGCAGTTTCTATCCTTATCCATTATATACTCTGGTGACTCTAATCTGGTTCTTACCCATTATCATTATAGCCTCATTCATTTATCTCACTGTGAAATAGTGAGCTGCTCTAGTGCTTTCCCATTGTTATTTTTTCCTTCCAACTTCATGCCAATAGTTTGAAGCCTCAAGCTTCAAGCTGAAGTAGTGTTAATTCTTTTCCATTTTTATTTTTACACTCTGGTAGATCTATGGTATACATGAAGCCAAAGGGATAAAGGTATTTTTGACCTTGTATTTGAGTTGGTACATCAAAGTAATTTTGATCTGTTTCCTTCACCATCTCACCTCCAATGAACTAGAAGCTTTCCTCCTACTAAAGTCAAGTCTCCATTACCGGGTAAAGCATCCATTTCTGCTATTAATAAAGTTTTGTCAATACTTACTCCTCTGATATTTGTTATTCCACCTTTCCATAGTCATACAATGGAAATTCAAGGCCCTTGGGGTAACTCTTTTATCCCACTCAATTTAACTCTACCTCTACATGAGCTACCACGCAGTTCAAGGAAAAATTTCCCCAAGTTCTATGGTGATGGGAAGGTTCATCCTAATAAACATATTGCAGCCTATGGCATAATAGGTGTGGAGTATGAGGATGTAGCAATTAGGCTATTCATGAAAACTTTATAAAGTGCTACTGCAGATTGGTTCTATCATCTGTAGGCCCAGACTATGACTAATTGGAACACTCTCAAAGCCAAATTTGAAGCCAAATTCAAGCCTAAAAAAGATGCACATGCCCTGCTTTCTCAACTCACACAAATGAAGAAGGAGCCTCATGAACCAATGAGGGATTTCATAGCCAATTTTGACAAGCTGAGGAACATGATTCCTATAATTACTCAACCTGCACTTGAGAATCTCAAATGTTTCTTCATCAACTCTTAGCTGCCTAAAGTGAGTTTTCTATTGAGATGTGCTGACCAGATAGACCTTGCTGCAGCTCAAAATTTGGACACTGAGGTAGAAGATGACCTTATCTTGGCAAGAAAGATAAGGAGAGATCCTAACATAGGTAAATCCTCTTCATCTTTGGAATATTCATCTAGAGGCACCACTGATCAAATGGTGGAAAAGCTGGCAAATGAATTGCTAGCCTTGAAAAGACAAGTGGCCCAAGATATGCCTGCTCCTCCTTATCGAGATGTGCCAAGGAGGACATTTCAAAACCAATCATATCAAGGCAATGCTGCTAGAAGTCGAGGGTAACCAAATCATCTGCCTTCCCCATAAGGGAAACTTGCCATTGAAGCAGTACCAGCCAACTCAATAGTTGGATATCTAGAAATAGAACATGATTTCTCTTTCCAACCTAAGTTTGATCATGAAAATGACGCTAATCTCCTTGTAGAAGGCCAAGAAGAATTAACTAGTGACTCCAACATTAGTTTCCTAAATTACCAGGATGAACCCAGAAGTAAAGGTGAAGTGTTTGATGGATCATACGCTATGTTCACCTGGTCCAAGAATTAGTCAGCTTAGCAAGCTGATAAAGAAAAAATAAGAGAAGGATCTCAACCTATAATTTCAATTGCTAAGTGGGGAACCACTTTGCCTTTTCAAGAAAAGGACCTAGTGATCACAAAAAAGGTAAATATCTAAAATACGCCTTCACCTTCAACTTCAAATTGTAGACCAGTCCTCTCCCTCCCAAAAAATAAAAGGATGAACTCCCATCCTCTATTCCTAGTTCATTTCAAACATTTGACATAATTGACCATGTAAAGAATACCAAAATTCAAATGTTTGAATTTTGGTTCCTGCAAACCAACCCTGAGTAGTTGGACAGGTTAGTTGAGTGTGTGAAGAATAAAGCCATCCCTATAGGACTAGTTTTTCCAAAGGTCACTCCCACATCAACCCAGAATAACCTTGGCATTGCTTCTCCTACTATTCCTAGGACTGAACCATTATATGTCTCCCTACTGATAAATGGACATCAGCTAAATAATTGCATCATAGACTTAGGTGCGTCTGACAATTTCATGCCTACCAAAGTAGTTGAACCCCTTGGTCTCACACTAACCAAGACATTTATGATATGTTTATCCATGGAAAATAAACAAGTTCCACTATTGGGATAAATCAAGGATGCCCAATTTACATTTGTAACATTCCTAGATAAGAAGATCAAGATGACAGTCCTAGTGGTCGATGTCCTAGCCTCATACGGCATCCTTCTTAGATGAAATTTCTATAAGGACATTGGTGGAAAGTTGAGCATGGACCTATCTAAAGCAAGAATACCTATCAAATACATCATGAAGAGGCTACTTCCTAAAAAGGAATCAAAATATGTTGTCACTCAGACATTAGCCCCTGAAGCTCAAATTTTGTTTGAGTCTTCAGGAATGGGTAACTTTTTCTTTACCACAGAGGACATTCATGTTTCAGCAAATGAAAGTCCTATAAGTGGAAATCTAGGAATTGGTTTAGATAAAATAGCAAAAGGCATGAGAGAGCACAGTGCAAGCCCAAAGTAACTCTCCTATCCAAATGAAGAAAAATCTAAAAAAGGAGTAGTTTTTGATGATGTATGGATACTAGAATTTGATGGCAGCTGCTCTTCTATCAATACAAGAGCTGGGATTGTGTTGATATCTCCTCAAGGAGATATCTTTCCTTCTTCAAACAAACTATAGTTTAGAAACACCAACAACACTGCTGACTATGAATCTCTGTTACTCGGGTTGAAGGCTGCTCAAGACAAAGGTGTCAAACTCTTTCATGCCAAAAGAGATGCTGAGCTGATGGTTTGTCAAGTATCTGATGGGGAAAATTAAATCATATGCTAGACTAAACTAGAAGAGAAACAAGCTATGGTAGTGGACCATACTACTACACACCAAAGTTAGGAAAAGGAACTCTTCATCAAGAGAGCAAAGATTTATGGTTTTTAGATTGGAGACCACGCCTTGCCATGGGGCAAGAAGAGAGAACCAAAAGGAATGCATAGAAAATATGATTCTTGGTGGAGAGTTCCATTAACCCATCACCAATTTTGGGGATAAAATGGTTTCTTACTAGTTTATCAGGATGGAACACCATTTTCACTGTCTCACAGTGGGCGAAATTTGAAGCGCTTCAAATCTTGAGGCATCAGATAAGATTACCTATACATATGTATATTTGTATAGTCTTTAGTTATATTTTGTGCTTTTCATTTGCATTTGTAACACCTTTATTTTTTGGGTAGCATGAATCCATAGCCCAATGGCACACTTAAAGGCATTAGAGATTCTGGTTTCTACTCCCCTTAGCTGTTCCAAAATTTCAACTGAATGAAGGTCCCCAACTGGAGCCAGCTATTATTCCCAAAATTTGTCACTCATTTTTGTGACAACATATGAACTATTTTGGTATTGCAGGCCAAAATTCCCTCTTCCCTTCTCAAAAATTGTTCTGGGCATTCAAATTTTAATTTCTACAGACTTTATAGGCTTAAATCTACATACTCTATAGGCTTAAATCTACAAACTCTGCAGGCTTATTTCTACAGACTCCGTAGGATTATTTCTATGAACTCTGTAGGCTTATTTCTAGAGACTTTGTAGGTTAGTTTCTTGGTTCTATGGACTAGTTTATATGGACTCATTTCTACAGAATCTGTAGGAAAGGAAAAAGTTTCCAACACTTAGGCATTTTTAGGATAGGTTCAACACCTTGGTTAAAAAAAAAAATTCTTCACCAAGCTTCAAACAAAGGATTGAACCATTGAACCTCACTTCCAAAAGGTTCAAAGGTTTAATGGGTTAAAAGTTTCAATGACATCAATAAGCTTAAAGAGTTAAATGCTTCGTCAAAAGTTCAACAAGTTCAATCGCATCAATAAGTTCAATGGCTTCGAAGAACAAAGGAATGAACCATTGAACCATTAAACTGTTGAACCTTGAACTAAATTGGTTTAATAGGTTCAACAGGTTCAATCAGTTTAAAGAGACCAAAAAACTTAGTGAAAAGAAGCAAGCTTGAACTGTTGAACTGTTGAATCTTGAACCAAAATGGTTCAATGGTTCAAAGGTTCACCGGGTTCAATGGTTCAAACGTTCAACAAGCGATTGGTTTAAATGGATTAGTTCAAGTGGTTAATTAAATGAGTGAAACAAAAGATTGAACCATTGAACATTGAACCAAAAAGGGTTCAATGGTTCAAAGGTTTAAGGGTTCAATGTGGTTGGTTCAAAGGAGTGCCCCAGAGCTGAAAGAACAGGTGCCCTTATGGAGGGTAGTGAACTAAGGGCAAATTCCCTTGCAGAGAGCAAGGAATATTGGTTCAAAGATAAAGAGAAATCAATGGAACAAAGGATGAACCAATGAACTGATTGAATCTTGAACCAAAAGAGTTTAAAGTTCAATGGTTCAAAGGTTCAACGGTTTAAAGGAAGTGCCAGATAAAGGAAGCAGATGATTCCAGAGACTAGTTCAAAGGGATAGTTCAACCAAAGAGTTAAAAAGTGATTGAACCATTGAACCATTGAAACTTGAACCAAAAAAGGTTCAAAGGTTCAATGAGATTGGTTTAAAGTGATTGGTTTAAGTGGTCAATTGAATGAGCGGAATGCAAGATTGAATCATTAAACTGTTGAACCAAAGTTAGTTCAATCAGTCGGTTCAAAGGAGTGTCCCAGTGAACTAAGGCCAAAGTACCCTTGCAAAGGGAAGTGAACTAAGAGCAAGTGCCCTTGCGAAGGATAAGGAACATTGATTCAAAGATCAAAGGAAAAGCCAGAAGGAAAGTGATTGAACCAAAAAAATGATCGAAGCAAGAAAGCGATTGAACCAAGGAGCCAAGAAGGCCATCCAAACTGTTGAAATAGTCAACCAATGACATCGCTATGGATGTCAAATTTAAAGTAATGAAATATTTTCTAAATTTCAAATGTGGCACAAAACCTGAAAATAAACTCAGTGACTAGCTAGAGGAGCCGAAAGAGCTGGTAGAAAGGGAAAAGATAGCCTGAGAGCTCAAATTATAGAAAAATGATGGAGAAAGATCAGAAACATCCATGCATGGAATATGTTTCTAGAAGGTGAATCAGTCCACCAGGTGGACATTAGAGAACATGAACATTCAATGGTGTGGCCTATTTTTCTACATTGACTAATGCGAATGAACAACTGTGCACACATCAGGAAACACATTAGGTGGCCCATATTTAAGATCGATACCTGATTCTAGTATAGCCCATGGATAGAATTTAAAATATATTAAATGCATTGAATGCATCGTAGGCCATTTTTGTGAAATAAAGCACCCAAGCCTTTCTTGGAACATTATATATTAGACTCTCTCTTATTGTTTTAGGAAGATCTCTCGGTTATCAGAAACAAAACTCTACCCAAATTGAAAGGCATTACTGAGACTTTGAGCTCAAATTGTTGATCATATTTTGTTATTTGAATAAGAAAATAAGTGACTTTTTAGACTTTGTGCTGAAATAGCTTGGTTGTTGGGGAAATTGTTCTTATGTCTGTTTCCTTAATATGTTTTTTGTTCACTTAATTAAATAAGCATAATTAGTGAAAGTAATCAGGAAGGTGTCCTAAAGCTGGCTGTGGAGAGACTTTGTGCTACCACAATTGTATTTAGTTTGTCTATTTTCTACTTCTATGTAAAAGATCTTGGGATGACTTTATGCCCTCATTATCCTTTGTATTTCACTCTTTGGCAATTGAGGTGGAGACTTTGTGCTACATTTCATCCTATTGTGTTACTATGCCCTATTATAGTTACTTGTCACTACCCGAAAGGTTCCTATTGTCTGCTAAACAACATTTCTAAAATAAGAGTGCCTTCTATCATTTCATCAGGATTTATCCTTTGATTGGTGAACATCATCTCTAAAAAAGAGAGATGGATGGTGTTATCCTACCCCTGAGTTTTATTTTCAGCTTATTTACAGTAGATTAGAATATATATATATATATATATATATATATATATATATATATATATATAACCCCTTCATAATTATAGGGAACCTCCCCTTGACGAGAGGAGAGATTTGTCCCCTTTTGATGTGGTAAACCTACACATTTGGCTGACCAATCTTCCTTGCTGTGGTTGATCAGACCTATTTTTCTCATCAGTACGCTGGTGACAAAATATTCACCCAACACCCCTTTCTACAAGTCATAAGCTTAGTTGGTTTGGATTTTAAATTGGTTATAGTCAGAGAAAACACACTTATGATCATCACAAAAAGCAATAAACAATAGATACTCTAGAAAGCATAAAATCTAAACTAAGAAAACACTAAAATATAATCTAAAAAACATGAAACTCATTCTATGAAAGCAAAATATTGAAATCAAGAAAGATTCATCTAGAAAGTAAGATATCTAAACTAAGAAAACATGAAATCTAATCTGAAAAAGTATAAAATCTAATCTAATCCTACATATATATTCATCTGCTTCATTAGTTAGTAACATCCATAGATGGCACAATCCTGAAGTAGTGCTTTAAAAATTATCCATTGACTGGATATGTAAGCTCATTTCATTGGAGGTCCTTTAGATGAAATGCATTATTACCCATAATATCTAAAATTTGATATGGTCCAATCCATAGTGTGGCAAACTTGTCATGTTGTCATTTCTTCTCATGGGATTTATCTCAAAGTGAAACTAGATCTTAAATATAGAATGATTTGACCTTTAATCTTTTATAAAACCACATATTGACCACATCTTGGTGTTTATTAAATTTTTTTAAGACCTTAGTCATTGAATTTTCCATTTTTATTATGTCAAGCAGTCTTGATTCTACTTTATCGCTTGGTTGCATGTAGTCTTACATAAACTAATAAGTGGGTAACTTTAATATAATAGGAACATGAGCCTGCATCCATATACCAATAGGTATGATAAAGATTTAATGGCTTGTTTGTGTCTTTTTTAGTCTTCCCAAAGAGTGTACTTCAATAAATTATGCTAGTCTCTAGACTTGTCCTCAACTATTTTCTTAATCACATTTATCATATTCTTGTTTGTTGATTTTGTTAATCCATTTCCCTTAGGGTAATAGTTGGATGCTAGCTTGATAATAATATAATTATTGTGTGCCCACTTAGTAAATTTTATTGATATGAAATCTAGTCCATTATCACAAACTAAATAAATGGGTGTGATGAATCTAGTTGTTATGTGTTTCCTTAAGAAGTGAATCACATCTTTTGCTCTGTAATTATTTGTGATTATGTTTTCAATATATCTAATGAAATAGTTTATGGTAGTAAGCATGAATTTATGGCCTACTAAGGAATTTGGGTTGATGACACCAATCAAGTCTAAATCCCACTGGGCAAATGGCCTTCCTTCAATAACTAGTTGTAAAGGCATTATTGTGTGCACTTATCTCTTGGCTAGAGATTGGCATTCATGGAATGTTTTGATGTGAATATGAGAATATTTGAAAACTATTGGCCAATAATGTCCTATTCTTAAGATTTTATGGGTTGTGGTATTTCCATAAGGATGATCACTACCTATCTTTCGATGCAAGTTTTATAATATTTCTTTAGATTCCTCTGTAGATACACGCATGAGAGAAATACCTTCATAATTTTTTCTATAGAAGATTCCCTTTTTGATCATGTAATGAGTATCTTTGAGCCTCAAAGCTCTCCTTCTCTCTTTATTGAGCTTGGGGGAACAAGTCCCTATAAGAAAATAATGTATTATATCAGTATACCACTTTCCTTTAGATACTTGAACTTCACATACCTCTTCAACCATGATTCAATGATCTTGTTCAATCACAAGATGAATAATTCCTCGACCTCAAAATTTTTTTGTAGGCTTAATCTCTATGTCAAATTATTTTATCTTGGCAATCCATTTGCCTCAACATTATCCTAACTCATTTTGTGACAGAGTGAGCTTGACAATAGGATCAGGTACAATGGCAATGGTTTTATTCCTCAAGATGTGATGCCAAAACTTATTCATTGATTTGATGAGGGAAAAAATATGTTTGTTAATCATAGAATGTCCAAGATCTACATCCTTCAGAATTGTGGTCATAAATACAATTGGATGCTTGGTCTCTTCCTTCTTCTACATGATGATAGTAGTAATTATACACTCTAAAGTGAATAAATATAAGTATAAATATTTCATAAAATCTGGACTGATTAATAGTAGAGCTTATGATATTGTATTTTTAATACACTGAAAGGATTTTTGGACTTCAGCTATGAATTTTATTTTGGCATCTAGCTTAAGCATAGTGTTTAAAGGTCTAACAATTTCTACAAATCTTGAGATTTACTTCCCTATAAAGTTAATCTTTTCAAAGAATGATTTGATCTCCTTCTTATTGTTTGGTGATTGAATTCTTGAAATTGACTTAATTCTATCTAGATCAATGGTGATCCCATCCTTGGTGATAATGAGCCCCAAAATATTACCTTTAATCACTCCAAATATTATCTTCTTTGGGTTTAGTAAAATACCAAACCTTTTACATCTCTCAAATATGGGTTGTAGGTGACTTAAGTGGTCTTTCCAATTCTTTGAAAATACCATAAGATTATCTATGTAGATGATTATGCATTTTCCTATCAGTCTTTTGAATGCATGATCCATGGCACATTGAAAGGTAGATCCTACATTTATTAAGCTAAATGGCATCCTCTTATATGCATAATTTCCCCACTTCACAATGAGCATCATCTTCATTATGTCCTTAGATTATACTAGTACCTGATTGTAGCCTAAAAATCCATCCAAAAAGGACACTATTTCAGAACCACTAACTTTTTGTATCAACTCATCCATAAAAGGTAGGGGATACTTGTCCTTTTCAAAAGCTTTCTTTAGGTTCCTAAAAACCAAACATAATTTGATCTCACCATTATTTTTTCTTACTAGGACCAAATTGGCCACCTAGGTAGAATGTTAGATTAGGAAGATGTTTTTTGCACTTAAAATCTTCTCCACTTCTCTTTAAATGAGAGGATCCAAAATAAAATTGACTGGTCTCTACCTCTATCTAAATGGTTTGTGATTTGGCTTCAAGGGAATCATATGAGTAATGGCATGCAAGTCATATACCTTCAAGTCTTCATATGTCAAAGTAATGAGGTCCTTGTATCAAGTGATTAGATCTTTCACTCACTATCTCTCTTTTGGGGTACAGATGAGATCGATATTAAAATAGCATGGGCCATGTATTCTAAAGTCTGATTCATTCATCTTTGGCTGCTTGAGTTATTGAGCTTGTGAGAGGAGCCTCCTGCAATAATTGATAAAAAAGTATGAAATAACAAATTTATAAAATTAGCTAAAACACTAAAATGATTTTATTGATCATAGACCACTTCAAGGGGGCAATTTCCTTTGAGAAAGATAAATAGAATAAATTCATGGATGCCTTCATTGGCTTTAAAACTTATATAAAAATTCTAATCTAAGTAACTACTACTTCCCATGCATGTGGAATAAAACAAAATTCTCATGGGATGACTTACAAAGCATATGCATCCATAACAACTACTATAATATCAAAGTAAAGAGAAGATATATCATGGGTCCATAACATTCCCTCCCTCTTAAAAAAATATTTGTCTTCAAAGATTTAGATGTGGAAATTAGTGTTCAATCTAATATAGTGGTTCCCATGTTGCACCCTCTAGTTGCATTCCATGCCATTGAATTAAAACCTCAGTGATGCAGGGGGAGTGAAGTTGGCATGTGTGATTTTCTAGGATTGCCTTAGGCTCAAGAAGAATGGATCCTTAATTATCAAGTTCTGGTAAAATAGTATACACTCTAATGTTTGTGCCAAGAAATTTATTTAGAAAAGAGATATGAAATACTAGGTGAACTTAGGAAGAAGGTGGGAGTTCTAACTTGTAAGAAACCAACCCAATATTTTAAAGAAGCTTATAGGGCCTTTAGAACTTAGGAGCTATCTTATGATGCCCTTTAATTTTGAGGGAGGATTTATTGTATGGTTTTAGGTGAAGAAAAACCATATCAACTACTTGAAAAGTCCACTGAGAACAGTGTTGATCAGCCTATTATTTCATTTGATTATGTGACATTTAAAGATTTTCCCATAGGGTACTAATAATCTGATCTTGGGTTCAAAGAATCATGTTGACTACTTGGATTGATGAAATATGGAGGGTTTACAAAAGTAGCACTAGTGGTGCTTGACCATAGATTGATTCATATGGAGTCATTTTTGTTGAAGTATGGTAGGAGGTATTATACCACCATTAAATGAGAGGGAACCACTTTGCCCACTGATGTTGTTATTTTGAAGTGAAGCAATGAAGGAATGTTCCCAAGCATTTGTTGATAATTTTAGTCTCACCATCCATTTGTGGATGATATCCATAACTCATCTTCAGTTGGGTATTGGTGTGATGAAATAGTTCTTTCCAAAAATGACTGGTGAAGGTTGCATCATGATCTGAAACAATGGATGAAGGAATGCCATGAAGATGAAAAATCTAGTCCAAGAAAATTTATGACTATGGAGGTAGTATAGGGATCATTAAGGGCATAAAAATGACTATATTTAGAGAGGAGATCAATCACAACCAAGATCACCATTTTCCCTCCAAATTTAGGGATCTCCTCAATAAAATCCATATAAATATCTATCTAAATCTTGGTAGGGATGGGTAAGGGTTTGAGCAACCCAGGGATGAGTGTTGTTTCACCCTTGTTGCATTGACAAGTATCACATTCAGCCACCATTTTTTGAATTTAATTTTTCATCCCCTTCTAAAATAAGTTGTGTCATGCTCATTCATAAGTTTTGAGAAATCTTGAGTACCCTACAGAAGGAGAAGCATGGAGTTCATAAAATACCACTTGCTGAAGATTTGTGCTCAAGGGAATCACCAAATGACCCTTGTATCATAGAGAAGCACCATCCCATGAATAATTTGGTACAATAGAGGAGTTAGTAGCCAGATGTTGAATGATTTGAGATAATGAGGATTCATTATCATACCCCTATTATATAACATCTAAGAAATTCAGAATAGGCATAGAAAGAGATGAAAGGGAAGCTTGATTCATAAATGTGTGAGACAGAGCATCAACCACAATATTATCCTTACCCTTATTGTAAGTGATCTCATAGTCAGAACCCATGATTTTTATAACCCATTCTATTGTGGTGGGGTGGAGACCCATTGTTCTAGGAAATATTTTAGACTTAGTGATTAGTTTTGATGTAAAAATGATTCCCTAGTAGGTATGGCCACCACTTCTGTATTGCATGCAAAATGGCCATCATTTCCTTCTCATAATTAGAGATAACTAAATTATTTCCAAAAATTGATTTAATGGTGAATGCAATGGGGCATCCTTCTTGTAGGAAAATATTACTAAGTCCATTGTTTCAAGCATCACTCTCGATAGTGAAGGTCTTGGTAAAATTTGGAATGGCTAGAATAGGGGTAGTACACATAGCTTTTTTTAGTTCTTCAAATGCACACTCAATAACTTGTGTCTAAGTAAAATAATCCTTTTTCAAAATATTTATTATGGGAGCTAAAATATTCTCATAATTTTTGACAAACTTGCGATAGTATCTAGTCAACCCCAGAAAACCATGGAGGCTCTTGAGTGTTTGAGGATGAGGCCAATTTATCATGACAACTATTTTTTCAGGATCTACTCAAACCCCTTGGGCTAAAATAATATGCATAAGATAATCCACTTATTTTTGGCCAAAATTCCATTTGGATTTTTTTGCATAAAGATGATGCTCAGAGAGAAGTTGTAGTACAAGCTCTAGATGTTGGAGATGATCAGACCATGTTTAACTATAGATGAGGATATCATCAAAGAAGACTAGAATGAATTTATACTAGTATGGAAAAAATATTTTATTCATCAATGCCTATAATGTTGAAGGAGCATTAGTGAGGCCAAAGGGCATAACCAAAAACTCTGTGGCCATTATGCATGCAAAAATCTATTTTAAGGATATCGTCCTCATGAAGCCAAATATAGTGATATCTAGAGTAGAAATCCAACTTGGAGAATAATTGAGTGCCATGAAGATCATCAATAATAGAGATCAAGAAATTATCCTTAATTGTGATGTGATTAAGTGCACAAAAATCAATGCAAAGGCACCATGACCCATATTTTTTTAACAAGGAAAATTGGGAAAGAATATGCACTGGTACAGGGATGAATAATGCCTTGCATCAATAAGTTTCAAATGATTATCTAGATCTTAGTATTTTTATAAAATGGATAGAGATAAGGCTTGATGTTGGGAGGAATGCTTCCAGGAAGGAGTTGGATATGGTGGTCCTCTAGCCTTCAAGTTGACAATCCCACTAGTTTGACAAAGACACATTCATACCTCTATAAAATGGTTTGTAGATCAGAAGGAGTAGTAGAGACTAATGATGGTTGCTTTTGAATGGAATGGAGCTGGGCAATGATGCTATGTGAATTCTTCTTAGGAAACTTTTCCATGTGATGTGAACGTATGATGCTAAGAGATCTTGATTGTAAGCCTTTTAATGTGTGTTTTTTTGCCCATTATCTAAAAAATTCATCCAAAGTTTAGCAAAATCCCATAAGATGGGTCCAAGTGTGTATAACCATTGGGCTCCCAAAAAATCATCACATCCACCTAAGGGAAAGGAAAACATGTTGGATTGAAAATTATAATATCCAATAGATATAGACACATTATGACACTTCCTTTTACAAGGTAAGGTACCCCCATTAGCAATAATGACTTTAAAGTTAGAGCAAGGATGGATAAAACAATCAAATTATTTGGTAATCTAAGGGTTAATGAAGTTATGAGTGCCACCTGAATCAATGAGTATTTTGAGAGGGAGCTTCTTGAAGTAACCCCTACCCTACATAGTTTATGGGGTAGTGACTCCTATTAAGGCATGGAGAGAGATCTCTATTTGGTCTTTCTGAGAAGAAGGATCTATAATTGGTTGATCTTATTCCTAATCATCTATTGTATCTTGAACATCTTCCCAATCTTTAATTTTAGGTGGAGAGTTCACATCTAATAGGTACAACTTTTGCTCAACACATCAATTTCCTTGAGTGAATTTATCATCACAATTATAACATAGTCCTTTTTCTCAATGGGATTGCATCTTTGCTTCAATAAAATGTTTGATAATTGTGGGTTTGGGGGTGGGCATTGTGTGAATGCATTATGGATTTTTATTTTTGAATGAAACAAAATTGGGTTTGAATCATTGTTGAGTTACGATCTTATCTTCTACTAATTTAGCCAACCATAAGGCTTCCATCATTATGTTGGGTCAACATATTTTGACCTCATATCATATTTCATCCTTCAATCCACTGACAAAGCAACTCCTAAAAATTTCATTGGATAATCCCTTTATGTGATTGACCAATTTTTCAAATTATGTTTGATATTATTGCATAGTTCCTATTTGGTGAAGTAGTGAGTGCTCTAGTGAAGTCATCAAAGGCATTAGGGAAAAATAGTTTCAAAATAAGGGTGCAAAAATTGGTCCACATGGGCCCATAATGATCCTTAGTATACCAATGATACCATTGAAGGGATTCAAGTTCTAAAAGGAAGGATACAAGTAGGATGTTGTTGGCATCAAAACTATTATGCAAACAAAAATATTATTCTACCTAATAGATCCATCTAGTCATATCTACACCATTTAATCGAGGAAAATTAAGCTTTGTCCCACAAAAAGTGCTAGAAGAAGAAAACCTAGTGTTTTAAGTGGACTTTGGATGTTGTTTGTTGTTCATGGTGGTTTGTTGAAGACTGAGGCTGAGAAGTTTTTGATCAAGATCTTTAATATGGGTCTTGAGGGTAGAAATTTCATCCGCCATGTTCTTTTCTCTTGTTTGAGTTAATACCACGACCCAAATAACAATTTTTTTTCCAATGGGTAGGAAAACTAGAGTTAAGACATGTTTAGTAAGGAAAGTTTTGAAATTGGGTGAAAACGAAAAAGGTAAAGGGGATTTTAATAATTCTTTTGTATAGTGGGAGTATGATTGATGAAGATGAGGGAAATTTTAGGGGTGAATATTTAAAAACTAAAAAATTTATCAAAGAGGGTCAAAGAAATATAAAGGTGAGAGGAACACTATGGAATTTTTTTGAGACAAACAAACAAAAATAGAAGTTATGGTAAAACCCAAAAAATGGGTAAATTGAGATTTGAGGGCCTTAGGAGTGGAATTGGGATATGGGACCTCAAAGAAGAAAATGTAGAGAATGAAATTTAAGGTGTCTATATAAAGTTTGAAGATCAATAGGGCTATGGATGGGGATAAAGTTTTATGTTTTCTATTTGGTTGTAAGTCCTTTCTAAGTCTACTAATACTCTATGAGTGGTTTATAGATTCTATTGTTTATCAGATATCTACCTATGAGTATTTTGATAGTCTATAAAGTGATTAGTCTACTAAAATTATTATAAATTGATAGAAATGGGCCCCAAGTTTCAATGGCGATGGATTTATCTCTTAGCAACAACTCTTGGTTTTCCTCATAGATGAGAACTACTCAACTAAGAAGGGGCCATTGCTCATTTCAATGTAAGGTCCTCTCAATGGTCTAACTACTTTGGGGTCCTATGGTACTCCTCATAGTGAGTTTTAGGGATTTCATCCAAGCACTTCCCATAGTTATGCAGTCAAGTTTTAATTTGATCTAAAAAGGATTATGGTGATGCAGAATAGAGTTACGCAGTAAAATAGAGTTAGAAATTTATGAGAAAAATACTATAAAGAAATTATGTAGTAGAAAAAAAATTGGCCTTGCAAAGTGCTCTAATACTATATGAGAGGAGCCTCCTATAATAATTGATAAAAAAAACATGAAATAATATATTTATAAAATTAGCTGAAACACTAAAATGATTTTATTGATCATAGACCACTTTGAGGGGGAAACCTCCTTTGAGAAAGCTCAATACGATAAATTCATGGATGCCTTCATTGGCCTCAACACTTGCTTATATAACAATTCTAATCTAAGAATCTATTACTTCTCATGTATGTGGGATAAAAAAAAATGTTCATGGTATGACTTACAAAGTATATGCATTCATAGCAACTACTATACTAACAAAGTAAAGAGAAGAGATATCACGGGTTCATAACAGTTTGAGGGTCAATGTCAAATGGTCTTTCCAAAGATACCAAACCAGATGGAATTCAATTCTTTTTTAGTTATATAATGCCTTCTTTATCTGATTTATATTGACAAAGGTGATTAATGTCCTTGTCATCGATGATTTGGGATTTGAATTACCCCAAATTAGTTAAAAATTGAATAATCTATCGGTCATCATAAAAGACCTAGAAATTTTCAACATTATCTAGAATAGAGGGATAAGGTGTTAGTTCAATGGAGAATATTTTTACCTTAGATTCTTGTAGCAACTCCAGATTAGTAATAGTAATAACTAGTGAATCAACTACTTGATCTTGCTCTCTAGGAAGTGCTATTATGTTAAAAACTTCAAAGCTTTCAATCAGGTCTAATGATTTGTGCTTATATCTTGTTAAATAAGTCATCTTGCACTACTATTTATTTTTGACCTAATTAATTACAAGCTTTGATTCACTAAATACTAGTATTTACTTTATATTATTCTTAAGTGCATATTGTAATCCCAAAATTAAAGCCTCATACTCATCTCTATTGTTCATGCATGGAAATTACAACCTGTATGCTACCAAGAATGTTTTACCTTATAGATACATTATCTCTATCCCCATGCCTAATCCTTGTTCGGATATAACACCATCAAAGTACATAGTCCACAATTGATTGAAACATTTAGGTTTTGGCTTTTGCACTTGATTTTGAGTAGTAAAAGTATAAATACCAAGGCTAGGAGATTCATACTTTACCTCTTCATTCTTGAAGTTATCTTTTGTAATGGGATACTTCATTATTAGATCTCTATCAATTCTAATTGGATTTTTAACTGCCCTCCATGGTAACCATATATGAGATAAGTCTATAAAGAGATATCTATTGAGTTTTTTAGACCAATCTCTACTCAATAATAGTTTGTAGCCTTTTGGTATGTCTACCACTAGAATATCAATGGTCATCTAGAATCATGGTTTAGAAGCTACTTGAATTCATACATTTGTAAATTCTCCAACTGTTGATACTACTATTTTGTCTAGTTGTGAAATTTTTCTTGTTGAAAGACTTGGAGTGAGACCAAACTTTTGGTATATGGGTGTCGGCATGATAGTTGGAGATGCTCCAAAATTGACTAAATAATTATGAATATTATTACCAAATACCCTGATATTTAGTAAAAAGGGTGGAACTTTTGGATTACTCTTTTATATGACATTGGCATCAATAACTTTTAATTTATCTATAAATGCTTTAATTCTTTCTATAAGAGCTTTTACAATGATTGAATTCTAAACTATCTCCTTCTATTTAAGGATATGAGATAACTCATGAAGAGTTATGTTCACCTTGATATTATTCATATCTTCTACAATGTTGTATTCTCATTTACATGGTTCTTCCTTACTCTATGACTAATCATTCCCCTTTGGAGGGGGTGGATTATTTTTTGCTTTAGGACTAGGAGGAATTACCAAGGTATTTGGAGGATTTGATGTTGTAAGTGGATTCTTATCCCTTAGATTGTTTGCACCTCTCTTGAACTATTGGAAAGCATGAAATTCATCCATATTATGTTCTAGTTCATTGTCATCATTTCCTAAGAAGGGAAACTCATAAGTTTCAAAGAACATGGTAGTGATGGGAGAGCCAAGATCTGGATGATGCTCAAGTGGATTATGCATATGATCTTGCCTAACTACTTCTCTTTGAAATATTTTTAATGCTACACAAAATTCAATGTAATTAAACTCACCATGCTCTAAAGTATTATGAATTATGAACCAATTTGGAAGATCCATTTCTACCATGTTGATCTTTGGGAGCTTGTTAGCCTACTCCCTATTATTTTCAACCTATCGAATGGTCTATTGTATCTTTGGAATCTAGTGTTTTGATTACCAATTGGGGCATTTGCATGGCCCATATTCCTTTACATATTAATAAAGTTATTTCTCAACTTTTGAACCATCTTCTAGATAAAATATAGTTCTAATTCTGTAAAATCTATACCTTGTAAAACAATAATGGGAAGTGCAACTGCTTGGTAATTTTGATGATAACCATTGCTTGTCATATGATTATTCAACAATCTAAAATTTGGTTGTGTTGTCTGTCTTAATGGAGGTAGTCCTTAAAATTGATTTTTATTTAATGTAGGAACATTGTACTTCACATGTGGTACTAAACTGTGCTATAAATCCATTATTGACATTAGGTGCTTTAGGCATCTAGGGATTGAACTTCATATCTATGTTGATAGCCTCTTCATATGGTAATGTCAAATTATTGATAACAACTACTCTTCTCAGAAACATGATAGTGATTGGGTCCAAGGCATTCTTATACATTTTCAATGTTAATGGCTCATCTAGTTTATACCTCAAAATTAACTAGTTGTACATCTTTTGGAACCTTTCATTGAAAGCATATATGGGTTCATTGATTTCTCTCCTCATGCTAGTCAAGTAATGGTATACTAAACTAGGATTGGTGGCCTATCCAAACTACATAAGAAAATATGCTTGACATTCATCCCAAGAAGTGATGGAATATTTTATTACATTTAAATATCAATCATAAGCAGCATCTAATAAAGTAAAAGGGAACAACCCACATGCAACATCTTCATGGAGAACATTAATTATCCTTAATGCAACTTTAAAAGATCTAATACGTTACTTTGTTGTCCTTGTCTTGAAGTAGTAAAGGATGGCAGGTACTTTTAAAGATTCCAAGGTAAATCACACATGTCTCTTAAGATCATAATAGTAGATCCAACTAACTAGGGTTGATCCATTGGTTGATTAACAAGTAAAGGGATCCTTATGGGTAAGGGGTTCCCTATTGGAGAATGTGGATTGTTTTGAACTCATATTGTTGGCATTGTTTTAGGTCTCTATGATTTGTCAAGGGTGAGACTAGAAAACCAACCTAAGAATTAGATCTGGTCACTCTCCTGGATGACTCTAGTGCAATTTTATCTATGTAAAGAATAAGTATTATTATCAAGGGTACTAGCCTATCCTCCTTTTAGCACAAATTTAGACTATTGATGTAGGTTTTATGCATACCAAAACCTTAACAAGGTAACCTCTACCATTTTAGGATATCAATGGTGGTAGAATCCACTCCAAGGCATGAGTTGTAGGTATGTAGTTTTTGATGACCTATTGTTGGAATAGCTGGTAGGGCATGCAAGTTGTTGACAAGGTTTTATGGATGGAGGTGTGGTCCCTAAAGGATAGTGAATCTCTACATGAATTGGATGGGTGGATGGATTTTAATCTATAATGGGTAGGTCTCAAAACAAACTCAAAAATTAGGTAAAGGTAAGGTAGAAAAGAAAGCTTCTATCGTTTTCAAGAACTACTTACATGGCTGGTTTTTAATAGAACAAGTGGTCTCAAAACCTATGTTTGTTGTTAGCAACAATTTCACACACACAAGTAAACATAGCTGATAAGTCTAAGGAAATAATGATGTAGTAAATTATCAGGCCCTAGATAAAAGTTACTCTGTTTAGGGTAGCTATTTTACACTCTTACTCAAGAGATTATGGCTTGGGATAGTGAAGTATCTGAGGTAGTTGTTGCATACACATAGAAGAATACATCAAAGAAATCATTCATGCACATTTAGAATTATGAATCAATCAACTTAATTATCCCAATAACTATATTTTACCAACCTTTCAACATATATTACACATATATAGATTATTATATCAATCAAGATAGTCAAGATTCCATTCATAGCTATTACACACTAAATATTATTGAAACATATAACCAAAAAAAGTAACCACTAATTACATAGAAATTGGAAAGAAAATAAACAAACACATTTGCTGAAAATCAAAATTGATGTTACTCTTGTATTCAAAAATTCTTTGACCAAAATCTAAATTGGATTATAACTATTTATATAGACTTGGGGAAGGGGTCGCCTCATCCTCCAAGCTCATGCAAGGTCATTACATGTGATAGTCAGAACTTAAGTTTTAACTGTGGTCTAAAAGCGTATAAGAGTTTACTTGTAGTTATTATTTTAAAATAACCTTTTCAAAATCTACGTAACATGTGTATGTATATGAAAATGAAGGTGATTTTTATAATTATAGATCAAACTACATGCATAATATAAATATATGCACCATTTTATAGAATTGTTCATGTAAAACGTCTTAGCCTTTTATATGTTGTGAAAACAACTTGTTGAATATTTTTAGATTAGTTGCCTTTAAATGAAACTCAGAATGCATAAAAGACAAGTATTATTATACCAATCCTTTAGAACTAGTGAAACTATGACTAACCAAAAATAAATATGCATTGCATGTTTCCCATGCCTCTCATTGAGTCTAAATCTTTGAAAAATCTACCTAAGACTCATACCGTTAGATCTTTTACATAATGGAATGTGAGCATGACACTAGGTAGCTCCATGGGATTATCTACATACATAGATCCTCTAATGTTTCCACTTGGCATTCTCATGGATATTTTGAAAATATTTTGTTGATGTGCTTGATTACGCACCATTGGATCTTTAGTATGTGAGTTAATGTGCATCGTAGGTCTTGGTACTTAAATCTTTGACTCCCACAATGTTGACACTTGGCATTTCCACATTCATTCTTGTAAACATAAATGTAAAATGAATCAACATATATGTATAGTAAAGTGCTCAATGTAGGGGTAACACTTGGAAATTCTATAGGGTTTTTAGTCTATTGATCTTGGCAATAAGGCATTGTTTTGGCATTTTGCATAGGAAAATTGTTTTGATGAGATTTTTTTAAAAAAATGTTTGAAACACAAACTTTTGAAGAGTCTATTTTCATTAGGAAAAATGTCTAAGATGCAAAGTCCTTAACATGTATCATCAATCAAATTATTATTTTAGATAAAATGTTTAAAGAAATTATCATAAAGAGTCTTATTTTGTTGGGAAAAATGCCCATGGTAAAACTTTTGAAGAATGTACATTTTCATGACATAAAATGTCTGAGACACAAATACTGGAGGGAAATTTTAAAATTCCAATGGATTAATTCATCGATCAAAATGTTTTCAAACCTAATTCTATTAGGGGAATTATTTCGAACAAAATGTTTGTGACAATTTTTCTCAAAAACCAATTCCATCAAATAAAATGCCCGAGACACAACTTTTGAAGGAATTGGTTTAGGGAAAAAGGCTTGAAATAATTAGCCCAAGACAAAAAGTATTGAAGGATATGCTCATATGTAAAAATTCCTAGGATAAAAGTCTTGAAGGGTAAGTACATTTAATTTGAAGAGTCTACTTCATGGTGAAAAATGTCCAGGACAGAAGTCCTGAAGGGTAGGTGTATAAGGTCTAAAGGGTCTACTTCATGCTAGAAAACCCCTAAAGGGTATACTTCATAGGGTACATTTTTATGGGTAAGTCAACATGGCAAAGGGTCAATGCAAAAAAAAATACGAAGCATCATTCTGTTAGGAAAATGGTCACAAAAAAAGTTATAAGGGTAAGTGCATTAAGTCCAAAGGGTCTAATTTGTGGTGAAAATGGCCAAAATATCTACTTCATAGGTCAAAGTTCCCTTAACAAAAAACCTAAAGGATCATTCCCAAAAGGCTAAAGGGTAGGTCTATTTTATCAGGCAAAATGTCCATGACAAAAATCTCACAGACTAAATTTTGTCAAAGGAATTGATTTAGAAAAATTTCTGAAATAATGTCCTTGACAAAGATAAGTCTATATAAGGAAGCCCAAAAAAAAATCCTGACAAAGACCAAATGCTTCAAGTAAAATGTTTAATAGAATAAGTCTAAGGTAAAAGCCTTAATAAATAAGTTCAGGGCAAAAGTTTTGCTAGAATTTTTTGTGTGGAAAATGCTGTAAAGAGCAAATTCTATTGGACAAAATTTATGATAGAGAAAATACCAAAAAAAGAACAATTTGATAAATTCCATTGCTTCAGAGATATTGGTAGGGGAATTATCATGGGAAATTCTTGTAGATAAAATGTCTAATGAAATTATCCTAAAAGATCAATTCATGTAAAAAAAAAGTTCTGAAGACCAAATGCCCAAAAGGGATAAGTCTGAGAACATAAAACCTAAGAAAGACTCCTAAAAAGTATAAAGTTAGTCAATAAAAACACAATACCAATGCCATCTTTCCAAAGCATGAAAGGCCAATAATCAATCTTTTCCCAAATTTTTACAAAAACACATAGAAGAAGGGATCAAAGACAAGACCATAGTCTAACAAAAGTGAATCCCTATTTCCTATGGAAAGAAGGGAGACTTGGGTATAATAGGTGAGAGGTCATGAATACCATAAAAATAGTGTATTGAATATTCCATGAAGGTCTAATGGTGTTTCTACATGTAATAAGCAAGTAAATTGTATTGATATAAGGTTATTAGGTATATTTTGTCTAGATATGCTTATGAAAAGGAGTTGATTAAATATCAAGCTAAATGAGTAGAATAGAGGGACAAGGATGGAAATCAATCGATGAAATTTATTCATGAGATGATAATGCATATTCATATGGTATGCATGCATGTTATATGTTTGAGATTCTATCTCTAAGGATAGAGTATGAAAGGAATATCTAGAGAGCTTTAAATTGAAGATACAAGATAAGAGAGGGCAGTGAGTAGTTACCTATGAATGTTCCTTAGGATTTTCATAGATGATCAATGATGTGTTCTTAATGTTTCAAAGGTTTATATGTGTTTATTAGGGTTGATATCATGTTGTGTTGATCCATAGTACTAAATATGAGGGCTATTTGAGGGAAGAAGAAAGGAAGTTTTGCTTGTGTGAGAGGTAGATTTGAGGGTGATAGAGCAAGAGAAGACCATAATCAGTTGTGAGAGGGAAATAAAGCAAGCTAAAAAACTTCATATTGTTTATTGAGTGGGTGCTTGATCAACAAGGGGGTTGTATCCTCTTAGCAAGTTAGTTCTTGCTAAAGTTCAATTAGTGCTTGATAAATTCTTAGGGGTTGGTAATGCTTGTTGGGTTGGTTCTCAACTAAACTGTATTCATAGTATTATAGGATAATTTTTCAAATTTGTGTTTCATTGGGTTTTATCCCCCATTAGGGTTTCCCACAAAACTCTTGTGTTCATGCAATGTGTTCTTATGTTTTATAATTTGTAAGAGTATGCTTTCATTATGATGTTACTCAATTAGTTGATATATGTTTGAATGGTTAATAAATGATGATTGGAATTTAATGAAAAATATTAAACATTGATTCACCCCCCCTCTCAATGGTTGTTATTCTAACACCAATTCATTTTATTGTAAATAGAGCTTACAACAGGTTTTGACACAAGAGCTATAGTATTATTTATCAAGATGTAATGTATGAATTTATTCACATATTTGACCGGAGAAAAAAAAATCTTGTCTATTATGGAATAATTGAGATCTAATTCCTTTAAATTCATGCTCATGAATGCAATAGGATGTTTAATTTTATCCTTCTTTTGTCTAAGCATGATAATGATTGTGTGATCTAAAGTGAATGAATATAAGAAAAAATTCTTATTTAAGTCCATGCTTATTAACACTGGATCTTGAGATATGGCATCCTTAATGTCTTGAAAATACTTTCAAGACTCCAATGCCAATTCTAATTTAGCACCTTGCTTAAGCATTACATTCATAGTCTAACAATTTTTGCAAAACTTGAGATAAACTTCCTCATAAAATTTATTTTTTTGAAGAAAGATGAGCTATTTATTTTTGTTTGGGAATGTACTCTTGGAAATCCCTTGAATTTAGATTAGATCAATAGTGATCCCATATTTTGTGATAATGTAACCCAAAAGCTTACATTTAGTAACACTAAATATGTTCTTTTTTGGGTTCAGTAAGATACCAAACCTTCTACATCTTTCAAATATTGTCTATAGGTGGCCTACATGATCGATTGTATTGTTTGAGAAAATAATGAGGCCTTATATGTAAAATATTATACATTTAACTATCATCCCTTTGAATGCATGGTACATGGCTCACTAAAAATTGGCTCCTACATTAATTAGGCCAAAAGTCATCCTCTTGTATGCACAAGTACACCAATTCATGGTAAATATTATCTTCATCCTATCTTTAGATTCTATCAACACATAGTTATATCATGAAAAACCATCCAAAAAGGACATCATTCCATAACTACTTACTAGCTAGATCACCTCATCCAGGGGAGGTAGAGGGTATTTTTTCTTTCTCATAATCCTTATTCAGGTGCCTAAAGTCAACTAATAATTTGATTTCCCCACTCTTTTTTTGGAATGGAACTAGGATGGAAACTAAAGTTGAGTGTTTGATAGGGAACAATATCATATCATTAAACAAATTCTCTACTTCCTTTTGAATAACTAGTTCCAAGATGGGATTAACCAGTCTTTGTCTTTATCTAACTGGCTTATGGTCTAGCTTTAGTGGGATTGTATGAGTGATGATACTAGGATTGAAAACCTTCAAGTATTCATAGGTCCATTAAATCACATATTTATACTGGATGAGAAAATGTTTCACCCATTTTCTTTCTTTTGGGGTAAAACTAAGACTAATGTCAACATAATGTGGATCTTTCACATCCCCCAAGTTTTCTTTATTAAACTTGGATTCATTAACTTTGGGATACCTCAACTTCTAAGATTAGGGATTTGTATTGAATTATCTCTCTAAATGAACCATCCCTAAAGGATGATGGTTTTCCTTGAGTTGAATAACTCCTCATCCTAGTTCCTCCTAGCATAGATAATTAATTTCTTTATCATCAATGATTTGAGATTCAAATTTTCTTAGATTGGTCAAGAATTGGACAATCTATTGATCATCATTAAACACCTATAAATTTTCTATGTTTTCAAGAATTGATGGATAAGGCATGAGTTTTATATAAAACCTTTGTACCTTGGTCTCCTATAATAGTGCTAAGTTGGCAGCTAAAGCAAAGAATGAGTCAGTATCTTAGTTTTGTTCCCTAAGAACAACTACTATGTTGAACACCTCAAATGACTCAATTAATTTATAGGCCTAGTGTTTTTATCTCTTAATATATGACAATTTTTACTAATATTTATTTTTGACTTGATTAACCACTAGCTTTAAATCTCCATATATTAGTAATTATTTGACATTATATTTGAGAGTGAATTACAATCTTAGAATCAAAACTCCATACTGTACTCTATTGTTAGTGCATAGAAATTACAAATTGTAAGATGTTAGGTACTTCTTACCTAGTGGTTCAATTAATTCAACACCAACACTTGATCCCTACTTGGATTTCACACCATCAAAATGGCGAGTCCATAATTAGGAAGGTCCTTGGATTTCTAACCTTTGCATCTCATTATTCATGGTAAAGGTATAAATCCTAAGATTAGAAGATTTATACCTTACTTATTCATTTTTATAATTATATTTCATGATGGGATACTTCATTATTAGTTCTTGATCAATTCAAATTTGATTTGGAATACCTCTCCAAGGCATCCAAACGTGAGAAGAGTAGATTACTACATACCCATTTAGTATAGTTAGCCAATCTCTACTTAATAGTAGTAAATAATCCTATGGGATATTTACCATGAATATTTATATAGTCATCTGTACACATAGATAAGATGTAAATTGAATTCATATATCATTTAGGTCTCCAACCACATGTACCACTATTTTGTCCAACTACAAAACCATCTTTTTGGATGGGCTTGGAGTTAATCCAAGTTTTTGGTAAATATAAGTTGTAATTATAGTGGTATAATATCCAAAATTAACTAAATAATTATGTATATTCTTACCAAATGGTTTGATAGTTAACAAAAAAGGAGGAACTTCTAGCATACTCTTATATATAACACTTGTATGAGTAGATTTTAGCTTCTCTATAGCAGTCTTCCCTATAATAGACATCTAAAGGAGATCCTTCTATTGAGTAATATGATCCAATTTGTTAAGATTGATGTTTAAATTTATCTTCTTCATGTTCTCAATGATATTTTACCTAGATTTCCTCTATTTTTCCTTATTAATAGGTTGATCATTCCATTTTTGGGGAGGTGGATTGTTATTAGCCTTTAAATTAAAAGGAATGGCCATATTATTGTCAGGGAGAAAACCTACAACAATCAATATGATCTGATACTAACTGTTAGGTGACCCCTTATCCAATGGAAGCACAATTGATTACTTTCTTATAAGCAATTAAATGCAGAATTATACCAAAATGATAAAGTAACTAGAAACTTGAGACAACAAAGAATTTGAGAGACAATACACACTCTTTGTATTAAATATTACTAAAAGAAAATACAATAAGTGTTGTGGTGTGGAGCTAAAAGCTTCAACTGTTTGCAGACACTAGAAGGAAGGATGCTGAAGAACCAGAACCACCAGCGTCGGCAGTATGACTGACGTCGGTCAAGTGCAGTGGAAAAGGAGACCGGCAACGGCAGGAAGTCGGCCGACATCGGCAGCACCAGACCAGAAGGGACCAGCGTCGGTCACCTGTGTATTTTCAGAACTGCTGTTGACAAACAGTCAGTTAGTTGAACCGAGTGTTTGCATGCTAAGGGGCTAATTTAAGTCGCGGGCTGTGTGTCTAATTTTAGTAGTTAGACTTCTATTTTTGTAAACATGGGATCTTATTTATAGACCCATAAGGCATGTATTGAAAATTAATTCTAAGGCAAGTAAAAGCATTGAATCAAGCAAGGTCAAGGAGATCTATAGGTGTAAGGTCAAGGAGATCAGCTGAAGCATTCAAGGAGGGATATCAACTCAGGCTTTAGAGTTGTTGTGTTGAGCAAGAGAGAGAGGGAAGAAGGTCTTGAGGTGTGGCAAGCCTTTGAGGTGGAGGAAGAAGTGGCATCTTCCTTATTGTATTTTCTTCTAGTAGTATATAATACAAGAGTGTGTATTGTCTCTCAAATTCTTTGCTGTCTCAAGTTTCTAGCTACTTTATCATTCTGGTATAATTCCGTGTTTAATTGCATATACGAGTAGTAATCAATTGTGCTCTAATTGGTAGAGCTACAGATCCCCTAACAAGTGGTATCAGAGCTACAGTTTGCAGGAAGCATGGTATTGTTTTTTGATTACAGGTCATTCACAGGGTTTTCTGATTGAGTGGGAGTTCAGCAATGGCAGGAGAAAGTAAGCTACGAATGGAGAAGTTTAACGGCAAGAATTATCAACACTGGAGGATGCAGATTGAGGACTATCTGTATCAGAAGGATTTGTACTTACCATTGGGTGGGGTTGCATGCAAGCCCACAAATATGAAGGATGAAGAATGGAACATTCTTGATCAGAACGCTCTCGGTTCCATATGGTTGAGCCTTGCATTATCTGTGATTTCCAGCTTATCACAGTGTAAGACAACGAAAGAGTTGATAAAGTCCTTGGCAAATTTATACAAAAAACCCTCGGCTTCTAATAAGGTATATCTTATGAAGCAACTATTTACTTTGCAAATGCAAGAAGGTGGATCGGTACATACTCATCTCAGTGATTTCCATGGTTTGGTAAACCAACTAGCTTTAGTCAATATTGTTTTTGATGATGAGGTAAAGGCTCTCTTGATTTTATGTTCTTTGCCTGAAAGTTGGGACGGTTTGGTTATGGCAGTAAGTAATTTTGCATCTGCTTCTAAAATCTTAAAAGTTGATGATGTTGTGAGTGTGATCTTGAATGAGAAAATACGCAGGAGAAGCACAGGTGAATCATCAGGGAATGCTCTAAGTGCAGAAAGCAGGGAAAGGCAAAGGGAGAAGGTTGAGCAAGGGAAATCAAGGTCAGGAAGGAGATCTGAGTCCAAAGGTATTACCTACTAGTTTTGTGGAAAGAAAGGACATACAAAGGAGTGTTGGTTAAGAGATAAAGAGAATCAACATGCAGGTATGGGAGAAACAAAGGATGCAAATATTGTGATGCAGGATCCTCTCATGCTTTCTTCAGATAGTCAGGTAGGATCATGGATTTTAGATTCTGGTTCATCTTTTCATGCATCCCCAAATAGAGATTTGTTCTACGAGTATGAACAGGGAGACTTTGGAGTTCTTTATTTAGGGGATGGTACGCCTTATCAGATAGTTGGCAAAGGGAAAGTGCAGCTGAGATTGTAGATTGACAACACGTGGGTGTTGAAAGAGGTCATGCATGTTCCAATTCTAAAGCAGAGTCTGATTTCTGTAGGAAGGTTGGGAGATGAGGGATGCACAATAACCCTCACAGCGGATTCTTGGAAGGTTACCAAGGGAGCACTTGTTCTAGCAAGAGGTAAGAAAATAGATACTCTTTATCTGTCTACTTGTATTACTGATTCTACTTCTGGTGTAGATTCGAAGATGTGGCCTAATAGGCTTGGTCACAAGAATAGGAAGGGAATGGAAGTTCTTGATTCAAAAGGTATGTGCACAAATACAGTTCATTGCAGAAAGAGGAAATTTGATGCCTTTGACAGGAACAAAGAAGCCTTGGTGTCTATGGAGGAGATGAAGGACAGAGATCAGTCACAGGGGCTGAATAAATCTGAGTAGGGTAGCATGGACAGAGGTATGATCCAAGAAGAGCTCATGGATGAAAATTTCATCACTTACAGGAACACACAGACACTGATGTCAGTAGCTTGGAACTGATGTCAGTCATCTAGATACCGACATCGGTCATGTGCAGACCAGCAGGGTCGGTAGGTCAGATAGGAGAAGTCTGACGTCGGTCATAAGGACCGACGTCGGCAGGAGGGACACCAGCGTCGGCCAGGGAAATAATGTTGGTAGTCAAGATTAGTGCAGGGAACCGACATCGGTTGGGAGCAGACTGGGAGATGGCCTAGATCAGTCACTGGAACGGATGTTGGGTGAATTATTAAGTCTCAAACACCCATGTGGAGGTTAGGAAAGGTATGTGAACCTCATATTCATTGTTCACCTTCTTTATATTGCTTACTGATAGTCATGAACTAGGAAGATGGAAGAAGCAATGCAGGTAGAATCTAGAAACAGTGGGAGCTTGGCATGGATGAGGAGTGTGAGTCCTTGGAGAACCAAACAGGTATTTGTTGGTAGTGTTGTCAGTTAGAAGAAAGCACTAGATAGAGGGATGGATTCTTGTTTAAGAGAAGAGAGTGGATGGACACATGAGATAGAAGGCTATGGTATATGGTCTTGATTACGCTGCAGAACAATGGAGGTTTGACCATTGTATTTTATCTTTACCAGGTTGGATAATATTAGCTACATTATCCTGTTACTGTATTGTGTTACTTGTTGCAGGGTTTCATATACAGGGAGTTTTTTGAGCTAAGGGTAGAGTTGGTTCAGAAGTATGTCATGGAGAATTTGGGAGCAGCAAAATTCTTGTGGCATAAGATACAGGGATTACATCACAGGTTTGCATGGTGGTTGGTCTTCAAGAGTGACATTGAAGAGGGATACAGAGCCTAAGGAACAAAATAAATGATGTACAGGGATAGGTACAGGTTACAACTATTTATCTCCAAGTGGGAGATTGTTGTGGTGTGGAGCTAAAAGCTTCAACTGTTTGCAGACACTAGAAGGAAGGATGCTGAAGAACCAGAGCCACCGGCGTCGGCAGTATGACCGACGTCGGTCAAGTGCAGTGGAGAAGGAGACCGGCGACGGTAGGAAGTCGGCTAACGTCGGTAGCACCAGACCAGAAGGGACCGGCATCGGTCACCTGTGTATTTTTAGAATTGCTATTGACGAACAGTCAGTTAGTTGAACCGAGTGTTTGCATGCTAAGGGGCTAATTTAAGTCACGGGCTGTGTGTCTAATTTTAGTAGTTAGACTTCTATTTTTGTAAACATGGGATCTTATTTATAGACCCATAAGGCATGTATTGAAAATTAATTCTAAGGCAAGTAAAATCATTGAAGCAAGCAAGGTCAAGGAGATCTATAGGTGTAAGGTCAAGGAGATTAGCTGAAGCATTCAAGGAGGGATAACAACTCAAGCTTTAGAGTTGTTGTGTTGAGCAAGAGAGAGAGAGAGAAGAAGGTCTTGAGGTGTGGCAAGCCTTTGAGGTGGAGAAAGAAGTGGCATCTTCCTTATTGTATTTTCTTCTAGTAGTATTTAATACAAGAGTGTGTATTGTCTCTCAAATTCTTTGCTGTCTCAAGTTTCTAGCTACTTTATCATTCTGGTATAATTTCGTGTTTAATTGCATATACGAGTAGTAATCAATTGTGCTCTAATTGGTAGAGCTACAGATCCCCTGACAATAAGGAAGATGCCACTTCTTCCTCCACGTCAAAGGTTTGCCACACCTTAAGACCTTCTTCCCTCTCTCTCTTGCTCAACACAAAACCAACTCTACAACTTGAGTTGCTATCCCTCCTTGAATGCTTTAGCTGATCTCCTTGACCTTTCACCTGTAGATCTCCTTGACCTTGCTTGCTTCAATGCTTTTACTTGCCTTCTTGATAATTATAATACATGCCTTATGGGTCTTTAAATAGGATCCCATGCTTACAAAAATAGAACTCTAGTTACAATAATTAGACACGCAGCTCGTGACTATAATTAGTCATTTGACATGCAAACACTCACTTCACTTAACTGACTATTCGTCAACAATAGTTTTGGAAATACACAGGTGACCGACACTGGTCCCTGCTAGTCTGGTGCTGTCGACGTCGGCCGACTCTCTGTCATCACCAGTCTCCTTCTCCACTGCAACTGACCGATGTTGGTCATGCTACCGATGGCGGTGCCTCTGGTTCTTCAACATCCTCTTCTTGTGTCTACAAACAGTTAAAGCTTTTAGCTCCATGCCTTAACAATCTCTCACTTGGAGATAAATAGCTGCAACTTGTACCTATACCTATACACCATCTATTTTGTTCCTTAGGCTCTGTATCCCTCTTCAATGCCACTCTTGAAGACCAACCACCACGCAAACCTGTGATGCTAAACCTGCCTCTTATGCCAAAAGAATTTTGCTGCTCCCAAATTCTCCATGACATACTTCTAAACCAACTCTACTCTTAGCTCAGAAAACTCCCTGTATATGAAACCCTGCAACAAGTAACACAATACAGTAACAGGATAATGTAGCTAATATTATCCAACCTGGTAAAGATAAAATACAATGGTCAAAGCTCCATTGTTCTGCAGCCTACTCAAGACCATATACCATAGCCTTCTGTCTCATGTGTCCATCCACTCTCTTCTCTAAAATGGGAATCCATCCCTCTATCCAGTGCTTCCTTCCAGCTGACAACTCTACCAACAAATACCTATTTGGTTCTTTAAGGACTCACACTCCTCATCCATGCCAAGCTCCCAATATTTCTAGATTCTACCTGCATTGCTTCTTCCATATTCCTAGTTCATGACTATCAGTAAGTAATATAAAGAAGGTGAACAACAAATATGAGGTTCACATACCTTTCTTAACCTCCACATGGGTGTTTGAGACTTATTGATCCACCCAACATCCGTTTTAGTGACCGATCTCGGCCATCTCCCAGTCTGCTCCTGACCGATGTCAGTTCCCTGCACTGACCCTGACTGCCAACGTCATTTCCCTGGCCGATGCCGGTGTCCCTCCTGCTGACATCAATCCTTATGACCGACGTCAGAATTTTCTTGCCTGACTTACCAACCCTGCTGGTCTGCACATGACCGATGTCGATATCTGGATGACTGACGTCGGTCCCAAGTGACAGACATCGATGTCTGTGTGTTCCTGTAAGTGATGAAATTTTCATTCACGAGCTCTTCTTGGATCAAACCTCTATTCATGCTGCCCTACTCAGATTTATTCAGCCCCTGCGACTGATCTCTGTCCATCTCCTCCATAAACACCAAGGCTTCTTTGTTCCTGTCAAAAGCATCAGATTTCCTTTTTTTGCAATGAAATCTATCTATGCTTTCTAAATTTGAACACATACCTTTTGAATCAAGAACTTCCATTCCCTTCCTATTCATGTGACCAAGCCTATTAGGCCACATCTTCGAATCTACACTAGAAGTAGAATTAGTAATATAAGTAAACAGATAAAGAGTATCTACTTTCTTACCTCTTGCTAGAACAAGTGCTCCCTTGGTAACCTTCCAAGAATCCACGGTGAGAGTTATTGTGCATCCCTCATCTCCCAACCTTCCAACAAAAATTAGACTTTGCTTCAGAATTAGAACATGCATGACCTCTTTCAACACCCATGTGTTGTCAATCTGCAATCTCAACTGCACTTTCCCTTTGCCAACTATCTAACGAGGCGTACCATCCCCTAAGTAAAGAACTCCAAAGTCTCCCTGTTCATACTCATAGAACAAATCTCTGTTTGGGGATGCATGAAAAGATGAACCAGAATCTAAAATCCATGATCCTACCTAACTATCCAAAGAAAGTATGAGAGCATCCTGCATCACAATATTTGCATCATTTGCTTCTTCCATACCTGCGTGTGGATTCTCTTTATCTCTTAACCAACACTCCTTCTTTGTATGTCCTTTCTTTCCACAAAACTAGTAGGTAATACTTTTGGACTCAGATCTCCTTCTCGACCTTTATTTCCCTTGCTCAACCTTCTCCCTTTGCCTTCCCCTACTTTTTGCACTTAGAGCATTCCCTGATGATTCACCTGTGCTTCTCCTGTGTATTTCTTCATTCAAGATCACACTCGCAACATCATCAACTTTTAATATTTTAGAAGTATATGTAGAATTACTTACTGCCATAACCAAACCATCCCAACTTTCAGGCAAAGAACATAAAATCAAGAGAGCCTTTACCTCATCATCAAAAACAATATTGACTGAAGCTAGTTGGTTTACCAAACCATGGAAATCACTGAGATGAGTATGTACCAATCCACCTTCCTGCATTTTCAGAGTAAATAGCTGCTTCATAAGATATACCTTATTAGAAGCCGAGGGCTTTTCGTATAAATTCACCAAGGACTTTATCAACTCTTCCATTGTCTTACACTGTGATAAGCTGGAAATCATAGACGATGCAAGGCTCAAACTTATGGAACCGAGAGCCTTTCGATCAAGAACGTTCCATTCTTCATCCTTCATATCTGTGGGCTTGCATGCAACCCCACCCAACGGTAAGTACAAATCCTTCTGATACAGATAGTCCTCAATTTGTATCCTCCAATGTTGATAATTCTTGCCGTTAAACTTCTCCATTCGTAGCCTACTTTCTTCTACCATTGCTGAACTCCCACTCAATCAAAAAACCCTATGAATGACCTGTAATAAAAAAACAATACCCTGCTTCTTGCAAACCATAGCTCTGATACCACTTGTTAGGGAGAAAACCTACAACAATCAATATGCTTTGATACTAACTGTTAAGTGACCCCTTATCCAACAGAAGCACAATTGATTACTTTCTTATAAGCAGTTAAACACGAAATTATACCAGAATGATAAAGTAACTAGAAACTTGAGACAACAAAGAATTTGAGAGACAATACACACTCTTTGTATTAAATATTACTAGAAGAAAATACAATAAGGAAGATGCCACTTCTTCCTCCACCTCAAAGGCTTGCCACACCTCAAGACCTTCTTCCCTCTCTCTCTTGCTCAACACAAAACCAACTCTACAACCTGAGTTGCTATCCCTCCTTGAATGCTTCAGTTGATCTCCTTGACCCTACACCTGTAGATCTCCTTGACCTTGCTTGCTTCAATGCTTTTACTTGCCTTCTTGATAATTACAATACATGCCTTATGGGTCTTTAAATAGGATCCCGTGCTTACAAAAATAGAACTCTAGTTACAATAATTAGACACGTAGCTCGTGACTATAATTAGTCATTTGACATGCAAACACTTGCTTCACTTAACTGACTATTCGTCAACAGCAATTCTGGAAATACACAAGCGATCGACATTGGTCCCTGCTAGTCTGGTACTGCCGACGTCGGCCGACTCTCTACCATCACCGGTCTCCTTCACTACAACTGACTGACGTCGGTCATGCTGCCGATGTCGGTGCCTCTAGTTCTTTAGCATCCTCTTCTTGTGTCTGCAAACAGTTGAAGCTTTTAGCTCCACACCTTAACAATTATTTAGAGGCATAAATTTACTAAGGGGATGTTTTTTCCTAAAATTAAATTACTTCTATATAATAAATTAAAATCATGTATCTCATCTATGTTTTCTTTTGGTACATTATCATCTTCACTTGTGAAAGGAAACTCATGAGTTTAAAAGACCATGGTTGTGCTTAAGGAACTAATATCATGAGGTAACTATGGTGGATTATTCAATAAATATTTCCTTACCATCTCCCTTTGGAATATTTCAAATGTTGCATAAAACTCAACATAGTCAAGCTCACAATTTTGTAATGTGTTATGAACTCTATACTAATTAGGTAGATCTATCTCCACTGTGTTGAACTCTAGGAGCTTATTGGCTTGTTGTTCTAAATTATTTGTAAGATTGTTAAAAATCTTGTCATAGATTTGAATTCCAAAATTTTGATTATTGTTCAGGATAGTAGCATTTCCTATCTTCCTTTACATGCTCAAGAAATCATTGATTAGATTTTGAACCATCCTCTGTGTAGAATCCATTTCTACGTTGGTAGAATCCACACCCTGGGAAACTATAGTATTTTATGGGAGAAAATGTTGACTCTTTTGTTGACTATTCATTTATGTAGAGTTGTTTCAAAATCCATAATTATAATTTGGTTTATGTTACATCATAGGAGGTAACATATACAGATGATTATGGTTGAATGTGGGAACATTCTAATTCACATGAGGTATTAGATATAAAGATAGGAAATTATCATTGAGGCTAGGGGTGTTTGGTATCTATGGATTTAGTTTCTTATCAATGTTGACCACTTCTTCATATTCTAGTGATAGAGTTTTAACAGTAAAAACTCTTTGCATAAACATTATAGTAATTTTATCTAGGCTATTCTTGTACATTTTGAGTGATAGTGACATTGGTGGTTTATATGCAACACTTAACCAAGTGTACATCTTATAAAAATTTACATTAATAGTTAATATTGTCTCATTTGTATCCATCTTCATACTTCTAAAAAACTAATACAACACACTCATACTGGTAACTTATCCAAATTGTCAAGAAAACTAATTTAACATGAGTTCCATAAAATAATGTAGTTCTCTGAAAATTCAGGAACTAATTATAAGCATCATTATGTAATGTGAATGGGAAAATTTAGCATGCAAAATCTTCATCAATAACATTCATCAATCCTAGAGTAGTTTTAAGATATTTGATATGCTCCTCTATCATTCTTCCTCTTGAAGGGGAGAAAGAAGGTAGAAACTTCTCTAGATTCCTTGGTAAATAATGTACATCTCTTAGGACTACAATGGCATATCCAACTAACTAAGGTTGAGCCATATGATGAATAATGGGATGGAGGTTTCTTACTAGGGAAGGTGTCCTGACCTAGGGTATAATGGGGGAAAATAATGTAGATCTACGCCTATGATGGATCGACAAGGGTGAAACCAAAAGATTGGTTTGGCATCTAGACCTATTTACTCTCATAAGTGTCCCTAGTTAAGCTTGGACATAAGAAACAACTTTGTCTAATAAAAATCACAAGTGGTTATGGACCTCATTATAACACCAACTTTATCTTTCCATTGATGCAATTTTAATGCATAACAAAAGTTTAACAAGTTAACCTCTCACATTTTAGGGTCTCAATGAAGATCAAATACACTCTAGGGAATGAGTTATAGGTATGGGTTAAACAACTGGGTGGTCTAAGAGCATGCTACGTATGCAGGTTGTTTAACTGGGTGTGAATGATTGAGTGAATCATAAAAGAAAGTTAAAACCTAGTTGAGTCAGATTGATGGAACCTATGCATAAGTGGGTAAAACTCAAAATAAACTCCAAAAGAGGGAAAGGTAGGGTAGGATATAAGGTTATGTGATTTCAAAGGGATTAATTTTAGGTTAGTCTTTGTGTGGACAAGTGTCTTGGTACTAATGATTGTATTTAGTATTTGTTACACATACACATGAAAACATAGTAGGGAAGTTTGGGGAAGAAAGTATATAGTAAACCATAAGTTCTTAGCTAAATATTTTTTCTATCTATGGTAGCTATTTCACACCCTTATTAATAAGATTATAGCTCAGACCATAGGGGTATCTAGGACAATTATTATTGACACCTAGAATGTTATATGAACTGATAAATTTCTAACCCTTATAAATAAGATGATTACAAGTATAAATATATCTATGGAGGTATTGCCTCATCATCTAGATGCATGCAAAATTCTAAAATTACATGTTAATGATAATTAGAATGAAAGTTGTAATTAATCCAAGTTATGCGTGTATGTCTAAACTCAATAAAAAATAAGTCTTTTGAAATTAGACTTGATCTTAAAAATACATGAAATGTGTTCATGAATAAAAAATTATTTAATTGACTACTATATGTCTTAGTTACATTCTCAATTTACATTAAAAATACATATATAAATAACTAAATAAACTAAAGATTAGTAGTTGATGGAGCCTGCATGGTTGAACTGACAATCATTTGAGGGACTATAGTGTAAGGTGTTGTTGAAATAGAAGACCCAACTATATCTTGATTGTTCACTTCCAAATAATGTTAGTGCTTATACCCACCATTATACTATAACATTATTGCATCCATTTTCATAAGGGAGGGTTTATACACCCTAATAACCTATGTTAGTAATCATGTATTCTCTACCTAGGTGGCTCTAAATTCCACCCAAAATATATCCACCTCTATGATTTTATTCCTATAAAATCTTAGTTCTTGTTCAATTTCTTCTAGTGTACATCCATAGAGACTTTGATTAAAATGGGTTGACTCTTGTTGTAGTAGATGATCAAAACTAGCCTTGTTTATTAATTTACTTGAAGGATTTCAAGCATAGGAAAGTTTAATCTCTGTTAATTTAGGAATCAAAGATTGTGTGTTTGATACCCACTCTCTAAATTCTAATGTCCTAATGATCACCATATTTAGAGAATTAGCTTCTTCTAATGGTGTCATGAGATCAAGATGGCTAGAATCCTTATTAGTTGTATACAATACAAGGAAATTTAGTTTATTTTCATTGTATTTTAAAGAATTAAATAATTTGACAATTTCAACAATGTGAGGGGATAATTTATCCCTCATTTAACCAATAGTATCCAAAATATTGTAAATCCTAAGATCAACATTCTATATATAAGCTTCAATTTCCATATAAACATGAATAATGTTTTTTCCCTTACCTTCTCAAGCTCTTATTTGTAACTCTTGTCTAGACTACTCCATGACCTCATTAAGTTCTATAAATCCATATGTATTTTACCTAGGTAGTCTTCAAAATCCACATTATAAGGATATTATACAAGTCTCTTGTTATTTATCTTTAAGAATGAGAACACATCCTACCTTTCCTCTAAGACCAAGCCTCTTCTAGAATCATCTTCTATCTTCCTCTTTATGACCCTCTATATTTTATCTATTGATATTTCAAAAATAGAGCTCACAGTGGGTAGCTCAATTATTATTATATTGGTTCTTTGGGAGGCTTGGGTATATGTTCTTAGCCCATTGGGGAATTACCAGTTGAGTGGCATCTACTAATTGAGTGTCCTAAACAATAGTCTTTTTCAAAACATTCCTTGAAGATTACATTAAGGTCTCTAGATATAATGGGTCTAGTAAAGATAACCAAATGATCTTGGACCAATTTACATTTCTAAACTAAGGCATAATATAAATAACATAAGTAGACTTCTTCTTGGATTTGGTAATGTGATTAATGATAGTAGCCTAAGTTGTGGTAGAGGAAGGCATATGCAATCCTAATTGAGTAGAAAATACATGAAAGTGGGCACTAGAAAGGGATCCCCTAGTCTTCATAGAATGTACCTTTTTGGACATGGGGGAAGTAGGGTAAACTATAACTAAATTAATGGATGGGGAATCAAAAGTAATGGAAGCAATAGAAATAATAAGAACTAAATAAATGCTCCCAACAATAGAAGAAAAAATACTTTTAGGAATAACTATAACACTAGAAGCAATAGGGACTGAAAAGTCCAAAGTAGCACTAGTAATAATAGGAGACAATGACATAAAATAAATAGGACATATAGCAGAAAATAGAAGGATTGAAGAAATGCACCGAGGAAATAATAGGAACTAGGGAAATCATAAGAGCAATGTCCTCACCTAATTTTTCTACATTTATTAGTGATTTCCATTTCATTCCTTGAAAACTCAAGATCTTCAAATTTTACAACTCATCACCTTCATCTTTAGGCTCAGGCTCTTCTTGTATTTATGTATTATAAATTATATCCCTAGGGTCCATGAGAACTATAGGCTTCTTTTTATAGAAAATTATAAAGTTTTTGGCTAAGGGTGGAGCCTGTTAAGTGGAAGTGGGTGTGATGACCAAACTTTCAATAGTTGAAGTCAGGGATGCAATAAAGAGGTGAGGATCTTAAAAATTAGAAGAGTCAATGCAAATTGGTTCTTTATCTCTCCCAATATAACTCATGGTAGAATGAATTTCCCCACCTCTTACTCTAACATAATAGTTGTCATTACGATTGGTGGTGGTCAAGATGGACCTTATTATGAGGACCTTGACATTATAAGGGCCTCATCCACACCCTACTCATACTTTATGGATATCATCAATAATAGGTGGTGTCATGGAGGAGGTTCCTTAGTCTTATAATTTTTGGGAATGCTAATAAGTCTAATAATCTATAGTTGACCATCCATTAGGAGATATGAGCCTAGTATGTGCCTCTATAATTTTTATAAAGGGCTCTATCTGGATGGATTTAAAAAGCACCTCTATTAGTCTATCTTATTTTTCATTATCTATAACCTCAACATCATATTTTTCATTCCAAAATATGAAATCATTCTCATATGGTTCATGATGGTAGGAGATGACAAAACCTTGGATGTATTTTTAGATTAGGCCATGACGATCTAAATCCCTATGAGGAAAAGTTACCAACAAATATTATTCCTTGATATAACACATCCAACCAATCATCAAAGAGGAGACATTAAACAAACCCTTCTTCATCTTCAAATCCTCATCAATGCTCTACCATAACTGGTATGCGATCTCCTATTCAACTGGTTTTGTAGGGACATACTTTGGGAGATGCAAAGGGAGAACCTTGTTCCCCTTAATCATGATTATTGTATAGTTAGGATAGAACCAATAATCCCATCTTATCCCTAGTATTTTTCTAATTCTATTTGATAATGTGAGTAGGGTTTCCTCATGAATTTCCCTCCAGACTTGAGGGTAAATGTTCTCAATTTTTTTGACTATATTCCTTGTATATGAATAGATGTGAAGGAAGGAAAATAAATTACATACCAAAATTTTAATACAATCTAGGTCTTAGATCTAGAGAGATCCACTGTACATGTCAATGGTTCTCATGATTGCATCTAACAAATAAGACGTCATATATAAATGATTGTGCATGGGGCTATTTTCCTTAAACATGTTATCCTATAGTTTTGCATTTATTACCTCTCCTAAATTTAAGGTCAACTATGAGGTTATCAATAAATATAGTAATGATACCCATTTTAGGTGGAGGAAGTGGAATCTAGGTTTATAATATTTTTGGATACATAATCACTTGATGGGGGTGAATCTATGTCATTAATAATATTTTACTTTCAATTCATCATTAATTCATTACCATTAATCAAACAATATCATCCAAATGTACATAATCATGAAGAAATCATTAATCAACTAAAGTAATGCATAAAAAACCATAAAATATCATATGAGTGGGAAACCCTCATGGGGGATAAAACCCAACAAACAAATAATAGACAAAAAAATTTATAAATAAATTAATAAATACATATCTAATAACCAACACATCAAGGATAACCAACCCCTAATTCACAAAAAAGCCACTTGGATTTAACAAGCACCAACTTTCTAAGAGGCACCAACCCCCTACTCAATCAACACTTGTGATGAATTATAACCCACTCAAACATCAATGATTTTTACAGCCTTTTAGTGATTCTTATAAATACCTAATTATGGTCTTCTTTCTCTCTCTCTTTCTCCTAATCTCTATGACATCAATGCCATAGTTAATATTCGATTTGATCTCTTTACACATCAACTACTTCATCATGTAATTATTAACATATTCAGGTATCTAATACACCTATTATCATCTATGAAAACATAATAGACTTCAACTCTACTCCTCTCCTCATTAAATTTCTCTTAATCACAATCTTCCCTTATGGTCTACTCCTTGATATCCATGATCACATTCAAAACTACCTCTCACTCAAGAAAATATGCCATTGCTCAATAATCACTCTATCACATTTATTATTTCCAAATTAACTCCTTATTCTCCTCTTTGTGCTCTTTTATTCACTTGCACACATACTTAACTAACACATGCAAATAGGCCTAATTAGCCTTGCTTTCATAAAAGTCACTTTCTCTCACATACCTTTGTTATAAATGCACACTTTAATACTTTAATTTAGCTTAAAATATTTCATATAACACTTTTCCATCATTAATCAACCAACACATTAGGTATACCATAGCTTAATAGGCTGCATTCCTTCTTTAGGTCTCATGGAGACCTACTAGGCCTTCTTAGTCACATGTTACACTTGGCCTTCCTTGGAACACTTAAAAAACTCTCATATAGTATTAAAACCTCAAATTAAACTCAAATATAACTTATAAATCTTCAATTTATATCCACAACACCTTTTAGGTCCAACTACTACTTGAATATCTTCTTAAAACACTGTTCATAATAGGCATGTGCATACACAGAAAATATGTCTTGAAAAATTGAAGAATAAACAAAAATTTAATAAATAAACATGGAAAAAAATCATATATTAAAAAAAAATTAACTCAAGGTCATCAAAAACTTCATAATATTTTTTGACTTAGGGTATACAAGATCAAACTCTTCTATGCAAAAAGCTCACTTTAAACCTCCAACTGGCTCCAAAACATAGTCAAAGAAATATGAAATTATAACACATAATTGAACATAATAAATGGATTTAAATGAATTAAAATTATATTAAAAATAATTATAAAAAATTTAAAAAACATATCATAATCTCTAATGAAAACTATTGGTCTTTAAGACCAATCTGTTGACTTTCTCTCTCACAAACTTCACTCAGCCAAACAAGCAATTTTGGCTACAATGTTCCAACCTATTACACTAAATTAAAATATTTTTTAAAGAATAGATATATCATTAAACTACCAAAAAACATAATTATTTGAATTATATATATAAACTCTTGACATAGATTCTCAAACCCATTAATGTAACCTGCTTACCCAAAAATGCCAGTTTGCCTTGAAGACCCGTCATGGTGATTTTGAATTTAAACACCTATGTAGATACATTAAAAATATTATGATCCATGTTAATTATCCTATATTATCATTATATTATTATTATATAGGTATATAACATGTTCATATGGAAATATTGGTCTTTTAGACCCATCTCACAACCTTTCACCTTCACTATCTCATATTCACTACACATGTCAACTTATGAACAACATTTTCATTATTACCATTGACCTAAAATAAAAATATACATCATGAACATGTATTAAATTTATTTAAAAATATCTCCATGAACTTGGATTCATCCCGAGTCTATGTTATGATACCCCTAATTAATTTCTCACTTCTACGTAATTTTCTCACTGTCTACACCACTTGGTCTTTTAGTGATTAGTCAACTTTTATGACCAATTTATCACCCATAAGTGATATAATATACTTATAAACCACCATGGACATAATATACAAGTATAAATATTCAAAATTTATTCAATTATCAATTTTGACTCGATCAACTCTACCTACTACAATAAATCTCTGAGAGACAAGGCCTTTCCTATAGGGTCCACTCACTCTCCTAACAAACAAAACACACCTGTAAATGCCTGAGAGAGTTAAATTCATGATCCAATATCTAAAATATCCAAAAAAATCCATTATTATAAATTTATAATAATTTATTTCACATCGAGTCACTATTATGGTTTTTAGAGGGTTTAAACCATCTTACAATCTTAATAATCATTCATAAAGCTTAGCCCCTTATTCTATAAAAAAATACTTAAAAATCTGAGATAGGAACCTTCCATATCTACCATGAATATATTAAGTTCTCATGAAAAGGTTACATGTGATAATGAACACTTGAAAGTTCTTCTTAGGTTGAAAACCCTTAATTTTGTACACATGAGAGACCTCAAAACACTTTTTCTTGCCTTAATCTTAAAATTTTATCCTAAAACTTGGTTAACATACTTGAAAAAACATGAAATACCTATGTAAATTCACACATACTCACACTTACCTTGGAAATTGGTCCTAATACCCCATATGGACACCATATATCTCTTTTCTCTCTAGGCCTTTGACCTATAGGTCACAATAGGTCTTGAATTTGACATTCTAACCACTATCAAATCTCTCAACACCTCATGTACAAACTCAAAAAACATATATCATGCTCAAATATTGTCAAGTATTCTTAATATATCTTATCAATAATTAATTTTGCTTCATTAGGCCAAGAAAGGTCTAGAGGTGGTCTAGTTGCATACTAGTTTTGTAGGTCTTACCCATGTATGATTACCCTAAGACTCACTTGAGTACCATAAAGCCTCATAAGCATGATAAAACAACCTCTTCTTAAAATATTTAATAGAACATATTCATATCTTGACAGAGCATCTTTGGAGTTGCTTATGCAAATCTTTGGAGCTCGACTAATGATCTTCATAGCTCATTATGTTATATGCCTCCTTATGAACAAGACTAGGAATCCTATGATCATAACTTATAAATACACCAAAAGGATTAAACACTTGAAAACTTACCTTGATTATCATTCATTAGAGCAACACCAATATTGACACAAGTCTTCCAAAAACAAAGTTAACATTGAGCAACAACCTTGACCATCAATCATCTTTGACAACCTCATGCCCAAGCCTCAACTATCCTTGCATACCTCAACATCAACCTTCATTAATGCATACCTTAAAGACCACTCACCATGAATGTTTCCCATATGCATCTTAAACATCAATGAAAACATACTTTGACATTAATGAGATCAATGAAAACACTTCTCAACAAACTCTCCCTTTGTCATTGATGGCAAAAATTTTTACAATCTAATCATTTATCACTCACATATTCCCCAAATTTGTCATTTTCCCTTCTTGAACCTTCTCCCCATTTCACATTAATTAAAAAGGGTCATATATACTAGAACTTATGGAACCGTGCATTCTCCTTTTTTGATAACTACTCTCAAAAATTATTGTAGCATAGAATTGCACCCTTGTGGGAGAGTTATTCATTCTCTCTCACTCCCAACTACAATATTGGAGCAACTTCAGGCTATGGGTATCACATAGTGAGGTTGAACATCCGAAGAAGGCTTGTTTCCTCTTGGTATATCACCTAAACCACTATTTCTACTTAGAAAAGAGACAAATAGAGGGTATAGGATGACTAAAAACACTAAAAGGGTGATACACCAAATTTATTGATACTCACATAAATTTGAAATAAACACTAACTTAGCATAAGATAATTTTTTCTCACACAACCTCACAAACTAGCTAATTTACATAAGTATTTTATAAGCTAGACTCACCAAACAATACATGAAGAAAAGAGGAATTCTAAAATTCACACCAAGCATCCATTAATGGTGGAAAGAGCTCAAGTTCAAACCTGAAACTAACTTTAAAAAACTTAAAAATAGGAAATAAAGAAAGACAATGAACATGGAAGAATACTTCTTCATAAGGTCATCATGCACAAGCTTGCCAAACATAATTTAGAGGAAAGAGATAGGTGAAAAATGATCTTTATTTATTTAAAATGTATTTATTACAAATTTTGACAGAGTTTCTCTTTGTCAAATGAGAATAACTTACAAAAATGAGGGAGAAATGGGAGATATAGGAGAAAAGGGGAAGAGAGAGAGAGAATAAACAAGAAAATAGAATTCAATAAATGAGATAAAATAACTCTCCATGGATTCTCAACCACATTTGGGTTAACTATAACTAATCCTTCATCAATAAATTAACCTTCATTAGTCTAAATAGTCTTCAAGCCGTCTCATTAGCTTAGAAACACACTAGAAGATAAGAAATTCTTTATGATGATGATGCCATGATCCAGTAAAAGGGAAAAGTATCTAAAGACTTTGAAAACTCAATGATTGATCCACTTGCCTTTCTCAACTCTCCTTTTGGACTTCTACACCCCTCCACTTGCTCTTCTAGAAAATGTTAGGTAAAAGTCAGTTGACTTAGCATTTTGTGCTTAACTGACCATGGAGATTAAGTTATAAAGTTTGATTTTTGATTATTTTTTCTATTTTATACTTCAATTTTCTCCTCTAAGCTACAATAAACCCCATGAAACTTGCAACTCTCATAGACCCCATTGATGAAGGTCACAAGCTTCAGCCATCTTCAACTAGCTACCATGAAAACTACTCCCAAGGCCATTTGACACCTTGAAGACCACTTTTGGACTTGTATAGGACTTAAAAAATATATAAAATGTATATTAAGAATAAAATGAATTTTTTAAAACACTAAATACCCACAACAATGGTGTATATCACCATTAAACCTGTAACATTTCACAAAATATTTAAAAAATGGGTTTTTGACTCTTTAGCTCAATAAGGCACCATAGAAACACTTTTTAAGAGATAAAAGTGCCATATAATGATTTTTAGGTCCCATTATACCTATTTCATGTCTTTATACCATTTCTCTCTTTGAAAACCTACAAATGTAAGCATTTTGGAGCTATTTTGGGCCTCGTAGGCACCCAAATGTGCCATATTATTGTAAAAAATAGGCTTTTAAATATATTGAGGGAGTAATATACCCATTAAAAGTGGTTTCCAATTAATTATGGTTAATTATATAGAATTATGAGTCCAAAAACACAAAACTGGTAAAAAATCTCCTTTGCAAGCTCAAACAAGCTCACCTTCAAGATGATTTTTCATATAATGTGGAACTATATTCAATAAATTATTTATATGGATATATAGTACATTAACCCCTTCAACATACCTAAAAATATTAGGCTCCCATGTGGAAGGTATGAAAAGATACACACATAAAGATGATTGCATGTAGGGTTTGTAAGCATTCTAGACATGCTTACACTCTTAACAATTATTCATAAAGATAAGTACCTTAAAAAAATCAATACATAATTAATTTAAATTAAATATGGTTAATAAAAACATAATATAATCACTTTTTCCAACTCTTCATGGTATAAAAGAAATGATCATCTAAAGAAGGGCTAAAACTAGGTGTCGTAAGCATGAAAAGCTCAAATTTGTCCAAAGGACCAAAATGACCTTTCCAATTATCTTATTTTATTTAAAAACCATTATTTTAATCTAAAAAATCTCATAAAACCTATTTAAATGATCAAAAACCAACTTTGCTCTTTATGCCTTTGAGACTACCTGTGGGGTTTTGAGCTTACCTGTGGGGTTTGCATGAAGTTTGGAGAATGGAAAATCTTAAAATGTGTTTAATTGGATTTAAAAAATGTTTTAGTTCTTTTAAAATACTTACCTAATCCTATAACCCTCAACCACACCTTAAAATTCTTAAAAGTGTGCATGCTCTAATAGTGACCATTATGAGACATAAAAAGGACTGTGTCAAAATAGTGGGCACTTCCACTTGTCATATGACATTAAAAATATTATGGATAGGTATTTTAGGTAATTATAACCAAGTTTAAAGGCATTTTTATGTTTATTTTATCTTGTAGACCCTTTTTTACCAAAATTTACCTTAGTCTGCCTGCGTGCTTCATGCCAAAACTTGTCTTTCTTCAAATATTTGCTTGGACCCATAAATTTGATAACTTAAATAGGAAAATATAGGTTTAAAAAATCATATTATATTTTTTTAAGATATTTATATGGCCTAAACTACTCGATAGCACCCACAATTGATAAAACTTCAACTGGCCTCTAATGGATGCCTTCTTAATTACAACTAGACTGTGTATAAATAATAAGAAGTTACACTAATTATATGACCTTGAGTATGGAATTTTATTATTTGTTAGGTAATTAATACCATAGGTACCTAATTTTATTCTTTGATTCAACCTATAGATCCCCAAAATGACTAAATCTTCCAAGGCATGCTCCAATGTTGATCATGATTTGACATAGGGTTGATTGTACTAAAATAGTGAATAATTACCATTATAAAAAAAACTAAAACATATTTTTAATTTTTTATACTAGGTCATAATGAGATTCTCCACCAAATTTCATGGTTATATCCTGCATATCTTGGCCTGTAGGCCTATTTTACCAAAAGCTAGTGACATGTGTCTGCCTGGTCAAATTTCACAAATGATTTTTATTCATCCTTGAATCAGTTTTAGATATAAAAAATATTAATGTGATTTTAATATTTCATTAAAAATATCCTCTCATTATTCCACTCTTCATTGGCTTGCCTTCACCCTCATGCCACTTTTGTATGACATAAGTTTCTCAAAGAAAACCTATGGATACCTATGTGCTTAGTGATGTAGGTGATGGTAATGATGAGTTTGGATGATTTTAATATGTTATATATAATTCCCTCCATGATTAATTATAATTATCAACCCCATTCCTCTTTAAATATACTTTCTTGAACATGAAATCCTTGTAGACCACCCTCACACTATCAATGTCAACTTGAAAAGGAGTATGTGTATGACAAGGTTGTAGTGGAGATCATGAGGTGAATTTGACTTTTAAAAAATTATTTTTTTATATCTATGAAGTTTTTAAGTCTTCAATGTACTATTTATTATCCTTGCTTTGGCCAAGAAGCTCCACCATTGACAATCTTGATTTTATGGTAGTGTTTCCCTATCTATAGGTGCATGCTTTTAGTGTAGGTGTGTAGGTATGAATTGGTGAGTTTTACCTTAATATTCCTCCATATAATGTTTTAAATTCATTAAATTACCTCTCACACTAAGGAAAATTTATACCATCAATAAGTTCCATATGAAACATAATGCCTTTACCAATTTTTATATCAGCTTGAAGAAGTGACTATATTTTTATTATTATAAGTCAATTCTAAGAGTTCCAAGAGTGTGAATTCCCTTGGATAACCCTCCTCTTTGCATTTTTATTTTCATTTTTCATTTTACTTATGATGGAAACATTTTATTAGTATTACCTTATCTCTAGCTTTTACTTGAATGGCCTTTATCACACCTTTTAACACTCTGTTGCAGTAGTCCACATGGTTGTAGATGTGTTTTGAAGTCTCTTTAGTAGGGTACAAGACTATATCAACACAGATTATCATACCTTTATGATTTACAAGAGTCACCAAGGATATATTTAGGTTCATTAAGCATTTTTAATACCTAGGGAGGATGGATGGATGAAGGAGGGATGTAAATGGAGTGACAAGGAGATGAGAAGCATGAGAGGGTAAAATAGAGGTAAACATAGTATCTAAATAATGATGGAGAGTAGAATGATAATGGTCTAGATTATGACATGAAATGGAGGGTAGGGATCTTCCTAATACCAAGTACATGCCTATTGGGGAACCTTAGACCATTTTGAACTTCGATACACTTGGTGTTAAACCAAAGGGTGGATGTAAGTTATCATATTAGGCCAAGACAGACCTTGAGGTGATCTAGAGAATTTGAGAAGGGGTATCACTAGGTATTTTTGGTCCATCTACCAAATTTTCTCATAACAACCTCTTTTCCTCCACTTCAAACTTTTTTGAATCATCAATGAAGGTTTTCAAGAACTCCTATCCACCATCTTGATTGTTTGCATTATTTCAACTGTGGTTGTAGGTTACCCTTTTGGGGTTGGCTATAGGTGATGTTCCTATGATCATTATACTTTTTCAATACTTCTCATCATATATACCTTGGATCTCTCTTGAACAGTGACCAACTTCTAATTTTTACCAACTTCTTGAAGGGGAAACCCTTAGGTCCTTTTAAGCACACTAGGAAAGTCAAACACCCCATTGATTGTGGATTTTCTAAGGCAACTATAAGTATATTTTTTCTCCTTATTCTACAATTCAACCCTTGTGATGACCTTTAAACCATTGGTGTACACTTTACATTCACCAATTGGACCACTTGCCATAGGTTTATATTATTTATATTGCAACTTTAGATTGTGAAGGTCCTTTGAGGTTAAAAAATGTAGACATCACTACCTTGTTTCAATGAACAAATGTGTAACTTGGACACCCCTAAACATCATGCTCTCTTAGTCACATAACCACCTTCTCTTTCAAGGTTATAACCCTATATAAGGTATTCATTATGGGACACTTGTTATTCCTAAAAACCTCATTCTCCACTATATATGACATCATCAAAAAGGGGTTATGTCCCTGTTTTGGTATTTTTAGGGATTTTGTCCCCTAAAATGAGTTCCTTCAATCCAAAGATGATCTATCAAATCTATCACATTATTATTTAGTATATACTCTTGGAAGGTCAATTCACATCTGCTCCAACACCCTAGATGTTCCCAACACACTTCACCCCTCCATTCCACACACAAGGCCCACAATGGTCTCTTAAGCCTTGTAGCCTTTTTTCTTATTTTTTCCTTGTATAGAAAAAGTACAAGTGATAAAGAGAAACTAAGGGTATTATTTTATCCTTTTAAAAAATTAATTGGTGTAATTACTAATTAAATAAAGGTTCTAAGTATAGTAAATCAGTAAATAAATATGCTTTGATTAACCTACTAATTTATGGAAATATATAGTATTTTACCTTTTTCTAAATATAACAATAAGAAAGAGAATATTCAACTTAGCTTATTTTTAGCTATTCTAGACTAAGATGAAGTTTGATACTAGAGAAGGACTAGGAAACAACCTATAATATGCCTATAAACTTTGTTTTTGAGCTCGATAATAGCACCATAAAGTGGACACCCTACTATTTGGTGCTATAGTCCTTCTCTGGCACTAGTGTCTTAAGGGTAAGAGCTTTCTGGGTTCTATTTGAAATGTCTATGTTACCCTATCACTAAAATTTTAGGATCTGGGACATCATAGAGATTTTTATGTGCCTATTTCAGTCTTTGAACCTCTTAAGATCTCTTGGTATTCGAACTTAAATACAAAATTTAAGAAAAGAGAGGGGGGTGTTAGTGTGTAAAAGATACACTAGAGGTAATTCACACCCTGTGTGTTGGCATGCTGCCTACATACCAATACTACAAAGAGGGATCAAGCTAATGTATTTTTACCATTAAAGTTATTGGTGCAAATACTGTGTGATGTATACAATTAGATGCAAATTTAGATGTACTTTGGATGAATAGTGACTAGTTTGAATGCTTGAATGAGCTTGGAATAGTATTGAAAGGTTGTATGTAGAGAATAGGGAAGAGTGCTTAAGTGTAATTACTTGTATGCTTGTTTCTTCCTATGAATGAGTGTCAACCCTTCTAAATGGACAAAGAATGGATTTTATAGGGAAACTAATGTTTGTGGGTTAGATGAGCTTGTAATAGGTTGACAAGAGAAAAGATAAGGATTTGGGAAAAATATAATCATTTGAGGCTAAAGTAGATTTGGAAAATAGCACCAGAAATAAGACACCTTGGGTTTTAATGCTAGTGTCCAAATTTAGCACTAATGTCATAGAAAGATGAGACCTAGGGGGATGGATCTAGGTCTGAGGAGGTTGCCAGGTATCAAAACTCAAAGTTTTGGAAGCTACAAATGACTAGGAATCAATGAAAACCTAGCTAAGAAGGGTTATGTGATTAAGAGATAGGACCTATGGGTTGGGTGTTATTAGACATGCCTAAGTCATATAAGTTCACATTTTATATGACTAAATTTACCCCCCTCCTTTATTCTAGTGATGCATTAAAGTAAAATACTAAGATAAAGGAAAAATAAAAACATACATGAAATTACCTATTAAGGGAGAAGCTCATGAAGCTTGTGTGATGTTGAATGTGTACAGAGAGAACACATTGTGAAGTGTGAATCTAAAAATGAAAACATAGAGTAGATTATTTCTTACTATATATGTTATATCTAAAATAATAATGTATAAAAGCTAATTAAGGACAGAGAAAGGAATGAATACACCTTACTAGGTACGTGAACCAATAACAAACCTATTATAATGCTAAGTAAGGTTGAGTAATACTAGATGTGTTAAGTGATACTGTACCATAAGTTATATAAAAAATAGAGTTAAGTACTCAATTCCTTAGAAAGTGGCTCAAGAATACAAAGGCTAGCCCTTTGGCTCCATCGTCACCACTAAGTGAAGCTATATGATCTTATGTGTGATAATTGATGTCTAGACTGTGTGTCCAATCCCTCTGAATAGGTGGCTCAAGAATATAAAGGTTATCTAGACCTTTGTCTCCATTGTTTCCCTATGATATGAAGCTCATGAAGCAATATTGGTATAGAATGGATGTCATATGAGATCAATCTTGAAGCCCATGAATGTATTGTGATCTAACAATGTGGTGTGGATATTCTAAATGTATGCTAGAAACTATACACTATTGGCCATTTCAAAAGATGGAAGTTATGCTTGTATGAAATCCACTCCAACACTAATGTACTAGGCTTATATGAAATCTAACTCAAGAACTCAGGTACTTGGAATGCTAAACTTGTAAGAAATTTTAACTTGAATGTGATGCCAATCACCTACAAATGGAATAAGGCATGCAACTACTGAGAATGCCTGGAATAAAATAAACTCAAAAATGAGAGAGAAGATCAATGTATCACACACATTACCCCCAATTACTGATGTCTAGTACATGAATTTTGATCTAGAAGTTATTTTAATTGCCTAATTTGAACTGGAAGTGAGAACCATCATGTTGCACATGATAACCCCCTGTATCTATAAAAATTGTATTTGAAACTACTGAATTTGATTGATCAATAAGTGCAAAAATTATCCTTAAACTAAACTTTTTCCCTATTTCTAGAAACCCTAAGAATTTTGCCTCTTGGAAAGAAGCACCAAAATGTGGACATCCCTATTTTTGGTACAACTATCCATTTCTAGTGTTACTATCTTGTGTGAAATGTGATTGTTAATATGAAACTATGACTATTTTATTATTCTGGTTTGACCTCAGGATTCTATGTTAAGTATTTTGAATGCTATTTTTTTTACTGTTAAGATTTTTGGTCTTTGTGACAAACCCCTATTTGATGCCCCCTATTCTGAGGGTAGGAATGATAGACTTGCAATGACTACCCTCAGAAGAAAAAAAATCCTATAAGTGTGTTAATTTGTATAGATATAACCTAGATATTTTGACCATATGTTTTTTGGATATAGAAATGTTTGTGTTTGATAGATTGTTAGATCAAAATGGGTATGCCTAGATAGATATAACAATGTATAAGCATATGCATGATACTGAACTAGATTTGCAAAAATTTAGATGTTAGTTGTTAGTTAGAGGGATGGAGTATGATGTCCATCATGACATCCAAGAAATCAAGGTAAATACATTATATGGATCATGGCATTGCACATATTTGAAGATGTAAACAAGAAAATAAGCATGAAAATCAAGAATTAAGAAACACATAAGGGTGACCAAGGGGCCAAGAAAATAAGGGACATGGGCACATGTCACTCAAACTAGAAGACAAGTATGAAATGTATGTTTAAATACCACATACACATACAAGTGAAGCAAACAATATTGGCACAAGGGCCACAAACACATGCAAGAGTACAAACAAAGGACATTAGAAAATGTCCTAAGGCACACACATGAATAAAAGCAAAGGAAATTAGCAAATGTCTTAAGGCATAAATAAGATGCAAGATGGAATTAGAAATGCAATCACACAAGCTATGCTAAGTAAATAGAGAAAGCATGTAAATAAATAATAATAAATACAAACATATCTAACTAATCAAATCAAATGTGAAAGTATCTAAAAAATGTATAGTACAAGACTATGTAAATACTAAGAGATAAATAAGTGCTAGTTACTAATGAAATGTTGATATAGAGATATGTGTAAGCTATAAAGTGATGTACATCAGTATGATAACTTAGAATTTATAGTGTAAGAATGACATAACCTAGATGGTATAGTCATGTAGAATATGCCCTCGGTAGGTGTATATATCATTGTATGTCTCAAAATGTAAAAGTAAGAATGTCCCATCTATGGGTAGAATAAAGCAATCATGTATTTGGATATCACTGCACACACTCTAAATAGATCAAATGAATCATGGTAATGTATAAAATTGACATACAATAGCATGAAACAACAAATGTAAGTCCTAACATGATAGTAGTAATGCAAAACATGGAGAATGCATAAAATCAAAATGTTTTTGGTGTTTTTGATATAGTTGAATGTTTTTATATTTTTAAATATTTGAAGCTATGTACAAGTAAGTTGGGGGAAAATATTACTAACTTATGAGTCTTAGATGGAACTCCATGTCATGATGTCTTGTGTCAAATAACTAAATCATGCATGATCATGAGGCATGAGTGTATGTTTGAGATTGTGAAGCTTTTATGTGTGTATGATGTAACTACTCTAAAATATCTAAATTAGAAACCAAATGTGGGGTCCCCTTGTATCTATAAGAAGTGGATGTAACTATAGGGCTCTTAGGAACCCATCTAAAATTAGGAGAAGGAGATCTCAGAGTAGGTGTTCTCTGTGTAGCTGTATGAGATCTCAATGTAACTACTTGAGGTGTGAATACTATAGCTAGAAGCTATCTAGAATCCTATATCTATAGGGGTGTATGAACCTATTATATTGATGATGAGTGTCATTCTTATGGATAGATATAAAGTGGAAGTGGAACTAAAATTAGAGAAGAAACTAAAACTGGTGACAAAATTGTAACTGGTGACTATAATTTGGTAGATGGATTTGAAGTGAGGAGTGGTGACTCATAAATAACTCCATCAATTTTAATAACCTGATTAGTTTGAATTAATTTCATGCATATATAAACTATAGAGGGTACTTCTCATTTTTTTGAATCCATGGGTGACCAAGTAACATATCAAAAACTCCTACATTGGGTACTATCATGAAATATGGGGTCACATGTGTGGGACCAACATGTAGAGGATGTGTAATCTCACCCAATGAACTCTATATGTGCCCATTTAGCCCACTGATAACTATGTATGTATGAGTGATATCCTATGTTGAATAACCTAATTACTATAATAATGTAATGGTACACATGTTGACATTGGAACCATTACTGATAAGAACATTGTGAATGGGTTGATTATGAATATGTGCCCTGATAAAAAGTGCATTGTAATCTGAATCATCATCTAAAATATCTTGATTTGAGAATGATATAAAAGGTCTAGTTAGAAATATGGACTCATACACACTGATCATACCACTCAAATGATGTGACTTAATTGAATATGCCTAGTATGTATTAGGTGGAAGATACGCATGGTATATGTGGTGAACATGTGATGTGTCCCCTTTATCTTGTTTATAATAATGTGGAAATATATCTGAGAATATTTTAAAAGCTTTATCTTGTGTTGGCTTTGCCTTTGGAGGCTCAACTAAAGTGCCCAAATCAAGTAGGTTATCATCTATCAAATCTTATATCTTTTGTTGCAAACTGATGCATATGTTTGTAGTGTGGCCTAGTGCCTTGTGAAAATCAAAAAATTCCTACTGATTATATCCCTATGGAAGAGGTTTAATTGGATCTACTTCTATAATAAGAGGGATGGATATGATGTTACATTCTAATAACTATTGTAAAACCCTAACTAGAGAAACTGGTAGATTGGTGAATGCATGATCAGGTGGTGATAATAAAACCACACTCTAAGGCGGCTCTGAAGCCACATTGACTATTGGTTGATTCTGATTCTTGTTGTCACTAATTTTGACCTTGTATGGGACTTTGGTGTTACTCTTATTAGTTATGTCTATGATACTTGATTACTTGAGTTTTCACATTTAAATTAGCTTGACTTCTCATTCCTTTAGTGTATGGCATAATTCAGTGAATGAAGAGAATCTTTTAAACATGATTGACTCATGAAGTTCTAAAAGAAGGTTCTATTTGATAATATCCTATAATTCTTGATCTACCATGGGGCTAGTCATCTTATCTAAGATGGCATTATACCAAATAACATAGTTTATGAGGTGCTCATTAGGTTTTTGTTTTTATTATAAAATCTATGCATATGAAACCTTATCTCCAATGTTGATACTAAAATGTGTTAGGAATATATTTGCTAAAGGATTAAAAGCTATGGCTGATTGATTTGATAGACTATAAAACCATTGTAGTATATAATCCTTTAAGCTCCATGGAAATAAGGTGGTGAGTAACCAATCATTAGGTATATAATCCAAGCATGCTACATGAAATGATCTAAAATGTGTCTCTATATCACCCTCACCATCATATATAGTAAGCTTGGGTTGAACAAAATTGGATGGCAAGGGTGTAAAAGCAATGTGACATGTTAGTGATGTATGCAATAAAGAAAAAGAATCCAATGCCTGTGTAATTATAGTAGCACCTTGCTCAATATGTTTCACCTTGGATTGAAGAGATCTTATCTCTTACATAAGGGCTGCCACATCAAGAGATAGGGATGTATTAGTTGTAGCTAGTGGCATAGAAGAAGGATGGGTTGCTATAGGGGGTTATTGTGACATAATTGCCCCCATAATGTCATTTGTAACTAGATGCTATGTGGTTTGGGAAGATTGACCATTATTCACTTTGTGTTGTTCCTCTTGTATAATTTTAATCATATCATCTTATAATTTTTGATGTTTGGTTAAGAGATTTTAAAGGTCTTTTTTGTTAGTTTCATCAAATATTATATATTGGGCCATTATCAAACTAGGAAAACAAATTGAAATATGTTTTAAATTTTTGCAATATGTTTTAATAAGAATGTGCTAGAGATGGAAATAATTGAATATAAAAAATCAAAGTCCTAATAATAGTAAATTGGAAATTGCGTAAAAAGGATATAAATCTCGAAAATATGTAAGTGATACCTCAACAATAAAAAAGGAGCTAGTACATGAAACTAGGGATTTGAATAAATTTTTTCAAAATTAGTGTAGTATTACAAAAAATTATAGAAAATTTATATTTTTAATTTTGAAAATTTGAGGATTTTTTTTAAAATACTCCTAAAATTAGCAATAGATTTTTCCTATTAGTTTGAAACTAGTTTTGTGCAAAAAGGACCTAGTATGTGCAAATTAGGGTTTGAGTGAATTTATTAAAAATATTTCAATTAAATTTTAGTTTTTTTTAATTTTAAAATTTAGGAAAAATTAGGAAAATATTTCAAAAATAAAAAATAATTAGCCCTAGGGTTTTTAGGGTTTTTGTAAAAAATTCAAAGTAAGTCAGGTTCACCAATTGTTTTATATTCTTAAGAAATTAATTGGTTTAATTCCTAATTAAATAAAGGGTCTATGTATAGTAAATCAATAAATAAATTTTCTTTGATTAACCTAGTGATTTGTGGAAATAGATAGTATTTCACCTTTTTATAAATATAGCAATTAGAAAGAGAATATTCAACTTAGCTTATTTTTGACTATTATGGACTGAGACAAAGTTTGATACTAGAAGAGTGAGACTAGGAAATAAGCTAAAACAAGTCTGTAAAATTCATTTATAGGTTGGATAGTAGTATTGTAAAGTGTACACCTTGCTATTTGGTGTTATAGTCCTTCTCTAGTGCTAGTGTCCTGAGGGTAAGAGCTTTCTAGGTTGTGTTCAGAATGTTTGTGTTACCCTATAAATGAACATTTAGGGTCTAGGAACTCATAGAGCTCATTATGAACCTATTTCAGTACTTGATCCTCTTAGGAGCTCCTAGTACTTGAATTTGAATACAAACTTTGAGAAATGAGAGGGGGGTTAGTGTGTAAAAGATACATTGAACGTACTTCACACCCCATGTGTGGGCATGTTGCCTACATACCAATACTTTGAAGAGGGATCAAGTTAATTTAGTTCTCCCATTCAAGTGTTTGGTGTGAATATTGTGTGATGTATGAAACTAGATATACTTTGGATGACTAGGAACTAGTTTGAATGCTTGAATGAGAATGGAATAATCTTGGAAGGTTGTATGCTCAAGTGTAATTGCTTATATGTTTTCTTCTTTCCCATGAATGAGTGCCAACCCTTATAAATGGATAATGAATGGAATTTTATAGGGAAATTGATGTTTTTGGGTTATATGAGTTTGTATTAGGCCAATAGGGGAAAATATAAGGACTTGGGAAAATATGACTGTTTGAGGCTAGAGTGGATTTGGATAAGTGTTAAAATAGGACACCTTAGGTTTTGGTACTAGTGTCCAAATTTGGTGCTAATTTCATAGAAGGATGAGACCTAGGGGATAGGGTCTAATAAATTTTCTTGGGTCTCAAAAATCTATGTCTAAGAAGCTACAGATGACAGAGAATTAGTGAAAACCTAGCTAAAAAGGGTTGTGTGAGCAATAGAGAGGACCTATAGGTTAGATGATATTAGCCATGCCTAATTAATTAATTTTATAATTTTATATGACTAAAGATATATTATGATACCCTATATTGAGTTACACCTCTATGTCAATTTCTAGCCCGTAACTCCACACCTAGGGTACACTTCCTTTATAAATCACCCCTCATTTAGGCTTAATTAGCCCTATTCCAAACCCTCAGCCACCAAATCTATATTGTACATACTCAAATAAATCCAAAACCTATTTATTAATTTTCCTCACATAAAATTTTTTAGGCTTAAAATTTTTCAAAAACATTTAAGGGTTAAAACTCTCTCAAATCTCAAAACCCTAGTTTAGGGCTTTTCCTTCTACATAGTCTGAGAGCATACATAAATCCATATCTTGAGTTGTAATAAGTTTAATGGGAAAAAATCACCACAAATATGTATATTTTTACATCCCACACCTATTCCTATATTTTAGAGCCTTCATTCCACTGATTTCATGCTTCGAAGACCAAAAATGTAGTCAATTGTGCATTAAAAGGGGGTTGTGCAAGGCATTAAGGGTTTGTTTTGTGGTTTCCCTTGCATTAAAATACTTAAAAAAATCCTTATGAATCCCAATTTATGTTTATAAATTATATTAATTCTATCTTATCACTATAAATGAATTTTAATCCCTTTTAGGCATTAGATCTAGATTAGGCCTAATGGGCTCTGAATGCATCCATATGGGTTTGGGCAACACTATTGAGTTTTTAACCATTGTGAATTTTTTATAATTTTTTTTCATGTGTTATTAAACTTAAAACACACTCCTTAAATTTTCCATAAAGCTCTAGCTCACTCTTTCCTCATTTTCCCTATAAACTTGTAGACTTCCACCCTTAGGAAGTACCCTCTATCTGAGCCAAAATAGAGGGTACTTCCCTTATCATCTCATCAAAAGTGGTTATCTAAGGATATTATACAAGTCATGTATATTATATATAAAAATTTTAATCTTTTTATCATATCATTATTCCATCCAAACCTCATAATATCTCCAAGGCAGACTGTGAGAATGTAACTGTGTGTAGGGGCCTAAATATGGACTGTAGGTGAATGTATGAGAACTCCTTCCAATATTTATATGTGGTAATAATATCTTGATACCATTAAAAATATTATTAATGGTTTTCCATACCCACCTACCACTTATACTTACCAAATATTTCCACACACACATTGTTCTTGATTGAATATGAGTGTTGACTATGTGCAGGGTGTTCTTTGCTTAGAAAAAGTAGCTTCCTAGAGGTGAGTTTTTGAATTCTTAGGTCCTTGTTTCATTATATTATCCATTATAAAACATTAATTTTTCCTTTAAATTTAATTAGATATACTTCATTCTAAAATATCATGATAAAACCAAATTGTGGTACCAACTTACTTGTCACCCTACAATTGGCTATTAGTGACCATTTTAAATGGAAAAAGGGGCACCTGTAGATATCAATGTGTATTAATTATCATGTTCAGGTTATCCTTAAATATTATGTCTCATTTAATTAGTGAGATGTACTCACATACTTCCTAAATCTTAAAACTAGAAATCAACAATTAGGTTTTAACATGTTACTTCCCTTTTAAACCTATAGGTGTGTACTTTAGGCTAAGATAAGGTCCTATAGATTATCATGCATGTTAATACCTTGTACTCCAGTCCCTATCAATTCTCCTTAAATTTATGATATGCCTTTTAGCTCAAAATATCACTTACCAAGGGGAGATGTCTCTACCTTTTTATCTTTTAATAATGAGGTCACTTGGAGTTTAACATTCTCTGGAAATAGTGCCTTTCTACAATGAACAAATAAAATATTTGAGAGTCTCATTTTAGCCACTTGTGGGATCAAACACTCATCCCCCTTTTGTAAGATATTGTCCCTACATAAGGTCTACAAGGTGGATGTGTTTGGTTTCATCAAGGATCCTTGATATATTTTTATATGACATCACCAAAACCATTTGGGCCTCTATTTTGGTGTTTTAGGGAAATTATCCCTAAACATAGTTCCCTCAAAATGTAATTTGGTTTCTTAACTCTACCTACCACTTTTGAACTTAAAAATGATTGTAATGGAATCTTAAACATATATAAACCTTCATGATGGATTTGAAACCATTTATAACCCTTCCATGACCATGCTCACATATTTTCTGTAGCTTGTATATGCACACATAGCAATGAATAAGACAGTGAATGTAGAATGTGGAATATGCACATTACATGACCCTATACTATGTTTTAAAGTTATATCCATCCTCATCCAACCTGATGAAGGCCTCAAAACATGATTAAAAATGCTTATTAAACAATCTTAGATCTCTATCAATGTTACCTATAGTTGGACATTTCAATCTTCAAGTAGTGAAGGTGAATGTAGGTAGTGAACCAATGATATATCCTCATAACTAGTTTTATACTCTATCAATGTGTCCAAATGAGAGTTCACAATATTGCAAGGCCTGACACAAGTTTCCACATCTTATTTCAATTTGGTATTCTCTTGATACTGTTGATATAGCTGTAGGTAAGGTAGTGAAGGTGAATGTATGAGCAACATGCATGGAATGTGATCTTATAGTTTATATTGAAACTCCTCATATTATTAAAACAAAACCTTTCAACCATGAAGTGTCCTGAGATCAGACAAATGTTCCATTTCAATGTGATGATATTCTCTATAAGACCTATAGGTACTCATTCATGGTGTATGACTGTGCATACATGAGAAATAGACTATCACAACCCATATTTTATAATTTGGATGGATATTTATTGATTGATCATGTAGTAAGGATGTGTTTCACCTCCTTTGAACTCTTCATAACATCTATATGAAACTCTTCAGGACCTCACATACCTCATTCAACTGATTGTGTATGGAAATGCAAGAAATGACTATTTGGACTACCAAGGTTTTGATGAACCATTGAGAATTAAGGATTGAGATCAATTTAATATTGTTGATGTGACATAAGGAGGATGATGTACATTATCCTTATAAGCTAGGTTCTAATCTAAAACTAATCAAACAAGCCATTCATAAGGATAAGAAGGAAAATAGGTTTCATGCCATAAGTACCTTCTTATGAAGAAATATATAATGAAAATAATTGTAATATGTCCTATTTTAATCTTTAATAACTCATTTAAAACCATTCTTTCTCATTACATTTTGAATCAAATAAACAAGGGAAAAGCTAGACCCTGTCTAGATGAGTAGGCCATCTAAACACCCTTGAACTATTAACAATTGTTAATACAAATGGGGAGATGAATCAAACCACTAATTACACAAATTAGAAGGATATTATGTTTCCTATAAATTCCTAAAATATTTTGGCCTAAATATCTCTCTCTCTCTTGACTATATTGAGTGAAAACCTAAGGCTCTCTTAGAGTTGTCCCAAAACTACACAAAATATTTTTTCCTTAACATGAATAACCAGAAGTCTAACTATGAAATACAAAACTTTATAAATATTTTTTATTATATAAATTACCTTTCCTTCCTTTTTTAAACCTTCTAAAATTCTTAGACCTCTATTAATGGTAGAAAACCTATTTCATGCCTAGTTTGCAACCAATAGGTTTTCCTTCCTTTTGTTAGTTGTTATGATGGAATATAATTTTATGGGATTATAAGAGGATATTAGGGACACTATGAATGCCTAAATATGACAATTGTGCCCTTTCGTAAATAAAAATATCCAAAAACCTGTTTTGCCAAAGCTCCAAAAGGCTCCAAAATGCATCCTTTTGCTCCCAAACTCTTCTCCTCCACTCCAAACGACTTAAAATGATATTAAACATTATTAAAAGGGTAAAAACACCATAAGTAGGTGGGAATAAGTCAAAACCAATTTTAATTCCTCAAAAAGTTACTTTTTCACTTGAAATTTCTATTTTGAGGACCCTTAAGTCATCTAATGCACTTTTGGGACTCTTTTAGGCATAATAGATTCTCTAGGCCTAATTTTTAGCGCATTAAAATATCTGAGTATTTTTGAAAACATAATTCATTCCATTTAATTCTCCAACACCAAGGACATGTATTGGATCCTTCACTTATAGTTCTAGACCTATTTCTAGCCCTTTTCCTCAAAATCACCAAATTCACTTTAAAACTTGCTTAAAGTGTTTCAAAATATTGCAAGTGATATGTGGTATGGTTATGAGGTATATCTCCTCCTTTATACAATTTTATCACCCACTTAGCAATAACTCTTCTTAGCTTCTCACACCACACTAGGACCTTCCAAGATATTACACTACATCATTAAGTCAAGACCCAAAAGAGACTAGTCATGGGGGTAGAAGGTTATTGAAAGGTCTAAGAGAGTGGATTTATCCATATAATAAAATGTTTCATATGTAGGCCAATTTTGGCCAATATTTTTGGCATCCTCTTAGGATTGCATGCCTGTAATGTGACATATTAGTTATCTTGTCTGATCCATTAGATGTATAGGGTCATAAATCTTTCTTTCTTAGCTATTATGAAACTGATACAAGGTTGTCCCTTTCCAAAAAATATCCTCTTGAAGTAAAAATGAAAAAAATAATAAAAATAACACTATACCAAAATAACTTAGGGAAGGGAAACACACAACTAAAAATATGTGAACAAGACAGTTAGAGGAAAACATGAAAAACTATACAAACTGTTCAATATGTACAATGGCTATAAACTCTTCTCATAGAAAGGATTTATATGAATCCCATTAAATTGTATGGGTAATACCTCTCTATATAATTAGTCAAGCTAAAAATCATTATTTTTTTTACATCCATGGATCAAATAAAGACCACTCCACAAGCTGTCAAACTTGGTATGGTTGCATGGCTTGGCCTTATTTGAATCCCAATTGAGGACTAGATCCCTTTATTTAAAATCCATTGCTATGGATATATTTTCAAAGGCTTTATTGACTTGAGATTGATGTGAATATAGTTCAATAATTTCAAGGTCTTTAATTTCTTCAAGCTCCATGAGCTCTACCATCCTCACGCTCATAGGTTCACTCTCCATCAACTCAAGCTGACGGGCTAACTCCAAGGTAGGTAACTCAAGAGAGATGGGAAACTTGGCTTCTCTCCCATTTATAAGGACAAATGGTGAATTTTCAATGGAAAATTTTGGATTCACTCTATCAACACATAACACTATCCTTAACTTTGTGTGCCACACTCTTTGATTCTCTTCCATAGTCCTTTTGATGATCCTTATCAATTTTTTGTTTGTTGAATCTACAAGTCCATTACCTTAGGGTTTATTAATTGTAAAATATACTAAGGAAGATGCCCAACTTAAGTGCACACTCACTTATACTCATGCCAACAAATTTTAAGGCATTAAAATAAAATAATTGTTGTTAGTACACCAAACCTCATTACTATACTATCATATAAATTCAACACTACTATCTCATTGGCTTCTTTCAGAGTAATTTATTCCACCCACTTGGTGAATTAATCAGTAGTAGTGAGTACCCATTTTTTCCTCTACTGTAAGGTGGATTCATCATTCCTATGAAATCTAAATCCCACTGCATAAAGGGATGCTCTACCTGAATTGGGTTGAAAGGAAGGGATACCAATATTTGCTTACCTACAAAGAGATCACACTTTTGACACTTTCTTACACATGCATATGCATCATTGAAGAGGGTGGGATAATAATAACTAGTTCTCATCACTTTTTCTATTATAGTCCTTGGATCAAAATGGCCTCCCATACACCCATCATAGAATTGATCTAAAAGCCTAGTCACTTGGTCGTCATCTATTGTAATGTCCCCATTTTCATGAGCATCACTTTGTAGAAGGATTAGCCTATTATGAAAACTTTATATTCTAATAGGATGGATAGAGGGTCATGATGGAGCTTGGCTTGGCTTCAACTAGTAGAATTTTTCTAGTTGGCTTTTGTTTGGGCTCTTTCAGACACCATTTGCATGGGTTCCTATTTTGTAGGGGTATTTGACATGCAGCAGAGCACCCCTATTTTGGTATGGTCATGTGTGGAATCACTCCCTTATTCGCTATCTTCAAATGGATCGAGAATCAGATATGTATCAAGGGAGATATTAATATTTAATTGATTTAATTAAATATTAATTGTTTGGCATAATTATGACTATGGGAAAATTAAAAAGAAAAGAGAACCCTAATTTTTAATTGTGAAACCCTAATTAGGTAAAGCGCACCTTTTTGGAGATTATAAGGGTTTCTCATTGGGAAGAGAGCCATATTGATAATTATTGATGTTGAAGACAATTTCTGCTAAGTATTTTTTGAGAAGACTGAGCCAAGGGTTTCCAATATTATATTTGCCTTGAAGAACGTGTACTCGTCAGTGTGTGAAATTTAGAGGTTGTGAAATATCAGCTAATCTATTGATAGTTTGAGAGATAACTTCATATAGAAGTTATCATAGAGACTTATAGGTATTCATTTCATTAGGGTTTGATTCAAAAGATTGTCTAGATAAAGATCTTCAGTATTAGCGTAATATTTATTGAGATCAGGGAACCAGCATACAGGCCATACTATATTCTATTTGCTACTATACAAAATATGTATAGATCCATACCAAGCGGTACTAGCTGAATCACAAATTAGAGAAGTGTGCAGTTAGCAAAAATGTGTAGCAATCACAGCCATTAGGGAGCATAGAGACCAACATCGACCGACTCACTACCGACTGTGGCAACATTCCTATCGATCGCGGTAGCATTCCTACTAATCACAGCATTCCTACCAACCGCGATAGCATTCCTATCGATCGTGGCAAAATTCCTATCGATCATGGTAGCATTCCTACTGACCATGGTAGTATAACTGACGTCGATAATTGTGTGTTTGAAATAAAAACCAGAGCCATACCAGATCTAGGGTTTATTTATAGATTGTAGAAAAACTAGATTTTTAAGACAATATTTTATATTATTTTGTATATGTGCAAGAGATCTTTATTATAATCATCTGAAGTGAATAAGAAGATCAGAGTTTAGTTAGTTGAAAGAGTACACTACTATTTATTTATTTATTTGAATCTATTCAAATTTATCTTGTAAAAATTGCATTTCTATTCATGCAAAAACATCAAAAAAATTAAAATACACAAAAACAATCCAAAACATACAGTGTTAGAATTTAGGGTAAACATGGGTTTCTACAGTGGTATCAGAGCTTTTGTCCTACCATCCTGTTGGGTAGTTTGGACATTGAATCGACTAGTTAATCATGGTTACTTCAAGTACTCAGAAACAATGGGACAAGAGTATGGAGATGCTTAAATAAAGTTTGAACAAGTTGGTTGAAAACTAGAGGAGGATGAATGAATTTCTTTCACATCCTACAATAGAAGACAAATTAGTACGGTATATGGCATCCATTTTTAAAGGGTCCACATCACAAAACAAGAAGGAAGAGGAGGTTGACCAAATTTCTCATGAGCTGGAGGATACTCGAAATTCCTTGGTGTGTACTCAGTTAGCTCTCCAAGATTTTGAGAGACATGTGGATGAGCTTTGTCTTGAGGTGAGTTTAGTTTAGGAGTTAGTGCATGTGGTAGGGACTCAGCTTTCTTTTATAGTCAGGTCACATGTTGATGATGATATGAGTATGTCTAGCATTCACACTCTAGATTTAGAGATTGTAGAAGAGTCCCAGGATCCAATTATTGTAGATGACGCCCAAGAGAATGTAGTAGACAATTTTGAGGACTTAGTTTCATCGATAGTTTCTTTCAGTATGAAGGAGTTGGATAGCGATGCTATAGTTTTTGATACTCTGTATGTTGATACGAGCTTTGGAGTTGATTTATAGAGTATGGATGGTAGTACTCTAGAGATCAGTGATTTTGAGTATAACCTTTTGGATAGTGCATCAAAGGAGGATTGTAGGAGACAATCTAGCCGGTGCCATCATGTGTCTAGTTAGCTAAAAGTTAGTGAGTGACACATTGTTATCGCTTGCAATCATTTCGATGCTGCTTATCAGTTATTAGCAGTTTATGGGTGGGGTTCTCCTAATAGTGATGAGTAGGGAGGCAATTATTTTTCCTTGACAGAGATCCACTCTTTATGGTAGGCTATCCAAATTCTAAGATAGGATTATATGCGATTGGTAGCCAATAGAGATTATCTTAGGGAGTGGGGCAGTATAGTATACAATGTATTATTGGTCAAGGAAGATAAGGTGAGTGAGCTTACTCAGTAGTTTGAGGTGACTTTTGATATCTTGAGAGTTGGTGTCACATGGGTTCCTGACTGTGGTAGTTATGGAGTTGGGGTCCAACTGAGTAATGGTTCATGATTCATACATGGATTCCTCTTGGTTATTTTTTAGACGATATTTTAGGATCTTGCGTTGATTGATAGAAATATAGATCATGACTACATTTGGGATCCAAGTGGAGTAGAGTTTTCTTGGCAGCTGAGATTGCTTAGGGACAAGCAATTTTAGGGAAGGCAAACTGTAATGTCCCCATTTTCATGAGCATAACTTCGTAGAAGGATTAGCCTATTATTTGACCTTTGTAGGCTGATAGGATGGATAGAGGGTCATGATGGAGCTTGGCTTGGCTTTGACTAGCAGAATTTTTCCAGTTGGCTTTCATTCGAGCTCTTTCAGACACCATTTGCATGGGTTCCTATTTTTTAGGGGTATTTGATACATAGTAGAGCACCCCTATTTTGGTATGGTCATGTGCAGAATCACTCCCTTATTCACCAGCTTTAGATGGATCGAGAATCAGATATGTATCAAGGGAGATATTAATATTTAATTGATTTAATTAAATATTAATTATTTGGCATAATTTTGACTATGGGAAAATTAAAAAGAAAAGATAACCCTAATTTTTAATTGTGAAACCCTAATTAGGGAAAGCACACCTTTTTGGAGATTATAAGGGTTTCTCATTGGGAAGAGAGCCATATTGATAATTATTAATGTTGAAGACAATTTTTGCTAAGTATTTTTTGAGAAGACTGAGCCAAGGGTTTCCAGTATTCTATTTGCATTGAAGAATGTGCACTCTTCAGTGTGTGTAATTTAGAGGTTGTGAAATATCAATTGATCTATTGCCAGTTTGAGAGATAAATTCATACAAAAGTTATCACAGAGATTTATAGGTATTCATTTCATTAGGGTTTGATTCAAAAGATTATCCAGATAAAGATATTCAGTATTAGCACAATATTTCTTGAGATCAGGTGTTCAACATATAGACCATACTATATTCTATTTACTACTATACAAAATCTATATAGATCCATACCAGGCCATACCAGCCAAATCATAGATTGGAGAAGTGCACAATTAGCAAAAATGTGTAGCAGTTGCAGCCAGTAGGGAGCATAGAGACTGACATCAGCTGACTCACTACCGATCGTGGCAGCATTCCTACTTACCGTGGTAGCATTCCTATCAACTGTGGTAGCATTCTTATTAACCATGACATTCCTACCGACCGCGATAATATTCCTACCAACTGCAGCAGAATTCCTATCGATCGCAGTAGCATTCCTACCGATTGTGGCAGTATAACTGACATCGGTGATTGTGTGTTTGAAATAGCACCCAGAGCCATACCAGATCTAGGGTTTATTTTTAGATTGTAGAGAAAATAGGTTTTTAAGATAATATTTTATATTATTTTGTATATGTGCAAGAGATCTTTATTATAATCATCTGAAGTGAATAAGAAGATCAAAGTTTAGTTAGTTGAAAGAGTACACTGCTATTTATTTATTTATTTATTTGAATCTATTCAAATTTATCTTACAAAAATCACATTTATATTCATGCAAAAACATCAAAAAAATCAAAATACACAAAAACAATCCAAAACATACAGTGTCAGAATTTAGGGGAAACAGGGGTTTCTACATCTATGCACCTTAGAAGCACTCCATTGAGGTCTTTTCTAAATATAACACCATAAACCAATGCATAAAGTATAGACTAAAGTATAATACCTTCTCTTTACTTTATCCATACCTTTTTCATACTCACCTATTATCAATAACCTTGTCATACCCTAGATCTAGCTAGTGTGAGGTGGATGTGAATTTGTTTGTGAGTTATCTTGTGTCACCCCGACAACCTATTTATCTTCATGAAGGTCATCAACCATATGATTACATAAAACTTTATCTCTCACTATCTTAGTGACCTTGATCTCCACATCATATTCCATGACCTTGGTAATCCAACCAGCCCTCTTATCATTCACATCTTTGTTAATAAATATCTCACTCCAAGATGAGACACCATAAGATAGATTTTTATATTGGAGATCATTGGTATGAAATTTTAAAGGATTATTACAAATTAAAGGACTTGATTTTATAAAAAAATTATACCTTACTTCATACCCTTTAATCCCTTGACTAAAAAATGTAATTGGTTGCTCAAGACCTTCACCATTATTTTGCATCAACATAGTTGATATATTGTCAATATTGGCAAAGGCATATAATGTGAATTCCCTTGATAAATCAGGATTCATGAGAAAAGGTGCTTTGAAAATGGATTACTTCATAGCCTCAAATATTTCTTTATCTTCATTTGACTAAGTGAATACTTGGTTATTCTTTATCATGGAAGTAATGGGTTTGACTAAGCTTACAAAACTAGGTATAAACCTCCTTATGAATTTTATCTTCCCAAAGAAACTCTGAAGTACCTTCTTATGCTTGGGTAAGGATAATGCCAAGATAACACTTATTCTATCAAGATCACTAACTAATCCCTATTTTGAGATAATATATCCCAAGAGATTTCCCTCATGGATATAATAAACACACTACTTAGGATTCAATGAGATCCCATATTATCTACATATCTCAAAGATCAATATTAGGTGATCTAAGTGCTCACTAGCCTTCTTAGAGAAAACTTTTATGTCATCAAAGTATAAAATCACCATATGATTCAATAAACCTTAGAAATCCATGTCCATGGCTCTTTTAAAAGTATCCCCAATATTTTATAGGCTAAAAATCATCTTTTGATAAGCATGTGTGACCCACTTTATGATGAAGGTAGTCTTGTATTGATCTTATTCTCTCACTAGCACCTAGTTGTATCCTAAATACCCATCCAAAAGAGAGAAGAATTCAAAAACAAAAACCATTTGAAGGATTTTATCCATGGATTTTAAGGGGTAATGATATTTCAAATAGACCTTATTTAAGTCTTTGAAGTCAGCATACAACTGAATCTCACCATTTTTCTTTCTCATAGGCACTAGGTTGGCTACCCATGAAGAGTGCTTGATGGGAAAAATGATATTAGACTTAGTAAATTTAGTCAAATATTTCCTCATTAACTATTCAATGTTTGGTTTGATAGGCCTTTGCTTCTACCTAACAAGCATGGCATTGCCCTTTAACTCTATAGTGTGTTGGGCTTGCTTGAGATCAAAGCCTCTCAGATCACTATACTCCCAAGAAAATATATATGAATATTCCTTAAAAATTTCAATTAAATCATGCTTTTCTACCTCATTTCTTACCTTTACAAGCTTAAGGATTTTGTCTTTGAAGATAAGGACTCATTCATAGTTCTCTTCATCAGTTGACATCACTGCCTTGTCTTTCCTCATATGATCTCCCTCATGGAAAATACCTTCAAGGGTGACCAATCCTTTCGTAAATTTTTTATACCTCAACTAAAAAAATTGATCCTCATATTGATATTGAAATTTACCTTGGTTCATTGAGGAAAACTCTTCCTCATGCTACAAGAAACAAGCAATCTACTTATCACTCTTAAAGACTTGCCAATGAGTTTCATTGTCTAGAACTGATGGTCTTACTACCACATTGACATGTGTCTATACTTTGGACTTTTTCAACTTGTTTTGGATGTAAAAATGAGATCCCATAACTACCAACCTATCAACACGATGATTTTTCTCCCTTAGCACTACTTGGATGTTGAAGGCTTCAAAGTCTTCAAGTATATCCCAAACTCTATGTTTATAAGACCTCATTAAGGGATTCTTTGTGATGTTTTGGCCTTTAACCTAATCCTCTATCATTTCACTATCCCCATACACTTTTAACTTCTTGATTCACCTCTTACTAACTCATTGAGTGCCATGGATAAGGCCCTCATATTCAGCTATGTTGCAATAACAACTAAATTGGAACCAATAAGATGAAAAGTACTTATTATTGGAAGGGGATATCAACATCACACCTGCACCTACTCCATGCTTGCTACTTGAGCCATATAAGAGCAATTTCCACACACCACTAGTATCTTTCTATGACCTACTAAGGGATGGTATGAACTCATTCTCCTCATGCAAGTAATAAACACCCATGTCTCTTTCTTCAACACCTTACAAAGGATCAAGTAGTTGATTCTCACTACATAATTCATTGAAGAACATATCAGGTATCCCATTAGGATGAGTGTCTAGTTCTTGACCAACTAGATGGTTATATTCATCTAGAATGGTATAATTTATGTTCAAGCTACTTGTCCCATAAGGTTCAATGTGAAATTGGTTAATAAGCTTAGCTTTGATAGACACCTTAGTCCCTTACCTTATCTTGAAAGACATGTAGGACCAATATTCTACTAGATAACCCCCTATTTTGGTTGTAAAGTCTCTAAATAAGCACATATCCAAATGAGGAGGCACCTCTATAATCAACACATTTTGAGCCACTAGAACACTACTAAAAGCATGTAGGTTCAATTTTAAACCTTTGATAATATCGATTGGTTTGGTAGAAGATCCATCAAGCTATAAAACTCCCTTAGATTAGGGTTCATACTTCAAACCAAGCAAATCTGCTATTGATTTTGGCATCACTAAAGTACTTTCTCCACTATCTACCATGTAGTTGTGCACTAAGAAGTCACCAATGATTATATAAATGCATAAGAGAGGAGGTTTGACCACCTTATTTGATTTTCCTTCATTAGGACTTTTGGTTGCATTTGTGATAACTACGTTTTCCTTGTTTGGTGGCCTCTCAAAAACATTGATCTTTGAAAAACCTTCTTGAAGGATATCCACCTAACTAGGCATAGAAAGTATGTCCCACATTGGAACACTCACATTGGAATTTTTTATTTGTTCAACAATATTGATGGGCAAACCACTAACTTTTGCTTGTTCTTTGGGAGCCATAACCATACTTTAAACTTATGAGTTTTGGGTTATAAAGGCATTCCCTTGGTTCTAATTATTTTAAGTTAGTGGAAAATTTGAAGCCATAATAGGTTCATTTGGATTTCATAATAAAGGAGTAATAGTAGGAGGTTTTTTGACTACTTATTTATTACCATCCATGTTCCTTATTTTGAACCTTGTATTAGTTAGCACTAGAATGTTTACTTGGCTAGAACTAGCCTGCTAATTGAATACATAACGTTCTTCTTGTTTATATTTCACCATTGTAGCACCCAAATGGTTTAGACCTTCATTAGGCCCTTGGCCTTATTGAGGATCTTCTATTTTTGTCATAATAGACACTTCTATGTTCTGAGGCATAAGAGCTTGATTGAATCTATAGCTAGCACCCTGCTACCATTAATCAATGAAACCCTGATTGAACTTAGTGTTTAGGATAATATATTAACTGAATGATGGATTATAAGGCATAGTACCTTCACCTTCTTAATCAATGTTGTTATAAATAGGAACCAAATTATTATATTTACTTGCATCATTATGACTATAATTATTTTTCCTAGCATAGTTAGGCTTCCCTTGTCCTTATCCTTGTCCTTGGCCTTGTCCTTAGAAATTTCCTTTATAGAGTGGCCTATTATCTTGATAAGACTACTGAGGCTGATATGGATCTTGATAATGTCTATTTAACTAATTTTTCTACCTCTTCACATTCACTAATTTATTTCCCAAGGATTGAAACATGATCTTAAGCTCTTAGAAGTTCTTGTGTTCTTGGGAGTCACTAGATTGACTAGTTGAATCCTTTTTCCTACTTTGGTGTAGGTATGGAAAGAAGTATTGGCATAGGATGAATGGTAGTAATGGGAGGAATAACAACATGAGGTTGTTGAATCTCAAGAAACAAAGGCATTGATGGCCTAAGTGTAAGCTTACCAAATTATACTAGATTATTATCTGCTCTGATTGCCACATCATAAGTATCTGGTAGTGTGTTTCCTCCCATGGACTGAATCATTACTACAATATCACTATTGAGATATTTCATATAGTAAAGGAAAGCATAGTTAGGAGTAGGCCTAAAAGATATTGGAATACTATCCCATGTCTTTTAAAACTTGGTATTTAAATCATACATAACCTCATGAGGAGCCCTCCCAATTGTAGTTAACTATTCAACAAGTGAGAAGTGGTCACTCTTATCTTCAAACCTTTTTCACAAAGTATCTCTTAATTGATCCCATGATGTAATGGAATTATAATTAAGTTTTATATACCAGTCCAAGGCCTTTCCATTGAATGAGATGGCCAATACCCTAATAGCTATGCTTTCTTCATTAATGTCATGAATATTAAAAAAGTTGGTTATATCTCTGAGGTGGTTAGAAGGGGTTGTAGATTGGTCTCCCATGAAGTAAGGAACATTTTTAAGAGATTAAATTGGAATAAGATCATGTTGATTTAGGTATAAAGGAATCTGACCATTCAAATCCATAAAAGGGAAAGCTCTAAGGGCTGCCATTGTAGTGAAAGGATCCAACAAAGATCTTCTAGTAGAGGTAAACTTAGAAACTAGTTTAGGAGGAAATTTTCATTTTTAGGGATGAGTGTTAACAAATATTAAAATTTCTATTGAGTTTAAAGGTAATTCAAAAAATTCAAAAGGAATACCTCTATAAGATAATATTTTAATCACCTTTGGCATAAAAGATTACTACTATTCTACCATGAGAATGTTGAGTGTTCTTTGGAGTCACTAGATACTAAAATATGAAAGCTATAACCCCTACAAATTGATCAAACCAACATCAAACTTGACCAATATTATTTAAAATTGGACCCATTGGGCATCCTAAAAAATATTATAGAATAAAATTTCACCCTTATGGTAGATTTATATAGTCTCTCTCACTCCTAGCTATAATATTATAGTAACCTCATGCTATGGGTATCATATAGTGAGGTTGAACCTTTGAAGAGGGCTAGTTTCCTCTTGGAAGATCACCTAAACTACTATTTCTACTTGGAAAAGAGATAGATAGAGGGTATAGGATGAATAAAAAAACTAAAATGGTGATACACCAAATTTATTGATACTGGCATAAGCTTGAAATAAACACTAACTCAACATAAGATAATTTTTGTTCACACAACCTCACAAACTAGCTAATTTGCATAAGCATTTCATAAACTAGGCTTACCAAACAACACATGAAGTAAAGAGGAATTCTAAAATTCGCACAAATCATACATTAATGGCAGAAATATCTCAAGTTCATACTTTCAAGTAACTTGAAAAAACTTTAAAATAGGCAAGAAAGAAGGACAATCGACATGAAATAATACTTCTTTACAAGGCCATCATGCACAATTTTGATAAATACAATTTAGAGGCAAGAGATAGGTGAAAAATGATCTTTATAGCTTCAAAAGTATTTTCTTGAAAATTTTAATAGATTTTATCCATGTTGAATGAGAATATCTTACCAAAATGAGGGAGAAATGGGAGATATAAGAGAAAAGGGGAAGAGAGAGAAAAATAGAAAGCAAATAGAATTCAATAAATGAGACACAACCACTCTCCATAGAATCTAAACCAAATTTTTATTAATTAAAACTAATCCTTCCTCAACAAATTAACCTTCATTAGCCCAAATAGTCTTCAAGCCCTCTTATTCACTTAGAGACACACTAGAAGATAAGAACTTCTTGAGGATGATGACATCATGATCCACTAAAAATAAAAAGTCTCCAAATAATTTTAACACTCAATGAATGCTCAATTTACTTTCTCAACCTCCAAACTCTCCTCTTGAACTTCTACACCCCCTTCACTTACTCTTCTGGAAGATGTTGGGTAAAAGTTAGTTGATTTAGCATTTTATGCTTAACTGACCATGGAGATTATGTTCTAAAGTTTGATTTTTTATGATTTATTATATTTTACACTTAAATTTTCACTTAAAACCTGAAATAAACTCCATAAAACTTGTAACTCTCATATACCCCATTGATGGAGGTCATAAGCTTGAGCCACCTTCAATCAGCTACCCTAAATATTGCTCCTAAGGCCATTTGACACACTTAAGACCACATTTGGACCTATAAAAGACTTTTAAATAACTATATAATGAATATTATAAATAAAATTAATAGTTTTAAAACGTTCAATACCTACAACAATGGTGGAAAACAACATTAAACTTTCAACATTTTTTAAAATGTCAAAAAATTGGGTTTTTGACAATTTAGCTTACCAAGGCACCATATAAACCATTTTTAATAGATAATAGTTCCATATAACAATGTTTTAGGTCCAATTATACCTCTTACATGGACTTATACTATTTATTTCTTTAAAAACCTATAAAACTAAGCATTTTTGAGACATTTTGAGCCTCATGGGTACCCAAACATTCCTAATTCTTCTAAAAAATAGGTTGGTTAGGAGATAAAGGGAGTTATAATTGTATTATATGTGTTCTTAAACTCATTATAGGCTATTTTATGGACCTAGGAGTCCAAAAATACAAAACTAGTCAAAAAGCTCCTTTGCAAGCTCAAACAAGCTCACCTTAAAGATGGTTATTCATACAATGTGGACCTCTATTACACCACTTATTTCCATGAATATTTATTACATATAAACATTTAACATCCCTAAAAATATTGGTATCTCATGCAAAAGGTATGAAAAGATACACATATAAAGATGATTGCTTATAGGGTTTGTAAGCATTATGGACATGCTTACACTCTTAACATTTTTTTATAAATCTCAATCCCTTAACAAAACTCAATCCACATTAAATTTGAATTAAATAGTTTTGAATATGATAACATAATGAATAATTACCATTATCAAAAAACCTTAAAAATATTTTGAATGGGTAGAGTAGGTCATAATGAGCCTCTCCACAAAATTTCATGATTAGATCCTGCATATCTTGGCCTATAGGCCCATTTTTCCAAAATCTAGTGACACGTGCATACTTATTAAAATTTAAAAACTTATTTTTATTCCTCATTTAATTTTATTGATCTATAAACAATGTGAATTTTATTTGAATATGTCATGAAAACTCTCCTTGCATGATTCTACTCTTCATTAGCTTGCCTTCACCTTCATGCCACTTTTGTATGACTTAAGTTTCTCAAGTAAAACACATAGATGCCTTTATTAATAGTGATTTAGGTGATGATAACTATGTTTTGGAATGATTTTAACATGTTTTTGAGAGTTTCCTCCATGATTCATGATGATTATCAACCCCTTCCTCTATTAAGACACTCCCTTGAACATGAAAGCCTTATAGACCACCCTCACACTATCAATGCCAACTTGAAAATGACCCTATGTATGACAAGGATGTAGATGTATTTTTTGAGGTTAATTTGACTTTGAAAACATTATTTGGTTGTATCTATGAATTTTTTAATTCTTTTATGTACTATTTATGATCCTTTCTTTGGCTAAGAAACTCCACCATTGACAATCCTAATTTCATGGTAGTGTTTCTCTAGCTGTAGGTGCATGCTTTTGATGTAGGTGTGAAAGTATGCATTCTTGATTTTTCCCTTGATATTTTTCCCTAACATGATTTAAATTCATTCAAGTACCTCTCCCACTAAGGAAACTTCATACCATCATGAATTTCCATAAGAAACATAATGCCTTCACCAATTTTGATATCAACTTGAAGAGGTGACTAAATTTTTATTACTAACCCTCTTCATTACACTTTTATTGAAGAGGTGAGTTTAAATTCCCTTAGATAACCCTCTTCATTACATTTTTATTTCTATGTTTTATGTTCCTTATGATGGAAACATTTTATGAGTCTTCCCTTCTCTCTACCTTGTACATGAATGGCCTTCATCATACCTTTTAACACTCTGCTATACTAATCCACATGGTTTTAGATGTGTTTTAAAGTCTCCTTAATAGGGTACAAGAGTATATAAACTCAAAACGTCATACCCTTATGGTTTCTAATGGTCATTAAGGATATATGGAGGTTCATTAAGTATTGTTAATACCTAGGGAGGATGGATGGATGAAGGAGGGAAATAAATAGAGTGACAAGGAGATGATAATCATGAGAGGTTAAAATAGGGGTAAGCATAGTGATCAATCCTAACTGATATAAGATATATCATACCATACACTTCTAATTAGGGACACATTTATTAATAAGGAACATGACAAATATGGGGATCTGCTAGACCTAATTAGGGGATATCTCACAAAAATAAACCATGTTAGATAGGGTTCCAAAGCCTCTAGTCAAACACAATCATGTAATAACCCTAAGGGGGTCCTAAGTTTCAATATCACACTAAACTGATAACAAGTAAAGTCAATATAATCTAGTGTTCACCAAAGCTTGTGGCACAACATGAGGGGTTATAAATAATAAAATCAAACATACATAAGACACATATACTCATGTCAATGTATATATAATCCTAATGCACGGAAGAGAAGTACAAATGCATATCTATCTAATCTTACAAAGGAGGAACAAAAATAGGAATACTTACCTTTGAATACAAACCTATCGAGCCTCAATCTCTCCCTTAGACAAGGTACTTCACAAGAGGTTATTATGGTATGTAAGGATGACAAAGACAAATCAACTCTAGGATACATAACCTATCAATGCATCTAAAATACTTCTCCACAAGACAAGATCTATATCTATAAATAAAGTATTAAAACTTAAGTTTTCTCCTCATGTATAATTGTGGATAAGAAGATGCATAATAGTTATTAATTATTCTTCTCTTCTCTAAATAATGGTGAAATGAATACACACACACACACACACACACAAATGGATTTGACCCTTAACTCTTCCAAAAATCTTGACTGATAGGGTCAACCTTGTTGACCTATCATAATTCTGGAAAATAATTCACTAGTTCATGATTTAGCTTAGCTAAAGGCCATATTATTTCCTAAGTGAAAATTATCCAAAACTATACAAGGTCAACCCAGTCGACCTAGTATAACTAACTGACAAAAAGGGAATAAGGTGAGGAAAAGGAGGATAAAATTTATAAAATTACTAGAGAGGGTATAATAGATAATAAAAATCTTAGAGATAATAGTTTTAAGAGATAAATGTGTAGATAAAAAGTGGCAAAAGCGATAACAATCCTATGAATCACCAATAGTTTGCCCACCCCTTTCTCAGTGTACCCCTTAAGGTGTGCACTCAAATAGATTGAGACTCAATGGGTTCCTATAAGATATAAATTATCAATAATCAATCAAATTTTTAAAATATTATGTGTATACATATGCCTCACTCTAATCTCATCACGTGTCATATGAGTACAACACGGGATAGTGCTTTGGGAAATATAACATGATAACACATAATGTTGATGCTAAGGAAAGTGAAGTAAGTAGAAAAATAAGATAAATGAAAGGACACAATATAAAAAACATACCTTTACTTGACTTTGTGTTTTAGATAAATAAGGAGACTATGAGAGAAGTGAATGTGTCTAATGTGAAGAATATTGGGCGAACCTACAGAGATCAATGCAAAAAGGAGCAAAAAATCAAAATGTTTGTAATATAAGCATATAGTAGTAAAAAATGAGTTAGTATAGACAAATATATGAGGGACTTATGAAAATTGACAAATTATGATTGTTAAGGAAAGGTTAGAACCAAAACATTGATGAAAAATGAATGACAAAATGATGGTGAGTGAATGACAAATGATTATAGAACACAAAAAATCACATTGGAAATCATGAAAACATAAGTGGGAAAAAGGAATGTAGAACATACTAAATAACATTAGGAAGCATGTAGAATATAGATGAAAAATAAAATATTAATGCAAGACAAATCTACAAAAATATTGAAGTAAATGAAAATTAACCCCATGTAAGATGAGTATGTCGAATCAAACATACAAAAAAATAGGAATGCCAAAAACTGAAATGTAATTCAAAATGTGAGATAAACATGAAGAAGTCATATAGAAATATAAACATGTAATAATACTAAATGGCATATGTAAGATAAGTGAAGTCTATAAAAATCAAATAAGAATATGATGGATAAATAAAAATTAAAATCTCTAAAGGATGAAAACTCAAACTTAGTTCTTGTTCTGGGATACAATATAAGAAAACACAACCACCTAATGACATGAATAGTATGATAATGAGATGGTATGGTAATTAACTAGTGTAAGGGTTTTTATGAGGAAATCTTGGTCCTACCCAAGGTCTTACAATACAAGTCACAAACTGTAAACCAAGAGGCATAATAGGGTAGATGTGATCATCTACAAGAAATATCCAACAAGGGGAATATAAGGAATGTGAGATTCCACATGGGTGATGTGAACATCCTTATCAAGAATGAGACACACTAGGCAAGTGAGAAAGACTAAAAACTATCAACACCAAGGACTTAGGACATTTTGAGTAATGAACTCAAAGCTTGGGATGATGAGTGAAGTATATAAATCATCCCATTAATGCTATATGCATGAAAATTAAAATGGATCTACCTTCCCACAACATTTTCCCCACTCCTTATGACCCCTTATAGAGTCGTCAGTCTACTATGGATATTGGTTACTTGTGTGAGAAATTAGGTAGCACTAAAATATTTTTTTATTCTCCTTTTCTAATCTATTGGCTTACCATACCCCCATGGACCTCGAATCTATTTTAAGTCCAATTGTGGAGTTTGAGTTTCAATTAGAAAAAGGATATGTACTTAGAATCACATCTTTTAGTGTGATCTGACTTTTGAAATTTTTAATGTTGCCTTTTGGATCATTGCCTTTTGTTTAAATTTTATGATTTGGCTTTTAACATATTGTCTTTTTCTATTCCTCCTCCATACAGATTTGGAAAACCAAACATGGGTGTTAAATATGACAAACATAAAAGAGCTTAGAGTTGGTCACTAGAGAAAAGGACCTAAAGACTAAGGTTTCTAAAGACTCCTAGACTTGCCCATAAGTAAGTGTGCAATCTCAAAATTGATTGATGTGAGCCTTAAATGAAAGGAAATAAGGGTAATATGGGGATCATGAGAGATATGTCTATGTAATAAATGATAAAATGATGTATATGCTCGTAGTTGATCACAAGGAGGTAAAAGAGTGCTATGAAAGGGATAAAATTATGTTATGATATTCATGTCACTATAAAATCCATACTAACCTACAATGGATCTAGAAAAAGCACTAATGAATGTAATAGTCATCCCAAAAAGTGGTTTAAAGATCTTTTAATGTGGTAATTTATGAGGAAATCCAAGTCTTATCCATGTTCTTACACTACAACTCACAAGGTGAACACCAATGAGGTGAATGTTAAATGAGGGGAAAAAAATCATAAAGCTACTAAGGCAAATAATGACGTAAAAAAGACAAAAATGAAAGAGAGACATAAAAACTAAAAATGAAAACAAACACCAAATGTAAAGTCTAATAAAATAAAAGAACCCAAAGGCAAAAATGATGTTATTAAAGTGAAACTAAAAAAAGTAAAGTACATAAAAATGAAGAAACATGAGACAAAATTAAATAACAAGTAAGACCTATGCTAATGTCTATATCAAAGATGAGCATGTGAAATACAAGTCTATAAGTCTTAGAAGGTTTCTTGAAGCTAAATTTGGTTGTTATTATGAATTTTAGAATAATAGTAGGCATTATAAGATGTCCCAATGGGTAATTGGATGTAGGGATGTGCATCGCAAGATGCCCTAAAGTCTGAAGGGACATGTGGATGGGCATTGCAAGATGCCCCAACATGTGATTTGGAATAAGGTAACATTAATCCATTAAAATGATTTGCATTATGTTGGTAGGTGATTTTGGATATAGGTAAATGTGTTGATTTGTTAGATTTTAGGGATGTTTAATGTGACATGGGATTTGTATGAGAGGTGAAAAGAGGTAAACGAGGTAAAAGAGGATCATGTATGATATGATTTGGAGTAGAAAATTGAGTTACGTACTCTTTTGGTTCATGCGACCTATAAATTTGAGGTTTAATGGATTCAAAAATATGTTTAAACTTATTCATGTTAGCTATCCTTTCCCTATTGGTGTACGAAGAAGGATCAACTATGGTTTGAAAAACATTAGTGGATGAGGTGCAGGTATGGGATAATTATTGTTGTTCATTATGTAGGTGATTTTGATGTCATTATGGTTCTTGAGATTGAATTTGAGAAGCTTGAAGATAGTCTTGATAATGTTGTTTTGTGAGAGTGTCAAGATTGAAATGTGGACCAAGCAAGGAATAAAGAAGAAATTGGTGAAGATAATGACAAGAATCATGATAATTACCTATAGTAGCATGCCACCAAAAAAATTTATCAAGATTTTACCATTTTGAAGAAGGTTTGGAAGGATCAAAGCTCATTGGCCTAGAGGGTAGAAATTTCTTCTTGAGATATTTGAGACTTAAGTGTGGGTGGGTTGGGTTAAATTTGGTTTAATTGGATGATCCAATTTGAGGTTGGGGAGGTATGGATGAACCAATGTTATGAGAAAATTATTGGAAAGGCTATTTAATATTTTTTTGAGGTGTTTCAAATTGAGTCATAATAAAGTCTTACCTTTTTGCTTAGTTTAAGGCTTCATCTAAATTTTTAGGTGAAAAGATTTAAACTTTGTATTAAAGGGAACATTTAAGAGCAATAATGAATAGTTTTAAAAGAGTATCATCATTCATGTTATGGTCCACTTTGTGAGCTATATACCTCCATCATTTGATGAAAGTGTGAGTAGATTCATTAGGAAGTTACTTGGCATTGATGAAATGGCTAAGGTAATTTTCAGGAAGGTCATCGTGTTAGAATTCCTTTACTAGAGAATTGACTAAATCCTCTAGTTGTGAGATTGAATGTCTTGGAATTTGGTTGTACCATTCAAGTGCATCAACAAAAAAGGTTTTGGCTAAGAGCTTGGTGGTATAAAAGGTGTTGGTTTGGAATCATTTCTTATAGAGATTACCAAAAGACTTAATAAATATGTTAGGGTCCTTAGTCCCAATAAATGTGATATTTAGATAAATTTATCAAATATCTATGGATGTAATAAATGGGGACAAAAGTTAATTTTGAAGATGTTGAAGCATTTTGTTATTCATTTAAGGTTGAGAGATAATATTCCCTTTGTCATCTCTAAGAGGAGGATGGACAAAATTTTGATTTGGTTGAGAAATGATGACTTGAGGTGGTTGACTAGCCATGTGTAATAAATATTGTTGTATTTTCATCATTTGAGAATGATTAGTTGTTTGCATGATGTTCATTTGTTGAACTATTTGAGCAATATTTTGAGTTTTGTCAATGGGTGGGTTGGTGTTTGTAGGAGGGGTATTGGTATATTTAGGAGGAGGATTATTTGTAGGTGGAGGATTCCCAATAATAGTGTTAGTTGTCTTAAGTGTGGTAGAAGAATAAGGAAGCTTGGTAAATCCACCATTCTTGGTAGGAGTGTAAATAGTAGTATCATCAAGGTTTTGAAATAATTGGGAATCATCTAGATTATCAATTTGAGTGGTTTTAACCATGTTACTTTGGGAAGGGATAAGGCTTAGTGATCTTATTATGGGTGTAACAAGAGGATTGTGAACATTGGTTGTAAGAGGTGGAACATATTGTGAGGTTATAATATTTTTTTTAGATGGGTTGATGAGTTTACAAATTCTAGGTTTAAAAGGTGTAAAAGTGGTATAGGGTATATGATTGTCATGGTTTGGGATTTGTCTAATAGGATTCTCTAGATATATTATACGGTATGGGATAGATTAATATTGAGAAGATTCAGAACCATGTGATGAAGAGATACACCATAAAGAGTTATCTTTTATGTTCGATAGGTAGGGTAGGAGAGAACAACCCATGTACAATCAAAATGGGTTGAGACTATAAAGAAAGAATTTGATAAGAGGATTCAGGATGCTGAGTAGGAGTGGATATCAACAAGCTAGGAGGAAAAATAGGAAAAACATTAGCTTAAAAGAGGTACAATGTTGAGTGATACTAAGTTGACACAGTTGACCTAGTATGTTAGGGAGATAGTTTTGAAAGATACTAAGTTGACATAGTCTATTTAGTATGCTAAGGACATAGTTTTGAAAGATATTAAGTGAAATTAGTCAACTTAATATGTTGAGGATAGAATTATGTAAAATACTAAGTCAATACAATAGACTTAGTATGTTAAGGGCATAGTTCTAAAAGATATTAAGTTGACTCAATTGACTTAGTATTCCAAGGGGAAGTTTTGAATGATCCTAAGTCGGCACAATCAACATAGTATGCTAAAGAGGAGAGGGAAATAAATTTGTAAGTGATTGTGATAAAAAAAATTGCAATGTACTTTAAAGGAAAGAAATGAAAAGAAACACACAACCAATTAGGTTAAATAGGATGATCCAATTGAGGCACACAACACAAAACCTTGCACTAACACTGGGCAATGCAAGTTTTTACAATACAACATACAACTGAGCAAAGATCAAGCAATCAACTTGAAAAGTAAAAGCTAACTAAGTGGTCATCCTAAATGTGGTTAGATTATTAGAATATGATTTTAGATGTGATAAGGAAGTTGGTTGTAAGCAAGGAAATAGAAAGCAATCTAAGGATAGTTTTAGGATGCTTATGCTAAAAGTGATTTGTATTGGTAATGGTATTGGCTTGGTATTGGGGCCTACGCCCTCACTACACACACTGCATTGATAAAGGTGTTGGGTGCTTAACCAATATATAACATTAACCACGTGTTAATAATTAGCTAGTAAACCAAGTTAGCTTTTCCCTTGGTGATGAAATCCAAGTAGGTTGGCCTTGGGTAGACAATTATTAAAATACTTTTTAAGATTTTATGATTTGGTAGTGTGTGCATAAAAGAGAAAATAGTGTAACTAAATGGTATATTGAAAAACCACCTAATTAGACTGTATGATCTATTCTAAGCATAAAAGCAATAAGAAATGAAAGTGTGATCTAATTATTAGCATATAAGGGTTAATTCCAACTTTGAAACATAGTGTAGTGTCATTGTAGTCGATAATGTATGCAGAGAATACAAAATAGGGTCGATAGTGTCACCTCTATACTACAGAAGCAAAGGTCTAAAAATGAACTACATTGAAAGGGTTGACCTAGATTTATAGATAGAATACAGGACACATAACTACATCGATAAGGTTGACCTAGTTTACTATACAGGGGCAATTTTAAAGACTATAAACTGTGAAAAATAAAACTATAAAAAATACTAGAAATGACAAAGAAGGATAAAAAGGACTTTGGTGGGTTAGAGGATGCAAATAAAAATAAAATTATTATTGAAGAACCTTGATTTGTACTTGCCAAGTCTGTTAATTATGTTGACTAGGTCAACCTAGATTTATAGAAGCTTGTTTATGACAACCTAAAAATGTATAGGGTCGACTGGGTTGACCTAATATGTTGATTTTGATGCTTGAAAATTTATAGGGTTGATTGGGTTGACCTAGTAGTCTGAAATAGAAGTCTAGAAAACTTGCATAAATAGAATAGAGTTGTACTGATGTGACTGTGTGTTAAACCTACGCACATAATTTAGTATTGTGTCAATACAATCAAGCTAATATCTTAAATGTATGATAATAAAAATGATAAAATGATGAAATAAATGAAGAAAAACTTGCAAGGGTTAGATTCACATTTTTTATTAGGGACACATTTTTTAAGAGGGGACACATTTCTAATAAGTATTTGCCTTATTATGTTGATATATGGGAAAATTTAACATTTTTATGAATGTTTTTTGACAAGATTTAATCTGCATAAGTCTTGAATAATCCAAATAATCAAATCAATATTACTGGGGTTGAATTCGATTATGAATCAAATAGTCATTTGCATGGTAATTGGCAGATCATTAGTAGAAGATTAGTTTTTGAGTAAAATCTGCGAGCCTTTAAGAAGAATATCTAAATCTAAAAGGAGTTCTCACCCTATATTTTGTAAGCATAGAATACATAGTCCAAACATTATCAAATTCCAATAATGATTCATAGAAGTTCATGTATTATGCAGATTTAGAGATAAAGCATGTCACATAAAAAAGGATAGAATTGGTTGTTTAAAATAGATCAAAAATATGTTGGTTAATTAGTCAATGGTGTGTCATAGTGATTTAATTATTTATCTGGTATGAAATGTTATCATGTCCACTTTTTAATTGAGTTCCTTCCTTCCCAAATTGGCTAAGAATTATGTTTCACATATGGATGTACATATAAAATATATTGGCAGATGGTAACTACTACACAAGTCATTGAGGGATGACAGTACCAAGGTGAAAGGTATGATTCTAAGTAAATAATTAAATGATAATATTGTATAATTTTCAAGTGCTAATATGAGATATATAATTTAGTTCATCATTCATATCAGAAACTTCACAAAATATTGATGAAACTCTACATCAAATATCTTAAAGTTTGCCCAGGTCTATGAAGAACTTGAGGATATTATATGGTAAATACTATATAATTCTTGATATCCAAAATACATTAATAGTAATTTGAAAATTTAGAATAGTTTTATCATTGTGTCATGGGATGATAACGAATACTAGAGTTCTTGACATTGTTATCCAAAATTACAAAATGAAAATTATATGTCTCAAGCCTAGCAAATTTTATTTGTGATGATATGCAGGAACATAATAATAAATTTTGTATTATGTTGGGGTTTTAAATGAATGAAATTCAATTCAATTTTTAACCAAAATTATTCATGAAACATCTTAGATAATATTTAGAATGAAGTGAAAATATTTCTTAATGGGTATCCAAAATTCTAGTGCATATACTTAATAAAAGACAATGGAATTCTATTAAGGCTTTGAATAAGAAGTCAAGTACCATTAATAATTAGATGTATAAATGAAATACAATGGTCTTTCAAGACCAATATGATCTGATGTTATTTTGTAAAAATACCATATGAATGGACTATTTATTGGCAAGAAGGGTTTAAAATATTATTGAAGGAAAATGAGACAAGTCCATAATTGTGTTTTTTTGGGATAATTCAAGAAGTTGTATTAAGATGGTGTCATCACAAACCTACTGAGCCTAAATTTTTCCCTTAGCCAAGGTGATTTGGAATAGGTTGTTGTGGTATGTAAGGATGACAAAGACAAATCAGCTCTAGGCTACACAACCTATCAATGTATCCAAAAGACATCTCTACAAGAAAAGATCATTATCTCTAAAAAAGTATGAAACCCTAAGATTTTAATTTAAGTATAATGGTGGATACGCATATTCACAATAGCTCTTACTTCTCTTCTCTAAATAATGGCAAAATGAACCTGTATATATAGGCAAATTTGACCTTTAACTCTTCTAAAAATCTTAGCTGATGAGGTCGACCCAGTAGACCTAGCACATTTTTGGACAATAATTCACTTGGTCATGAGCTAGTTCAGCCAAAGGCCAAACTGGTTCCTATGTGAAAATTACTTGAAACTATATACGGTCAACCTAGTTGACCTAGCACACATAACTGACAAAAAGGGATTAAGGTGAGGAAAAGGAAGATAAATTGTAGAAAATGACCAGAGAGGGTAAAATAGAGAAGAACAAGCTTAGGGATAAGGGTTTTAAGAGACAAGTGTGTAGATAACAAGTGTAAAAAGGGACAACAATCCTATGAAGCACTAATAGTCTACCCACACCTTTCCTAGTGCACCCCTTAAAGTGTACACTCAGAGAGATTGAGACTTGATGCATTCCTATAAGATACAAAGTGTTAGTAATTGATAAAAGTTCTAAAATATTATGTGTATACACATAGTATCAAGACAGTGATGGAGAGTGGAATGATAGTCATGTGAATTATGACATGAAATGGAGGGTCCTAAGACCAACTACATGCTTGTTAGGGAACCTTAGACCATTTTGAACTCCAATTCACTTGGTGATAAACCAAAGGGTGGTTGTACATTATCATATTAGGCCAAGACAGACCTTGAGGTGACTTGAAGAGTTTGAGAAGGGGTGTCACTAGGTATATGAGGTCCATCTACCTCTTTTTCTCATAACAACCTCTTTGTCTCTACTCCAAACTTCCTTGAATCATCAATGAAGGTTTATAATAACTCATGTCCACCATCTTGACTGTTTGCATTATTTTAAGTGTGGTTTTAGGCTACCCTTTTGGGGCTGGTTGTAGGTGATGTTCCTATGATCATTAGCCTTATTCAAGACTTCTCATGCTATATACCCTAGCTATCTCTTAAATAATGGCCACCTTCTAAGTTTTACTTATGTATTGAAAGGAAACCCTTAGGTCCTTTTAATCACATTAGGAGAGTCAAATGGCCCCATGACTATGGCTTCTATAAGGTAACTGTAGGTGTCTTTTTTCTTCTTATTTTATAATTCAACCCTTATGATGACCTTTGAACTACTGTTGTCCTCTTTCATTCATTGATTAGACCAATTGTCATAGGTTTATATGATTTATATCACAACTTTGGATTATGAAGGTCTTTTGAGGTTCAAAACTGTAAACATCACTACCTTGTTTCAATCAACAAATGTGTAACTTGGAGGCCCCTAAACAACATGCTCTCTTAGTCACATACCCACCTTTTCCTACAAGGTTATACCCATATATAATGTATTCATGATGGGACACTTAATATTCCTCTAAACCTCTTACTCTACTATATATGACATCACCAAAAAGGGGCTAGGTCTTTATTTTGGTGTTTTAGGGATTTTGTCCCCTAAACTGAGTTCCTTTAATTTCAAGATGATCTCTAAACTCTAGCATAATATTATATGTTATATTCTCTTATAAGGTCAATTCAAATATACTCAAACCCCCTAGATGTTCCCAACACACTTCACCCCTCCATTCTACACACAAGGCCCATAATGGTTTTTTAAGGCTTGTAGCCTTTTTTAATTTCTAATTTTTGACTTATACATAAAAATACAAGTAATAAAAATAAAATAATGGTATATTAAGATACCCTCTATTTAGTTACACATCTATTTTAATTTCCATGCCCTAACTCCACACCTAGGGTACACTTCCTTTGTAAATCCCCCTCATTTAGGCCTAATTAACCCTATTCCAGACCCGAAACCACCAAATACATATTGTAAAGACTCCAATCAACCCAAAACCTCTTGATTAATTCTCCTCACATCAATTTTGGTATGATTACACATTTTTAGAAAATTTTAAGGGTTAAAACTCTCTCAAATCTCAAAACCCTAGTTTAGGGCTTTTCCTTCTCCTACACAGGCCAAGAGCATACATAAATCCATATCTTGAGTTATAATTAGTTTCAAAGGACAAAATCACCACCTATAAGTCTATTTTTACATCCCACACCTAGTCCAATAGGTTATATCCTTTTTTCCACTCATTTCATGCTTCAAACACCAAAAACTCAGTCAACTATGCATAAAAGGGGGACTATGCAAGGAATTAAAGGTTTTTTTGTGGTTTCCCTTGCATTCCAATAGTTATAAAACTCTCTTTTACTCCCCATTCATGTGTTTCAATTCTTTGGAATGCTATGTTAGCACTAGGAATACATTTGAACCCCTTTTAGGTATTAGGCCTAGTGGGATTTGAAAGCATCCATATGGGTTTGGGAAACCCCATTGAGTTTATAACCCTTGTCATTTTTTTTCATGTTTTATTAAACTTACCACACACTCTTTCAATGTTACATCAATATCTAGCTTACTCTTTCCTCTTTTTCCTTCTAAACTTGTAGACTGGCACCCTTGGGGAGTACCCTCCGTCTGAGACAAAATAGAGAGTAATTACCCTATTGTCTCATCAAAATTGATTGTTTTAGAGGATTATACAAGACTTGGAGATTATATATATAAATTTTTATCTTTTTATCATATCATTAGCCCATACAAACTTCATAAAATCTCTAAGGTAGACTATGAGAATTTAACTGTGAGTAGGGGCCTAAATATAGACTATTGGTGTATGTATGAGAATTAATTCCCCTATTTATATGTGGTAATAGTCTCTTGATACCATTAAAACTATGATTAATGGGTTTACATACACACCTACCACCTAAACCTGACAAACATTTCCACACACTCCTTGCTCTTGATTAAATATGAGTGTTGACTGTGTGTAGGGTGTTCTTTGCTCAAAAAAGGTACCTTATTATATGTAAGTTTTTCATTCTTAGGTCCTTGTATCATTGTATTATCCCTTTGAAAACATTCATGTATCTTTTAAATTTAATAATATCTACTTCATACTCAAAGATCATGATATAACCAAATTATGGTACCAACCTACTTGTCACCCTACAATTGGCTATAGGTGACCATTTTAGATTAAAAAGGGGAATTTATAGATATCAATGTGTATTCCTTATCATGTATATGTTATCATTAAATATTATGGTCTCATAGAATGAGTGAGATGTACTCACATACTACCTAAATCTTAAAAATAACACTCAATAATTAGGTGTTAACATGTTACTTCCTTTGAAACCTATAGGTGTGTACTTTAGGCCAAGATAAAGTCCTATAGGTTATCATGCATGTCAAAAACTTGTAATCTAATCCCTATCGATGCTCCTTGAATTGTTAATGTGCCTTTCAACTCAATAGATCACTTACCTTGGGGATATGTTTCTAGCTTTCTATCATTGAATAATGAGGTCACTTAGAATTTAACATTCTATAGAAAACATTGCCTTTTTATAGTGAATAAATGTAAGGTTTGAGAGTCTCAATTCTTCCACTTATGGGATCAAACACTCTATCCCATTTTTCAAGATATATCCCCTACATAAGGGACACAAGGTGGATGTGTTTGTTTTCATCAAGGCTCCTTGATATATTGTTATATGAAATCACTAAAACTGCTTGGGCCTCTATTTTGGTGTTTTAGGGAACTTGTCCCTAAACACAATCCACTCAAAATGCAAGTTGGTTTCTAAATTCTACCTACCACTTTTGGCCTTAAACATTATTTTAATTTCATATTCAACATATATAAACTTCATGATGAATTTGAAACCATGTATAACCCTTTCATGACCATGCTTAGATCTATGTTGTAGCTTGTATATGCACACACAAAAACAAATAAGGTAGCAAATGTAGAATGTGGACTATGCACTTTAAATGACCCTATAATTGGTTCTCAAGGTATATCCATCCTTGTGCAACCTGATAAAGGCCTCAAAACATGATTGAACATGCTTATGAAACAATCCTAGATCTCTATCAATGCCGCCTATAGGTGTATATTTCAATGTGTAAGTAGTGAAGGTGAATATAGGTAGTGAACCAATGATATATCCTGATAACTATTTTTATACTCTCTAAAAGTGTCCAAATGAGAGATCAAAACATTGCAAGGCCTGACATAAGTTTCCACATCCCATTTCAATGTGGTATTCTCTTGAGAGTGTTGATACAACTGTAGGTAAGGCAGTGAAGGTGAATGTATGAGTAACATGCATAGAATGTGATATTATGGTTCATATTGAAACTCCTCATATTAAAAAAAAACCTTTAAAAAATGGAGTTCCTAAGATTAGATAAATATTCCTTTTCAACATGATGATCTTCTCTATAGCACTTATACGTGCTCATTCATGGTAAATGACTATATCACAACCCATATTTTATCATTTTAAGGGATATTTATTGATTGATAATGTAGTAAAGATGTGTTTAACCTAATTTTAACTCTTTACAACATCTCTATGAAACTCTTTAGGACCTCACATACCTCACTCAGCTGACTATGTATGGAAATGTAGGAAATGACTATTTGGCCTACCAAGAATTTGATGAACCATTAAGGATTAAGGATAAATATAACTTTAATGTTGTTAATTTTTCATAATTAGGATGAGGTACATTAGCCTTTTAACCCAGGTTATGCTCTAAAAATGATCAAATAGGCCATTGACAAGGACAAGAAGGAAAACATGTTTTATGGCATAGGTAAGTTATTGAGAGGAAATAGATGATTTAATATTTTTAATAGGTCCTATTTGACCCTAAAATGACTCATATAGAATAATTATTTCTTTTTGAATTTTTAAGTGAATAAACAAGGGAAAACTTGGACCCTATCTAGATGAGTATGCCATCTAGATACCCCTAAATTGTTAGTGATTGTTCATAAATATGGGGAGATAAAAAGGACTAAAAATTACTCCAAGTGGAAGGAAATTAGTTTCCCTATCATTTCCCAAAATATTTTATCCCAACTCTCTCTCTCTCTCTCTCGACCGTACTGAGTGAAAACCTAAGGCTCTTCTAGAGCTATCCCAAAACTACCCAAAATGGTTTTTCCTTATCATGAATAACCATAAGGCTACATATGAAATAAAATACTTTGTAATTTTTTAATTATTTAAATTAACTTTATTTCCTTATATAAACCTTCTAAAATGCCTAGACCTCCATTAATGGTAGAAAACCTATTTCATGCCTAGTTTGCAGTCAATACATTTTCCTTACCTCTATTGGTTATTATGATGAAATATGATTTTATGGGGCTATAAAATGGTAATAGTGACACCATTAATTCCTTAATATGATATATAATACCATAAATAAAACAAATTTTCCAAAACCCTATTCTACCAAAGTTTTAAAAGGCTCCAAAGTGGATCCTTTTGCTCCGAAACTCTTATCCTCCACTCTAAATGACTTAAAATGATATTGAACATGAATAAAAGGGTAAAAAATTACATAAATATGTGGGAAGAAGTCAAAACCAATTTTACTTCCTCAAAAAGTTACTTTTTCACTTAAAATTTCTATTTTGAGGATCCTTAAGTCATCTTGATCTAAAAACTGAAAATGCAAGTGTAGCACATTCGAATAGCACACTATTACATTTAAAAGATCTACTATTTCTCAACTTTTCCATTTAATTTTTAATAATTAAATAAAAACTAGAATTAAAATGAAGATTAGAATTAAAATAAATAGCAAAGAAAATCAAAATAATTCACCAGCAAATTGATAATGGAGTTTGGATTCGATAGCCTACGTCACCGAGTCCATTCAAAGTGAGGACTGTTACCATTAATTTTGTGCAAAAAAGGCTTACAAAATCAATACAAGTCTTCAATTCTCCTATTATGGTCTCTACCTTCCTACAAATATATCTCTTAGACCTGTCATTAATGGCCCAAGGTCGTACAAGGCATAAATAAATCTATAACCTTCTTAATTATCTTACACAGTCAGCCTCTTACCCCTCTTCGAATGGAAATTCACTCCCTTTATATCACTTCAAATCCTGTGGCTCAAGTGGTTAAGGCTTATCAATTTTTCATGATAGGTGCAAAGGTGGAGTCCTTCGTCCTTCTCTTTTGGCATTTTAACACTTATCTTTATCCCAAATTTGTTGTTTGGGAATGGATTGCATGTTTTAAATAGGTTGGCACCACCTTTATATGTGCCAACGTCCCTTTTGAATGAGACTAAGGTGCTAAGCTTAGCTTAAGCTTATACTTAGGCTGATATTGGAGAATTGTGGGTTAGCACGTGGTCTTTGCGTGGCATGATGGGTTGGCGTGGTAGATTTGGTTTGCTTGTGACTCTTTATAAAGCTTTAAATATATATCCCACATTGATGGGGTTTCTATGGACTTTGTAACTTAAATACCATGTCACAAATAATGATACATGAAGATTAGGAGGCCAACGTACCCCTCCACAAGAGTGTGTTTGACCCTCATTGAGGGCTCCTAGCGAGCAAATATTAGGGCCCATAGATCCTCATATGACACTTGTCAAAGACTAGAGGCTATCAAATAACCAAACACCAAACCAATTTTTTTTTCACAAATTTTGATTGCCACGTGTCAAATGATTATTGGACCACTTGGTATATTTGGAATAATTCCACGTCACTTTTTTCCACTCGTTATTAGCCTATAATAAGAAAACTTTATCAAGATATATCTCAAGCATCTGGACTCTAATTTTCATTCCAAAAGAAGCACCAAAAAGCTCTCGATGAATTATTTGATGTGCAAGTGGTTTGACCAGAAATTGAAGACTTTAAAAATGAAACAGTACATGGATCCACCTGGATCACTCCTCCCCACTAGGAATGTTTAGACCTCTAAAAGTTGAAATTAATTGGTAATGTGGTGAGGGTATTTCTCCCTCACCCTTCTAGCTTCCATCCATTTGGCCTTGTTTGGGTGCATCCCTTTTAGACCAACATGAAGATATTCAACATCACCTCTTCATGAAGTTTGCACATTCCTATAAAGAATAATATCTTCCTACAATTATGTTAGATATTGAAGAGCAAAATCATCAATGGAAGGAATGGATACACTTGCATCATGATCAATAATCATTGGAGGCTCATACAATTTCAGATTTTCCATGTTTACAACTAAATAAATTTGCATGTAAGATGGTAAATCTAACTAGAAAGCATTTGTGCCAATTTTTTCCATAATCTGAAATGGACCATACCTGATTGGTTTCAACTTTTTACCTTCACCTGTCAGTCTTTCCTTATTGATGTGAAACCATACCATATCACCTATAAAAAATTAGTGATCAACATGATGTTTGTCATGTCTAGCTTTATACTTGGCTTGACTTTTCTCCAATTGACTATGAACAGTTTGATGTATGAGCTGTATTTGTTCAATGAAATACTTAGCTCGAATGGCTTCTTTTGGTTCACCAACAACTATATCCTGTCTATAGAAAACATCTAGAGGAGATTTAGGCAAGTATCCATAACAAACTTCAAAAGGAGATTTCATAGTAGAAGAATGAAGTGCCCAGTTATATGCATGTTATATGTAACACAATTATTCAACCCATGACTTTGGATGTTTATTGCTATAACCCATAAGCAAATGTACCATAGTGCGGTTCACAACCTCTATTTGCCCATCGATTTGTGGATGAAATGCAGTGCTCTTTTTTAATCTAGTGTCCATTAGTCCCCATAAAGTTGACCAAAACTCCCTAATGAATCGAGAATCTCGATCAAAAATAATTAAAGTAGGCAACCCAAAATGAACCCATACATATTTAAAGAATAAGTGTGTAGTACCTTCCCCAGTAATTTGATTAGTGTAAGGAGTTAAAACACACATCTTGCTAAATCTATCCATAACCACATATACATAGTCATGTTTTCTTTGGGTCATATGCAAACCCCCCACAAAATCCATGGAGATACTTTCCCATGGGTGAGTAGGAACAGGTAGAGGAGTGTAAATTCCCAGCTTCCTGTTACTAGGTTTGCTTGTGGCAAAAAGAGTACATCCCTTAATATATTTGGCAACATGTTCCTACATATGGGGCCAGTAATAATACATTTTCAAATGTACAACCATTTTAGCAACTCCAAAATGACCAAAAATAAAAGAAGTATGTGCTTCTCTAATCATGTGCACCCTCTCATTTAGGGGAATACATAGTTTACCCAAATGATACAAAAGATCATTGCGTACATGATAGTCCAATTCTTCTACTTGTCTACTACTCATCAAGTCTTTATATACATCCTGAAAATCAAGATCATTAACATACTATTCTTTATAGCTTTCATGAGACAAAGAACCATGTTGTAAGAGAATAGATGCAACAACCATAGGAGGCCTAGATAGCATATCTACAACCTTATTCTGAATACCTTTTTTATACTTAATCACAAGATGAAATTATTGTAATAAACCCATCCAACAAAAATGTTTAGACTGTTGTAGCTTAGTTTGTGATTGGAGATATTGTAAGGGCTAATGATCTATATGTATTATTGTTTCTTTTCCCATTAAGTAATGTTTCCATTTTTTAACACTTTGAATCAATGCATATAATTCCTTATCATAAGTTGGATATTTTCTTACTACACTTGTGAAGGTTTCATAATGATAACAAACTAGTTTATTACCTTGCATTAAAATAGCTCCCATAGCATATTCACTTACATCCATCTCGATCTCAAATGGTTGTTGTCTATCAAGAAGTGCCAAGACTGGAGCAGTACTTATCTTTTATTTCAAAGTGTCCAAGGCCTTTTGATGCTTGCCTCCCCACTAAAAAACCTATTTCACACTTGTCAAAGAATGCAAAGGTGATGCAATATATAAAAATTGGGCAATAAACTTTCTCCAAAACTGTACTACACCAAGGAAACTTCTAACCTCAGTTGTATTAGTGGGTGTAGGATAGTTAACAATGACTGCCACTTTTGCAAGATCAATTTTCAATTTTCCATCTCCTACAATGTAACCCAAGTATATCAAAGAGGTTTTGCCAAACTCACATTTTGACATTTTTAAATAAAGTTTTTCCCTTCATAATACATCTATGACTTTCTTAATGTGGATAACATGCTCTTCCCGAGACTTGCTAAAAATTAATATATCATCTAAGTAAAATATAACAAAATCATCAAGGAACTATATAAAAACATCATTCATCAATCTCATGAATGTAACCAGGGCATTACATAACCCAAAAGGCATAATAAGCCATTCAAACAATCCCTGTTTTGTTTTGAAGGTAGTTTTCCACACATCACCTTCATTAATTCTTCTTGATAATATCCACTTCTCAAATATGGCTTAGTGAAATAAATATCATGTTTTAATTGATCCAATAAATCATGAATATGAGGAAGAGGGTAATTATTCTTAATAGTAATTTTGTTTAAAGCATGAAAATCAACACACATTCGCCAAGTTCCATCTTTCTTTGGCACCCAAATAATTAGCGAACCAACAACAAATGAACTTGGATGGATAATAACTCTATCCAATAGATCCATTACCTATTTTTTGATTTCCTTGTTTTCCACCACTGATAACTTGTACATGCCAATGTTAGGGAGAGGATAATCCTACAATAGTTGCAATTCATGTTGAACTCCCCTTTTAGAGGGCAAACCCTTAGGATCCTGAAATACATCATCATAAGTAGAAATGATTTCAACCAATTCATTCTTGTGTTTAGCATCACAGTTTTCCAAAGCTTGAGAATATTTTTTCCTTAGACTTAATCAAAATGAGACAAAAAGTCTTGCTTGAATTAACTAGTCTTTTCATTTGCCCTGTTGTAACCAAGGAAAGACTTGTTTTAATGTGATGTGCTCTGACTATATTATCAATGCCATCCTTAACAAGTAAGTACTTATTATCCTCTCTATAAAATATTTCTTTTCTATCATAAATATATGGGCTTCCCAAAACAATCCCACATATGTCTAAAGGGACAACATCTAACTCAACCTCATCTACAAACTTGGATGTGATGGCAAACCTTAGTCTACAAGTTTGTGAGAATTGTAGCCTCGCATTAACACACACCAAACCTAGTGGATAAGGCTTTAGATGGGGATTGGTTTGTAAGCCTAACTTCTTAAAAACCTGATCAGTTACAAGCTATTAAAAGAGTATCATTGCAAGGAGAAATGGGAAAAAGAATGGTGTGACTATTTCAACTATTTTTTGAGGTGGACCTAATCAATTAAGAGTTTTTAAAGAGTATAAATGTAGGGTATTTTTAACTGCTATTCTAAGTGGAGTTGAGCTCATTAATGATCCCTTCACTGCTAGCATTTTCCCTCTCTATATTTTCTTTCTTCCTATAAATGTAGGCATTGATCTCTTAATTATCATCCCTTGACTAGGTATATCAAACCTCTACTATAATCACTTTTTAAACTCTTTGAAGTAATATAAGACAATTTTAGACTCTATTTTAATGCTAAGTGTACTTTACTAAATTTTTATTTATAAAATGTATGTTGTCTATTCATCATTTGTAGGTCCTTCATATACCTTGGTTTAAGACTATTAGTTTCTTGTATGTTATGAGAAGTGTTAGGTAGTGAGGTGTCTCTTGAAGTGTCATAAGTCCATAGTGTCTTACATAGACCTATCTCTTTCTATCCTTCAAGTTGTATGTCTATTTTCAACCTTCATATAAAATACTCATTTTTGGAACCTTGTCATAGAATCTAATTAATCCTTTTCCCCATTGGATTCATTAGTAGTCATTAATGTGTCTAAGTTGAGGGTGGATCATTGAACATTTGGTGCATCACCACACTTAAAGTAGGTTTCCATTCATGTGTTTTCTACCCTTTTCATCCCAATAGATTAATTTTTAATAAGAGAGATTCAAATTTTCATATTTGAGGAGATATCCTCATCAAAAACCTTAGAGGTCTGACCTAAAATTAGGTAACCCACAACCTAGGGTCATTGCCATGCTAGACTAGGACTTGAACACTTGTACTTTCTACTAGGGTGCAAGAAAAGTCTCCAATAATTCTAACACACCTAATGGGACCTCAATTAAGGAATTTGGACATTATCTTGGGATAGATAGATAACAAGAAAGGACATTTGAAAGTAGATTGGAGGACAAATTGATGCACCAAATCTCCACCAAGTCTGATTTAGAAGGTAAGTAGTTTAGTTCATTGAATTAAATTTAGATATTACAAGGAGGAAGAGGGTACCTATTTCAAACCCCAAAATAACACCCCCTAATTCTCCCACATCTCCAAAAGCTACAAATTCTACTCATACTCAATCCACTAAAAGTCCACCAAAGAAAATGTAGATGGTGAGGCCTAGGTTTCAAGAATTTATACCTTTAAATGGTGGAAACCCTCTTAAACATTAATGATATTATGATATCCCTACTATCTCTTTTAAGAGTCTACCATACTTTATAGGAGAAAACTCTACCACTCTTGTAGAGTACTTGTTGACATTAAAAACCTTTACTCAATGCATAACATTATGTAAGAGAATATAGACATGAGACTACTAGCACATCTTTGAAAGGAAAATCCCTAAAATGGTATAAGGGTTTATCTCCTACCTCAATCAATGCCTAAGATGAGTTTGGTGAGTTCTTATGTAAGCATTTTGAGGATAGAAGTGACCATGTGTCATTTGTTAACAACTCACCTCAATCAGAAGGGCATCCCAAGAATATATGGTTGATTTCAACTATATATTCCAAAAAACATAGGATAGGATCCCTATCATCATTAATCCCACACTTAATTATGCTTTTCTTTACTATTTGAGATCATTGAATTCAGACATCACAGTCATAATCCAATCTATGTGTGGGACAACTCTACCCAAGGCTTATGATATATCTATAAGGGTAGTAAAGTATTTGATAAAAGTGGGGAAACTCATGTCAAGACCTCTCATGTCACTTTTTCCTAAGCTTTATCCAACCCTAATTACCATTGATCCATTCCCCACTCCAATCAATCAATCTCAACTTGATGATAGTTGAATGGACAAATTTGTAAAGATTGAAAGGTTGTTAAAAGTACAAAACAACAAGCTAGTAGATATAGAGAGACAACAACAGACTTTATATAGACCATACCAAGGTCCTCTCTAAGCCCAATACCCTACTCAATCCTATAATACACCCACTTATCCATAAAATAAATAAACCCAAGAATAAATTACTCAAGGAAGATATCATAATGTCTACAATCCCATAACTACAAGTAGCTCAAGAGCAAGTAACTTAGAATCTCAAATTCAATAGCAAGGGAACATGGGTAAGGCACCATCTGATACCATGTGCATAAACTTTCAATAAGGGGAGCATATGTTTGAGCATATGGTAATAAATATGGGGTAGACTACACAAATGGTAGATGAATTAGTTGTAATCTAAATAAGGGATAAGAAGAGGATGCTAGATGATAATTTGGTGTAGCCTAAGGATTATTCAACATCTCCACAAGTCACTCAGTAGCCTACCACTTCAAACATAGCTAATAAAGATCCTATAACTCAATAAATATGTCAACATCATGGGAAAAAACAAAAGTATCCTTTTTTCCCTCATGTCACACAAGTGCTAAGTGATACTTCTTCCAAGGTGTAATTCAAAGGTACCAGTATTCCTTTGAATATTATGGATCGTATGAAAAGGAATAATGTCACTATGTCTATGTATGATACTTTGTCTATCCTGAGATAGAAATATATCCTACAACAAGATCTCTCCAAACTTTCTCATGTGAACAAGACAACTGATAAGGTGAACACTATTTTTACTAATAGTAGTTAGCCTAGTCAAATTCAGGTTCCTAGTCAAGTTCCTAGTCAAGGTCAAGTTCATAATGTTGTTTATCCCCCTAATGTTTTCAATCCCCCTCCATTCTATTTGTTAGCATCATAGGGGAATATTTAGTGCATAATTATATGATAGATTTAGGTACTTTAACCTTAGTTATGCCTAAAGTCATAGTAGTTAAAATTGAGCTTAAGTATGTGCCTAATGAAAAGGGTGTTCACCAGTTTGATGGTTCCCCCACTAAAATAGTAGGGATCTTGAAAGATCTTAAGATCACATTGGCAGCCTACCCAAATTATGTCATCACTTAGGATACAATGGTTGTAGACCTACCCCCATATTTTCCCCTATGCCTATCTAGGGACATTACTATAAAAATTGGGAGTTATTTGTTGTCTAAATGGTCATACATGGTTTTTAGCAGTAGATATGGGACTAGGGTCATTGTTAGGTCATAACCTATCTCTAGGTTTCACCTAGAGCCCTATATGCATAACCTTAAAAATGTTAACTATACCATATTTGAAGAAGATGAAAATATTAGTGAAAAAGAGCCTCATGATCATCTTGAAGGCATTTCAGACTTATACCTAGATGAATGGGTAGCTGACAATCATGGATTTGATCCCTATAACAATATTGAAGAGCTAGATTTAAGGGTGTATTATATGCATGAGGAGGGTGTTTCTATACCTTATATAATTAACACCACTCAAGAAGAAGATGGTTTATGGGTTTTATTCATTGATGGCTCAAGGTCAAAGAATGGTAGTGGATATGGGGTCATGTTGGTTTCACACTTAGATCAAAAGTATTATTTAGTTGTAAGATTTGAATTTAGTTGCACTTCAAAAACAGCTAAATATGAATCCCTTTTGCATGGTTTGTAAGAGGTAAGAAGAAGAGGTGTCAAAATCATTCAAGTTAAGGGTGATAGTGATCTTGTTGTGTAAAAAATGAGAGGCATAAGTATAATCAAGAACCATCATTTGAAATCTTACAAGCATCATATATAGGATATTATAGAGGACTTCTTGGAATTAAATATATAATCCATACCAAGAGAGGAAAATCAACATGTAGATAGGATTTCAACCATTTGAGATCAGTATGAGATTGTATAAGGAATAAAAGGTAACTAGAGTCAAGATACAATCAAGGTCATAAGTAGGCCAGTTGTACCTAAAAATGAGGTGATTTGGTAGGAATTTGATAATGATGATCAAATTATATTTAATCTGATGTAGGAGAAATAATTATGCCATAAGAATCAAAACAAATTCCAACATCATTTTGATGATCAGATAGTTCACTAAGATCTAACAAGCTACCTAAGTGGCTTATGACATTGGAAAGCATCTTCAATGAAGATGACCAAGTGAGAAGAGGTAAGGCATGTATCTTAGCCAAGGAGGAACATTATGAGAGGATACAAATATTTAAAGATCAACATAGAAAAATATAAAGATGCATTTATTGGTTTATGTCAAGAATTCTATGATGTATTTACATGGGAATATAAGGATTTGATCCCAAACTTGCACAACATACCATTGAACTAGTGAGCAATGCAAAATTAGTCAAGTAGAAACAAAGGCTTGTCAATCCAAAAGTGGAGTAGTTGATGAGAATGGAACTACTTAATTTGATTAAATCTAGGATAATATTACCCATTAAACATTATTCATGGGTGACAAACCTTATGCCAATGAAGAATAATAATGGGCAAATAAGTTTGTGTGTTGAATTTAAGGACCTCAATAAGGTGTCCCTAAAAGATAATTACCCATTGCCCTCAATGGATAAAATTATTTACAAGGTGGAAAGTTATAAGAGGTTCTCATTACTTGATGTTTGCTCTAGTTATAATCAAATTGTGGTTGAGGAAAAAGATAGGCATAAGACTTCCTTCACTATAAATTGGGGCACTTATGCATACATGAAAATTCCCTTTGGACTATCCAATGTTGAGGCAACTTTTCATACGGAAATGGATGTTGCCTTGAAGGTTTGATCAATGACATGGTGCTCATCTACCTAGATGATGTCACTATTTTATCAATGGACCCAGCTGATCACATTGCTCACTTGAGGTTACTATTTGAAATATACAGATAATTTGGTGTATCATTGAATCATAAAAAATATATATTTGGTGTTCATGAGGGAAGGTTATTGGGTCATGTAATGTCCAAGGATATTATTTTAATAGAGCCTAAAAGAGTTGAGTCCATCTTATATTTACCCTTGCCTATATCACAAGAAGGGTCTACAATGTTTCTTGGAAAAATTAATTTTATAAGAAGGTTTATACCAAGCTTTGTAGAGCTAGTCAATCCTCTTACTCACATGTTAATAAAATGCAAGGAGGTTACATGGACAAAATAAGGTAAGAGGAGTTTTGAGGTCTTAAATTAGGCCATATATCATGCCCCTACACTTCTTAATCTTGATTTTAACAAGGAATTCTACTTGTATGCCTTCTCTACATTAGATTCAATCTCTAACATGTTGATGCAATAGAATGAGTAAGGTTTAGAACAACCTATTGATTTCTTTAGTTAAGCCTTAGAGGGGTATTAAGAGAGGTATATGTTTGTATATAAACATGTGCTTGTAGTAGTGAGAGGTTTGAAAAATTTTAGGCACATGGTCTCTAATAGTAAGATCATACTCATGGTGGTACACCCAAGTATTAAAGAGTTTATACTCAACAGAGACCTCAATGATAAAAGAGATGGATGGGTGATAAAATGCATGGAGTATGACCTTCAAGTTTGAGTTATAAATATTATAAGTGGTAGAGGGTTATGTGATCACCTTGTATCAAAGGTAAAACAAGGTGAACATCAAGTGTTGGCAGTCCATGACAACCAACAGACAACTATAGACAACACACATTTTAGGTGGACACATGATATAATAAAATTTATTGAGTTAGGCCAATTTCCTATGGGGATATATAGAGCCAAGAGAAGGAACTTTAGGTTAAAAATTATACCCTATGTCCTAATAGATGGAGTAATTTTAGAGAGAGACATAGGAGGCATTCTTTTGAGGTGTGTGTAATCATGCCAAGTAGACAAGCTATTTGAACAGTTTCATGATGGTTCAGCTAGTAGGAATTTTTTGTCCAAGACTACAACCTCTAAGATCATTATATCTAGGATATTTTAGCCCATAATGTTTATATATGCACACTCTTGTGTAAGGAAATTCCCAAAATGTGTAATGTTTGTTGGCAAGTAGAAACTAACTACCCTTATCTTACAACCAATCTAAGTAAAACAACCTTTCATGTAATGGGGCTTATATTTCATAGGGATGATACACCCTCCTTCAATTAAAGGACATAAATGGATCATTATAGCTACATAATACTCTATAAGATGGGTTGGGTTGAAACAACTACCCTCAAGAAAGATAATGAAGATTTTGTTTTGGACTTTTATGATAGCCTTGTGACTAGATTTGGTGTGCCTTTTACAATAATTTATATCAATGCATTGGCCTTAAATAGAAACAAGATATGTGAGTGGGCTCTTTTACATGGAATTTATCTCAAGGAATCCTCTAACTATTAAATGTTGACCAAATTTGACCTTACAGGTCAAACTGGGGCTCCTATAGGTAAAAACTTGAGTTTTAGGTGTTTTTTGGGTATAATATTGTCATAGGATTTATTATATGCCTTTTTATGTTATTCCATATCATATTATCCTTGGTCTTAGTCATGTTCAATATTTATGTATTTTGAGTCATTTTGGAGGTTAAAAAGGGGTATTTAATGACTTGTATGACTTCCTATGGAAATGTGAAGGTTTTAAAGGATGATGTCATGTGACATGTTTCCTAATAAGTATTCATTAACTATTACTGATTGAAAAGTGGTAGATTATTTAGAAAAAGGGTACATTTATTTAAAAACTTGAGCATTTAATAAGGTGTATGGAATTTTATGACCTCCTAAAGTTTAGGACATTTCAAGAGTGTCCTTTAGTCATCCATACACTTACTTAAATGATAATTTTGATCATAAACTTCAAGAAATGAATAAAACCACTTATCTTTCCTTCCACTAGGTTTGGAAAGAAAAAGTGGTCTTCAAGTTTGTACTTCGTATGATCAACAAGAGAGTTTTCAAGAAAAATTATCTTGGGTGTGTCTTCTACACTCACTCAGCTTCCATTTGATGTTTGGTTTTAGAGGAATGGTGGTCTGTGCTTTATGAATTATTCTTAAGAAGTTGACCTTTCCAATTTTCTTGTTAATATGTGCACCCTATAGATTTTTCCTTGGTTTGGATAAGTTTGTATAATAAATCTATTGAGATTGGTTATATATGTTTTTGACTCCCTCCTCTCATAATTTCCATGCTTATTTTCATGTTTGGCAAATATCTCATGGGTTAGTTAGTTCATTTTTGCAAGTTGATGTTTTAGGTGGAATGGCAGTCAATTCAGTACTTGCAGAAGGTTTAATTATCTACAAGTACTTCATATGATTAGGATATTGTGTTTTCCATGTCTAAATTCCATAAATACCACCTCCATTTCATGTTTGACCTTGCAACATAAAACTTTATCTTCTACACCTCGTCTTGTCATAATCATAGTCAATTTTATGCCTTATCACTCAATTATAGTCACGTTTTGGAGCTATAATCATGCTTATAGATGAAAAATGGAAAATCTAAAAGTTTTTTAACATGTTATTTTTGTATGAATAGTTATTTTTATCATTAAAAATATCACCAAGAGTCTATGATGGCAGTAATGTGCAACTTATATATTCTAGCAGCCATTGATGTAGGTCTACAAGTATCTCTTAGAAAGATGTCACATTTGAAATAAGGGTAGATGATATTTTTTAAAACATTGAAATGTTTTTATTCCATGTAAATTAATTTTCATTGAGATTCATGAACAAATCCATGTGATGTACACATTGCTCTAGATGCACAATCACTACCCTATATACTAGTGTGAGCATCTATAAGCCTATACAGAGATATGAAGGTACATGTATGAAAGTGTTGGAATAATTTGAATCCTTAATTTAAGTATTAGTGTGTTTATCAACTCATGGTTGACTCATTAAGAATTATATATTGGAAAATGGTAGTGAGGAACTACTTTCAAAAGGCAGTGACTGAATTCTGGGACATAATCCCTAAAAAGTAAAAATAGAGGCCTAAGGCCATTTTGGATAAATCATAAAACATGGTTTAAAAGACTAAAAATTAATATTAATGAAAAAATATTTAATTAAATACATATTATATGATCTCTAAAAAATATTGAGGGTAGATCACTAATGGAAGGTAGAATCTTGAGAGCCCAAAGTTGCACTTTTATTAACTAATTTTGGGTAGTGAAACCCACAAAATTTTGAATCTTTGGGTAAGATTTATTTATAAGTTAATAATATATACCATTAAAATATGTTTGAAGAGTCCTAAATTTTTTTAAAATCACATAAATGACTTGGAATAATCTTAAAGTGTAATGCCATGATCAGATGTTCATCTATAAGGATAATATGACCTAGAAAAGGCCACCTATAGCCAACATAAGGTCCAAGCTGAGAAGGTGATTCATTATTGAAATGTATGATTGTTAGGCATGTTTAATATCATAAAAATTTATTGAAATATTACTTAAAGGTTTCAGGTGTCTTAATAAGTAAACATGATGGTCTTGAAAGCTCATAAACACCTATAGGTCATTCATCTACAACCTGGCAGTAGATGCTCATAGAGATCATACAACATTCTTGTATAAGGTTTATTGATGTATTAAAATGTTTTAAAATGATATATAACAATATACAAGAGAAACCAAAACCCATGAAACTCCATGTTTCCATAACACAGTCAACTATAGTTGACCGTGACACAGGTAGAAAGCAAAGGGATTTTGTTTAGATAAGGTATAGTATAAGAAATATGAAAAAATGGGTCAAAAATAATAAAAAATGACCTTAAAGGACTCATGAAAGGCTATATAAATTTTATCAATACTAAAATAATCAAACATCACCTACAAGGGTCATTCTTGAGGGAGCAAAATAGGAAATATAGTTAGGTAGAGGTCACACTCAGTTCTGACCAAGCAAGAGTACAAGGAAAGTATATGGTGGTGTATATGAATGGTTAGAGAGGTGAATGAAGAATGGATAATTTAAAACATAGTCCTAAATTTATCATATCACTCTCAATGTATATTTAAATTAAGGGAAATACCCTAAGAAAATAGCACACAGTCCACTTGCTAGAAACCTTGCACACAGTTTTCCTAACAAGTCTATCTTGGATTTTCAAGCCTTTAGAGGGTAAAATGACATAAAAAATGGCTAATATTTGGTATAAAAAATGTTTGAAAATTGATTAATCTCATAAAATATTTATTTTTTATGATGAAATAGGGGAAGTACCCTTTATTTTTTATCAGACAAAGGGTATTCCCCTTAGGCATAAACTAGTAGGTTGAGGAAGGAAGATGAAGTGGTGGACCAAAATAACATGGTAATATTCAATATGGTGTGATATGTTTAAATACATATAAAAAAACATGAATATCACCTCACATAATGGGGAAACTAAACAATATGGTCTGGATGGCAAAGGTTAGAGTCAGGTCTATTGAGCATGCTTATGCCTAAAGCCAAATAGAGAACCATTTTAACTTATATCATTATAAAATATTTTAAAAATATTGTATAATATTAATAATGCCATTAAATTTGTTTTTCACCTTCCACCTTGTAGATAAAACATAAATAATCCATTTTTGGGCTCAAAGACAATATTAGGCTTGTGTAAATGAGGAATCAAACTCGACAAGATGAGTTTGGATGCTCACATCTCCCTTGAGGTTGTGCATGGGGATATAATAAGTTCAAGGATGTTAATTAATGTATTGAAATATGCATTTTTGGAATTAGTTTTAAAATCCAACGTCCAATCTTCATGAATAAACCTTAAGAGTGAAAATAGACCTAAAATCCTTGTTAAACCCTTACAAGGACATGATTAGAGAAAAGAGGATGGGAAGATACTAAAATGGAATATTTTTTTTATATAAAAAGGATTATATATTGTATAATACTCTCTTAGGGTTATTCCCAACCTTTTTAGTTATACAAAATTGTATAAAAAGGGTACAAAATAAGGTATTTTTTACTATTTTATGTGTTGTTTAGGTTACAAGAGGTTCTAAGAGATACCAATCACATGTAAGGGAATATTATGAATTCATATAACTCCCCATCTCAACTTAATTCCTTGTAATAACTCGTAATTTCCTCAAATAACTACTTCATCTCAGCCAGTCAAAACTAACATAGTGGACATGGTAGTGTGAAGGTTAAAAATATTCAAATGGGTTGCTTTTAAGGTGTTCCTAATGCGTATAAGTAAATTAAGGTTATTTATAGGTGTCATCCAATCCATCCCATGTATTTACATATAAAATTGAAGCCAATTTTGAGGCCAAGTGTGCAGGGTGCATGAAAGAAGAGTTATTTGGACTACAAATGGTGATAGGTCATTTTAGGAAGATTACAAATGACTAAGACTAAAAACTGTATGGAGAGGCATGTTTTAAATCCTTACCTCTCATTTGAATCATCAAACCTATACCCAATCAATTTTGTTACATTCAAATAGAGGTGAATAATGAAGGTAGTTTTTTGAGCCAAAATAAGGAATTTCATGCCACTTTTCATGAGTTTCATGACTTGGATGGACACTTGTGCTTCCTAACATTGCATGGTTTATTTAAAATTATCTTCCAATGGTAATGTAACTCATTTTTATAAGCTTTAAAAATGTCTTTGTGACCTTTGGACTTCTCTCTTCTCCTCTCTCTCTCTCTCAAGTTTTATAAGAACTAGCCATTTTGGCCTTTGTAACTCATGTTCCACCTGAGTATGGTGAATCCTTACTCATTTACATACCATGGATAAATAATACTAATTATTTTTAAATTTTACATGACTATTATTAGTGTCTTAATTTTTAATGTTTGATTTTTCATAAGTGATGACTCTTGTTTTCTTAACATGATTGTCTCATTCTCTCACCTATTTGTAGTTGGAAAGCTTATTCTTGCAGGGCATGTGAAGTGTTCTAGGAAGTTTCAAGTTTGACTGAGTTATTATATTCAATAGTGACATTAAATTCCTCTTATCTAGTCCTCATATCCTAAACATTCATCCATATCCTCATAATGTAACATTGATGTGAGAAGATGTAGATTGGAGAAGTGTATGTTTGGTTAATTTCTTATTCTCATGTGTAACATGCAGCTAGTTGGTAGTCATCAAATTATTTGGTGTATCAAATTCCTTAGGATAGTTTGGTTTTATTTTTCTCTCTGTTTACCCTAAAAAATTATAGGTGTAGTAGTGATCCAAAGTGGTACATCAAGGGAGCTAGCCCTATCTAGAGATCTACCTCATTCATAGGCTACCCACAAGCCTATAGGTGTTTCAATTATTCCACCTAGATGATGAGAGCTAAGAAATATCCTCAAAGGGTGAAAATAAAAGTGAAAACATTACCAATAGGGTAATGGACTAGTAGATTCCACAAATAAGAATTTATCGAGGATTATCAAGAGAACTATGGAGGATAGTGTAGACACCGAAATCGTGTCGACTCTCCTGGTCACTCCCCGTCTTATTCTTCTTTGCCTATTTAACCCTTGTCGATCACTTGTTCCACCAACCTTGACCCTGGCAGCATGTAACAATGAGCACAGAGCTAAAGCTAGACTCTATCCACATTGTGCATCTGCCGATGACGGTCTTTACCCAGCTGATGTCACCGACGTCGGTCACTTATCGGCCAACGTCGGCAATCCTGCTGACGTCGGTCACCTTGCCGTTATCCGTTATCAGTTATCATTCAGTTTCCCGAAACGGTTGACGAACCGTTTCTGGAACCGTCCCCCGCCTTCATCAACCTCCGCCAACCATTCGAGACCAGACCCCAAACGCTATCCTGAACGCTATTCGAAATGCTGATCAATCAAACCCCAAGCAATCATCAACCTGCGAACTCTGACATCAACACTCTCAGCATCAACCATCCTGCACTCAATCCGGCACTGCACAGACAACTCCAACCATGGCTTTCATCGTGTCTTCTGGCAGGTAAGTTTTTACTCTATTTATTTTATTTCTTCCTTAGTTATTATTTATCAGTTCTGTTATCCCGATTCCTCAGACCCGACCCGACCTTACCCAGACCCTGTCCCGACTCTGTTCAGACCCAGCATCCCTCGTTTACATCCCTGCCCCTGTCCCGACTCTCTCAGACCTTGCCCAGACCCTGTCCCGACTCTCCCAGACCCTATCTCGAACCTGTTCAAACTTTTCCAGAACCTGCCCCTACCGACGCCGGTCACTACCCCGACCGACGATGGCACCTTAACTGACGTCGGCACCTTCCCAGACCGACGCCGGCACCACAGAGACCGACGCCGGTGACTGTGCAGAACAGTGTTGCATATCAGGTACGCATTTTATTTTTTGTCATTTATTTCTATCATTTCATCTTTTATTATCTACTTTCGTCCAACATTATGCTTTTTATTAGTGGGTTGATATCCTTCTAGGGAGTCTTCGTACTTCCGGGATCGGGCGTTCACCTGACAACCCACCATATCTTTGACTAACATCTTTCCGTGTTTTAGTCTCTTTTTCGCAGGTGTCATTCCTCCACAGCCAAAGAGGAGAATCTTCCAACGTCTGATTTCGGTGCGCTCAACTTTATTAGGTACTTCTAACCTTAACCTTTTATTTTAGTTTCTTATTTCTTCTTTGAATGTAGAAAGCAATTTTGCATAGAAACATTCTGGCACGCCCGGTGGGACCCTAGGTCCTCCTTGGGTTCTTTCTCTCTTTCTTTCATTCATTTAGGTGCATTAGGTTTCTTCCTTTTCGCCTCCTTTCGTCTCTTCTTAAATGACATCATAAGCAGAACTAAAACGAACATTTCTTTCTTGCACTTTTAGACTAGCTAAACTCATATTCTTCAACTCTTTCTCCATTCGTCTTCATACGAACAAACATTTCGACTTGGACATTAAAACACTTTGCATTCATTTCTGTTTGCCTGCATCTCTTAGACCACACATAGTAATTAAACCGCATATTGAATTAATCTAGATCACTTCATGTTACACGACCAAACCACCTGCACAAAACAAACATTTTAACTTACCTGAGACAAGGCCCGATTGGGATTTCATCCCCCAACGGATACCTTACCCGTCCTGGTGACCCTACTTGGATTTCATCACCAAGGGGGAAGCCCACTCCATTCTCTGGCGGAGTATAATCTCTAGGCGAGGTATATCTTGGCTAAGCGAAACTAGCTAACCACTGGAATCGTGAAGTGAGGGGAGCTTGCTCCTTAGCACCAGGCCACGTACCAGACCCTAACACAGACTTCTTGAGCACCATAACAAAACCCGAAACCTTCCATAGACTTCTTCTAGGACCCAACTCACAAAACCAATCTTCCTCTACACACATATTCTAAGGCATAAGCCACTGTAATCCTAATAATTTACTTTTAGGGTTTTAGGATCTGCTTGTGTCTTCATCTTTTTGGTTCTTATCTGCTTGTTTGAGCTTGTGAGGACATTCTTCCTTGCCTTGAATGGTTCTGACTCGTAGCCAAGCCAAGGCTCTAGTCGATCACGCGAGGCATCATCCTCTTCCATCTACCCCGCCTACAACCAACCCTATAATGGAGTTCAACTCAGAAACTGAAAGAACTCCTACCAGGCCATCTCCGACCCAAACGCCTATTATCCCAGAAGGGGACCAAGATTTCGCATGATTCTTGGACCTCAATACCGCAGCCTTGCAATACTATCTCGCGAATAGCCGAATGCGAGACTCCTCAGGCAATCCAATCTATGGAATGCCGACTTCTCTCCTCGAAACTACGGCCATATCAACGGCGTCTGTAGTCCAACCCTTAGATACCCAAGCTGTTACCTCAAACAATGACCAACCTCTTACCAACCATCCAAGTGTGGCTTCTCCTTCCATCATTGGGCCCACTTTCAATCTCAATCCACTCAACCACTTTCTACCCCCTTTCAAAACCTGGTCGTCTCTATTCCGCCCACCCTTACTCCTATCAATACTAGGGTGGCTACCCATCCGTTAGCCCATGTTACCTCTAGTCAACCTCCCATGATCACATCAAACCTAGCCATGTCTTCTATCCAACCATCCTTAGTCACTTCTTCTGTCCCTACGACTAGTCATCCGTACGTTGCACCCTTATTGGTACAACCGACTACGTCGTATACCTCTTCTAGCCTCTTTCAAGTGCCTTACAATCTAGGAGGTGCTCCACCCGCCAATCCGTCAGTAGATATTATCAAGATGCTGATGGATAAAATGTCCAACCTAGAGACCTCTGTTACCGGCTCGCGCAATACTCTCTCGTATGAACAAATCTGTAACGAGCCCATCCATCCTTCTGTCCCTATCAGACCATATCCCAGCCAGTGGGAACTTCCTAAGTTTTCTCATTTCCAGAGCAAGGAAGACACACAACAACATTTACAAGCATTCAGACACGCCTGTTACCTTATCGCCCATGACGATGCGTTGCTCTTACACACGTTTCCCATGTCTCTCTCGAGTGCTGCACTTGACTGGTACAGCTCTCTTCCCAGCCATTCCATCCTCACGTTCACTCAGCTGGCCCAGCTCTTCCTCGATCATTTCTCCATCAATATCACCAAGAAGGTCTCTATCACAGACCTCTATTCTATTCGCCAGTTCGAGGATGAATCTATTGCTGATTTCGTCGCTCGGTGGAGGGGCCTTATCAATCAACTTTCATTTTCCTTACCCCAGCCTGAGCTTATTGAACTTTTCTCTCAAGCCTGCGCTAAACATATTTCTTCTACCCTGAGAGTTCAAACCTTCCGCACTTTTGACGAAGCCTTCACGATGGCTCGTAAGCTTGAGTTACGTGTCGTTGAGGAGAATAAAGTCAAGTTGCGGAGTAAGAATCCCAACTCCAAAACCAATGACCCTACTTCTAAGCCCTCCTCATCCAATTCTAAATCTAAAGCTTCAGCAAATGCTGTGGTTGTTAGATCTTCCTCTTCTTCGCCTTCAACTAATCAACCTGAACCATCCACATCTATGAGCGCCACTCATCAATTTCAGCAGAGATACATACAGTGACAGTTTACTCCACTTGGAGAATCATACGCGTCTGTGCTGGAAAAACTCGTCAAACAAGGGGCCATCAATCTCCCTCAGATTCAACCTCCACCACAATTTGATCCCTCACGCGCCATCCCTGCGTGGTATAGGGAAAATGACTTCTGTAACTACCACCGTGTTAAAGGTCATGACACAGGTAACTGTAAAACCCTTAAAAACATAGTCCAAGACATGTTGGAAAAGGGTGACCTCATCCTCGACAATCCTAACGCCCCTCCTAATCAGGGTATCAATATCTTCAAACAACCATTCCCTAATCATCCACCAACCCAAAACAACGTCCAGACCTTGACTGACAATACCCATGAACATAATATTCGAACAGTCAATACAGTCTCGCCCCTCATTTCTAACCAACCCCAAGAGGTGAGTTCATCCATCAGTCCATCACATGTGGATGAACCTCTTTCTCTGGCTAGTTCTCCCTCAACTTCTCTCATTTTAGAGGACGCCTCGACCTTACCAGCACTGCCAGTTTCACCATCTTCCTTCTTGCTGCCCATGGAGGACCCAACCTTTCCTACTCCTCGACCACAAGTGGAGGGCACTATCATCCCTGCCCTTTACCCACTTGAGGAGCTTCATTCTCCAGTTTCTTCTCCACCCAGGGAAGAGCCTATCTCTCCTTCGTCTCCAACCAAACATGAACCTGTTACGACTTCACCATGCTTTAGGCCCAAGACTACTACATCCGTCTCACCTTCAGTCCCACAACCGTCGACGTCTTCTCAAGAGCCTAAATTTCATCCCGCATCTTCTCAGCCATTTTCCCGACTAGTGGAGAGACTTGAACTTCTCCCTTCTAGGAAAGTGGAACATCAGGGATTGTGGGACCGTCTCACAGCTCTTCAACAAGCCCGGGCCCTCTCATCTCATGCTGCTAATCCTCCCATGGCAGAACCTCCTAAGACTATCAACAAAAATCAGATTTCTGCCTCTAGACTGTCTACATCTTCATCAACTTCATCAAAACCAAAACCCTCATCTACTCTACCTAAACCTATCAAATCGCTTGGCGTTCGCCCCGTCTCCAACCTCACTCATCCACAAGTGAAGGTGGACTTAACCCAGACTTCAACTAATAGTAATCTTCAACCTAAATCTCAAAAGACTGCCAAACCATAGAGGCAAATGCCTCCTCTTCCTTCACCATTGCCCTCCATTTTGGGCCCGCATCCTTCAACCCTAACCAGAGTCCTTCCCGCTCCAACTTTTAATCAAAACCGATTGCCTCCTTTGCTTCCTTTACCGACCACTAGCTTACCCTCTCCCAAAAGGGTGATACCTCTCACGAAGAGTGTACCGTCTCAACCTGTCATTGCACCATCAACCCGGAAGGTGGTACAAAAACCCCCTCCCATTTCACCCAAGCAAAAGTCACTGACATTGCATACATCGATGAGCATTGACCCTTTAGTGGGCTCATACTCTTTGATCTTGCAATGACTTTTGCAAACTTCTAGCATAACTCTTCCACCCATCAAGCCTTTCCAACCTCTCGGGTCTAAACCCTCCTGGTTCGACGACACGAAGATTTGTTTATATCATCGTACACCAAGACATGACACTGAGACTTGCTGTGCCCTCAAGGCTGTCATTCGCCATTATCTGGAGAAAGACACTCTTCTCTTTGACGACACTTTCGACCGCCCCCTGACTCCTTCTCATAAACCTTCCACCTCTTCAAATCCATCCACATCTCATCAACCAGTTACAACCCCTTCATCATCTTCACCTCCCATCTTTGAAATCAATGCCATTCACATCACCACTAGGTCACAGAAGGACAAGGCGAAAGAAAAAGCCTCCATTCCTTGGACCTACCCTTTTGTCAATCCACCTCAACCACCTAAGCCTAAGATTTCTATCCTTGGCGCGCCTCAACCCTCCTCTTCTTCTTCTTCTTCTAGACCAATCCACGACTCCATGTTGAAACAGCTTCACCAGACGCCTGTGAAGATGTCCCTCTACGATCTTATCCAAACTTCGCCCCAACATCGTCAGGCCCTCATCCAAGCCCTACAGGTAGCAGAGGTCCAACCCGAGGATCCCCAACCACTTGCTGCCCTTGTCCACTCCTTAGCCCCTATCGCCTCCATTACATTCAGCGATTCTGAGATTCCCACATCCAACGCGGAAGATCAGGACGCCGCCCTCTTCATCACTACCTATATAGATCGAACACGCATTAAACGCATTATGATCGACGGGGGCGCTAGCATCAACATCATCTCCACCCATGCCTTTGATCAGTTGGCTCTTCCCAAGAATTACGTCTCCAAAACTGACGCGATCTTGCGCTCTTTTAATGACACTACTGCCACGACCATTGGCACAGTCATCCTTCATATCCGTGTTGGTCCACGCACAGTCCCGAAGCTCTTCTACATCATTGAAGGAGAGTTCCAATACAACATCTTGTTGGGTCGACCTTGGATCTGTGCCATGTCCTGTGTCCCCTCCACCCTGCACCGTTGTGTGAAGTTTGAGCATGACGGACAAGTCCACACCATTCCTGCTGACCCTTCGCCCTTCAAAACATGCAACACCACTTACCATCCAAACGATGTCCTCATTCCTATCAAGACATCAACCTCGGCACCACCTCCATCCGCAGAAGCTTCGACCAGTTCACAATAGGCGGTCGCCCTTACACCTCCCCTTCAAGCGACAACCACAGACCCCATGGAAGATGTCTTCCAAAGACTTTCATTGGGAGAATATCACTTGCTGGCTTTAGACATGTTCCAAACTCCACAAGAGTATGGACGCCTTCATCACAGCCCCACCTACGACCATCGGATAGGGATGATCATACCTTATGGTCCCCCTCACCTTCGCACCAACCTCGTCTATGGAGGGCTTAATCAAGCTCCTACTGACGGTAATCCTCTTTCTTCACCTCAACCTTTCACATCAGATTTCTCGTTTCTTGGCAACCCCGCCTTTGCACACACTTACCTTTATAGGTGTGCATGGAAGGGTTTTGGTTTCAGATGCTATGAGTAGGGCTCCCATCAGCCTATCCAACCGCTCAATGATGACGACGCCAAGAAATGGTATGGTTTGGGATATCACGACCCCACTCAAGACCCTGTAGACCTTTATCCTAAACCAATCCTTGACCAATCTCCTCCACACTCGCCTATTTCGCCACCTTCACCTACGGAGTCAGTGGTTTCCATTCCTCCTAGTTTTTTTTTCCATAAACACCATCCGCCTAGACCCCTTGACTTATCAGCTCAATGGGGTGTTCAAATCTCTCCCTCTCATTCTTCCCAGCATGATCGAAGATGAGTCGGCAACCATCCACACTGTTCATTGCGTTGACAATGACGCCATTCTTTCTTACATGGGTGCTGACGATTCTTTTATCCAGTACTCCCTCCCTTCTGAGACCCAGGTTATGTTAAATGAATCAACCATTGACATCAACCTTCCTTCTTCTGATGTTCCTCATGTCTTAAAGATTGGCCAATCTTTAGACGCTCAGGAGCAGCTTGACTATACCCATTTCCTCTCCGACCATAGCAAGGCCTTTACCTGGACTTATAGTGATATGCCTGGCATCGACCCCACCATCGTTACCCATAACATTGTCACCAAACCAGAGGCTAAGCCTGTCAGGCAAAAGCTTCGAAAGATGCATCCTCATGTTGCCCTCCTTGTTAAAGAGGAGCTTCAGCGCCTCCTTTCTGTCTCCTTCATCCAGCCCATCGACAATCCACAGTGGGTCTCTAACATCGTCCCAGTCACCAAGGCAACTGGGGGGATTTGGATCTGCACAGACTATCGCGACCTCAACCTAGCCTGTCCCAAAGATGACTTTCCTCTTCCTAACATCGACCAGCTTGTTGATCTTACGGCCGGCCATGAGATGTTATCTCTTATGGACGGGTTTTCAGGATACAATCAAATCCTGATCGCTCTGGAAGATCAGCACAAGACTACTTTCATCACCCCATGGGGGACTTTTTGCTATCGAGTCATGCCTTTCGGCTTGAAGAACGCAGGTGCCACTTATCAGCATGCCATGACCTACATTTTCCACGATCTCCTCCACAAAATCATGGAGGACTATGTGGATGACCTTCTCAGCAAATCCAAGCTTCGCCGTGACCATCTGACCATTCTCAACATCATCTTTTCTCATCTTCTTCAGTACCATGTCCGTCTTAACCCCAAGAAATGTGTTTTTGGGGTCCTCTCTGGCAAGCTTCTCGGCTTCATTATTTCCTTCCATGGCATCGGGATAGATCCTGCCAAGATTCGCGCTATCCTCAAAATGCCTCCCCCGACCAATCTCAAGCAGCTTCGCAGTTTGCAAGGCAAGCTCCAGTCCATTCACCGTTTTATCTCGCAGCTTTCTGACCGCTGTCAACCTTTTCATCATCTCCTTAAGAAGGATGTCATTTTTACATGGGATAAGGACTGTCAAGAGGCTTTTGAAGCCTTAAAACGCTATCTAGTCTCTCCACCAGTCCTCATTCCACCTAAAGACGACCAACCCTTCTACCTTTATATCTCAACCACTCACCATTCGTTAGGTGCCATGATCACGCACCGAGACGAGCATCACCGTGAGCAAGCCGTCTATTACATCAGCCGAACACTGGTCGACTATGAAACTTGGTATACCCATATCAAGAAACTCTGTTTAGCGTTAGTCTTTGCTGCTACTAAGCTTCGCCACTATCTTCTTAGTCACAAAACCTTTGTCATCACCCACACCGACCCTCTCAAGTATATGCACTCCAAGCCATATCAGAATCAACATATGGCTCGGTGGCTCATGCTGCTTGCTGAGTTCGATCTCGAATTAATCCAGCAAAAATCTATCAAGGGGCAAACCATCGCTGATCAACTAGCAGATGCCCCTCTTCCTGACAATCAACCTTCGCAGTGTGAATTCCCTGATGAGTCTATCGCTGCGCTTTCCTCTGATGACACTACCTATCAGATGACTATGTTCTTTGACGGTTCCAAATGTCAACTAGGTGGGGGTGCTGGGGTTATTCTCATTCCTTTTGAAGGAGAGCCCATGCCTCTGTCTTTTAACCTCGACTTTGATTATACCAATAATATGGCCGAATACGAGGCCTTAATTTTGGGACTTCAGACCGCCCTCTCTCTCAACATCAAGTCCATCAACATCTTCGGTGACTCATAGCTCGTCGTCAATCAGGTCAACGGTTCATACCTCTATAAAAATGAAATTTTGCAAAGGTACAAAAATCGTGCTGACATTCTCCTTGCATCTTTCGACCATTTCCTCCTGCAGACTGTTCCTCGATCCACGAATAAGTTTGCTGACACTATGGCTTCTCTTGCTTCCCATATCCCATCTTCCTCATCTGCATCCAGACTTTTTGTCATGGTGCGTCGTGTGCCGTTGCCTTCATATATCTCTCCTCACATTCATCATGTCAACACTATAGACCCTAGCCCACAAGATGCTTGGTATAAGCAACTTGTAGACTTCTTATCTTTCTCTGTCATTCCTCCCAACCTCTCTAGTAATGCACGACGAGCTTTTATCAAGCATAAAAGCTCGCTATACCATGCTAGGGGGTCTTCTCTATAAGTGAGGCTTCGACGGCCTCCTTCGTCACTGTCTCACCTCCACTGAAGCATCTCAAGCCATTCAATAAGTCCACGATGGGATTTGTGGCGGACATTTCAGTGGGAATTCGGTTGCCAAGCGCATCCTTCGTTTGGGTTATTATTGGCCTACCCTTCATCAAGACTGTAGTGATTATGTTCGGCGTTGCATCAAGTGTCAGCAGCACTCTAACTTGCTTCATCTCCCCAGTCACGCCTTACAAATTGCTCAAGATTTTTGGCCTTTTTCTCAATGGGGTTTAGATCTCATCGGTGAGATTAATCCTCATTCGTCTCTTTGTCATCAATCCATCATCACAGCCACTGAATATTTCACCAAGTGGGTGGAAGCCATTCCTCTCATTTCCACAAAAGCCGATAAGATCGTCGACTTCATCAACACCTACATCATCTGTCGTTTCGGTGTCCCTCATAAAATTGTCACCGATAACGGCAAGTCCTTTAAAAACAAAACTGTCCAAAAGCTATGCGACTCCTTCGGCATCAAACTTAGTTTCTCTTCACCTTACTACCCACAAGCAAATGGGCAGGCCGAGGCTTCCAACAAAATTCTCACCAAAATTCTCATGAAAGTGGTCAGTGACACAGGCAAGGATTGGCACATTCACATTCCCTTCACTTTGTGGGCTTACCGCACTAGCATCCGAACCTCTACGGGTGCTACTCCTTTTTCTCTCGTGTATGGAACAGAGGCTGTCTTACCTCTCGAAGTACAGATCCCGTCTCTCCGCATTTCTCTACATGATATCCTTTCCAACAATGACTTTCGTCAAGATCGCTTAGCTCAACTTGAGTTACTTGACGAACGCCGTCTTGCTGCCCTTAATCATCTCCATGTCTATCAATGTCGCATCAAACACACCTATGACAAAAATCTATGAGAATGAGATTTCAACATCAGAGACCTCGTCCTCAAAGAGAATCAACATGTGACCAATATGGAGCGAAGTAAATGAGGCAAGTTTGCTCTTAATTGGCTCGGACCTTTTATTATCATGCACAAGTATGGATCAGGGACTTATCGTCTGTCTTCTCTTGATGGACGCCCAGAACCTGAGCCTCTTAATGCGTTGCATCTGCGACCATTCTATTGCTAGTCGAGTACTCATCCACTTGACACTTAACTTGAGCTCGTCCCTTGAGCAATCCCCGTCCTCTTCATCCTACCTCCTTTCAACCCTATTCCTCTTAACAATTCCTATAACCCTTTTATGCGGTATGGATGCTTTGTCCTCATAAAAGGGAGTCCTTGACCTTCTATAATCTTGTCTATGACTCACATTTCTATAAAAATAAATCAAGATGTCAAAACATATCCATGGTCACTATATCTATATCAAAATCAACAAACAGACTGCTCCCTCGAAGGATAGCTGTACTATCATTGCTGTAATAAATAGACTGCTCCCTCGAAGGACAACTATTCAAAAGCCTTTATATTAAACAAAAATCTAGACCACTCCCTCGAAGGATGGCTATGACTAATCTGGCAATAAACAGCATTATTTTAGAAGCTTCCCGCATTGATCAGCTTCACAACCTGACCACCAAACAAACGACATCTCTATGCAGGCTTCCCGCATTGATCAGTCTACGCCAAAAAAAAAATAAAAAATAAAAAATAAAAAACCGAGTCATGGACTTGACTTGTAGTTGTCTCAGGGTCTCCTATAAAAAGGGGCATTGTTATCTTTGCTCTTAAAATGGGTTACCCTTCTTCCTCCTCCTATCACCCGCTCAAGGGACTTCGAGCTCACTTTAATGTCGAAGTGATTCGATTACCGCTCTAACATAACCACGGTCAACGACGTCACGCATGAATGGGGCTCTTGGTTCTCATAACCCCTATCTATGCTATCTTTTTGGTCCTTGTCAATGAAAGAGAAATATGCTTTTCACTTCTTCTACACTTTGGTCACATTCACCTTCATCACTTGTCAATCGACTCAACTCAACTCTCTTTTCAAACCATCAACCTGACCTAGCCTATTCACCCTAGTTTCTATGGACACCAATACACATGGAAACTATCGACCCGCCACAATTTATGTTCAGCATAAACCAATACTTGCTGAAGCATAAATAAACCTCAATTCATTTTTAGCATACATCCATCACGAATATGGAATATTGCTAGGGATGAAAAACCCCTCAACCAATGTTGCAGAATACACCATTTGGAAAAGGCTGCAACATCTTTTTTTCCTCATCATTTCATCCAATCATCGACCAATCTATCAACCATTTTAACCACCTGTCTACCACTCGGATGCTTGGTCTGAACTACATTGGTCTGAGGCCCTATCACCAGGGCTATGTAGGTAGCACTCAGTTGACATGGGGTCTTTTGAGGTTAGCTCGACCATTCTCATTTGTTCGTCTCTCTGATGGACAAACCTTCTTTCCTTCTTTTAACCATAATCTTGTCCTTGACCATGACCCATTTTATCCCTTTGACCCTCCCTCCCTTCTAGGGAGAACTACATTGGCCTGAGGCCCTATCACCAGGGCTATGTAGGCAGCACTCAGTTGACATGGGGTCTTCTGGGGTTAGCTCGGCCACATCCTTTCGTCCATTCCTCCCCTCGACCACCAACCATTGGAGATCATGCCTATCTCCGCTGACCTCGACTACTTCCAAGACGTTGTTGCCTTGGTTGTTTTTGCATGTATGCTACCTCATGACTGGTTAGCAGAATTGTGCACAGACCTTTTTGAACCCTCACAAGTATAGGATCGCAAACCGGTTGATCCGCACTACTTGTGGCTTTTTCGTGTTTCTAGGAGCACTTCCTGAGCCTGGGATACCTGGAACACGACGACCATTTGGAGCTTTAGCTTAGATTGAGTGACCCGATCAGCAGACGACTAAATGCTAGGGCTCGGTTACTTCAATTTTGGCACTCCTCGACCCTTGACCTGCGACACTTTGGCCTAACCATCTCGTGCAGTGGTATGCGCGTAATCACAAATTTTGCCGCGTTCACCCTCACTCCTTTTTCATCCACTCCTTGTCAAATCAGCACCCGATTCTCAGTTCCCTTCCCTCGACTCCTGCTTTGAGGGGGAATACCTTATCCTTAATTGGGGCAACCTATCCACTTCCTATTTTTGTCTTGCAGTTCATTCGAACAACCAACAAGACGAAATCAACCTTATCCCTCACCTGGGGCAATCACTCCTATTTTTGTCTTGCAGTTCGTCAGAACAACTAACAAGACAAAAAGGGGCAAATGTAGACACCGAAATCATGTCGACTCTCCTGGTCACTCCCCGTCTTATTCTTCTTTGCCTATTTAACCCTTGTCGATCACTTGTTCCACCAACCTTGACCCTGGCAGCATGTAACAATGAGCACAGAGCTAAAGCTAGACTCTATCCCCATTGTGCATCTGCCGACGACGGTCTTTACCCGGCTGATGTCGCCGACGTCGGTCACTTATCGGCCGATGTCGGCAATCTTGCCGACATCGGTCACCTTGCCATTATCCGTTATCAGTTATCATTTGGTTTCCCGAAACGGTTGACGAACCGTTTCTGGAACCGTCCCCCACCTTCGTCAACCTCCGCCAACCATTCAAGACCAGACCCCAAATGCTATCCTGAACGCTATTTGAAATGCTGATCAATTGAACCCTGAGCAATCATCAACCTGCGAACTCCGACATCAACACTCTCGGCATCAACCATCCTGTACTCAATCCGGCACTGCACAGACAACTCCAACCATGGCTTTCATCGTGTCTTCTGGCAGGTAAGTTTTTACTCTGTTTATTTTATTTCTTCCTTAGTTATTATTTATCAGTTCTGTTATCCCGATTCCTCAGACCCGACCCGACCTTACCCAGACCCTGTCCCGACTCTGTTCAGACCCAGCATCCCTCGTTTACATCCCTGCCCCTGTCCCGACTCTCTCAGACCTTGCCCAGACCCTGTCCCGACTCTCCCAGACCCTGTCCTGAACCTGTTCAGACTTTTCCAGAACCTGCCCCTACCGACGCTGGTCACTACCTCGACCGACGACGGCACCTTAACCGACGTCGGCACCTTCCCAGACCGACGCTGGCACCACAGAGACCGACGCCGGTGACTGTGCAGAACAGTGCTGCATATCAGGTACGCATTTTATTTTCTGTCATTTATTTCTGTCATTTCATCTTTTATTATCTACTTTCATCCAACATTATGCTTTTTATCAGTGGGTTGATATCCTTCTAGGGAGTCTTCGTACTTCCGGGATCAGGCGTTCGCCTGACAACCCACCATATCTTTGACTAACATCTTTCCGTGTTTTAGTCTCTTTTTCGCAGGTGTCATTCCTCCACAGCCAAAGAGGAGAATCTTCTAACGTCTAATTTCGGTGCGCTCAACTTTATCAGGTACTTCTAACCTTAAACTTTTATTTTAGTTTCTTATTTCTTCTTTGAATGTAGAAAGCAATTTTGCATAGAAACAGATAGTTAGAAGAAGTGGCATACTAGATTGAGGACTACATTATGGGTAGATAGAGTGACACCTAAGAAAACTAATGGAAACTCACAATACCTTATTATCTACGATAAATAATCAAATATTACTCTTTCTCTTTAATTACCTATATTATAGATTACACACCAACTTGAACTCTTTAAGGACGATGCTATGCAAATAAGGTTGAATGAACTAAGATAGATAAAGGAGATAAGGGACACTGCTATGAACATAATCTGGCCTAATAAGCACCACTTAAATATGTCATTTGATAAGATATATTACTCCTAGACATTCTAAACGGTGATATAGTCCTCAAATGGGATGAGGACCGTGCAAAAGTAGAAAATCACTCCAATTTTGATAGTATTTAGAGTGGGTCTTATGTCATCATGAGTTGTAATGAAAGAAATGTATTTGAGCTTGATACATTGAATGGAGAGAGATTTATCATACCTATAAATTGGAGGCATCTTAACTTATAATAATAATTTTATCTCATTATATTTTTACATGGGTAGATAGGTTTGTCTTTACCTCCAAGTGCTCTTGCATATTGATCTATTTATTGTTTTTTCTATTATTTAGGTAGTTATTTGGTGTGTTTTCTTAATTTCCTATTGTTTGTGTGTGTCTCATTATTTTAAAGTTTTTAAAAGATTTAGGTATAATCCTTATTCTAAGTAATACTTCATTTTTCTAGTCATCATGAACAAGATTGATCAAATTCTAGGTTCCATGACTAGCAGGCTAATTAAGCTAGCCGAGTCACCAGAAATGTTGGTCAATTTATATGATTAGAAATTGGCCAACCCAATAGCTTAAAGGGGTCATAGCCTATGTTTTAAAATTTCTTTTTAGTCATGTTGAAGGCACTCAAATTATGTAAAGTCAGTTCCTTATATGGTCATATTTCAATCTTGTCTTAGTAACCCTTGAGTGAAGTATTACATGAAAATGATGTTTTTCATGTTATGTCTTTACTCTAAAAATTTGGTGCCTTGGAAAATTGTCTATTTGCAGATACAAGATTTGAAAAATGATATATCAGTGTATAATGTGCTTTAGGATGTCAAAATTAAGATATGACAAACAACCATTTAGGTTCAAATGATCCTAAGGTTGAACATATCCAACAACACATGTTCAATCATGTCATGAAGATGTAACAGTGTGAGTGAAATTCAAAAAGTATCTAGATCAAGATCGATAGTGTGTGTTACTATGTATAAGCTGAGATCAATTATCCAAATTTATATACAAGGACCTGGGATCAATGGCACATATTAAGATGTGAAGATAAGATCTGATAGAGTACATTTAATTATGCACTCAAATATCAATAGTTGGCATTCTATCAGATCAAATACCTAATGGTGAATGACAACCTAATGACATTAGTGGGTCCTAAATATGTAATGGAACATGTTTAATCATGCACTTAGATATCAATGGTGAGCTCACAATCAAAAAATTTAGAGTATCCTAGGATTAAATGCATCAATGACAAGTGGCATGATCATGGAAAACAAGTAGATCAATGATGTGTGTTTGATCAAGCAGAAGGAGATCAATGACATGTATTTAATCATTTCATGGAGATCTAAGGTATATGTAAGGTCAACATGTCAATGATATTAGATTAAATATGATGTCAACATGGGGCACAAGTGTAGGAGTAGATGAAGCTGATAGTAAATCCATAGAAATCACATGGTGGTGACAAATGTCTCAATCTATGAAGCCCAGGTCAAGGATAAATAAATAGAATTAAAATCAAACTTCCAAGATCAAATGAGATATATAGTATGATCAAGATTTTGGTAAATATTTTATTTTTTGAAGTATCTTGATCAATTAAGAGCTATTAAAAGAGCATTAATGCAAGGATAAGTGGGAGAAGGAATGGTGTAATAGTTACAACTATTTTTTGAGGTGGCCCTAATAAATTAAGAGTTTTTAAGGAGCATAAATGTAGGGTGGTTGTAATTTTTTGTTTTGAGTGTATTTTATCTTACTAATGACCCCTTTAGCTCTAAAGTTTACCCTCTCTAGCTTTTTTTCTTATAAATGTAGGCATTGAGCTCTTAATTATCATCCCTCGGATGGGTATAGTAAACCTATGCTAAAATCACTTTTTAAACTTTTTGAATAAATATAAGAAAATTTAAGATTTTATTTTAATGTTAAGTGTACTTCATTGAATTTTGATTTACATAATGTATGTTATCTATTCATCATATGTAGGTCCTTCATGTACCTTTCTTTAAGACTATTAGTTTCTTGCAAGTTGTGTGAAGTGTTAGCTAGTGAGGTTTACCTTGAAGTGTCATACATCTATAGTGTCTTACATAGACCTATCTCTTTATATCTTTCAATTTTTAGGTATTTTTAAAACCTTCATACAAAATAATCATGTTTGAAACATTGTCATATAATCTGATCAATCCTTTTACCCATTGGATTCATTACTAGTCATGAAAGTGTCTAAATTAAGAGTGGATCTTTGAACATTTAGTGCATAAACACACTTAAAGTATGTTTTCATTCATGTATTTTTCTCCCCTTTTCATCCCAATAGATTAATTTTTAATAAGAGAGATTCAATTTATCATATTTGAGGAGATAAAATCATTAAAAACCCTAGAGGTCTGACCTAAAATTAGGGAACCCATAACCTAGGGTAATTCCCATGTTAGACTAGGATTGAGAGTAGGACTTGAACACTTATACTTTATACTAGGGTGAAACCAAACTCTCCAACAATACCTCATGGCATTAGGCTATCTATTTTGATCTTGATTTTCTTTTTCATATTAGCATTCTCCTTATTATCCTTTTGATCTACTTTGAAACCAAGACCTTCATTATCATTGTCAGACTTCTGACCATTTAACATCTCATCTAGAGCCTTAATTATCTTTTCAAACTTCTCATAGGTCTTCATATTTCTCATCTTGTCTACAAGATACTCATCCTCAACCTTAAAAGAAACTAATTTTTTCTTCAACTGGTCATACTCAACTTCCTTTGATATAAACCTTGCATTTACACCCTATAACTAATTCTTGAGATCCTTGACATTCTTATTTTGATGCTTCAAATCATCAAGGGCACTTAAGAGCTCAGCTTCAATGTCTACTTTAGCTTCTCCTTCTTCATTGTCATAGTAGATTTGTTCATCATACATATTGTCTTCTTCCTTAGATAAACCTACTTATCTTGCCAAAAATAGAACTCCATTATCAACTTAATCAACACAGTCATTATCATAATTCATGCTTGTGATTATTAGGATCATCTTCAAGCTATTAGGCCTATCTCAAAGTACCAAGGTATGATACCAATTTTTGGAAGCACAATCCCTAAAAGGGGAGTGAATCAATGTACTTAATACTCTTTTACTTTCACTTCATCATTGATTCATTACCATTAATCAAGCAATATCAATCCAATGTACATAAGCATGAAGAAAACATTAATCAACTAAAGTAATGCATAAACAACCATGAAACATCATATAAGTGGGAAAAACTCATGGGGGTAAAACCCACTTAAACAATTCTTGGACAAATAGTTTTATAAATAAATGAATCGATCTTTAGTTGAGCACCAACCTAGCAAGGAACACCAACTCCTATTATGATATTGATGGGTGGATTTTATTAACACCTCAAGGTTTTAGTGTAATGGTTTATTAAATTTGGTATCATAGCCTCCACTTTGGATTAATTTAAAAATAAGGTGGCTACGTTAACATGGAAGTGTTAGTTTAGGGAACGTATATGTGGGGGATCCTAGTGTATAGGTACAAATTCAACCCAAAGTCTAGGCTTCATAAGCATGATGGGATGCTATGATCCTGATGGGTAGATTTTCTCTAAGGCCTCAAGGTTTTGGTATAATATTTAATTATATTTTATATCATAACCTCCACTTGGGTTCAAGTCATAGATTGAGTGGATACATTATCATGGCAATGTTCATTCAAGGCACATACATGTAGGAGATCTTCGTGTACGAGCATAAATCCAACTGAAAGTCTAGGATTTAAAATCATGGTGGGATGTTATGATCCTGATGGGTGGATTTCACTAACACCTTTAGGTTCTGGTGTAATGGTTTTTTATAACCCCTAATTCACTAAGCACCCACTTGGATTTAACAAGTACCAACATGCTAGGAGGCACCAACCCCCTTATTGATGAAGCACCCATTCAATAAACACCTATGATGACTCAACACCCACTTAGCCACTAATTATTTTTATACCTTTTCCTTTATTTTTATAAACACTTAATTATTTTATTTTTATACACTCTCTCTTTCTTCTTCTCTTTATGACATCAATGTCATACTCAATCTTTTATCTTCTCTCTCTACACATCGACTACCTCATCATGGATCTATCAACATATTCAAGTCTACAATACACCTATGATCATTTATGAAAACCTAATAGACTTATACTCTACTCATAATCCCATGAAGTTTCTCTTAATCACAATATACCCTTATGGTATGCTCCTTAACACTCATGATCACATTCATAACTACCTCTCACTCAAGAAAATATGTCATTGCTCAATAAACCCTCTATCACCTTGATTAGTTCATACAGACATTGATATTAATAGTCATACTTATTTTTAGATATTCATGACACCCATATTATGGTCCACATTATCTCTTCCTAGTCCTCTTTATGCTCTTTTATTCACTTTCACAGATACTTAACTAACACACTCAAATAAGCCCAATTAACCCTGCTTTTATACAAGTCACTTGATCTCACACACCTTGGTTGGCCATGAACACTTGAATGCTTGAATTAAAATTAATATAGGTCATAAAAATATTTATAATCATGAATAAACCAATACATTATGTCATCCATAGATTAATAGGCTACATTCCTTCTTTAGGTCTCATGAAGACTTAATAGGCCTTCTTAGTCACATGTTACACTTGGCATTCCTAAAAACACTTAAAAACTTCTAATATATTAGGAACACCTTAAATTAAAATAAAATTTACATTATCCAAATCTAATTTAGGTCCACAACACCTTTTAGGTCCAACCACTACTTGAACCTCTTGTCAAAACACTGTTCATAATAGACTCATGCATACACATAAAATCTATCTTGAAAAACTGAAGCATAAACACAAATTTTATAAAAAAACCATGAAAAAAATATTACATTTTGAAAAAAATGACCTTAGGTTCATCAAAAAATTCATAATATGCTTCAAATCAGGGTATATAAGCTTAAACTCTTTTGTGCAAGAAGCTCATTCTAAACTACCAATTGGATTCAAGACATAGTTAAGGAAACATGAACATATGACACCCAATTGAACATACTCAAGGGATTTAAATAGATGAACATGATATTATACACACACACACACACACACACACACACACACACACACACACACATATATACATGTATATATATATATATGTATATATATATATGTATATATATATATATATGTATATATATATATATGTATATATATATGTATGTATGTATATATATATATATATATATATATATATATATATATATATATATATATATATATTAGTCTTACATACCAATCTATTGACTTTCTCTCTCACAAACTTCACTCAGCCAAACAAGCCATTTTGGCTTCAATGTTCCAACATCTTACACTAACTTATAATATTATGAAAATAATGGATAAATAATTAAAGTCACAAAAAAATCATTATGTGAATTGTATATAAAAACTCTTGTCATAGAGTCTCAAACCCATTTCTGCAACCTGCTTACCCAAAACTATCCATTATTTATCCATTATTTTCATAATATTATAAGTTAGTGTAAGATGTTGGAACATTGAAGCCAAAATGGCTTGTTTGGCTAAGTGAAGTTTGTGAGAGAGAAAGTCAACAGATTGGTATGTAAGACTAATAGTTTATATTATATATAATGATATGTTTATTTTATATATATATATATATATATATATATACATACATACATACATTATCATGAACACATGACACCCAATTGAACATACTCAAGGGATTTAAATAGATGAACATGATATATATATATATATATATATATGTATGTATGTATATATATGTATATATATATATATATATATATGTATATATATGTGTGTGTGTGTGTGTGTGTGTGTGTGTGTGTGTGTGTGTGTGTATATATATATATCATTATATATAATATAAACTATTAGTCTTACATACCAATCTGTTGACTTTCTCTCTCACAAACTTCACTCAGCCAAACAAGCCATTTTGGCTTCAATGTTCCAACATCTTACACTAACTTATAATATTATGAAAATAATGGATAAATAATTAAAGTCACCAAAAAAATCATTATGTGAATTGTACATAAAAACTCTTGTCATAGAGTATCAAACCCATTTCTGCAACCTGCTTACCCAAAACTACCAGTTTGCCTTGAAGACTAGTCATGGTGATTTTGAATTTCAACATATGTGTAGACACATTCAAAAAATAATGATGCATGTGAATGATCCCATATGATCATTTGATCATTATAAAATAGGTAGATAACATGGTCATATGGTAATATTGGTGTTTCAGACCAATCTCACAACCTTGCACCTTCACTATCTTATCTTTACTAGATAGGTCAACTTATGAGCAACATTTTCATCATTACTATATACACATAATATTTTAAAACCTTTTATAAAATATTGATTATTCAAATATTATATTAATATATTGATATTCAATCTATTTTAGTGCACACCCTAAGGGGTTCATCAAAAAATGGGTAGGTAGACATTTGGTGCTTCATAGGATTGTTGACCCTTAGTGCCACATTATTACCAATCTAATCAACTCTTAAAACCATTTCCCAAGCTATTACTCCTCCCTTGCACATTCCTACATTCTTTTTTATCTCTTCATCCTCCTTTTCTTTCCTTAATTCTATTTTTGATAGTCAACTATTCTAGGTCAATTGCGTTGACCTTGTATAATTTAGGGATATTTTTCACTTTTTGATTTTGTTATCCCTTCTACTAACCTAGGTCAGACCTAGTGAATTATCCCCAAAAACATACAGGGTTGATTGGGTCAACCCTATATAGTCAAATTTTTTGAGAGGATTTAGGTAAATATCTACCTATAAATACAAGATCTTTTCATCATTATTTAAATATGCAATCAATAATTATTATTCACTCATGCTTCTTCACAATCTAATCTTCTACCATTCTACTTAAGGAGTCTTAGCTTAGGGTTTCTACTTGCAGAATCTAGTCTTGTGGATAATTATTAGATGCTCTAGCCTTTATTAGTGATCCTTAAAAACTAAAATAACCTCTATGAAGCGCCTTTGGCTAAGGCAGAGATTGAGTCTCAATGGGTTCATATTTAGGTAAGTATATTCTAACTTTGTTCTCCTCTCTTTAGAACATAGAACTAGCATAAGTGTTGGATCGAATAATATTACTCTTCATATTCCATGTATTAGGGACTTACTCATACTTAGCATAATTTATATTTTCCTATATATTTTTTGATTTTTTTACTAACCCCTTTATTTTACCACATGATTTGATGTGCACTAGATTATATTTACTTTCTTTTTTATCAAAATAGGTGAATATTAAACCTAGAACATTTTTAGGGTTTTTACGTGATTGTGTTAGACTATAGGATATATAACGCTTCCTAGCATGGTGTATTATGACAAGTGATATCCTAATTGAGTCTAGAACATCTCCATATTGGTCATGCTCTCACTTAATAAATGTATTCCCAATCAAAAGTGAAGGTATGTTTTATCTTCTCTAAGCCATGATTAATTTATAGATATGATGAATTTTTGATTGCATATATTTTGGTGAACTTGAAATGAAAATAACCTTTTTAGGATTTATTTCACTTTATTTTATTAATTTTATCATTATTTTTATCATATATCTATCATATTGGATCGACTCTATCGACCTAGTTCTAATCTCTGTGCATAGGTTTTCAAGAATAAATAACTATATCGACTTAGAAAACTTAGTACAAGTTTTCAGTCTTCCAAAATTCTAGTTCAGACTAATAGGTCAACCTATTTGACCCTATACACTTTTAGGCATCTATATTTAGCTATTAGGTTGATCCATTTGACCCTATACATTATAGACACTCAACAATAGGATTTTGAAAAGCATGATTGACCTAGTTGACCTAGTTAGAAAAAGTTTCAAGCATATTCAAAGGTTCTTGACTATAAATATTCATTCTCAGCATCTCTAATCCACTAAGGTTATTTTTTTTATCTCTATATCTCTTTCTTTTTCATCTTTCCTTTCATAATTTGTAGTCTTCAAAATTGCCCCTACACAGTCAACTAGATCGATGCTATCAACCTAGTTTTGTGTTTTGTGTGTTGTTTGAATAACTAGGTCAACCCTAGCCAACCCTATTCATTTTTAAAATTTGCTTTCATAGTAAAATTTTGAACTTTTCAACCATGTTATATATTTTGTGCATATAATGTCAACACTATACCTTGTTTAAAGTTAGAATTAACCTTATATGCTAGTAATTAATTCACACTTTCTTTTCTTGTTGCTTGCATGCTTATAATAATTCACATAGTCTGACTATGGGGTTTTTAATTAACCATTTATTTTAAATATTTATATTTTATGCACACATGGCCAAATCACAAAAACTAAACAAACATTTTAACATTTGTCTACCCAAGGCCGACCTACTTGGATTTCATCACCAAGGGGAAAGCTTAATTGATACTCTGGTCAAGTATAAAGCATGGTTAATGGTATATTATATCTAAGAACCTAATACCCTTATCACTATAGTGTATGAAGTGAGGGGGTAGACCCCAATACCAATCTTGTATCATTTCCACTACAATCCCTTTCAGTACAAACTACCTGAAACCATCCTTAGATTGCTATCTAGTTCTTTGATTTACAGTCAACTTCCCATCACATTTAAAATAAATTAATAGTAATATAATAAGATATATTAGGTTTACCATTTAGTTATCTCTTTACTTTTTAAGTTAATTTCTTGCTTTTTGCTCAATTATGTATGCAAAAACTTTCATTATCCAACATTAGTACAATGCTTTGTATTATGTTCTTCAATTGGAATGGCCACTATTTATCCAATTGACTATTTATTTCCCTTTAGTTATTAATTTCCTAGATTAATTTCAAAAATTATTTTGTTTTAGTTCATAACTTGTTATTAACCTTCTTAGTTTCCCTGTCTATTGTACTAGGTTGACCTAGTCAACCCTATACTTTTTTCCAACCTCTGTGCACTGTACTAGATTGATCCAATCAAACCTATACTATCTTTAGACCCTATTCATTCTTTTCTTATCTTTTTCACTATACTGGATCGACCCAATCGACCCTATATAGTTTTTAGGCCCTATTTCCTATATTAGGTCAACCTAATTGACCCTATACTATTTTCTACTTTCTCTATTCATCAATCTAGTTTCCCGTTTCTCCAATTTTGCATTTTATTCATCTCTCTTCAATAAAAATGAAGTATCCTATAAAAATGTTCTTAGATATCTTGAATCCATTTAGATACTATATGGGATGTTCATTTCTCCCTCTCTTTTCCTCCCAAGACAACCATCACTCTTGGGGCATCTCTTCTCCTCAATCTATGAACTATAACATGGTGAAAATAACAACTTAAGATGAATTTTATGGATCTAATCCTTTCCTTACTTACCAATATCCTTCTCATCTTAAAAATATTCAAACTAATATGAGAGTAATTGATACAAGTATACTTAACAATCCCACTAGTAATCCTTCTTCTAGTAATCTCCCCCTAATACCAACTTGGGAGGTGCTCCTTCCAACACCAACACACCTCTTGATACAACTCAGCTTTTATTCCAAGTTATCAAATAAAATAACATAATGAAAAATTCTAACACCCATCAAATGATGTAGCTTCAACAACATTTAATCAATGTGCCTAATCAACCTCCAACTATACATCCTCAAACTAATCCTAATTTAATTCCTCCACCTTTTAGGGATGCCTCAAGTAATGTTATTCCTCAACCCATAATGAATAATAAAGTTATTCAAACCATTCAAAATGAACCTTTATCCCCCTTTATTGTATCCATTGATATTGATAACATATCTCCAACTATCAAATATGATAGGACTAAAAACCTTGCCTCATTTCTTAAAGCCTTTGGCAACCTTTACAAGGAGTGGATCCAAACTAATACCTTTTCCACAACTAAAATCTTAGTAAAAATTTTTACTAGTGATGTATTAGAAGGGTATAATCAACTACCCCAACCTTCTATTTAGAAACTTGAAGATTTGGTTAATCCTTTAGTTGAAGAGTTTCAACACAATGATCTTCCCAAAAATTGTCTTATACACTTCATTAATGCTAAAAAATTTCTCACTAAATCATCTCATGACTTTATCAAAATATGGAAATCATTGGCCCATAAATCCAACCATAACATGACTAATGATAGCTTATTCAAACTCTTTATCACATCTTTTACTCCCACTCTCCAATATAAGATTCGAACCTTTGTTCCCCAAAAACTTAATGAAGATCTTGATCAATATAAACATCAAGAGTTTATCATGAATCAATTCAAACCTAATACAAAAAAATCTTAAAGAATATTTCCAAACATGTAATTCTATCACTAGTAATTCTTTGCAAACCAAACTAGGGGTTTCCAAAACTGATGTTCCTTTACCTTCTCTCACACCTCTTTCAATTTAGCAAATAAAATAATTTTTACCTCCCTTAAATCCTTTCATATATCTCAATGTTCCTCCTAAGTGGTATGATCTCAGTATATTTTGTTGTTTCCATGCCAATATTGGGAATTCTCATGAATCTTGTAGAGGGATATTTTACTTTTTTTTCTCTTATGTGCTTGGTGATTCATTTAACCATGAATCTATGATCAATATTCATCATCAAGATTACACTGTTGCCTCTCAAAAAATAAAAACTTATAAAGCTTCTACCTATAACAATAAAAAAACCTCTTCAAATAATCAATCAACTTCTAAAGATGTTTATGCCATCAACACTAATTATGACCAATACATTAAAAATTCTCTATATGTCAACATTTCTAAGGTTAATTAACATCATAAATCGGCTCACAAAGATCTTGTTGCTAAGGCTAAAATCCATATTTAGAAGAACAATTTCTTAAATATACCACCACCACCACAAATTCTAATTAGGAAGCACCTGAGGAATAACTTACTCCCAATCCTCCAACCGCATCTATTCCTCTAAAATCTAATATTCTTCCCAAACCTTATGTTAGTTCTTTTAAATTTCATTTAAACTTTCTTGAAGAATTAGCTATATGCCTTATAATATTCCACTTATGGAGTTGGTTCATATTTCATGCTATCATCATAAATTCCTTATGTAATAACTTCAAGAGATTGAATATCCATCTTCCATAGATGAAGAACCACCTTTGATTGAATCTCAACCTACTAATGTAAATACCATTGAAACTATGTGTCCTTCCAATCCCTCTATTGAATTCCTTGAAGAGTACATGATCAATGATGAAATTATCTTATGTGTTGATAATTGACCACTTTTCATCAAAGTAGCCATTAATACCACTCTTATCTGAAAAGTTCTATTTGATGAAGGTTGTGGTATTAATGTGACATCTTTATGGCTTATACAACAACTTGGTTATAACAAGGATCGTCTCAAGCAAAATCATCTTACTTGTCATGGTTTTTATAAGACTAATCAAAAACCACTTGGTTGTATTTGGCTTCCATTAATTACTGGACCTAAGACTATTCAAATAAATCTTATGGTCCTTGATCTTATTTTATCTTATAACATATTCATTGGTCATCCATGAACTCATTAAATGAGGGTAATTGATTCTTCTGGTAGCCAATGTATTAAATTATTACATAATGTAAAATGATATTAGCATGAAGCTAATCCCAATCCATGGAGTATTTAGCTTCTCGATTATAAATTTTAATATCATATTCCTACCATTCCTAAAATCAATAGTCCTCCTTTACCCGAGTTCATCAACATGAATCATGATTTACAAGTTACTCTTGAAAATTATGATGATGATGAGCCCAATGATTTGTAACATACTTTCAATACTACCAATTTATCTCCCTACATTTCACAATGGCTTCCCCCTTATCTTTTACCAAGAGACCATATTGTTCCTCTCATGGATGAGATTACCAGTTTTTACCCACATGCAATGCTTAAGATCCTTTTCTACTAGAAGATGCCTTCACTTGCAATGATTTTAGGTATCTAAATTATTTCAAAATCCTCTCATCATGTCTCCTCATAAATTCAATAATATTAGTATTTTACCCTCTGAAACTCCCCCTAATTCCCAATCATGTATAATTTATAAAATATATGACAACAACTATATCATGGCCCAAGCTCAATTGAGAGACTTAGATGCCCAACATTATTAGAAAACCTTAGCCCAAATTCATGTTAATCAGGATGTTCATACCATTTATGTGGATCATACCTTATATCCTGAGGGTTGTGTGCCTTATGTCAATTTTCCTCTTATCAATACTCCTTAGGTGGTAGAATAAATTACACCTTCTAAATCTCTAGAATTTCCTACACCTCCATTACCACCTTTGGATCCAATCACTATATTTGGTCCTTCTCCCATCACTGAATCCACCAACACACCAATCTCTTCTACTTCATCTACTTCTTCGACTCCCAAAATTACACTTGATGCCAAGGAAATAGATGTTCATCTGATCCATTCTAAATATAATCACCATGGAAATCAAATTTTATATCTTAAAGTAGATGTCGATATTATGGTACTCTTCCTACCTCATCTAGTGATAAAGTTATCCTTGTGTTACTTTATGCCTGAGAACCTCAACTTCCTCGATAGCATCATAAACTTAGGAATCTTAAAACTAAAACTCCTTGCTTCAACAAATTCATTTCTAGCATTGATCCCAAAACAAATCTAATTTCAGCCTTACACAATGCACCATAGCACTTTCAAGATAACAATGTCATGCTTATTGAAGAAACCACTTGCATCAAATATGGCACACCATCTTGTCCTTGACCAATTACTGTATCTCATGAACTCTCACATATTGAACATGATAATTTTATCTTATTCTTTAATAAGTATCATGAAGATTTTCTTTGGTCCTATAAGGACTTGCCTGAAATTGACCCGAACATTATGGTGTATAACATCATTACTTATATTGATGCCAAGCTTGTATGCCAAAAACAAAGAAAATTTCCATATGAAGCTTCAACTTTATGTCATAAGGAAACCATAAAATTAATTGATGCTAAATTTATCAAACTAGTGGATTATTCTAAATGGGTTCCCAACATTGTCCTTGTTTAGAAGAAGGTCACTATGGTCATTCACATTTGTATTGATTTTCGCAATCTTAATCTTTCTTGTCCCAAGGATAAGTTCCTTTTACCTTCAATAGATGCCATTGTTAATTCCATGACTAGTTATGAAATTTTATCTCTTATAGATGGATTCTTGGGATACAATCATATTTATATCACCCCTGAAGACAAATATAAGACTACTTTCACCATGAAATGGGGCACCTATAATTATTTTAAAATGCCCTTCAGCCTCAAAAATGTTGAAGCCACTTACTAATGAGTAATTACTCACATATTTCATGATCTCATCCATAAAATTATTGAAACTTATGTGGATGATCTCATTACTAAATATAAAAATCATATGAATCATCTTTCTGATCTTGCTATCATTTTATACCATCTCCTTAAATATAAAGTTAGACTTAATCCTTACAAATGTGTCTTTGGAGTCACATTTGGAAAAATGTTAAGATTATTAGTCTCTCTCCATAGCATCGATGTTGACCCTACCAAGATTAGTGTCATAGTTAATATGCCCATTCCTAGTTCTGTTCCCAACATTTATATTTATTTAGGCAAACTTGGGTCAATTAGATGAGGTGTTCCCTAAATGGCTTATCACATCCACTCTATCAATTCTATTCTTAAGAAAGGTACTAATTTAGAATGGATAGATCCATGTCAAAAATCCTTTGATAGCATGAAAAAGTCTTTGATTTACCCACCTACACTTCATCCTCATTCTAATGATAGACCCTTGATTTTATATACTTCTTTCAAACCCATTTTAGTTGGGGTAGTGCTTGCCCAATATGATGATATGGGAAGAGAGTATGATATATACTACATTACTTGAGGCCTTATCGATTATGAGACACATTATACCAAAGTCAAACATGATTTACTTACTATCTATTTTGTAGATGAAAAGCTTCATCATTACATGCTTTACCAAACTACTTATGCTATTATTCATTTTGACCCCCTTTGTCATTTATTCTACAAAACCTTTTTTCCTAAATATAGAATTGGTAAATGGATGGTCCTCTTTATGTAATTTTATCTCTACATCATCACTTAAAAAAAAATTAAAGGGAAAGTCATAGTTGATCAACTTGTTATAGCTCCCATTCCAACCACTTCTTCCCTTCAAGATGATCTTCCAGATGACAATATCCTTTACATTGAAGGTCTTAATCAATCTATCTCTCTCAAAGAATACTTTCATATCTTTACCATCATTCTTGAAGCTAATAAACTTGATGAATCTTCCACTCCCTCTAGTACTACTAAACCATAATTAGTTATCGAGGAGCTCCATGAAACTAATGTTGACTTTCATGAGGATACTTAAACCCTTCACTTTGATGGTGTTAAATGACTTCAAGGAGATGGGGCAGGTTGTATTCTCATGAGTCCTCTTAGAAATATCGTTCCTTTATATTTTTGCTTCATGTTTGATGTCACCAATAATATGGCTACTTATTAATCTCTTATCTTAGGCATGAGATATGCTCTTGATTTATACATTAAATGCCTTCATGCTTTAGGTGATTCTCAACTTATTTGTCTTCAAGTTAGTGGCGATTATCAATGTAAAAGTGAGAACCTTATTACCTATCATCAAATTTCAACCACTCTTGATAAGGATTTTATTTCTTTCAATATTGAGACTATTCTTAGAGATCAAAACTCCATTGCTAATTCTCTTGACTCATCATCATCTCTCTTTCATCCTCATCAAGTTCTTTCTAAACCTTCATTTCTTATATAAATAAGAAAATCCTCATCTTTAACTCAACCACCAAATTCACTTATTTTCCATATCGAGGTTGTTACCATTCACCAAAGCCCATGGTACCAAGATATTATTCAATTTTTAGAACACCAAAATTATCCTCCTAATTTAGATTCTCATGAAAAGACACACATTCATTAATAAGATTTCAAATATGTATTTCATCACAACATCCTCTATTATCATAATGTTAAAGGTACATTTCTCTATTATATTATGCAAGATGAGGTCCTTCCTCTTATTAAACAAGCACATGATGAAATTTGTGGTGGCCACTATAACAGACATGCTACATCTCACAAATGCCTATGTATGGGTTACTTTTAGACTACTATCAAAAAGGATGCAATTGAATATGTTAAAAAGTGTACTCCTTATCAACTTCATGATGATCTAATCCATTCACCTCTATCTAAACTTTAAACTATAAAATATACTTGGCCATTTTTCACATGAGGATTTGATCTCATTGGTAAACTACCTCGCTCCCATGATGGGCATGTTTTTATCATCACTGCTACCAAATATTTTACCAAGTGGGTAGAAGCCATGCCCATTGCTAACATCACTGGACCTACCATTTCCAAATTTATTCTTAACCAAATAATTTACCATTTTGGTGTTCCCCATATCATAATTTTAGAAAATGGTGGTAACTTCAAAAATGAACATGTTAAATAGCTTTATGCTAAATTCAAGATCAATCACAAATTTTCAACACCTTATCATTCATAATGAAATGGCCAAGCCAAGGAACTAATAAAATTCTCAAAAAAATACTTGAAAAGATAACTAGTGAAATCTACATGGATTGGCATCTTCATCTTTACCCTATACTTTGGGCTTATTGGACTAGCATATAGACTACCACTGGGACAACACTATTTTCTCTAGTCTATGGTTTTGAGTCGGCCCTTCCTTTAGAAGTTGGGCTTCCTTATATTAGTATATCTCTTCATGGTATTATTCATAATGAATAATTACATGAATATAAACTTCATACACTTGATATTCTTGATGAACATCATCTTTCTGCTTTACAACATAACCACCAGTACAAGGCTCGCATTGCTAGATAACATAAAAAACATGTTAAAATCTACACTTTTAATGTTGGTGATCTTGTTCTTAAATTAGACTACACTCATGATAAAGAAGGTAAATATGCTAAAAAATGGTGGGGCCCATATTTGTTTAAATATATTCTTGGTCCAAGCACCTACCACCTTCAAACCAATGATAGCCATGTTTTCAAAGAGCCCACCAACACTTAATTCCTTAAAAAGTACTTTGCCTAAACATTTCCTTCTTCTTGTCATGATTTCTATCTACATCTATCTAACAATTTAAGTATGTTACTTAAGCATAGGTATTTCCTTTTATATTAAATTTCCTTTTTTTCACAAATCTTTAATCCCCCCTTTTGGTCGTTTGGTTTCTTGATGTACCATAGTTTTGTACTTTTTGCTTACCAATTTTTTTTTGGCACCCCTTGGGTTTTTATTTTGTGAGTTACTTTTTAATACTATGGATAGGACCTGATGTCCCTCATAAAACTACCATATCTTTGCTTTATCTTTCCTTATTTTATGAATTTGTAGTGTAATACTATGGATAGGACCCAACCCTCCTCATAAAATTACCACCTTTTCATGTTCTTGATCCTTTTTCTCAACTTTAGTTTTTGCTTCTTTTGCTAGATGAAATCTACACAACAATTTTTGTTAGCATGTTTTCCTCCATTTCCCTTATTCTTATGATAAGGAATCATACATTACTATCATTGTATCCCTTTTTCCCCTTTGTATCATTTTTTTAATTTGAAGTAAGTCAAATTATTCTATGCATCATTCCTTTTGATTTCCCCTTCCTTTCATCTCCACATTAGATAAAACAAGGTCAAAATCAAGATAACACTTTTATTTCATCTAGATTTACGAGACACTTAGACCCCATGCTCTTTGAAGTTCTCTCTCTTAGAAACCTTGTCCCAAGTATTCAAATGAAAGTCATCTTTATCACCCATTTTTGGTCTTCCAAATATGTATGGAGGAGGAATATAAAAATCCATCAAGAAAATTAAAATCCAAATCATTTGAAATAAAAGGAAATGATATCTAAAAGGTTAAATACAAATCTGAAAATTCAAATTCATACCAAAAGATGTGATTCCAATCACATATCCTATCTCTAATCAAAGATCAAACTCCAAAGTTGGCCTCACATAGAGCTGAGGTCATATGGGGTGTGGTGGGTTAGTATATTAGAATAAGGTAATTAAAAAAACTCTATGGTGCCACCTAATTCTCATGTAAGTACCCAATCTTTGTAGTAGACTGATGGCTCTGTAAGGGGTCCTAAAGAATGGGGAAAACATTGTGGGGAGGTAGGTCCATTTTAATTTTCATGCATATAGCCTTCAAGGGATGATCTATATACTTCATTTATTGACTTGAAACTTGTGGCTAAGATAAATTCTTCAAAGTCCTTAATGTCTAAAGTCCTCTTGTTTTAATAAACCTAATTTGAGTGTCTTAACTTCTATAAATAATTCCTCTACCTTGGTTTTTCCTTCATTTTCCCCCTTGATATACAAATTGTGAGTCCAAATCTATTTTCCCTTATTCTTTAATTCCTTCTTATTCATCTCTTAAAAACATGTTAGAACTACTTTGTTTCATCTTTATCTATCCTTAGAGTGAAACAACATGTTTGAATAACTATGGATTACTTCTTTCTTTTTCACCATGATTTTACATTCCTTGACTTAATTTACCTTCCTTTTATCACTTGTCATTATTTTACTATCTTGATATCATAGACACCTAAGTTCTTACCCTTTTTCTATTGTTGAGTGAGGTTAGTTTGTTATTTCTCATTCATCAATGTTGTTTTCCCTTTTATGCACATTTTTCCATTGCTGATTGAGATGTGGATTGTTATTTCTCACTCATCAATGTTGTTTTACCATTTTATTTATGCTTTTCCATTAGTTTTTTTTATTACCATCTTTTTTGACATGTATCCTTGGTTTGACTTGGTGAGTTTGCCTTTCTTACTTAAGGTTTTACTTGTTTGAGTTTTTGATCTTTTATAGCCTTGGATTTTTAGTTACCCGATTTAATCTTATTTTTGACTTGATAATTTATTCTAACATAACACCTATCACCCCATCTTTCCAAATTTCCCAAGTACATCCCATCTTCATAACACTAGCTATCTTGAATTATTTTGTGTTTAATTATTTTTGATCTTTAGTTTTGTATTATTGGGTTTGTCAAAAGTAGTCTCTATTCCCTACATAATCAAAACTAATAACACAATAGACAACCATCCCATGACAAAGGTAAGTGAAAGTACGCATCACATTTAGTTTTTAGTCATTTAATTTTAGTTATTTTTGATTTAAAATATTGTAACTTTTATTTTATCATCAACATTATGTGTCCTATTCTTTCTCAAAGCACCATCCCTTATTGCACCTTAGTGACACATGATGAAATTGGAGTGGGGCATATGTATACACATAATATTTTAAAACCTTTTACCAAATATTGACACTTTACATATTGTAAGAACCCATCGAGACTCAATCTCTCTAAGTACATGCTCTAAAGGGTGCATTAGGAAAGGGGTAGGAAGACCTTTGGCGCTTTACAATATTTTTTTCCTTATTACCACATTATTACCAATCCAACCAGCTCTTAAAACCATTCCCTAAGCTATTAATCCTCCCTTGCATATTGTTCCAATCATTTTTCACTTTCCATCCTCCTTTTCTTGACTTAATTTTATTTTGTATAGTCAGCTATACTAGGTCAATTTGGTTGACCTTGTATAGTCTAAGGGTATTTTTCACTTTGTGATTTTTTTAGCCCTTTGGCTGACCTAACTCAGACCTAGTGAATTTTCCATGAAAACATATAAGGTCAACTGGGTCACCCTTATATAGTCGATGTTTCTAAGAGGATTTAGGATAAGATCCACCTATAAATACAATATCATTTAATTATTATTTAAATATTCAATCAACATTTATTATTCACTTATGCTTCTTCACAATCTGCCCTTCCACCATTCTACTTGAGAAGTCTTAGCTTAGGGTTTCTACTTAGAGTATTTAGTATTGTGGATAAGTCTTAGATGTTTTGGCCTTTCTTAGTGATCATTACAAACCATAAAAACCTCTTTCTAATCCCCTTTGGCTAAGGGATATATTATGTCTTGATGGGTTCACATTTAGGTAAGTATATTCTAACATTGTTCTCCTATCGTTAGTAGATAAAAGTAGCATAAGTGTTGGCTCAAATAATATTACTCTTCATATTCCATGTATTAGGGTCTTACTCATACCTTTAGTAATTAATATTATCCTATACATGTTTTTATTTCTTTACTAACCCCTTTATTATGCCAAAAGCTCTAGTGTGCACTAGATTAGATTTACTTTCTTGTTTATTAGAATAGGTGAATATTAAACCTAGGACTCTTTTAGGGTTGTTGCATGATTATGTTACAATATAGGTTTTAGAACCTTTCCTATCATGGTGTGTTATTAAAATTGATCCCCTAATTAGTTCTAATGGATCCCCATATTGGTCATGCTCCCATTTAATAAATGTATTCCCAATTGGAAGTATAGGTATGCTCTATCTTCTCTGAGCCAAGATCAATTTATAGACATGATGAATTTCTAATTGAATATAATTACCATTGATATAAAAAATATATATCTAACATGAACATGTATTATAGGTCTTGAAAAACATATCCATGCACTTCTGTTCATCCCTAGTTTATGTTATCACATCCCTAATCAATTTCTCACTTCTACCTGGTTTTCTCACTATCTACACCACTAGGTTTGTTAGTAACTAGTCAACTTGTATGATCAGTTTAACACCCTTAAGGGATATAATATACTAATAAACAACTGTAGATATAATATATAATTCTAAAGATTCAACCTTTATCCAATTATTAATTTTGACTCGATCAACTTTGCCTACTACAGAAAATCTCCACGAAATAAGGCCTTTCTTGTAGGGTCCACTCACTCTCCTAACAAAAAAAACACACCTAGAGATGAATAAGAGATTTAAATTAATTCTCCAATACTAAAATATTAAAAATAATCCATTATGATCACTTTAGAATAATTTATTTCACATCAGATCACTATTATGGTTCTCTAAGGGTTTAAACCATTTTAGAGTTTTAACAATCATTCATAAAGCTTAGCCCCTTATTCCAAAAACCAATTATTGTAAATTTGATCTAGGAACCTTCCCCATATACCATGAATATACTAGGTTCTCATGTAGATGTTACACATTATAATGAATAATTGAAAGTTTTTCTTAGGTTGAGAACCCTTCATTTTGTGCACATAAGATACCTCAAAACAATTTTTGTTGCCTTAGCCTTCAAATTTTGACTTGAAAATTAGTAAACATACTTGAAAAAACATCACATACCTCTATCAATTCAAACATACTCACACTTAACTTGGAAACTGATCCTAATACCCTATCTACCCACCATCTCTCTATTTTCTCTCTAGGCCCTTAACCTATAAGTCACAATAGGTCTTGAAGCTGACCTTCTAACCACTATAAAATCTCTCAAATCCTCATGTAAAAAATCAAACAATATTTTTCATTCTCAAACATTGTCAATTATTCTTCATATGTCTTATCAATAGCTCATGTTGCTTCATTAGACTAAGTAGGGTCTAGAGGTGGTCTAGTTACATACTAAATATGTAGGTCTTACCCACATATGCTTACCCTAAGAATCACTTGAGTTCTCAAAAGCCTCATAAGAATGATAAAAAAAACCTCATATAGCCTCTTCTTAGGAGCTTCAACATAACATCTTCATATCTTAATAGAGCCTCTTTAGAATTGCTTATGTAAATCTTTGAATCTCGACTAAGGATCTCATAGCTTATTATATTCTATTTCTCTTTATGCACAAGACTAGGCATTTTATGCTCATATCTTATCAATACACCATAAGGATCAAACACTTGACAACTTCCATTGATTATCATTCACTATAGAAACACCAATATTGACATAAGCCTTCCAACAATAAAGATAACACTAAGCAACAACCTTGACCATTGATCATCTTTGGCTACTTCATGCTGATGGCTCAACTATCCTTCTCTTACTTAAGAATCAAACTTAATTCACACATACCTCAAAAAACACTCACCATGAATCTTTACCAAATGAATCTTAGACATCAATGACAACATAATTTTACATTAATGACATCAACCTTGACATTAGTGATCACACTTATCAACACATACAACTTGTTTAATAAGGCCATCCCAATTTAGAATTACATATAAAATTTGGTGATAAGCATTAGATCCTTGGATTTGAGGGCAACCACTTCTCCAATAATTATCCATTTCCATAGTGTGTTATTAATTATGTTTGTCCTCTTTCACATCTAAACTTGGTCTCCATCAAAGGTGTCATCTATAATGGTCATCCATAGGTGCCTCTAGAAAGCATCCCTTGAAATGCAAGTAATGCATATATTATGGCTTATGTGGTATATAAAACCACTTCCAGTCACCTCCCAACAAAAAATAAAACCCTTAGTAGGTTTATGCAAAGCATCACCTTAGGCTTAGCCACTACAAAATGTATTTTTTGATACTTTAATGGTATCAAGTCTTATACCAATTTTTTATATGGGGTAGTCAAATTATTTTCATGTGAATGGGCATCCACATCCTCACTCACATCCCAAAGAGCTAAATAATTTGCATATTCATCATTAAATATAGTAAAATCAAAGATTGTATCTTTATATTCTATGGAGTCTTTGATAGAAAATTTGGAAGGTGGTAGCACTCTTATGAATACCTTAGATGAATAAGGCATTATTACCTATTTTAATTACATATTTTTAGTATTCAATTCAACTGTGTGCTCACTTGATGTAAGTAATTCATGTATGAACACAGATAGCTAGGGATTTAAACTCTCTTGTGAATGCAAATTTTCTTGATCTCTTTAGTAATTAATAGCTATATGTCTTTTTATAATTCACTCATATATAATTGAGTATTAAAATTTAATTCAAGCTCATGTGCCATTAATTTACAATGTATCCAAGCTTGTTTTACTCATTTGATTCAAAAATTGCCTCTTTAATTTGGTGGGTATGCCAATTAGGTTTTCTATACATTCATAGAAATGCCATGTTTTAGCCTTGGAAAAGTGTCATATTATCACTACTTTCATGCAAAATCAATTATGCCATGTAGCATGCCTTTATAAGTTAGGTGTTGTAATTTGTGTTAATACCAAGCTAGATAATTTTGTAGACACTTTGAATATGAGAAATGTGAAGGCAAAGGATGTGATGGATAAAAGCTATGAACAAAATATGTAAATAATAAAATTTTGGAAATCTATGACTAGTGAAAACCAAGAGTTGTGAACACAACATGTGAAGTGTAAAATATGTGAAGGCAAAGCAAGATGTTTAGGGGTGAGGACCTAGAAGTTAGGATATTTTGAAATACATGAAATTTTTTACAATGAATAAAACTTATGAAAAAAAATTCTAAAGACTCAAAACATGAAATTCAAAACTTACAAGGTGTAAAATGTGAAAATTTCGAATGTGAAAATTTTCATATATACGAAAATTCCAAAGACTATTAATAGGTTAGTCTGAATAAGTGGCATACTAAAAACTCAGATAACAAAGAAATTCCAATTGTGTTTATATTGAACAACATTCATCCGTATAAGGAATAATAACTTTATAAACTTGAGCTTGCTAAATACACATACAAATGATAATGAAAATCCCTTTAAAAATAAAACTAGACCTTTCAAACTTTTAATGGGTCCCTACTCTCAAAAAATGACAGTTGGTGTGTGTTGAATACAATAATAGTTACATATTATTATTATGGGTGTTTTTGATTATGTCCCATTGTAAGTTTGGATTTTAAATTTGTGAATATTCAAGGTATTTTTTACTTTTCTTGCATAATTTTTATGTCTTTTAGTTTTGTACTTATAAATTTATTTTTGGAGTGCTTAAAAATGATCTATATTATGTCCTATTATCAAATGATATCTATAATATGGTGATCCTTCTATACTTACTATCCTTCCTATTAACCCATGTCTAATAGGTGGTACATATATCATCATGTGATTAAATAATATATAAATTATTATGTATGTAACATATTATTTCACCATAATCTATAAAATATTTCATAGTGACCTATGTGAGGACTCCACATTATTAACATGATGTATTTACATTTTTCCCTTATAAGGTTTACTTAAAGCTTTTAGCCAAGAGGGATGAATTATATATCAATAATTTAGATGATCATATATTATATTTTCCTTGACTTTATCTTTTATCCTCTTTTGATGAATGTATCTTATATGTAGAAGGTCCTGTAGGCATGAAAATATTCTATGAGAGATACTCAAATGGGTCAAAACCAAGTTTGCACAAATATTCATCTTTCATATCATCACTATCATAATAATTTGAAACTTTTCCATATTTTTTTCATAATTTATGAATAATGGAAGCTCAAATGTTTGATTTTATAGTATTTTACTTATCAATGGTTCCTTTTTCAATGGATTTTTCTCTATTTCATTAGCATTTTTTTCATTTTTTATTCTTTATGTGTATTTATGTACATCTCAAGTGTTAGTGCCTTATAAATATCTTGAGAGAAACAATTTATTTTTATTTATTCACCCATATCATAACTTGATATATTATTGATTGGAATAATTTGTGTAGGTTTTACAATTTGAGGAACCGCTTCCATGTTGGGATGTAACATTTTGTAGAATTGCAAGGGGTCATCATCTACAAACATGGTTTATAATGTCCCATCATGTATCAATTTGACACATAGATGTAACATAGGTGAAAATTAATTCCATAATATGTATCTAAGGTCTACCAAACATTAAATTATAATGAAACGATTAAAACATTACTTGGAATGTTGATTGTATTGTTTTTTGTCCTAATATCATAACTAATGTGATTTTTCCAATTGGTGGGATACATGAATTATCAAATATTTGATATGGACATCTAATATTTTTAATATTTTTGTGCTAAAAATGTTTAGACCTGATCCATTATCAATTAACACTCTTTTAATTATATTATTATGAATAGCAACTTATATAAATAAAGGGAGATCTTGATCAATGATATTCTTTGAGGGTAATTATTTGTGATCAAAAGTGATATGATTTTAATTATTTATGAGATCTTGAATAACATACATAAAATAAATTGGCTATATTTAACTTGGTACTTGGGTCTCATGCAAGGCCCCATACAAAATATCCTTATGGATGGTTGATTGTTTCAAAATCTCAAGGATTGAGATCTCAGCATTTTTGTTGATTAATTATTTAGCAATATAATATCTCTTATATTTTATGAATAGACTAGGATTAATATAAACCTATTATATATGAACAATTGCATTAATAGGTTGGCCACCCTTTCCTTTTTGTGCAATAATAATGTGTAGTTTAGAATCTAAGATAATTAATGGGTGGATATTGGGAGCGGGATGGTAACTATCAATTGAATAGGATTTAGGTCATAAACAACATTGGGAACATGTATGTTTGTGCCTAGTGAAGATGTAAAAGGGTTAAATAGTTTTTAAATAATAATTTTAATGAGATATTAGATGTATATCTTCAGTTAAATCACCCTCTTTATTTGTACAATTTCTTTGACTCCATTTGATTATATCATTAATTGATTTAGTAATGTATGGAAGATATAAAGTGATGACTATCTCACATATTATGAAAGGAGATAATTATTATATGTATACATATTAAACATGATTAATTCCTTTTCAATTAAATAAAATATGATTTTAAGATTTTATAATTTAAAAAATCTGAAACTAGAAGACTATAGGGAAAACTTGGATTTTGTGCAAGAATACTTAGAGGTTGAGTTCACCAAATGTTTAAGAATTTTTAGGAATACTTATGTTGAAATATCCTACTAAAAAATGGATAATATATTATACTATTAGTCCAATTAAATAATTCACATTCATAATAGTCTAATACATTGTTGAATGATGAAAGAATAATAAATATATAAAGGACAATGCCAACATAATATTCTAAAAGTTGAAACAAAAATAAAAAATGATACTTAGATTATTGAATAATATGTATGAATATATAATAAGTGAATATACATGATAATACAAAATAATTTTCCACCTTGATTTGTTTGATTCTAGAATTTAGCTCTCTAATATCCCAGATACTACCATTAGAATTTAGACACACACATTGATGCTTCTATCCTAATTTTGACACTTATATCAATAATTAAGTATAATTAATTTTAATAAATGACTAAATACACTTTTTAGGGTTCACTATCACCTTGCATATTCTCTATTTAGATTATGCACATAGGTTCTAGATATTCATATGTAGTTTAAAACCCTAGGTCCTTTGACTAGGGTATGCCACCTTATAAAATGGGGATCATTGGGATAAATTTAAGTTTATATGAAATAAAATAACCCTATATTAGTGAGTGTTTCCTACATATTAAATACTCCAAAGAGGGCCTCATAAAAATGTAGTTATGTCCCTGGTGTGGGATTGTGTGTGAATAATTGTTGAATATGTTATATGTGAGTGAATAATTATCTAAATTGTAACTTTAAAAATACTAATCATGGGATGAAATTTTAATTATTAACAAATTTAATAACACTAATCCAATGAATTATTTGTAAATATAGAAGAATAGGGTAGTTTTTCAAGTTTGAGATGTATTTTTTCCTAGTAAAAGATAGATTTATTCTTGATTATTACTTGATGATAATGAATGGTCTTATACTTTTATTTATACTATTTTTTTTGAAAATATCACATGGGAGAATTAATTTATAAAAATAGGTAGACCCATACATGTCAAAATATTTCAAAATTTAACTATTTATAAGGTTATGACACTAACATCAACCATGGGACACTAGAGGTGATGTTAGTGTCCTAGTCTAAATGGTACTGTCTAGGAGAATATAAATTTATTTAAGATATATAATTTATAGAGTAGGATATTAATCAGGTTTTATGTATATTGTGGGATACATGTGATATAGGTAATAATTTTGGAAGGATAATGACTAAGAGGGGGTGAATTAGTCTTCAAAAACTTTCTTATCAATTTTACTTAAGCAATCATGAATCATTAAAGAAAGAATATATATATATATATATATATATATATATATATATATGCTTGATATATATATATATATATATATATATATATATAAAGCATAAACACCTTTCCACATAAGAATGAAACATATGAATATATTAAATATGTGGGAAAACCTAAAGGGGAATAAAAATCACTGATATACATAAATGGACTATAGTCCTATAAGATAAAAACCAAATTTATTAAATCACCAATTCCACATGGAGAACCAACCCCAACTAGATAAGTACCAACTCAGCTAGGCTTTAACAAGCACTAGCTCGGAAGGAGGCATAAGCCCCATAGATGTCTCAAAACCAACTCAACCACCTTATTTATTTCATAACCTTTAGGAAATGTTGTTTCTTAAATAAATAATGATGACGACCTCTTCATCTCTTCACACTCTTATCCTTCTCAAATTGCCTTCTAGGCTTCTTTGCTCAACTAGGTCTCTTCGAGACTGATTAGATCATATGACCTTGATCTTAATAAATAGAACCTATATCAAATATTCATCATAGATACTCTAACATCATATTATGTTATAAAATACCTCCTTATACTCACCACTATGTTATTTTTATTATCTTCCTCTCTAAATACTCAAATAGGCCTAAAAATGCCTTGTATATATACAAGCCTCTTGCTCACATACTTCTTAGTTAGCCAAACACCATTAAAATATTAGGTTAAAAATGGAATATAAATTATGAAATATAATAAACATGAATCAAAATGTGCTTTTAGTACATTTAGGTTTGGCATACCTTAATTAGGCCTTATTTCATCTTTAGGTCTGATGGAGACCTTATCTTATTAGGTCTATTTTAAGACACATTACACTTTGATTTTATTGGAACAATTTAAAACTAAAAAAAGATATTAAAATATAATATAAAAATAAAATATACCCATAATAATATCATATATTATCCGTAACACATTTCAATTCCAAACATCACTTGGATCATACCATTTGCACTGTTCATAATTAGGCCTTTTCATACACAAAAAGTCTATCTTGAACTACTAAAGATTAAACAAAAATCAGATAAAAAAACATGTAAATGAAACACACATATAGTAAATAAATATACTTATGATCATCACCATGTTATTTATACTTAACAACTTATGGCAAAAGGATTCAAACCCTTATTTACAAATACCCCACTTAGAACTGCCAAAACACTCCAAAACGTAGTCATGAACAACTTGATCTTCAACATCTAAAAGAACACTTAAAATGAGAAATGATATCTTAAGAAAATAATTTTATATCTATATACCACTATGAAATACAATAATCATAAGGTCTAATGTCAAATATTGGTATTGCAGACCAATCTTTTATCTTTAGTACATATAATCAAACTAGAGCCAGTCAAGTCATTTTGGCTTCAACATTTCAATCACTTTCACTATCTATAAAACATTATAAAAAGAATTTATAGTACATAAATTTTATAAAAAAAAACAAAACCATGTGTATTATATACTTCTAATCAGGGCATAGAGCCTCAAACTCATCACTACAACTTGCTTACCCAAAACTGCCAGTTTACCTTAAAACACAGTCATGGTGACATTGACCTTCAAAACCTGTATGACCACTTTCAAAGACTTAAAATACATGAAAATGATCCTATGATATAATTATACCATTATTAGATATAAATATAATATATTCAAATGACAATATTAGTTTTGTTGACCAATCTCATAACCTCATTGTCCACAGACCTCACTGAGTCAAACAAGTCAACTTGTGAGCAACTTTTTCACTATAACCCCTGACCTCCAAAATTTTTACCAAACATAAAAATATCTTAAAATTCATGAAAACTATATCCATGCACTTAAAATTAATCTATATTTCATGATAAAACATTATTAAACCTCTTGTCATTGATGTTTGGAATTTTTACTATTTCCACCATTAGGTGTATTAGCAAATAGCCAACTTAGATGATTTATTTAACACACCTAAAGGATATAAATTTTATATAAACCTTCATAAATAAAAACTATAAGTCTCAATATTTTTCTTCCATCTATTTATCAACTTTAACTTGGTCAACTCTGACTATTACAACAAATCTTTGAGAAACAAGGCCTTTCCTATAGGGTCTACTCACTTACTTGAAGACTCAATCACACTTATAGATCACTAAGAGAGTTTAATAACACATAAAATAACTAAACTATCCATATCAATCCATTATGAGCACTTTAGATCAGCTTATTTCATATTGGGTCACTATTAGGGTTCTTTAAGGGTTTAAACCATCTTCCACAATTAGAAATCGTTCATAAAGTTTGTCCCCTCATTATAAGAACTAATTACTAGAAATTTTATACAGGACCATTACCCATATACCAAGAATATATTATGTATTCATGCAGATGTTTCACATGCCAATAGACACTTGAAAAGCCTTCTCAGGTAGGCAACTCTTCATCTTGTTCACTCAAGAGACCTTAAAACACTTTTTGAATCCTTTTTTTAAAACCATGACCTCAAAATTTATGAAAATGATTTAAAAATAATATAATACCTATATTTATGCTTACATACTCACACTTTCCTTGGAAACTAATCTTAATAACCATTAGGCCATACTCTCTTTCTTTGCTTGCTTAGGCCTTGACTTGCAAGCCACATTAGGCCTTAAAACTAACCTTCAAGCCTCTTTCCATGAACTCTCCACCTCTCTCACATACTAAATAACCTTAATACATACTTAAACATTTTTCATAAATTATGTATATGCCTTTATGATAGATCATGATACTTCATTAGGCAAGGTAGGGTTTAGAAATGGTCTAGGTGTAGACTAGGTCTAAAGGTCCTACCCTTGTAGGCTCACATTGAGAATCTCATGAGTGATTAAATGCCTCTCATATAACCTCTTATGCCTCTATGAATTCATATCACCAAGGCACCATGATAAATCCTTCTCACTATAACTTTACATGCTATGACTAGTGCCATGACTAGGCTTCTCACATACTTAAAACATGACAACTAATCTTGAAACACTATTTGATCCTTCTAAACCCTGATCACATTCCTTACATGATACTCAATAAATTTCATAACTTTTCAAAAAACTATTTATTCTCACCATTTTCATGCTCATGATATGACTGTTTGTTATGACTAAGATTCTCAAGACACCTTGTACTCAAGGACTAGTACTCAAACATGCTTACCTTAATGATGATATAGAATAATAACATTAATTAGATAACACTCTTACACCAATGAAATAACCTTGACAATAGCCATCAAAATAATAAATAGGTTTCCTTCAAATTCTCTCTTAATAGAGAGACATTAGGTTTCCTTCTTGTCACATGGCTTCCTTGTCACATCAAGCACACAAGCTCAATCTCATAGATCACTCACCATGCATCTACCAGATGCATATTGACATTAATGAAATATACCATGACATTAAATGACATCCACCTTGAAATCAATGAAAACGCTTCTCAACAAACTCCCCCTTTGTCATTGATGGAAAAATATTCTTTAATTTGATCACTCTCATTTCCCATAGTCTAGTCAATCTTCCTTCTTGAAATTTATCCCCCTTTGACGTTAATGAGAAAGGGTCATACATACTAAATTTTTTGGAACCTCACCTTATTTTAAAAAAATCTCATCATAGAATATGAAGCATTACAGGAACATACCCACCCTTACTCCAATCATACCTCCTTTAAAAGCACTCAGATTAAAAGACCACTCACCTTATTCTTGTCATGACTGATATGACATAAATATTTTAATAACACATTAGGCCACCATATTCTTATCATCAATTGAATAATTAAGGACTTCCCCTTTATATTCATAGATTGAACTCTTCTATTCTTATCAACAACTACTCTTGGAGATTATGAACAACTTGAATATTTCCCCCTCAAACCAAGAATCCATCAAGCTTATGCTAACTGAAAAGTGTCTCCATGAAGCCTAATAGAGTCACCACTTTCCATAAGGAACTAAAATAACACAAGATCAAGATATTCCTAGATCTTTATTTTCTCACAAGACTGAATATACTTTAGTATCCTTTTAGGCTTGATTGGTACTATAGGCTTGACCTCTTCATCAATAGTTTTATCATTAATATGAGCTACCAACAGACATTATTGACTTGATTTCTCATGTGAAGTATGTTATACCATAGGAAACATTCCATTTTATCTTATAGATTAATCATGAATAAACTTTATTATCTTTGGTTTCCACACATTCATTTTCCTTCTCTCTTACACTCTAGGTGCTTGAAATCTCTTATTTTGACTTGATGATCTTCTACCTATATTAGGGAAGAATCTTGTAATATGTCCCACATTATGACAACTATAATAAACAAACTCATACATGCCTCTTGGCTGATGTGAACTGTGACTCCTTCCATAGTCTCATGAGTACTCATTCTTGGAGGGTCTAATATAAAATAGTTGTAGCTAGGATCACTAGATCAACTAATGCATATGATGGAGTGATCTCATGAGTTTAGTAAGTGTACATCACAATTAAGCTAATAATAAATGAAATCATGCATATAATATTGTAAAATAATGAGAACAAATAATGAAATACTCTATATCATCCTAAATTGATGAATATAAATGGAGATAGGTGTATATATAAGTTGGAGAGAGAAAGATACCACACATTCTAGTGAATGTGGGACTAATCTTCCCAAGTAAAACAAATAACCTCTAGAGCCATAATCAAGCTAATACAACTATCTAGGCAAACCCCAGTGGGAAAATTCCTACACCAACCCCTCCCCCCCCTAATAAGCACAACTTAGGTGGGTGATGATATAAAAATGGGTCCTAGTAATAAGGCCTAATGAGGTACCCATGTATAATGTGATCCCTCATACATAGAGAAGAGAAAACCTAGTGGGAAAAACTCCTCCCAAAAGAGAGAAAAGAAAAAGAGGAAACTAAAAGACCCCCCAAATGATGATGTTGAAGTAATCAATACTTTAAGTATAGCTCACAAGATAATGAAGGTTGATGACAAGATCCTTTGCCTAAAGACTATAGAAGATCCATCTTCATCTAACAATATTTCTTCCCTTTGGCAAAGAAAGACCTTGATGTGTGTATTGATAGTCTACCCATTCCACAATGGAAGATGAAGATAACAATATGAAGATTTCTAAATGTGGTCTAAATCATATATGTGGCATAGGTCTAGAAAAAATGTGCATAGAATCTAAAAGGAAGACCATTGAAGTGAACCTATCAAAATAATGAAATATAAAATTCATTGAAAGAATGTCCATGTGAAGAGTGGAGCATGACTCACCAACTGAAGAAATATAGTCCACAGGAAGAGATGAGTCATCGATGCTAATAATAGGTGTACTCATATTATAAATAGTGGAGTCCTTCAAAGTGTAAGGTTGTGAAGACTATGGAAGAGCAATAATTGACACAAGAACAAAATTATAATATATAATAAGACAACTAAGGTTTGATAAAATATCATTCTATAGTGGGGGATCAATAGAAGGAAGATCACTATCAACCATGGATGTATTATCTCAAAAAATAAAAGTAGGAGGTGAGAGTACAACTATCTCTGAAGAGATGATAGGAAGTGGAGGAGGACTGATGTAAGTCTCAACTAGATCTCTAAAAAGATACTGTAGGATGCTCCAAATAGTACATGGACACTCTATATATTCCACATGGTAATGAAGATCTGTGGAAATATGTAGTAATAGAGTGGTAAAAACCTTGTCACAAGTATTAGCCCACTTATTGAATAAAATAATATTAGTGAGTTTAAGAATTTGTCCATATAAAAATTGAATATGATTCTTGTGTGTGATCAAGTGTTCCATGTAAGCATGTTATAAACATAATTTTCCTTTCCAAGAAGGATCATTGGAGATGAAACAAATCTCCTCATCTTATAGTAATAGTGCATGCTCTGGAGATAGACTTTGGACTATGCCAAAAATGAGTCTAATAAAATTAGAGAAATCTTTGCACAAGTGATAATGCATGCTCAAATAGATGATGATAACATAAAAAAATTATATCCAAGATCATCAGATCAATGAATTCATATGATGGAGTGATCTCATGAGTCGATAAAGTGCACATCATAATGAAGTTACTTATAAATGAAATCATGCATAGAAAAATATTGCAAAGGAATGAGAGAAAATAATGAAATACTCTATATCATCCTAAATTACATACATAAACGCTCAAAGCTCATAGATCTCATAACTCTTAAATCTATCACAACTCATAACTAAGTATCTCAAATAGTCCAAAATATACTACCTTAGCTTTGTATTTGAAATATGAAGGGAGAGAGGTGTATATATAGGTTGGAGAGAGAGTGTAACCCCATATTCTATTGAATGTGGGACTAATCTTTCCAAATGACCTCTAGATCCCTAAGCAAGCTAATACAACCATGTAGGTAAAAGCCAATGGTAAAAAGGCCGACACCAACACCCCACCATATTTGTAGCTTAGGTGGGAGATGATACAAAAAATGGGTCCTAGTAACAAGGAATAATAAGGTACCCATGTATAATGTGATGATCCTAATATCCTATAAAATGTGAAGGATGTGTGCCTCCACAATGAAGAGAGAGAATGTATGCACAAAATGTCACATGATGAATGATGTAGTATGTCCCTCTACAATAAATGTCTCTTCCTTTTAGAAGAAAGAAGCCATGAGATGTAAAACTATTAAATTCCCACTCAAGTGGAATGTAGATAGGAATAAAGATGTATATCTCTAGAAAATAATGAAATGTCTCCCTAATAATACTCAAATATTCCAAAGTCTGATCAGATATCATAGGAATAATTATAGAAGATGTAAATAAAGAAGAATACAATGAAGGGGAGAGAATAGTCAGAGAAGAAGATAGACATGTAACATTCATTAAAAGAATGTCCATGGGAATAGGAGAGCAATGCTCAACAACCATCGAAACTAAAGATTGGTATGTAAATGAAGCACTCAAATATACAAGATGAATGTCTATGAGAACATATGAGCCATAGATACTATCAATGTGTGTACTTATAGTTAAAAATTCCTCTAAAATGCAAGTCTATGAAATCTATAGAAAAGCAATAATCTACACAAGAATGGATGTAGAATTTGTAATGAGATAACTAAGGTCTAATAGGATCTCATCCTATAATGGGGGGTTGACAAAAGGAATAACACTATCCACCATGGATGTATCATCATAGGAAATAAAAGCAGGAGGTAAATGTAAAACTCTCTCTAAAGAGACAATATGAAGTGAAGGAGGAGGTATGACATAAATCTTGTTAGGATCACTGAAAAGACTCTGTAGTATGCTTCAAACAGTGCATGTGTTTCACTAAATTTTGTCTATTTTAGGTCTAAAGGAAAATAGAAAGAAGGATGGGGATAATTGATTACAATGAACCCAAATTTGGTTTACACACCGTATCTAGACATTGTGAGCACTCCTCTTTTGCTGGGGAGGACTACCTAAAAGTAAGAAAACACTACCACAAGATGTTTGTTAGTAGATAAATGAGTGGGCTACCAAGCTACACACTTGTTCTAGGAAGTGTGAAATTTCACTAGAGATGATAGTCCACTTTTGAGAGACAAAAGAATAATAAATAACTAAAAGAGAGGTAAAGAGAGAGTGAAAGAGATAAAATTACCATTTTTAACAACATGTCATAGCAGAGAGTGACAGGGTGTAGGTGAGGCACTTTTTTTGTGTTTCAAAAGTTGTTTGGGTAGGTTTTAAAGAGGCTAGAGAATCCATAGTCATCGATGTTAGTAGGGGAGTGATTGATATCAGTTATACTATCAAGGTTGGTAGTGAGCTGATTGATGTGAATTAGGCTACCAAGGTCGATAGGGGCAATAATTGTCTAGAAAGTTGTAGAAGGCTTTCTCAAGTCTAGGAATTGGTTTGGATTAGGTTAGGGAGGTTGAGAGGGTTATGAGAGGGAGATTATAACTTAGTTAAGTCTGGTAAGAGGTTTGGTATATCAGGTAAAGGAGAAACAAGCAAGGAAGCTTTGTAACTCCCTGATAGGGGTGCGATCAAAAGCATGTAAAGTAGTGCAGCGTAGATATAAAGAAATAGAAGAATAAATATTTAAATGACCTACAATATCAGTGATATACTTAGTTATGGTGGTCATTAAATGATGAGTGTCAAGTTGATGGTCCTTATCAAGGAGTTTGAACTTGAGTGCCTAAACAGATATAACAAGTGGGTGTTATTGGTCCTCAAGAGCTTAGTTGTTGATTATTATTGACTTATGTAGGGTGATTGTAAGCCTAGATGTTGAAAAATAGAATGTTGAGAGCTTGAATGAGAGTAAGAATTGATTTTCTTACTTTTTGTTGACCTAAAATTCATGTTGAAGTTTGGCTTATATTATCAACATAGATGATCCCATCGATGTCAGTCATGGGTTAATCGACGTCGGTGGCCCTATAATAGGTAAACCTTTCTATTTTTGGCCCATTTTCTATTATTATGTGTGCTAAGTGTGACATCCATTATAAAATAGTAAAAATAAAATGTTAAGAAGGAAGTAGTTGTTTATGAATTTAGTTTGGAAGTGGGAATAAGTCTTGGGTAGTTACAATTAGGGGACTAGGTCTTGAGGTGACTCATCAAGGGGGAATTAATCATAGGGTGAGGTGGGTAGGTAAGGTGGTAATAGGAGTTTTTAATTGACTTAATTAAGTATTTTAAATTAATTAAATGTGTGAGGGGTAAAATTATGGATTAAGGAGATTAATTTTTATTATTAAAATGGGTTTAGGGGGTTTTGACATAGGGAGTTATGCATATGTGTGTAATGTAATTTTGGTGTCTACATTTTCCCCTTTTTGTATTGTAATTTGTATGGACGTGTTGCAAGACAAAAATATGAGTTAGATGCTCCAAGTATGGGATGAGGTATCCCCCCCTCAAAATAGGAATCGATGGAGGAGAAATTAGAATTGAGTACTAGTTTGATAAAAAGGTAATTGGGTGAATGGTAGAGAATTGAGTATCGCTCCATATGTGTATGCCATAATGAGATCTAGTTGATAAAATCAAGAATAGGAAAAGTTAATGAGGATTTTGATAGAATTAACCATAGCATAGCTTGTAAGTGATAGCTGATAGGTCAAATCAATCAAAGTTATAGCTCCAATGGTCAATGTGTCCCAGGTATTTGAGGAAGGAAGTGCCCCTAGGAAACACAAAATGGTTAAAGGTGATAAGATAGGCTTGGTTAGCATCCACAACACCTAAAATACATGTATGTGCATAATATCCAACTATAGTGGAATAGCCCAAGCAGCCAAGAGAAGTAATGCAAGGGTGGTACAAAAGGGTCAATGAATGAGGAAATATTCATGATCTACAAGAAAAATCATCAAGGGTCAGTGTTGTTTTATCATGGTTGGGGGAGATATATGTTATCTCTGGTTGCCCTAGTGTATGGGTAAGGTTTGAAAAATTAAGGGTTTTATGTTGGAAAATAGTATTGAAATGGTGTTGACGTTAGTTATATGTGTTGATATTATTAATATAGAGTGCCAAAATTGGTATAACTAGGGCAACATTTCTAATGTCAATAGGCATAAACACTAAAATTGGTAGGTTAGGTCAAGAATGCCAACATCAATGGCCAAACAAACCTAATAAAAGGGGGTTTGGTGGCTGAATAAACTCATTTGTAACCTTATGATTGGAGAGAAAAAATAGAGATTGAGCATGCTTTGAGATGGTATCACAAGGAGGGAAGTACATGACCACAGGAGCTAGCGGTGCTAACTAGGAGGAGATGGAGAGACAAGGTAAGAGCCTACACTACTTTGATTTGGTATTTACAAACTTTAGGCTAAATGAGAGGTGGGGTTGTAGAAAATATGACTGGAGGGTTATAAAATAGGTTAGGGTAGATGTAGGATAAGTTAGAAGGATTTGTGGGTAGGTTTTTAGGGGAAATGGGTATGGTTGGGTTTGGGTTGTTTGTCCCTAGTGCTCAACCAGTCACCAACATTAGTGAGATTGACCAATGCTGGTTGACACAGCACTGAGGTTGATCGATGTCAGCTGACATAGCACCGAGGTCAGTAGTTTTTTACTAATGTAAGCTATGATGTAGATCAATAAATCATCAATGTTGACATTAATTCTAACATCAATGACTATAGAAAAGTAGCACAATAGGAGAAAGGGTGAGTTTCAGATCTCCAATGGAAGTAGTCAACTAGCCTAATGGTCAAGCTAGCCTCATAAGACCCCTTGTCATCTGAGTGCTATCTACATAACCTAGTTTAGGGCCTCAAGCCAATGTAGTTCTCTTAAAACCTAGGAAAAAGATATAAAAAGGTATGTTTTAGGAAAAAAGGTAAGTTGAGATAGTTGGCGAGGTCTAGGGCTTGAAAGATAGGTCATAGTTTCAAGAGTCAAGAATATAAGTAGGGAGGCCTAGAGTTAGAATAGGCAGGTAGGCCTAGGGTAAAGAGAGAGAGAGGAAGTGAAGCTCAAGGTAGAGAGAGAGAGAGGTAGTGAAGCCTAAGGTAGTTAGTAAGGTGGGTATATGGTCTAGCTAACCTCAAAAGACCCCATGTCAATTGAGTGATGCCTACATATCCTAGTTTAAGGCCTCATACCAATGTAGTTCTCCTAGTGAGAAGGCAAAAAGGTGATCATAGAGTAGATTAAAAGGGATATTACCTAAGTTATTTGTGTATGGATATAGGTGAGGATGGAGCTTACATTGTGAGATCAACTACCAAGGTTATTGACATGGATGAGGAGGAATGTCACTCTAGATGAGTGGGAACATATGGTGGCTATGGGCTTAAGAAGATTCTAATGATATTATTGAGTCATATAGGATCATACCACCAACACCTTCCATCTATTGACTAGAGAGTTGATAGTGACGTAGAAGGGTGTATATAGGATTTTGAGGCTACCACTCTAGGGTGAGGAGCTCTTGGCATGATCAAGAGAGGAGTATGATATACACATGGTCACTTTATATGGAGAGCATGTTAGTGAGGTGACCTACCACTCTACGAGTTTTGTATATGAGCTAATGTATATGGATGATGATGAGTAACATCATCTAAGCATCCTGATGGTGATCAAAATCATAGTGTATGCATTACTAAATGTAGATAGAAGGAGATTTTTGATTGCTTTGATAGGTGTGCTTACATAGATGATTGAGTAGTGGACCATTTTTGCTTGGGGTCTAGTATTTTAGGCATAGTTATATAGAGAGTTGTGGGGTTTGAGGCTACAATAGTGATACAATTTATGTGTTAGCCGTCTACTACATTGTTAAGTGTATGATCACATCATGGTGACATGATCATTGGGGTTACCTACCACTCTCCTGGTTGGCTTTAGGGTTAGATTTAGATGGTGGAGAGATGGGATGGCATAGACTTGAGTGGATGGCATCATGTGAGACATCGCCTACTATAGGTTCATGATAGAGGGCTTGGTCCTTGTAGATATCTTGTGGTGACCATATCTAACATACCTAGTTTTTAGAGGGTAGGCAAAGTAGCTTTTTGGGTTGTAAAGATCACTATGGGTTAGGGGGAGAGGAGCTAGTGAGTTAGAGATGGTACTCATGGCATAGGTCAAGAGGTAGTTTGGTCTACTACATGATATTTCACTTGCCTTCCCTTAATATAAGAGGCATGACATAGAGGCACCTTTACCATTACCCCATGAGATCGATGGGCTAGATTTTGAGGAGTTGTTAGCAGGGCTAAATGTTAGGGATCTAGGGTATATAGTGGCTTATATAGCTTGGTGGGTAGGGTTACATCCGAGATGGAGGTTAGGAGACTACCACTAGATTTATAGGGGTTAGTCATAGAGAGGGATATAATGCTATAGGCCTAAGATAATATAGTATAGGCTTGAGATACAATTGTGCAAGCTTGAGAGATAGCTTAGGTAGAGTTTTTAGCCTTATAGGGGTAGGTGGTGATGTTGTAGGGTTAGATTAGGGCTATATAGGGTTAGGTTTTAACATTAAAAGGCTAGGTGGTCATTTTATAGGGTAAGGTGACCATAGTGATAGCAGAGAGAGACAATCTGAGAGTAGTAGGCTAGGCCACTCCTCCTCTTCCACCACCATAGGGACTAGTATAGGTGGGGCCATCATCAATTACTATGGGTCCTCTATAGACTATATCTATGGTGAGGTATTTGATTGGCCTATATGAGATTACTTACTATGAGAGGAATATTAGAGAGGTCCCACAAATACTGAGATATTTAGAGTTTAGAGAGTAGGAGAGGTTGATGTCATGTGTGATGGAATTGAGTACACATCGATGCATATGGATGGAGAGTGGTGATGACAATACCTCCTCATGACCACACGAAGAGATGTGAGGACTCTGAGTATCAGTGTTTTCCATTTTTTTTAAATATGTTACATGTATATTGGCCTACAAGCTGAAGATGTGAGATGCACATTTTGAGAGAGATTTTTGATGTTTTGATGATGTGGATGATGAACATGCACTTTGATCACATATTATATATATGAGATGTTCATTTGTTACCATGTGTGTATTTGAGATGCATTGCTTGTGATTATGATGATGATATGGATGATATTTATTTTATGCTATGTTAATTTAGATGTTAATGTTGATCATGTTATTTGAGTTAGACTAGCATTTCCCATTTATGTGATGGTATATGCATATTTGATTGGTTAGTTTCATCTTAGCATTTTTCCATATTTATGATGGTGTATGCCTAAAATGAATAGATTGGTTAGGTTAATTTATTTTAGCATTTTTCCATATTTGTGATGGTGTATGCATAAAATAAATAGGTTGGTTATGTTATTTTTGGTATGACATTATTTATTCATCTCCAATAGAGATATCAACATGTGATGTGGATGTGAAAATTAAAAGGCATAATGCTCGTGCATTGGCAAAGACCATAATTTATAACATAAATAGGGTCAGGAAAATGAGCCTCTTTTATGCCTTATATCTTTGAACCATTGTGTTTATTAGAGAAGCATTGTGTTTACTGTTGATGTAGAAGATTTCACCCATGGTAGGAGGCCGAGATCCTACCTTCTTCACGCAACAATGGAAACTCCCCTCTCGCCTGTGGGATTGGCGAAGCTAGAGGGGAGAGTCTCTAGATAAGGGCTAGCTCCCTCTGATGTATCATTTAGGCCCTATTTTATTCTACTACTAACAAATAAAATGTAAAAAAGGGGGGGAATGAAAAGAGAGAGAGAGAGAGAGAGAGAGAGAGAGAGAGAGAGATGATGAAAACAAAGCCTAAGCCTAAAAAAAGAAAAGGTGATACACTAGAAAATGTGATCCACCCAGCCTAAATATACACTTTTCACCAAAAGGAAGTGCCTATACACTTCATCTTAAATGAGAAAACCTTTTGCATTAGTGGGTCAGGGGTCTGTGGAGATACAAGGAGGAAATAACTACTAAAGGCATTCTGGAACACACTGCAACAGCCTATCCACTTCACCTATACTCCTCTAGGGACACTTCTGGCAAACCTGTAAAAGGAAACTCAAAAATGCACCAGACATGTTGCAATCATTCTAAAAAAGCATTAAGAAAATGACTTAACATAGAATCAAATGCATAGACACATACTAAAGATGCAAAACTCAGAATGGAGGTAAAAATGCTAAGTTTTGATTCAAGGTAACATTCTGGCAGAGCTCTACCTTACAAGCTCAAGAGATTTTTGGGCAGAGTTTTGCCTTAAGGCTAAGAGTGGATCCTCTTTTTCAAAAGAGAAGTTTACAATATATAGGAAGAGGAAGAAAACTTGGTGCTTCTTGGAAAGATTTTTTGGCACTCATTTCTGCAAGTGGCTCATGTGCATTCTAAATCTTGGGAAGAGGAAACCACTATTACTGATGTCATTCTGTAGAAAAGGCCTACTGGAACCATGCTGTACAATTACCAAAATTGACTTTGGCATTTAATAATTAATGTAAGAGCATGGATGCACCTCTTTTTTGTAAATAGATTACAGTTTGTCCCCTCATCAATGCCAACTACAAAAAATAGGTCACACCGCTCAACTACAATAACTCACCTTCCCTTCACCACTTGAATGCTTTATCTTTTCTACTCTTTGTCTTCTTCCTACTCTTTTAGCCCTTAGGGGTGATCTTCTAGTGGGTTTCTATGGTCCTTGGGGCTCTTTACATGATTTGGTGCTTAGGTAGTTAAAAAATAATGGCTATTTCACTATGTTAAATTTGGCATTCATGCAGTCATCACCCAATAGCTAGTTCATCTGCTTAAATTTGACAGCTTTCAAGACATCACCATAGAAATGAATAGATTCATGAAAAATTAGAGAATAAAATAGCCTAGAATAGAAGGGACAGAAGGGGACCAATTTTTGGCCTGTTGGGCAAAAAATGGTCAACAAATTGGCAACTCCTAAGGGAAGCTTGCCTGCTATGCTTAAAGACCAGTTGCCTTGTAGTCCATTGGGCACAAAGTTAGATGTAGCTTGAAAAAAGGTTAGAAACAACACCAAAAGATCCAAGAATCAAACATGAATCTTTTTACCCCACATGCAAAGGGAAACACACAAGGCTAAAAAACACTACCTGTCTAAACTACACTTAGGGAAAATAGGAAAGGAAACTGAAAGAAAACTATTATATACAGCTAACCAGGAATAATTACCTCCATCCTAGATCAAAGGGAAAATTTATTAAGTCCCCTTCCTAGTAATAATACTTATGGTGCCAAGCAAGTAGCTGAATGAAAAGGAGATTTGGTGACTTGTTCCCCTTGCCTGTCACCTAAGTTGGCTAGTATCCGAGTGGATCATATTCAAACATGCTTCCAACATATGTGTATCCTATTTGTTCTTGGAAGCTTTTTGAATGTTGGTCCTTCATACTGGTGCTCTTCACCAAGAAATAAGTGGCCACTAGCTTATCACCGTTAGCCCTTTGACATGTATAGCTCCCTTACAGTGCATCATAGTCTGACCCATTTTATTTTGCTTCATTGCAGGCTCTGTCAGACTCACCCTCTACTTCCTCTTGGACTTCTTGAAGAAGGGTGACTATTGTGATATCTGAGATGGACTCAAAAAATGATTGCTCATTCCATAGAACATCACCTCTTTGTTTAAAGCTTTCTTCTTCAAGGCCTTCCTCCAGGAAGATAGACCTCTCCTTTTCCTCCTTGATGATCAGGGTCTCTAGATGTTCAAAGATATTCTCTTGATCTTCTTCCAACTTAGGCTCCTTAGCATAGTCATCCTCCTCATCAAAACAATAGGGAAGTTCATTGAACAAAGGAGGAGAGATCTCACCATGCTTTTGTTCCTCCTCATGTTACTAGAACATCTACATGTATGCGTGACCTAAGTCTTCTCCATTGCTAATGATGCCTTCACAAAAAGCCTCAATGATGATTTCTTCTTCACTGTCACTCATGATAGCCCCTTGAAAAACTATAGATTGGATCTTCTGATCCTCACTCGCCTCCTACATAACAGGTTCCTCCTTGAGAAGGGGTGAAGTGGAGAAAACATGTGGAAGAGGAGGTAGTCTTTGAGCTAGAATCAAATGATTCTCCTCCTTCCACTTCATTAGCACCTCATCTATATTAGGTGTGGCCTAATAGCTCTCTTGGAAGTGTGTAGATGGTGTGTGTTCAGAAATAAAATGTGCCATTGGGTCTGAACCATCCATCACACATTGGTTGAGGAATCTCTCTTTAGATTCCAACTCTACAATTCTCCTGGCTAGATCTTCTCGAAAGAGCCTTTCTTGGAGATCATAGGAATCATGGGTAGGAGCAGCTTTATCTTTTTTAAGGTTTTGAGAAAAACATTTCTTCTCCTCTTTCTTGCCCCATGATTCCACTATTTCCCCCTAGGTCAGGAGGTTGCCATCAGGGTGAAAGATCTCAGAATTGGAATTTGCCCTTTTGGTTGAAAGGCAACTAGGAGGGCTACTTGAGGGGTTTACATGAATGTTTTGAGCTTGATCATGGTAATATGAACGAATATAAGGCTCATGATTTTGTGTAAAGGGATTATACATACAAAAGTGATTTATGATGGCACCAGGCTGCTTAACCAGCTGATTCAACTCAGAGTTGCCATTGGTGTTAATGCAAAAGCCTCTAAAGGCTGGTCAGTTAAAGAACACAACAAAAATTCTTTAACTCTTTAGACACAACTTGTCCTAGTTGGTCCCACCAGGCATGCCAAAAATGATTGATACAATGGATTACACCCATGGTAGGAGGCCGAGCTCCTGTCTTCTTCACGCAATAATGGAAACTCCCCTCTTGCCTATGGGACCAACAAAACTAGAGGGGAGAGTCTCTAGATAAGGGCTAGCTCCCTATGATGTATCATGTAGGCCCTAGTTTCTCCTACTGCTAACAAATAAAATGTAAAAAAAAGGGGGGGATGAAAAGAGAGAGAGAGATGCTGAAAACAAAGCCTAAGCTTACAAAAAGAAAAGATGATACACCAGAAAAAGTGATCCATCCAGCTTGAATATACACTTTTCACCAAAAGGAAGTGCCGATACACTTCATCTAAAATGAGAAAACCTTTTGCATTAGTGGGTCAGGGGTCTGTGGAGATATAAGGAGGAAATAACTATTAGAGGCATTCTGGGACACACTGCAGTAGTCTATCCACTTCACCTATACTCCTCTAGGGACACTTCTGACAAACCTGTAAAAGGAAACTCAAAAATGCACTAGACATGCTACAATCATTCTACAAAAGCATTAAGAAAATGAATTAACATATAATCAAATGCATAGACACATACTAAAGATGAAAAACTCAGAATGGAGGTAAAAATGCTAAGTTTTGATTCAAGGTAAAATTCTAGTAGAGCTCTGCCTTACAAGCCCAAGAGATTTTTGGGCAGAGTTTTGCCTTAAGGCTGAGAGCAAATCCTCTTTTTCAAAAGATAAGTTTACAATATATAAAAAGAGGAAGAAAACTTGGTGCTTCCTGGAAAGATTTTTTAACGCTCATTTCTGTAAGTGGCCCATGTGTGTTCTGAATCTTGGGAAGAGGAAACCACTGTTACTGATGTCATTCTTCAAAAAAGGCCTGCTAGAACCATCCTGTACAATCACCAAAATTGACTTTGGCATTCAAGCATTAATGTAAGAGCATGGCCATGCCTCTTTTCTACAAATAAACTAAAATTTGTCCTATCATCAATGCCAACTACAGAAACTAGGTCGCACCACTCAACTGCAATAACTCACCTTCCCTTCACCACTGGAATGCTTTATCTTTTTTGCTCTTTATCTTCTTCCTACTCTTTCAGACCTTGAGGGAAATCTTTTAATGGGTTGCTGCACTCCTTAGGGCTCTTTCCATGATTTGGTGCTTAGGCAGTTCAAAAACAATGGCTTCTTCACTATGTTAAATTGGATGTTCATGCGGCCGCCACCCAACGGCTAGTTCATCTGCTTAAATTTGATGGATTTCAAGATGTCACCATAGAAACGAACAGATTCATGCAAAATTAGAAAATTATATGGCTTAGAATAGTAGGGATAGAAGGGGACCGATTTTTGCCCTATTGGGAAAAAAATGGTCAACATTTACCTCATTTTAAGTGAGATTCATAGTCCCTTAAAAGAGTATGAGGGAAAAAGGGTAGAATGAGGGAAAATGTTTAGATAGCATAACCTACCAAGTAGAAATGATATGTCCCTTTTGTGGGTGACTTGAGAGCTAATATAGGCAAGTCCATGACTTAAAGTTTTTTTTCTGTGTGTAAGCTAATCAATATGGGAAGCCTACAATGGGATTTTGTATAGGTTAAGGTCGTACAAAGAGGTGAGGATCCCTTTGCATTTGTTTTTCCCTTTGAGAATAAATCTTGGCGTAACCATACTTTAAGGGAGTGGTCTAAGCATTTTTTTAAATCTTAAATAGTTGTCCTTCAAGGGAGTATTCTATTGATAGTATCAGAGGGAAGTTACATAGGTGCCCTTCAAGGGTGTAGTCTACATTGAAAATCATGACCTAAGATTTTATAACTTTTTCAAATATCACATTTTTTTTTGTTTTTTTATTTATTTTAGTCATGGACAAGACTATAGAGGCTTAGGATTTTTCCACTATGAGGATAAAACCATACCACTGTGTAAGTTATATAAGTGTATAGGAGTAAGGGAGAAGAAGAAGGGAAATGAATGTAATAGGGATACTCAAGGGATGAGCTCAAGTTAAACATGAAGTAAAGTGATGTTGTTTTAATAAAGGAATAGTCATAAGTGTAAGGCATTTAGAGGATCAGTTTCTAGCCTTCCTTTAAGAGAAGACAAATGCTAAGTTCTTAAACCATACTTGTGAGTTATGATATAAGGTCCAAGCCAATGAGGAGCAAATTTACCCCATTTTATTTTTTCCGTATTCATCACATATTGATTTTATTTTAAGATGAGATCTCCTATATTGAAATATCACTCTTTGAGGTTTTTGTTATAAGTGCATTTGATACGCTCTTGATAGATTTGGAGATGGTTGAGGGCTATGAGACGACACTCATCAGGAAATTCAAGTTGGGCCAAATGTTCTTAACAAAATTCATCGTTAGTAAGTATGTCATGTACAGAAATATGAAGAGAAGGAATCTAAACCTCAAGAATTAAAATATCCTCCATCCCATATACCAATGAAAAAGGTGTAGCACCCATAAGGGTTCAAATGCTTGTGTTATAAGCCTATAAAGAAAAAGGAATGTGTTTGTGATAATCCTTGCTCGTATCGTTGACTACCTTCATGAGAATTTTGGTCAAAGTTTTGTTACAAACTTCTACCTATCCATTATCTTGGGGATAGTATGGTGATGAGAAGCTTAATTTGATTTTAAATGCATCACAAAGACCTTGATTAGTCTTGTTTTCAAAAGACTTGCCATTATCAGTTATAATCTTGTGAGGTACACCAATATGATAGATGATGTGATGGTTAATGAAGTGAACAATTTTGTCAGCTTTAGTGGAGATGAGAGGGCTGGCCTCAACCCACTTGGTGAATTATTCAGTGGTAGTAATGATAGAATGATGATGGAGAGATGAATGAGAGTTAATCTCTCTAATTAGATCTAAGCCCCATTGGGAGAAGGGATAAAAGTCTTTGGAAACTTGCAATGCATGACTGGGAATGTGAAGGAGGTTAGTATGTTGTTAACACTTGACACAACATTAAATGTAATCAACATAATATTGATGAAGTGTGGGCCAATAATAGCCAAGTTGAAGGATACGTTTAGAAACTATGTGACCATAGAAATGTCCACCACAAATCCCATTATTGACTTCCTTAATATCAAAGGGAGTCTTAGTACTAGTTAGGCATCTAAGGAGAAGACCATCAAAATTTCATATATAGAGAAGTCCCCCTAGTATAGTGTAATGAGTGACATGTTTTATGAAGGCCCATTTCCCATTATTAGAAAGATTAGGAGGGGTAATAGATAAGGAAAGATAATTCATGAGTTTTTGTACCATAAGTCTTATAGGTTGGTTGTTATATTTTTGACAAAGAGGATGTTAGTTGAGACATAGGAGGGAAATGTTAAGTGATGCATGGTGACATAGATTCTCGAAGAGAAGGATGAAGAGGGTATGTGTGAAGTAAGTGAAGCCATCATGTCAGCAAACATTTTTGCAGATTAAGGAATAATTTGTAAGAGATAAGAGTCAAATGATCCCAAGAGTCTATCTACATTATGTTTATACTTCTACAAAATTTCATTTTTGCATAGGTATGAACCATTAACTTGGTTAACTACTAGCTGAGAATCACTGAAAATGGTTATGGATTTGATACCAAAGAAGAGATATCTTTGAAGTCTTAGAATCGAAGATTCATATCCGGCCATATTGTTAATGCATTCAAAATATAGTTTAAATGACAAAGGCATTGGCTCGATGTCTAAAGGAATAAGAATGACCCCCACACCCCCACCATGTTGGCATTTAGATCCATCATAGAAAATCATAATTTGATAGGAGATGTTATCGGTGGAGAGTGTTATAATATATTCATCAGGGAATTTAAGGTTTGAATGTTGATTGTCAGGTAAAGGGGAAGTAGCTAGCTAGTTAGTGATTTTTTACCCTTTTGTTTCTATGCTAAATCGATTTCTACATTCAAAAGATAGAGAAATGAGAAACTTAAAGAAAATGGATGAGGGTTTGTACATACCTAGATTGTAGACATGCGCACCAGAATTTAGACATTGTGAGAACTCCTCTTTGGCTATGGAGGAATGACACCTGAAAGAGAAAGACACTAAACATGAAGAATGTTAGATGACAAAAGGGTGGACTGCCAAGCAAGAGCTTGGTCCTAGAAGTGCAAAGGCTTCTTGGAGGATGTCAGTCCACTGTTAAAAATAGAATGCTGATCAGAAATAGAAAGTGATAAATGATGAAAAATAGAAAGAAAGAACTTAAGACAAATGCATACCTGTTTAGAAGCTATCTGCCTTTGCACAGTCACCGGCATTGGTGGTGTTGTCGGTGTTGGTCAGGAAGGTCACCGACGTCGGTTAGTCTTCCGACGTCAATAGGGGTACTGGCCGAGGTCGGTCGGGGTAGTAATCAGGGATGGGTCAGGCTAGGTTTTAGGACTGTGGACAGGGTCTATGGATGCGCAAAAGGGACTGTGGTCTTATCTGAGAGTTAGGGAGGTTTGTTTAGAGGTCTAAGGGATTGCTTGGAGGTCTGAGGGACTTATCTTGGGTCTGAGGGACTGAGAATGTTGTTTGGGACTAGACTGAAAGGGCGACAGGGCAAAAGGAAGATGGATGGGAGACAGGGTCTGAGAAGGCTTTTCAGCCTCTCAAAGAAGGACAAGGCTAGTGGTAGATAGTGGATAAAATAGGTAACTGAAATCAAATGAAATAATGAAATGAAACAATGAAATTGCTTACCTCTTGCTTGTTGATTGAAGAATGGAGGAGCTTGTTGTTGGAGCTGTGGAAGACCTATTGCAAGAAGAAATGATTGATGTAGAGTGCCTGTACCTACTGTTATTGCTGTACGAGGTGGAGGGAAAGGATAATACGAATGCCAGGAGAGTCAAGAGGATTCTATTCACGGGGAGGGGCGGCGGGCAGAATGGTTGCAAGAAAATGTTTTGAAGGGTGCCGACGCTGACAGAACCGCCAACATCAGTGAGGTTAGAATGGGCACAGAGGCTAAAATTAGCCTCTGTCTATTCTTACACGCTGCCGGGTCAAGGGGCCGTGGGAAAATGATCGAGGAAGACATAAATGGATGTGGGAGGAAGGATAAAGGAGAGATTTGGGCAATAAAAGCTAGGAGAGAGGTGGGGGGATCCAAGGAGGGGATCTAAGTTGGCAAGGGTGAGGTGGAAAGGGGGCCACTAAATTAAAATGTTTAAGTTATTTTAATTTAATGAATGGAGGGGACTAGGACAAGGGTTAGGACATAGAACAAGGGGGTAAGGGGGAGGATGAAAGATGACCAAGGTGCAAACACATTTTTGGTGTCTACATTTGCCCCTTTTTGTCTTGTTGGTTGTTCTTGATGAACTGCAAGACAAAAATAGGAGTTGGGTGCCCCAGGAATGGGATGGGGTGTTCCCCCCTCAAAGTGAGAGTCGAGGGAAAGGAACCAAAGATCGAGTGTCGATTTGACAGAGAGATGGATAAAGAGAGGGTGAGTGTGAACGCTGCAATAGTTGTGATTGCGCATATACCACTTCACGGGATGGTCAGGTTAAATTGTCGCATGTCGAGGGTTGAGGAGTGCCAAAATTAAAATAACTGGGCCCCAGCATTTAATCATCTATTGATCGGGTTATTTAATCTAAGCTGAAGCTCTAAATGGTCATCGTGTTTTAGGTATCCCGAGCTTAGGAAGTGCTCCCAGAAACATGAAAATGCCATAAGTAGTGTGGATCAACTGGCTCGCAATCCTATACTTGTGAAGGTCAAAAATAGTCTGCGCACAATTTTGCTAACTAGTCGTGGGGTAGCATACATGCAAAAACAACCAAGGCAACATTGTCTTGGAAGTGGTCATGGTCGGAGGAGATAGGCATGAGCTCCAATGGTCTTTGGTCAAGGTGGATGGATGGACAAAAGAATGGCCGAGCTAACCTTAGAAAGCTGAGTGTTGCCTTCATAGCCCTTGTCGAAGGGCCTTAGGCCAGTGTAGTTCTCCCTAAAAGGGAGGAAGGGTTGAAGAGATGGATTGGTCTTGGTCAAAGTGGTTGATAGATTGGTCTTGGTCAAGGTCAAGGTTGAGAATTGGTTTTGGATGAGGTCAAGGTCATGGTCAAAAGGAGAATAGGGTTTGTCCATCAGAGAAATGAACAAATGAGGGTGGTTGAGCTAACCTCAGAAGACGTCGTGTATCTAAGTGCTACCTACATAGCCCCAGTCTTAGGGCCTCAGACCAATGTAGTTCAAACTAGTTGAGAAGATTGGTCGATGATTGGTTTGGTCATGTGTCGAAATGATGAGGAGAAAAAGATGTTACACCTTTTCCAAAAGGTGTATTCTATAACATTGGTCAAGGGTCTTTCATTCTTAGCAATTGTCCATAGTCATGATGGATGTATGCTAAAAATGAATTGGGGTCTATTTATGCTTCAACAAGTATTGGTTTATGCTTAACATAAATTGTGTCTGGTCGATAGTTTCCATGTGTATTGGTGTCCATAGAAACTATGTGAAATGGACTATGATGAGTGGCCTGAAAAAAAGAGATTGGAGTTGAGTTGATTAGGTTTGACAAGTGATGAAGTTTGAATGTGACCAAAGTGTAGGCAGAAAGTGAAAGGCATATTTGCCCTTTCGTTGACAAGGACCAGAATGACAACAGAGATAGGGGTTGTTAGAACAAAGAGCCCCATTCATGCATTGTGTCGTTGACCATGGTTGTGTTAGAATGGTAATCAAATCACTTTGACATTAAAGTGAGCTCGAAGTCCCTTGAGCAGGTGTTATGAGGAGGATGGGGTAACCCATTTTAAGAGCAAGGATAACCTTGCCCCTTTTTATAGGAGACCCTGAGACAACTACAAGCCAAGTCCATGACCCATTTTTTTTTGTTTGTTTTTGGTGCAGACTAATCAATGCGAAAAGTTTGCATAGAGATGTCATTTTCTTGGTGGTCATTTGTGAAGTTGATCAATGCGGGAAGCTTCTAAGAAAGGTGTTGTTTGTAGCAAGATTTAGTCATAGCCATCCTTCGAGGGAGTGGTCTATATTTTTGCTTTATATATAAGGGCTTTAAATAGCTGTCCTTTGAGGGAGCAGTCTATTAGCTACAATAATGATAGCACAGCTATCCTTCGAGGGAACAGTCTGCCTTTTGATTTGATTTTATGACCTTGGATATTTTGACATCTTGATGATTTTTATTTTTTATTTTTTTGATAGAATTTTGAGTCATGGACAAGACTATAGAAGTTCAAGGGCTCCCTTTTATTAGGACAAAGCATCCATGTGTCATAAAAGGGTTATAGAAGATTTGTTAAGGGGAATAGGGTTGAAAGGAATGAGGATTAGAAGGACGGGGATTGCTCAAGGGATGAGCTCAAGTTAAATGTCAAGTGGACGAGTACTTGACTAAAAAAAGAATGGTCACAAATGCAACGCATTGAGAGGCTCATGTTCTGGCCGTTCATCAAGAGAGGACAGGCAATAAGTCCTTGACCCATACTTGTGCGTGATGATGAAAGGTCCAAGCCAATTAGGGGTGAATTTGCCTCATTTATTTCACTCCATATTGGTGACATGCTGGTTTTCTTTGAGGATGAGGTCTTCGATGTTGAAATCTCGTTCTCGCAAATTTTTTGTCATAGGCTCGCTTTATGCGATTTTGATAGACATGGAGATGATTGAGGGTAGCAAGACGATGCTCATCAAGTAACTCAAGTTGAGCTAAGTGATCATGATGAAAGTCATCATTGGATAGAATGTCATGTAGAGAGATGCGGAGAGATAGGATCTATACTTCGAGAGGTAGGATAGCCTCTGTTCCGTACACTAGAGAGAAAGGGGTAGCACCCATAGAGGTTTGAATGCTAGTGCGGTAGGCCCATAAAGCAAAGGGAATATGAATGTGCCAATCCTTCCCTATGTCATTAACCACCTTGATGAGAATTTTAGTCAGAATTTTGTTGGAAGCCTCGGCCTGCCCATTTGCTTGCGAGTAGTAAGGTGAAGAAAAGCTGAGTTTGATGCCAAATGAGTTGCATAGCTTTTGGACAGTCTTGTTTTTGAAGGACTTGCCATTGTTAGTGATAATTTTGTGAGGGACACCGAAATGACAGATGATGTGGCTATTGATGAAGTCGACAATTTTATCGACTTTTATGGAGACAAGAGGAATGGCTTCCACCCACTTGGTGAAATATTCAGTGGTGGTGATGATGGATTGATGACAAAGAGACGAGTGAGGGTTAATCTCACTGATGAGATCTAAGCCCCACTGAGAAAAAGGCTAGAAATCCTAAGTGACTTGTAAGGCAGGGCTAGGGAGATGAAGCAAGTTAGAGTGCTACTAACACTTGATGCAACGTCGAACATAATCGCTATAGTCTTGATGAAGGGTGGGCCAATAATAACCCAGGCAAAGGATGCGCTTGGAAACTGAGTTCCCACTGATGTGTCCGCCACAAATCCCATCGTGGACTTGTTTTATGGCATGAGAAGCTTCAATGGAGGTGAGACAGTGAAGAAGGAGGCCGTCAAAGCCTTGCTTATAGAGAAGACCCCCTAGCATGGTATAGCAAGCTGTGCGCTTGATGAAAGTTTGCCGTGCATTGCTGGAGAGGTTGGGAGGAATGATGGAAAGAGACAAGTAGTCCACAAGTTGCTTATACCAATCATCTCGTGGACTAAAATTGATAGTGTTGATATAATTGATGTGAGGAGAGATGTATGAAGGCAATGATACATAATGCACCATGACAAAAATTTGAGATGATGATGATGAAGATGGGATATATGGAGTAAGAGAAGCCATGGTGTCAGCAAACTTATTCGTGGATCGAGGAACAGTCTGCAAGAGGTAATGGTCAAAAGATGCTAGAAGAAGGTTAGCACGGTTTTTATACCTTTGCAAAACTTCATTTTTATAGAGGTATGAACCATTGACTTGATTGAAGACAAGCTACGAGTCACCGAAGATGTTGATAGACTTGATGCTGAGAGAAAGGGCAGTCTGAAGTCCCAAAATTAAGGCTTTGTATTCAGCCATATTATTGGTATAATCAAAGTTGAGCTTGAAAGACAGAGGCATGGGCTCACCTATGAGTGGGATGAGAATGACTCCCACACCCCCACCGAGTTGAAATTTGGAGCCATCAAAGAACATGGTCATTTGATAGACGGTGTCATCGGTGGAAAGCGCAGTGATAGACTCGTTAGGGAACTCGCACTGCGAAGGTTGATTGTCGAGAAGAGGGGCATCCACCAGTTGGTCAGTGATGGATTGCCCTTTGATAGATTTCTGCTGGATGAATTTGAGGTCAAACTTAGCAAGCAGCATGAGCCACCGAGCCATACGTTGATTTTGATATGGCTTGAAGTGCATGTACTTGAGAGGGTCAGTGTGAGTGATGACAAAGGTCTTGTGGTTGAGAAGATAGTGGCGGAGCTTGGTAGTGGCAAAGACTAATGCCAAACAGAGTTTCTTGGTATGAGTATACCAAGTTTCATAGTCGACCAGCGTTCAGCTGATATAATAAACCGCTTGCTCACAGTGATGGTCATCTCGATGCGCGATCATGGCACCTAACAAATGGTTGGTGACAGAGATGTAAAGGTAGAAGGGTTGGTCATCTTTAGGTGGAATGAGGACTGGTGGAGAGACCAGATAGCATTTGAGGGCTTTAAAATCCTCTTGATAGTCCTCATCCCATTTAAAGGAGACGTCCTTTTTAAGGAGATGATAAAAAGGTTGGCAGCAGTCTGAAATTTGTGAGATGAAATGACGAATGGACTGGAGCTTCCCTTGTAGACTACAAAGCTGCTTGAGATTGGTCAGGGGTGGCATCTCGAGGATAGTGAGGATCTTAGCGGGATCTATCTCGATGCCATGGAAGGAAATGATGAAGCTGAGGAGCTTGCCTGAGAGGACCCCAAAGACACATTTCTTGGGGTCAAGGTGGACATTGTATTGAATAAGGTGAGAGAAGATGATCTTGAGAATGGTCAAATGGTCACAGTGAAGCTTGGACTTGTTGAGAAGGTCATCCACATAGTCCTCCATGATTTTGTGGAGGAGATTATGGAAAATATAAGTCATGGCATGCTGATAAGTGGCACCTATGTTCTTCAAGCCAAAAGGCATGACTCAATAGCAGAAATTCCCCCATGGGGTGATAAAGGTAGTCTTGTGCTGATCTTTTGGTGTGATTAGGATCTGGTTGTATCCTGAAAACCCATCCATGAGAGATAGCATCTCATGGCCGGCTGTGAGATCAACAAGCTGGTCAATGTTAGGAAGAGGGAAGTCATCTTTGGGATAGGTTAGGTTAAGGTCGTGATAGTTCATGTAAATCCAAATCCCCCCAGTTGCTTTGGTGACTAGGACGATGTTAGAGACCCACTACAGATAATCGATGGGCTGGATGAAGGAGACAGAAAGAAGGTGCTGAAGCTCCTCTTTGACAAGGAGTGCAACGTGAGGATGCATCTTTCAAAGTTTTTGCCTAATAGGCTTAGCCTCTGGTTTGCTGACAATGTTATGGGTAGTAATGGTGGGGTCGATGCCAGGCATGTCACTATAGGTCCAGGCAAAGGCCTTGTTATGGTCTGAGAGGAACTGGGTGTAGTCTAGCTACTCCAGAGCATTTAAAGATTGGCCAATCTTTAAGACATGAGGAATATCAGAAGAAGGGAGGTTGATGTCAATGGTTGATTCATTTAACATAACCTGGGTCTCAGAAGGGAGGGAATGCTGGATGAAAGAGTCATCAATGCCCATGTAGGATAGAATGGCATCGTCATCGATGCAGCGGACAGTGTGAATGGTCGCCGACTCATCCTCTATCATGCTGGGAAAAATGAGAGGGAGAGACCTAGACACCCCATTTAGCTGATAGGTCAGGGGTTCTAGGTGGATGGTGTTTATGGAAAAAAAACTAGGAGGGATGGAAACCACTGACTCTATAGGTGAAGAAGGAGAAATGGGTGAGTTTGGATGAGATTGGTCAATGGTTGGCTCAGGGCAAAGGTCTAAAGGAGCCTGAGTGGGGTCATGATATCCCAAGCCATACTATTTTTTGGCATCATCATCGTTGAGAGGCTCAATAGGCTGATGGGAGCCTTGCTCATAGCGTCTAAAACCAAAACCCTTCCATGCACACCTATAAAGGTAAGTGTGTGCAAAGGCGAGGTTACCAAGAAATTAGAAGTCTGATGTGAAAGGTTGGGGTGAAGAGAGAGGGTTGCCATCAATAGGAGCTTGATTGAGCCTCCCATAGACAAGATTGGTTTGGAGGTGAGGAGGACCATAAGGCACGACCATCCCGATTCGATGGTCATAACTGGGGCTGTGGTGAAGGTGTCCATACTCTTGTGGAGTTTGAAACATGTCTAAGGTTAGCAAGTGATATTCCTCAAGTGAAAATCTTTGGAATATGTCTTCCATGGGGTCTTTGGTTGTTGCTTAAAGAGGAGGGGTAAGGGCGACCGTCGGTTGTGAACTAGTCAAAGCTTTCATGGATGGAGGCGGTGCCGGAGTTGATGGCTTGATAAGAATGAGGATGTCATTTGGATGGTAGGTTGTGTTATAAGTCTTGAAGGGTGAAGGGTCAGCAGGAATGGTGTGGACTTGCTCGTCATGCTCAAATTTCACACAATGGTGCAGGGTGGAGGGGACATAGGCCATGGCGCAGATCCAAGGTCGGCCCAACAACATGTTGTATTGAAACTCTCCTTCGATGATATAGAAGAGCTCTGAGACTGTGCGTGGACCAACATGAATGTGAAGGATGACTGTGCCAATGGTTGTGGCAGTGGTGTCATTGAAAGAGTGCAAGATCGCATCAGTTTCGGAGATGCAATTCTTGGGAAGAGCTAATTGATCAAAGGCATGAGTGGAGATAATGTTGATGCTAGCACCTCCATTGATCATAACGTGTTTAATGCATGTCTGATCAACATAGGCAGTGATGAAGAGGGCAGCATCTTGATCTTCCATGTTGGATGTGGGAATCTCAAAATTGTTGAATGTGACGGAGGCAACAAGAGATAAAGAATGGACGAGGGCAACAAGTGGTTGGGGGTCTTCAGGTTAGACCTTCGCTACCTGTAAGGCTCAGATGAGGGCTTGACGATGCTGAGGTGAGGTTTGGATGAGGTCATAAAGGGACATCTTCATAGGCATCTGGTGAAGCTGTTTCAACATGGAGTCATGAATCAACCCAGAAGAGGAAGAAGAAGAAGGCTGAGATGCGCCAAGGATAGAAATTTTAGGCTTGAGTGCAAGAGGGGGTTTGACGAAAGGGTAGGTCCAAAGAATGGTGGATTTTTCTTTTGCCTTGTCCTTTTGTGACCTAGTGGTTATATGGATAGCATTGATTTCAAAGATAGGAGGTGAATAAGGGGTCATGGCCTGCTGGTGAGATGTTGATGTGGATGAAGAGGTTGGATGGGAAGGTGTCAAGGTTTGGTCAAGAGTGTCCTCAAGGAGAAGAGTGTCCATATAGTGGTGAATGATGGCCTTGAGGGCACAACAAGTCTTGGTATCATGTCCTGGCATATGATGGTATATGCAAATCTTTGTGTCGTCGAACCAAGAGGGCTTGGACCTGAGAGGTTGGAAAGGCCTGATGGGTGGAAGGGTTATGCTGGAATTCTACAAAAGTGAGTGCAATATCAATGAGTATGAGCCCACTAAAGGGTCTATGCTAGTTGATATGTGCGAGGCAAGTGACTTTTGCTTAGGCGAAGCTGGCGGAGGTTTTCGTACCACCTTGTGGGTTGATGGTGTGGTGACAGGCAGAGACGGAACTTTCTTCGTGAGAGGTACCACCTTTTTAGGAGAGGGTAGGCTGGAGGTAGGCAGAGGAAGCAAAAGAGGCAATTGGTTTTGATTAGAGGTCAGAGTGGAAAGGATTCTGGTCAGGGTCGAAGGATGGGGGCCCAAAATGGAAGGTAATGGTGATGGGGGAGGAGGCGTTCACTTCTATGGTCTGGCAGTCTTCTTCGACTTGGTTGGAAGAATACTATTGGTCAAGGTCTGGTCTAAGTCCACCTTCACTTTCAGGTGAGTGAGGGTAGAGACAGGGTGAACACCAAGTGATTTGATAGGTTTAGGTGAGGTAGATGCGAGTTTTGGTCTTGATGGGATTGGTTGAGGTTTGGGAGTCTGGTCTTTGTTGAGAGTCTTGGGAGATTCTGCCTTGGGAGGATTGGCAGCATGAGATGAGAGGGCATGGGCATGTTGAAGAGCTTTAAGACGCTCCCACAATCCCTAATGCTCCACTTTCCTTAAAGGGAGAAGTCTGATTTTCTCTACTAGTCGGGAAAATGGTTGAGAAGATGTTGGATGAGGTTTGGGTCCTTGAGAAGATGTTGACAGTTGTGGGGCCGAAGATGAAATGGGTGTGGCAGTCTCGGACCCATGGCATGATGAAGTTGTGACAGATTCATCCTTGGTTGGCGACGAAGGAGAGGCAGGTTCTTCCCTAGGTGGAGAAGAAACCAGAGAATGAGGCTCTTCAAGCGGGGAAAGGGCAGGGATGATGGTGCCCTCCACTTGTGGTCGAGGAGTAGGAAGGGTCGGGTCCTCCATAGGCAGCAGGAAGGAGGATGGTGAGACCGGTGGTGTCAGTAAGGTTGAGGCATCCTCCAAGATGAGAGAGGTTGACGGAGAACTAACCGGGGAAAGAGGTTCATCCACATGTGATGAACTGATAGATGGACTAACCTCTTGAGGTTGGTTGGGGATGAAGGGTGAGACTGTATTAACTGTTTGAATGTTGTGTTCATGAGTGTCATCAATTAAGGTCTAGACATTATTTTGGGTTAGTGGATGATTGGGGAATGGTTGCTTGAAGATGTTGATGCCCTGATTAGGGGGGGCATTGGGATTGTCTAGGACGAGGTCACCCTTTTCAAGCATGTCTTGGATTATGTTTTTAAGGGTTTTGCAGTTTTTTGTGTCATGTCCTTTAACACAGTAGAAGTTGCAGAAGTCATGTTCCCTATACCACGTAGCAATGGCATGTGAGGGATCAAATTGTGGAGGTGGTCAGGCCTGGGGGAGATTGAGAACCCCCTATTTAACAAGTTTTTTTAGCACAGACGCATATGATTCTCTGAGAGGAGTATACTGTCGTTGTACGTATCTCTGCTGGAATTGGCGGGTGGCACTCTGAGATGTGGATGGCTCAGGCCAGTTGGTTGAAGGTGAAGAGGATGAAGGTCTAACGACCACAGTGTTAGCTAAAGCTTTAGACTTAGGATTGGATGATGAAGGTTTAGAAGAGGAGGAGTCATTAGTCTTAGAGTTGGGATTCTTACTCCGCAACTTGACTTTATTCTCCTCGATGGCACGTAATTCAAGTTTATGGGCCATCGTGAAGGCTTCGTCGAAGGTGCGAAAGGTCTAAACCCATAAGGTGGAAGAAATATGTCTAGCACAGGCTTGGGAGAAAAGTTCAATAAGTTCAGGTTGGGGTAAGGAAAAGGAGAGTTGATTGATGAGGCCTCTCCAACGAGCAATGAAGTCAGCTATGGATTCATCCTCGAATTGGTGGATAGAATAGAGGTCTATGATTGAGACCTTCTTGGTGATATTGATGGAGAAATGATCAAGAAAGAGCTGGGCCAGCTATGTGAATGTGAAGAGGGAATGACTGGCAAGAAAGCTGTACCAGTCAAGTGTAACACCAGAGAGGGACATAGGAAACGTGCGTAAAAGCAATGCATCGTCATGGGCAATAAGGTAACAAACATGTCTGAATGCTCATAAGTGTTGTTGTGGGTCTTCCTTGCTCTGAAAATGAGAAAACTTAGGAAGTTCCCACTGGCTAGGATATGGCCTGATCGAGACAGAAGGATGAATAGGCTCATTGCAAATTTGCTCGTATGAGAGAGCATTGCGTGAGCTAAAAACAGAGGTCTCTAGGCTAGACATCTTGTCCATCAGCATTTTGATGATATCTGCTGACGGATTGGTGGGTGGAGCACCCCCTAGATTGTAGGGTTCTTGGAAGAGGCTAGAGGAGGCATATGATGTAGTTGGTTGTGCTTGTAAGGGCACAACGTAGGGATAACTAGTCATAGGGATAAAAGAGGAGAATAAGGGTGGTTGGGTAGAAGGCATAGCTAGGCTCGATGTTTCCATGAGAGGTTGGATTGTGGTAACAGGGGCCAATGGATAGGAAGCCACTCTGGTGTTGATAGGAGCAAGGGTAGGCAGAATAGAGATGACTAGATTCTGGAAGGGAGCAGAGAGCGGTTGAGTAGGGTGAGGTTGATAGGGGGCTGAAACCCTGGTGGAAGTGGGCCCAAATTTAGAGGGAGAGGCCACACTTGGAGGGTTGGTCAAGGTCTGGTCATTGGTCGAGGTGATAGCTTGGGAGTCTAAAGGTTGAACTACGGATGTTGTCGATACGGCCGTAGTCGCGACAAGAGAGGTCGGCATTTCGTAAATTAGATTGCCCAAGGAGTCTCGCATTTGACTATGTGCGAGATAGTGCTACAAGGATTTGACGTTGAGGTCCAAGAATCATGCAAAATCTTGGTCCCCTTCTGGGACAATAGGAGTCTGGGGCAGGGTTGGAGGAGTAGGAGTTCTTTCAGTCTCTAAGTGGAACTCCATTATAGGACTGGTTATGGATGGGGTAGATGGAAGTGGTTGATGCCTTGTGTGGTTGACTAGAGCCTTGGCTTGACTACGAGTCAGAACCATTCAAGGAAAGAAAAGACATCCTCACAAGCTCAAACAAGCAGATAAGAATAGAAAATATGAAGAGCACAAGCAAATCTTAAGCGTTAAATCCCTAGAAATTTATTAGGATCATGGTGGCTTATGCCTTAGAAGGTGTGTAGGAAGATATGGCTTTTGAGTCGAGTCCTAGAAGAGGTAGTCTATGGATGGTTTCAGATTTTATTTAGGTGCTCAAGAAGTCTGGGTTAGGTTCCGTACATGGCCTGGTGCTAAGGATTAAGCTCCCCTCACTTCACGAGTCCAGTGGTAAGCTGGACTCACTTAGCCAAAATATACTTTCCCTAGAGTTTAGACTCTGCTAGAGAATAGAGTGGGCTTTCCCCTTGGTGATGAAATCCAAGTAGGATTGTCGGGACGGGTAAGGTATCCATTGGGGGATGAAATCCCAGTCGGGCCTTGTCTCAACTAAGTTTGATGTTTAGATTTAGTGCAAGTGGTTTAGGTTGTGTAACATCAAGTGATCTACGATTAATTCAATATGCGTTTTGTTAATTACTAAGTGTGGACTAATGCAAGCACAAGCAGAAATGGAATGCAAAGTGTTTTATGCCCCAAGTCAAAATGTTAAGTTCAGATGAAAAACAAGTTGAGAAAGGGTTGAGGAATATGATTTTTAACTAGTCTAGAAATGCAAGAAAGAAAAAGTTCTTTTTATTCCTGCTTATAATGTCATTTTAGAAAACAAGAAAGAGGTGAAAAGGGAGGATCCTAATGCACCCTATATGAAAAGAAGGAAAGAAACCCAAGGGAGACCCTAGGGTCCCACCGGGCATGCCAGAATGTTTCTACGCTAAATCGCTTTCTACATTCAAAAGATAAAGAAATGAGAAACTTAAAGAAAATGGACGAGGGTTTGTACATACCCAGATTGTAGATGTGCGCACCAAAATTCAGACATTGTGAGAACTCCTCTTTGGCTGTGGAGGAATGACACCTGAAAGAGAAAGACACTAAACATGAATAATGTTAGATGACAAAAGGGTGGACTGCCAAGCAAGAGCTTGGTCCTAGAAGTGCAAAGGCTTCTTGGAGGATGCCAGTCCACCGTTAAAAATAGAATGCTGATCAGAAACAAAAAGTGATAAATGATGAAAAATAGAAAGAAAAAACTTAAGACAAATGTGTACCTGTTTAGAAGCTATCTACCTTTGCACAGTCACCAGCGTCGATGGTGTTGCCAGCATCGGTCAAGAAGGTCACCGACGTCAGTTAGTTTGCCGACATCGGTAGGGGTACTGGCCGAGGTTAGTCAGGGCAGTAGTCAGGGATGGGTCGGGCCAGGTTTCAGGACTGTGGACAGGGTCTATGGATGTGCAGAAGGGACTGTGGTCTTGTCTGAGGGTCAGGGAGGTCTGTTTAGAGGTCTGAGGGATTGCTTGGAGGTCTGAGGGACTTGTCTTGGGTTTGAGGGACTGAGAATGTTGTCTGGGACTAGACTAAGAGGGTGACAGGGCAAAAGGAAGATGGACAGGAGACAAGGTCTGAGAAGGCTTTTCAGCCTCTCAAAGAAGGACAAGGCTAGTGGTAGATAGTGGATAGAATAGGTAACTAAAATCAAATGAAATAATGAAATGAAAAAATGAAATTGCTTACCTCCTGCTTGTTGATTGAAGAATGGAGGAGCTTGTTGTTGGAGCTGTGGAAGCCCTGTTGCAAGAAGAAATGACTGATGTAGAGTGCCTGTACCTATTGCTATTACTATATGAGGTGGAGAGAAAGGAGAATACAAATGCCAAGAGCGTCAAGAGGATTTTGTTCGTGGGGGGGAGGCAGAATGGTTGTAGGAAAATGTTTTGAAGGGTGCCGACGCCGGCAGAACTGCTAACGTCAGGCGAATAATGACTGACGTCGGTGAGGTCAGAATGGACACAGAGGCTAAAATTAGCCTCTGTCCATTCTTGCATGCTGCCAGGTCAAGGGGCCATGGGAAAACGGTCGAGGAAGACATAAATGGACGTGGGAGGAAAGATAAAGGAGAGATTTGGGCAATAAAAGCTAGGAGAGAGGTGGGGGGATCCAAGGAGGGGATCCAAGGTGGCAAGGGAGAGGTGGAAAGGGGGCCACTAAATTAAAATGTTTAAGTTATTTTAATTTAATGAATGGAGGGGACTAGGACAAAGGTCAGGACATAGACCAAGGGGGGTAAGGGGGGAGGACGAAAGATGACCAAGGTGCAGACACATTTTCGGTGTCTACACCTTTAATAGATTTTTGTTGAATCAAATTTAGAAAGAATCATGAGCCATCGAGCTACACATTGGTTTGTGATATGGTTTAGAATGTATGTATTGGAGAGGATCAGTATGGGTGACCACATGGGTTTTGTGATTTAGAAGATAACAGTGAAGATTAGAGGTGGAAAAGACCAATGTAAGACATTTTTTTAGTATTGGTATATCGAGTCTCATAATCAATAAGTGTGCAACTTATGTAATAAATCGCTTACTCTCGATGTTGGTCATCTTGATGTGCAATCATAACACCTAGAGAATGGATTGTTGTAGAGATGTATAGGTAAAAAGGTTGATTTTACTTAGGTATAATAAGAATTAATGGGGAAAAGAGGTATTTTTTAAGTGCATCAAAGGCTTCTTGGCAATATTTATTCCATTAGAAGGAGACATCCTTTTTGAAGAGATGGTGAAAGGGTTGGCAATGATCTAAAAACTAGGAAATGAAGCATCAAATTGATTGAAGTTTGCCTTATAGGTTATAGAGTTGTTTGATATTAATAGGTGGAGGCATTTCTAGGATTTCTCTAACCTTAGTAGGATTGACCTTGATACCACATAGAGAAATGATAAAACCTAAGAGTTTACTGAAAAGAACACCAAAGACACATTTCTTTGGGTTTAGTCAAATATTATATTGGAGGAGATGAGTGAATATGGTTTTGAGAATTGTCAAGTGTTCTTGACAAAGTTTAGACTTATTGAGTAATTCATCCACACAATCTTCCATAATTTTGTGTAGGAGATTGTGGAAAATGTAGGTTATGGTGCATTGGTAAGTTGTACCAACATTTTTTAGGCCAAAAGGCATGACCCAATAACAAAAAGTCCCCCATGGGGTAATAAAGGTGGTCTTGTGTTGATCTTTAGGAGTGACCAAGATTTGATTATATCTAGAGAATCTATCCATAAGCAATAGCATCTCATGGTTTTCCATTAGATCAATAAGTTGGTCAATACTAGGTAATGGGAAATCATCTTTTAGACAAGTGAGGTTTAAATCATGATAGTCAGTGTAAATATAGATTCCCCTATTAGATTTTATGATAGGAATAATATTGGAAATCTATTGTGGGTAGCCAATGGGTTGGATAAATTCAACAAAAAGGATTCATTGGAGCTCTTCTTTGACAAGGAGAGCGATACAAGGATGCATTTTGTGAAGCTTCTACTTAACAAGTTTAGCATCTCAATTGGTGACAATATTATGGGTGGTGATGGAGGGGTCAATACCAGGCATGACATTGTAATACCAAGTAAAGGATTTGCTATGGTTATTAAGAAACATGACAATCAACTTACATAGAGGAATATAAATATTGGCCAATCTTGAGGATGTGAGAGTTATCATGGGAGGGTAGGTTGATGTCAATGGTTGATTCATTTAACATAGCTTGAATTTTGGATGGGAGTGATCATTAGATCTAGGAATCATCCACACCCATATAGGTGAGAATTACATCATTATCTTGACATTGGACAATGTTAATAGTGAGAGAATCTTTATCAATTATTTCAAGATGAATGAGAAGAAGGGACATTGTTTCCTTACCCTAACAATAGGTGAGAGGCCCCAAATGGATGGCATTTATTGAAAAAAATTTAGGAGGTATAGATACATCTGATTCTAAAAGTAATGGTAGAGAAGAAGGTGGAGAAGGGGAGATTAGTTCTTCGATAATTAGTTCATGGGAGGTTTAGTGAGTTTATTTGGTTCATCATATCCCACCCCATGCCTCTCTTTGACTTTTTCAATGGTGTTGCTAGTAGGATATTCAATAAGCATACGGACACCTTATTCGTAATGACCCAAACCAAATCCTTTTTAGGAACACCTATAGAGATAGGTGTGAGAAAATCTAGGGTTACTTAGGAAAGAGAAGTCATAGGTAAATGGTTGTGGTGAAGAAGTTAGATTGATGACAGTGGGAGCTTGATCAATTCCCCCATATATGAAATTGGTTCAAAGGTTAGGAGGCCTATAAGGGATGACCATCCCAATACGGGGATCATAACTTGGGTGCATGTGAAGCCTTCCATACTCTTATTGAGTATAGAACATGTTGAGCATCAATAAATGATATTCATTGAGTGAAAAACATTGAAAGGTCTCCTCAATGGGATCTTTGTCAAGAATTTATGTTGTCGGTATCTATGTAACCACAGGAGTAGAGCCTGTGGAAGCTTCAAAAGCATCATGTGAGGAAGAGGATGTTTCTAATGGGATGAGAACATCATTGGGACTATAGGTCATATTACATGTTTTAAATGGAGGTGGGTTAGTAGGTATAACATGTACTTGTCCATCATGCTCAAACATGACACAGTGGTGCAAAGTTGAGGGTACACATGCCATAGCATGTATCCAAGGTCATGCTAGAAATATGTTATATTGGAACTCTCCTTCCACAACATAAAAGAGCTTGATAATTGTGTGAGTACTTATATGAATATGTAAGATAACAATGCCCACCATAGTATTTGTAGTATCATTAAAGGAATGGAGTACCGTATCAGTTTGAGACATGTAATTATTGAGAAGGGATAGTTATTTACAAGCATGGGTGGAAATAATATTAATACTAGTTCCCCCATCAACCATAACTCTCTTAATATGAGTTTAATCAATATATGTGGTAATAAAAAGGGCAGAATCCTAATCTTTAGGGTGTTGAAGTGGAATTTTTGAATCACTAAAAGAAATCAGGGAGATGAAATTAAGGGAGCCAACCAAAGCTACAAGAGGTTGGGGATCATCTGATTATACCTCAATCACTTGAAAACCACTAATCAAATATTGATGGTGTTGGGATGAGTTTTGGATTAACTCATATAAAGACATTTTCATAAGAGTTTGGTGAAGCTATTTCACCATTGAGCTTTGGATAACATCTAAAGATGTTGTTTTAGGAACACCCAAGATGGAAATATTAGGATTAGTAGGGGGAGTGTCTATGGTGAAGGGATGGGTCCAAGGTGTAGTGACCTTATCCTTAGCTTTATCTTTTTGGTTTTGTGACCGTGTAGCCACATTAACTGTGTTGATTTTAAAAGTTGGTGAAGGAGATGGTAAAGGGGTTATGATGACATCTTTGGGTTTGAATATTGGTAGAATAGTAGGAGGTGATGTAGATGCCAAAGGTGGAATAACATGAAGGTTAATGATAGTTTCATCAAAAAAAGTGTCAACATTGAAGTGTTGTTGAATAACCATTGTGAGGGCTTTACAATTCTCAGTATCATGTCCATGTGAATGATGATATAAAAAAACTTGTGTATCATCAAACCAAGATGGATTCATTCCAAGAGGACTATAAGGATTAATGGGAGGAAGAGTTATTACTGAATATTACAATAACTAATGTAAGAAAAAGCTTTGAGAGCTAGTAAGTGGGCTTGCAGTTGTTTTACTAATGGCAGTGGACATGTTCTTTTGTTTCAGTGTTGGAAAGGTAATTTTATTTGGTGTCTTGTTTGGTGATGGTAGAGTTATTCATTTTGATATCACTTTATTAGTGTTAGATTTGAGAAGCCTATCAGATGGCAAAGGAAAGAGTGGAGTTAGCTTAACCTTTTGTTTGGCTTGGTTAGATGATATTCCAACTAAAGTAGAAGGGTGCAGCCCCATAATGGATGAAAAAGTTGAAGGTTGAAGAAGGGATCAATGAGATCTAGAAGGTTTAATATTTTTCTATATTTTAGGGAAAGAAACTCTAACTTATGGTTGAGGAGTTAAATCTAATTTCACCTTTAGATTAATTAAATTATAAATAGGGCATACACCTAAGGGCCTGATTTGCTTTAATGTAACAGATTCCTATGAGGGTAAGGGTTCTGACATAGATGGCTAAACTTTAGTTGCTTTTGGTGAATAATCTCTAGCCTTGTCAAAGACCTTAGGGTAAAGGGTAGCAAGGGGATTGGTGGTAAATTTTGACATTCATTGTGTTGGATATGGAGTCTTAAGTCGGTCCTAAAATGCCATATGGTCAAGCTTTATAGAGTCATAAAATTTTAGACTTTTCACCAAACATGAGAAGGGTTTTGATGAAGTAGATGTAAGCCTTAATGTTATGTATTTATAAAGTTATGGTTGTTTGGGAAAGAATGAAATTATTGGTTTATACTACTTTAAGCTAGAGACGAGAAAGAACCATAATGGGGTTTTCTTTAACAGAGACAGGAGAAGAGACTTGATCTACTATGGGTGGAGGGGAGGTAGGCAAAGTAGCTTCCTCAAGAGGGTGAAGCATAGGTATTATGGATCCCTCAACATGTGGGTAAGGTAGTGGTAAAGTATGTTCCTCTATAGGTAAAATAAGGGGTAAGAGTGATGTAATTGGAGTAGGCACAATAGGTCTCTCATCTATTATGGGAGTAGATGATATGGACTCTTCTAAGTGAACATGTGAAGTGGGTGGGGTACCACTCTCTATAGGTGGAGGAGAAGTAGGGGAAAAAGGTTCCTCAAGAGGGTATAATGAAAGAATGATGTTCCCTTCAACATGTGGTTGCGGAATAGGCATGGTGTAGTCTTTAAGAGGTAAGAGGATAGGTAATATTAGTGAAAATGGAATTGGGATTATAGGCTTCTCAAATGGAAAAAGGAGTGGTAAAGGAGGCTCTTCCTCTTGAGGGTGTGGAATAGGTGAAATAAGCTCTTCTATCTGAGGAAGAAGAGTGGGAAACATAGATGCCAAAGAATGTGGGGGAGGAGTCAATGAAATAGGTGTCTCCTGTTGAGGGGCAGGTTGAACCGAAGATAAAGGAAAAACCATATTAACCATATGGATATTATGATCACCTAAGTTAGTTATGGACTAGATAATATTTTGATTTGGTGAATGGTTAAGAAAAGGATGTTTGAACACATCCATAATTTGATTAGGAGGTGTGTTAGGACTATCTAAGATGAACTCACCTCTATCAAGAATATCTTGAAAAATGTTCTTTAGTGTCTTGTAATTATTAGAGTTGTGGCCTTTAACTTGATGGTAATCGTAAAACTCATCTTCCTTTTACTAGGTTGGGATAGGATGGGAAGGGTTGAACTATATAGGAGGCTTAATCTAAGGAAGGGTTATGACACCTTGTTGCAATAGTTTTTCCAAGATGGATGTATATGATTCCCTAATGGGAGTGTATTGTCTTTGTTCATACTATTATTGGAATTGCTTGGTCAGATTTTGAGAAGTCAAAGAATTTGATTGGTTTATGGTTGCAGAAGAGGCTGACTTAATGACCACCACATTGGCAGAGCTTTTAGCCTTTTGGTTAGAGGGATAATTTTTAGAGGAATAGGAGGAGTCTTTTTTCTTGGTATTGGGATTCTTACTATGCAACTTGAATTTACCTTCATCAATAACATGAACCTCAAGTTTTTGTGCCATTATAAAAACTTCATCAAATGTGCAAAAAATTTGTACCTTAAGTGTGGATGAGATGTACTTAGCACATGCCCATGAGAAAATATCAATAAGATCAGGTTGGGGTAAGGAGAAGAAGAGTTGATTGATCAAGCTTCTCCAATGAGTGACAAAATCAACAATAAACTTGCCAACAATTGCTTGATAGAATAAAGGTCTGTTATAGAAACCTTTTCAAAAATGTTAATAGAGAAATGGTCTAGGAATATTTATTCAAGTTGGGTAAATGGGAGGGAGTTATGAGGTATAGAGATGTACCAATGTAAGTCAACACCTAAAAGAGACATAGAGAAAGTGTGAAGTAGTAATGCATCATCACGCCCTATTAAATAACAAGCATGTCTAAATGCGTTTAAGTGTTGTTGTGGGTCCTCTTTACTCTAAAAATTAGTAAATTTAGGGAGATCCCATTAGATTGGATAAGGGAAAATAGGCATAGAAGGATGGATTGATTTAATGCATATCTAATCATAATATAATACATTATTTGAATTAGAAATAGATGTCTATAGATTAGACATCTTGTCCATTAGCATCTTAATGAGGTATGGAGAGGGATTAGTTTGGGGGATTCCTCCTAAGTTATAGGGAAGTTGATAAGAAGTAGAGGGAGTGTATGACATATCTTGTTGAGGTTGTGTGAAGGAAACATAAGGATAATGAGTCATAGGTTGAGGTGTGGAAAGAAAAGGGACTTGTTCCATTGGGTTGAAGACTATGCCTTGGTTGGTTGTTGTTACTACAGGTTAAATTATTAGCATGGTTAGACTAGATGAAGGGTGAGTCATAACTCGAGTAATTATAAGCATGAGGGTTGATGGAATAGATACCACTAAATTCTAGAATGGGGTGTGACTTGGTTGAACTAGTTGTGGTTGTGAAAGTAGGGAAGTTACACTAGTGTTTAGGTCAGATTAGGTAGTTGGAGATTTAGACATTGTTTATAGTTGGGTTACTCATCAAAGTGGTGGTTTGGGTAACCATGGGAAAAATAGTGGATGCAACTAAAACTGAGGTTGTCTCCATTAAATAGGTTGGCATATCATAGATTGGGTCACTTGAAGAATTATGGGTTTGACTCATAACAAGGTAATGCTGAAGGGTTAGCACATTGTGATCAAGAAATTTAGCAAAATTTTGATCTCCCTCAAGAATAATGGGGATTTGGTTAGGGTTGAGAGTATGCTTTGTATCTGAGTATACTCCATGATAGAATCTAAAGTGAGAGGGGAAGGTGGAAGTGATTTCTGGCTTACATAATCGACAAGAATTTTGGCCTGTGATCATGTTAATACCATGCAATAGGTGGTTAAAATAGCCTTATTACCATATATTTGAAATATAATAAATAAAAACCAAGTCTGAGTGTAGGTAAAAGGGTTATTTTAGCTTGCTATTTTGAGAAGATGAAACTACATAGTCATCGACGTCGGTAAGGATGATCGATATTGGTAGGAATAGTTTGTCAATGTCAGTGGAATAACTGATGTTGGTAGGTAATGTCTACTGATATCGATAGGGTTAACTGATTAAGTCACTATGAAATCTTGGGAAATGGAAAATTTGATGTTTTAAAAAATTAGAGGCTAAAAATAGGTAAAATAGTGGATGTAAAAGGTCTATGTAAAAAGGAATAACACTAAAAAAAATATGAGATAATAGGTCATAAAAACTAAGCTTAGAAATAGTATCAATTTTTTGAATCAATAGAAAAATGTCCTTACCAACTCAAAAATATAGAAGGCAATTGAAAAGTAAAAAAATAAAACATTCAGCTAGGAACTATTAAGTCTTAGAGATTAATTTTTAGTCTCATGTTGGCTTATGCCTTAATCAGATAGTGAGAAGAGAATTTGGTTATCAAAGGTACTATAAATTAATCTAGAGCTAGTTTCAAGTTAGTTTTGGTGCTCAAAAGGAAATCTATATTAGACTAGGCATATGGATTATTATAGGAGCTTGCTCTCTGCACTTCACAAACTTGGAGCTGATCTAGGATGCTTAGCCAAAATATACCTTCTATCTAGAGATTATACTCCACCAAAAAATGGAGTGGGTTCTCCCCTTGGTGGTGAAATCCAAGTAGGATAGCTAGGTAGGGTAAGGTGATCCACCAGGTGATGAAATCTTGATGGGCCTTTTCTCAGGTAATTTTAGATGCTTGTTTATGTGAATGTGGTTTGGTTGTGTAACATAGGTGTACTAAAATTTATTCAAAATGCTTGTAATTAACTAGGTGAGTTAATATGCAACAAGCAAACTATGAAATGTAGTAAGTTTTAAACCCAAATCTGAAATGTTTAGATTCAAATAAAAATAGAGAGGAAATAGGAATAGAGTATGAATTTGACTATCCTAATGTGCATGCAAGAGGAAGTAAAGAATGGATTCTCTTTTTTTTTGTAAAAGAAAAAGACAAATTGCTTTTAGAGGCAAGGTGAAAAGAGAAAATTTTAGTTTAATGCCCTTTAAACAGAAAATATGATATTGAATTTTTTGTTTTTAAGAGAAAAGAGAAGAAGTGCAAGAAATGAAATTTTCACTATAATGCACCTATATAAATGTTTAAAAAAAAAAGAAATGAACCTAAGGAAAACTCTAGGGTCCCATTAGGTGTGCCATAAATGTTTCACTAAATTTTGTCTATTTTAGGTCAAAAGGAAAATAGAAAGAAGGATGGGGATAAATGATTAGAATGAACTCAGATTTGGTTAGTGCATCATATCTAGACATTGTGAGCACTCCTATTTTACTGGGGGGAACTACCTGCAAGTAAGAAAACACTACCACAAGATGTTTTTTAGTAGATAAATGAGTGGGTTGCCAAGCTATTTGCTTGTTCTAGGAAGTGTGAAACTTCCTTAGAGATGATAGTCCACTTTTGAGAAACAAAAGAATAATAAATAACTGAAAGAGAGGTAAAGAGAGAGTGAAACCGAGATACAATTACCATTTTTAATAACTTATACATAACAGAGAGTGATAAGGTGTAGGTGAGGTGATTTGTTTATGTTTTATAAGTTGTCTAGTTAGGTTTTGAAAAGGCTAGGGAATTGATGAAAACCGATCTTACACAACTCTGTAACCATCAACTATGAGCTAACTTCATATATAGGCCTGATTTAGTTCAAGCATTCCTTGTAGCCCTATTTTCCCTGTTTATTGGCCACAACTATTTATAGGTTGACTCAATCATGAAAGTAATACTATTTTTGGATACCCATTAAGCCCTTGTATAACATACATAAAAATATCTTGAGGTTGATTTGTACGGAATTGTACTTTCTTCTTTAGGCCCTATTCCAATTAGCCCTCCTTTAGTGCAAAACCCCTTGTCCAGAGTGATGTATAGACTTTCTAAGCAAACCAAGCATCATTACAGATACCCATTACCTTCTTACAGGTGAATCAATCATTTATTAGGGTAATTATTTGGAGAAATCCACTTTTCCTCTATTGGCCTACGCTCTTCCCTTCACATGCACCTAGGCTCCACTTGGCAATTGACTTTTTCCGTACTTATCCCTACTTTGGCACCTTGAAACCACTTCCAAAAGTTTTATAACATCATAAAGGGTCAAATTACAAAGTTTCAAGAGTTTTCAAGCTTTAAAACTCATTTTGAGGGTTTGAACCTAATTCAGAATTTTCCCATGACAATCACAGGCTGCGAGCTAATTATTTTTGCTGGGGGTGTTGTAGACAGTTTCAAGGGCTCTAATCACTTGTATTTTTTTAACCCCCTAAAACTTCTACAATAATCATCTTGGTCATGTCAACCTTCTGTACCTTCTAATGCTCAACAACTTAGTGTCTTTTGAATGTATTTGTATGACAGTCAGCAGGGTTCAAGATTTTTCTTATTTATTTCAATGATCAATCGAATTCAAAATTTTATACAAACATGTCCATACCTTAAGTGATTCCCCTATTCCCATACTTATAACAAATAAGACCTTTTCAATGCATTTACCTTGCAGAAACATACAAATGTTTGACCCTTGCCTGTATACTGTCACCTACAGGCCTGAATTTCAACAGTTGAAGTTTTGAGATATCAAAGGGATTTCTAAGCCTGTTTCTTCTTCATTTAGGTTTCTAATTACCTTATAGACCTGTCTCCATACCATTATGAACATCATGCAACCATTTTCACATGGGGTTTTCTTTGGGCAGTGGGCTGTAATTTAGATGCCTAAATACCTTGTTTAGGCCTGTTTGGGCTTTTTATAGCATTCAAAGTTCTTAAAATCCTTTGTTCACATAAATACCAATTTTAATATTATCCTCAACATGCCAAATAACCAGTCTTTCTTAATATGCTATGAAGAACCATCCTTCACACACACATTCCCATACATATATATATATAGGCCTGTTTACAGAATTCATAAATGAAACAAATACATTCTTTCTTTCTTTCATAGATCAATTGGAAGACTTACAATTTAATACCAGAATCCATGGCTTTCAAAACCTTGCTTTCTCCTTCTCTCATTCTCTTGACTTCAATCAAATTTTCTCCTTCTCTTTTCTTCAACATCTCTTGAGTGAGGTCCTCCCTCATTGTTTCTCTCCTCTTCTCTTCATTCTATCTTCTTTCTCTTGAATGAGAGGACTTTTCCTCTCTATCCTTCTTCACTTCTACACCCCTCTCATTCTCTCTTCTCTTCTCTTTTTTTTTCTCCTTAATGAATTCTTCTTTGTTTTTCTTTCTTTTCAAGAATCTCTCTTCCAACTTCTACGCCTAAATTGGGCTTAAGGCAACAAAAGACTGTTTTTAAGTTTTAACAATTTACTAAGGTTGAAAATAGTTTCAACCATTTCCCCTTTATTTCCTCAACAATATAACCATTAATTTTTACCTTTTTACTTTCACTTTTTGATAATTACATTTTACTTTCAAGGTGAAATTTTGAAATCTCACAATTTGGAGGGAAAACCAAAATTTGAATTTTTACACTAGAATTTGAAACTTTTGTAGATGCTCCTGCATCATACTCTCCCTCTAGAAAAGATTTGAACCTTAGTTCAAATGTCATGCTTCCTCCTCACTTTAGTCTTCACTTGTATACCTATATCCCATGGTCTTGTTGTCAATACCAATGCTTGTGTTTGTTTGGAATAGTCTTTGTCTTTCATCTTGCTGTTCTTCCTCTTCTGGTATGTTCTTCTCCTCATCTCCTTCTCAGCTGCCATGTCCCACTTCCATGCTTCTTCATCTTCGTACATATCTTCTAGATCTTCTTGTTGTTCTTCTTGTTCCATAAGCTTCTCCAATGACTCATGTATGTCATTCACCTTAACAATCTTCATACCTACATACAAAACATTCAAAGCCACCTTAGAATCAAAATCTTTAGGCCATGAAGCCTCTTGGCTGCCTCCATGCTCTTCTTTCTTGATCAAAATTGCCTTTGCCTCTTTGCTTTGCTCTTGTCTTGTTCCATTATTCCTAATGGTGTCTTCACCATGGCTTGTACCTTCCTTTATCTCTCTTGAATCACCCAATAGCTGCTCCAACATCTTCAACTCTTCCTTTAGTGAGATCTCATCTATCTCACCATCTTCATCAAACTTGGGCTGATCACACACAAGGCTTACTTTCCCCTTACCTCTTATCTATTCTTTTCTTATCTTGTCTTCACATAAATCAACTTCTTCATCAATATACTCATCAAATACAATTGAAACACCCTTACCTTGTCTCTCCTTGCTTTCTTCAATCTTTTCTTGAAGCCATCTTATTTGCTTTGCTGCATACTCTCCCCTTTCCTCATCATCCATCCATTTGGAAATCTCTCCTTGCTGCATATTAGTCTTCATAGCTACTTTCCATTCCTCATTTTCCATAAACATATCATTAAATGCTTCAAACAACTCATTATCCCATTCATTGTAAGCAATTGACTTACCTTTTATATTTGTATCGTCATGCTCCACCTCATTATTCTGTGAGAAGTTTTCTTTCTCACCTTTAGCTATCCATACCTTCTTCATAGCTTTAGGATGACACTTGTTCAATTTACCAACCAATTTTTGCTCCCTGACATCTTCATGTTGTCTTGCTTGATAACTAGTCTTGCTCACTTTGCATTCTACCTCTTTCTTCATGCTTTGTATTTGCTTCTTGCTTGAGTCATCATCTTGATTGAACTTTGTGTCTTTCGTTACATTTGCTGATCCCTTGAGCCATTTTGGTACCACATAGCCATGGTCTATTGCTGGATTTGAAGGCTTTTTATTAATCTTCTTCATCTCCATCTGTACAGTAGTAGTCTTACTCTTATATGCATTTGAAAAATCTGAATTTGAACTTATTTTTACCTTTTCAATGGCTTGATGTTTAGCCATACTCTTCCTCATAGTTTCCTTGCTTGCATTCACTTTCTTTAGGTGTGTTTCCTTCCTTTGTTCTATTGGAATGTTTTCCAAGTCACCATAATATTCTATACCCTCTTCTTCATTGGCAAGATGATGGACTTCCACTACTTCCTTGTGGAATTTTGCAACCTGTTCAACAGCTGTTCCATAATTAAGTGGATGAGAAAAATCAATACTATAATTCACATTTACCTCCTTGATGTGATGCTTCATGGTTTCCTTCATTTGCGTGGCTTCTTTGATTGCACTATCCTCTTTTGTGCATAGTTTTCCATTTGCTTCTTCAAGGTACTCCATGGCATAGTGGAAATCATCTTCATCTCCCTTTTCAACAGCAAACTCACTTCTCTTTCCTGCACATTCACTTGTGCACTTGGTGTCTTCTCCTGCACCAATCTCTTCACTCTCCAAGGCCCTTCTCTTGACCTTCAATAGGCTGCTCATACCTGCACTTACCCATTCAAAAATAACATTAAATACAAAAACAAGAGACCATAATGTCTCCATGAGTATCCTCTTAATGGACATTCTCATCTTTTCAAGGGCTCTTCCTGGCACTTCATCTTTTCTCTCTTCTTTAATCTTGCTCTCCTCAATGAGAACCTTCTTCTCAACTTCTTCCTCTTGCTGCTCACTTGGCAACCTTCTCATACTGTTGCCTCTATGGGCTTCTCTCTTCATGGCAATCTTCTTTTGCCTTCTCCTCTTCATTAGGAGATCTATTGGCCACTTCAACCTCCTCCTCATTAGCCATACCCATGCTTGCCTATTCAACTGCATCCAAGACTCATACTCATCTTTAACCTTGGCTAACTCTCTCTTCAAATTAGCAATCTCTTTATCAATTAAAAAATTGTTCATACCTTTGATGCTTGCTTTCTTCTTGGTGCCCTCTTGTACCTTGTTGTTCTGTAGTGCCTTCAACAACACTTCCATCTCTGAGATCTTCACCCAAGTCTTTTCCACCTTGGTCTCTTGATCCCTTGTCTCACCCAAGCCTTTCTCCTTGACTGGTCTTTTGACAATCTTCTTAATCTCACCTAGGCCTTTTGCATCCTAGTCTTTTGATCCTTTTCTCTCAATCCTGCAGCAACTCTTATACAACACTTCATCAAATACAAATCATAAATCCAAGCTTACCTTGCTTTGGATCTTATTCTTGATCATTCACTTGATCCCTTAATTTTGAGCTCTCCAAGCTTCAAACTCCATCCTTTACCTCAGCTAAGTCTATTTCACCTTAATCTTTTGGCAAACTATCCAAGCTTCTTCTTGGATTTTCACTAAGCCTTACTTGGCTTCTTCTCTTCTTAAGCCTCAATGGATTGGCTGCCTTGAACCTGCAACTCCTTCACTTGATTTCTTCTCAACACAATAACTCAAATCAAATAGCATAATTATGCATACCTTTTCTCCCCAAGGTCTCCTAATGCTTTGTCCTGCTGATCCTCTTACCAAATCCTGTAACAACTCATTAGAAATCATAACCAACAACAAGTTACCAATACCAAAGAGCTTCAAGCTCTGATACCAAATGATGAAACCCGATCTTACATAACTTTGTAACCATCAACTGTGAGCTAACTTCATATATAGGCCTGATTTAGTTCAAGCATTCCTTGTAGCCCTATTTTCCCTGTTTATTGGCCATAACTATTTATAGGTTGACTCAATAATCAAAGTAATACTATTTCTGGATACCCATTAAGCCCTTTTATAACATAAATAAAAATATATTGAGGTTGCTTTGTACAGAATTATACTTTCTTCTTTAGGCCCTGTTACAATTAGCCCTCCTTTAGTGCAAAACCCCTTGTCCAGAGTGATGTATAGAATTTCTAAGCAAACCAAGCATCATTCCAGATACCCATTACCTTCTTACAGGTGAATAAATCATTTATTAGGGTACTTATTTGGAGAAATCCACTTTTCCTCTATTGGCCTACGCTCTTCCCTTCACATGCACCTAGGCTCCACTTGGCAATTGACTTTTTCCATACTTATCCATACTTTGGCACCTTGAAACCACTTCCAACAGTTTTATAACATCATAAAGGGTCAAATTACAAAGTTTCAAGAGTTTTCAAGCTTTAAAACTCATTTTGAGGGTTTGAACCTAATTCAGAATTTTCCCATGACAGTCACAAGCTGCGAGCTAATTATTTTTTCTGGGGGTGTTTTAGACAGTTTCAAGGGCTCTAATCACTTGTATAAGGTCTATTTTAACCCCCTACACTTTCTCCAATAATCATCTTGGTCATGTCAACCTTTTGTACCTTCTAATGCTCAACAACTTAGTGTCTTTTGACTGTATTTGTATGACAGTCAGCAGGGTTCAAGATTTTTCTTATTTATTTCAATGATCAATGGAATTCAAAATGTTATACAAACATGTCCATACCTTAATTTATTCCCCTATTCCCATACTTATAACAAATAATACCTTTTCAATGCATTTACCTTGAAAAAACATACAAATGTTTGACCCTTGCCTGTATACTGTCACCTACAGGCCTGAATTTCAACAGTTGAAGTTTTGAGATATCAAAGGGATTTCTAAGCCTGTTTCTTCTTCATTTAGGTTTATAATTACCTTATAGACCTATCTCCATACCATTATGAACATCATGCAACCATTTTCACATGGGGTTTTCTTTGGGCAGTGGGCTGTAATTTAGATGCCTAAATACCTTGTTTAAGCCTGTTTGGGATTTTTATAGCATTCAAAGTTCTTAAAATCCTTTGTTCACATAAATACCAGTTTTAAAATTATCCTCAACATGCCAAATAACTATTCTTTCTTAATATGCTATGAAGAACCATCCTTCACACACACATTCCCATACATATATATAGGCCTGTTTACAGAATTCATAAATGAAACAAATACATTCTTTCTTTCTTTCATAGATCAATTGGAAGACTTAAAATTTAATACCAAAATCCATGGATTTCAAAACCTTGCTTTCTCCTTCTCTCATTCTCTTGACTTCAATCAAATTTTCTCCTTCTCTTTTCTTCAACATCTCTTGAGTGAGGTCCTCCCTCACTGTTTCTCTCCTCTTCTCTTCATTCTATCTTCTTTCTCTTGAATGAGAGGACTTTTCCTCTCTATCCTTCTTCACTTCTACACCCCTCTCATTCTCTCTTCTCTTCTCTTTTTTTTTCTCCTTAATGAATTCTTCTTTGTTTTTCTTTCTTTTCAAGAATCTCTCTTCCAACTTCTACGCCTAAATTGGGCTTAAGGCAACAAAAGACTGTTTTTAAGTTTTAACAATTTACTATGGTTGAAAATAGTTTCAACCATTTCCCCTTTATTTCCTCAACAATCTAACCATTACTTTTTACCTTTTTACTTTCACTTTTTGATAATTACATTTTACTTTCAAGGTGAAATTTTGAAATCTCACAATTTGGAGGGAAAACCAAAATTTGAATTTTTACACTAGAATTTTAAACTTTTGTAGATGCTCCTACATCAGGAATCCATAGTCACAGATGTTGATAGGAGAGTGATTGATATCGGTTATACTATTGAGGTCGGTAGTGAGGTGATCGGTTTGGTTAGGCTACCAAGGTTGATAGGGGAAATAATTGTCTAAAAAGTTGTAGAAGGCTTTCCTGGGTCTGGGAACTACTTTGGATCAGGTTAGGGAGGTTGAGAGGGTTATGAGAGGGAGATTATCACTTGGTTAAGTCTAGTCAAAGGTTTGGTATGTCAGGTAAAGGGAAACAAGCAAGGAAGCTTTGTAAATCCCTCATAGAGGTATGGTCAGTAGTGTGTAAAGTAGTGCAGGGTAGATATAAATAAATAGAAGAATAAATATTTAAATGACATATAGTATTAGTGATATACTTAGTTGTGGTGGTCACTAAATGATAAGTGCCAAGTTGATGGTCCCTATCAGGGAGTCCAAACCTAAGTGCCTAAATAGAGAGAATAAGAAGTTGTTGTTGGTCTTCAAGAGCTCAGTTGCTAGTTATGATTGAATTATGCAAGGTGATTGTAAGCCTAGAGGTCAAAAAATAAAATGCTAAGAGCTTGAATGAGAGTAAGAATTTATTTTCTTAATTTCTACTGACCTAAACATTAGGTTGGAGTTTGGCTTATATTACCAACGTTAATGATCCCATCGATGTCATCTATGGGTTGACTAATGTCGGTGGCCCTAAAGTAGGTAAACCTTTCTATTTTTGGCTCATTTTATATTGTTTTATGTGCCAAGTGTGACACCCATAATAAAATGGTAAAAATAAGAGGTTAGGAAGGAAGTAGTTGTTTAGGAATTTAGTGTGAAAGTGGTAATAAGTCCTGGGTAGTTAGGATGAGGGGACCAGGTCTTGAGGTGATTCATCACGGGGAATTATTCATAGGATGAGGTGTCTAGATAACGTGTCAATAGGAGTTTTTAATTAAATTAATTAATTAATTTAAATTAATTAAATGTGTGAGGGGTAAAAGTATGGGTTAAGGAGATTAATTTTTATTATTAAAATGGGTTTAGGAGGATTTCGACATAGGGAGTTACACACATGTGTGTGACATAATTTTGGTGTCTTTAGCATGGAAATTCTATATGTTCCTCTTGGAAATGAAGATCCATCGAAATATGAATTAACAAAGTGGTAAAAACCTTGTCACAAATATTATCCCACTTACTAAACTAAACATGATTAGTGGGTGAAAGAATCTATCCATATAGAAATGGAATATGATTCTTGTGTGTGATCAAGTGTTCCATATAATCACGCCATGAAACATAATTTTCCTTCCTAATAAGGATCAATAGATATGAAACAACTCTCCTCATCTGGAGTAATAGTGCACACTATAAACATGGACTTTGGACTACACCAAAAATGAGTCCAATCAACTGAGAACAATATATGCACAAGTGATAATGCAAACTTAAATGGATGTCAGGCTCTACTAACAATGTGTCCAAGAATACAATAAAAATTTGTGTGAGTAGTTACTAAAATGGGCACATGTAATAGTTATGAAACTAAATGTACACATGCAAGAATGTAGGGCCCATAACAAACTTCCCAAGATAATTAGTATTGACCCACCTATCTTTGTAATTACAAAGCATATTCAAAGAATGAGTAATTTGTGCTTATAATTGAGTACCAATGCATAATCTAAGTATTGATGTCAAAATTAACTGAAATGGGTCCACATAAGTAAGATAAATTAGTGCAAAAATGTCTTAAAGAATGGACATCAAACTCAATTTATAATGCATCCATAAACATGAGCAATCAGTCTAATATCCACTAAATTGGCACAAATGAAAACTACAAATAAGGCAACCAAATTTCTCTAAAATGGATGTTTTAAGAAATTAGAGGCTAAAAATAGGTAAAATAGTGGATGTAAAAGGTCTATGTAAAAAGGAATAACACTAAAATAAACACGAGATAACAGGTCATAAAAACTAAGCTTAGAAATAGTATTGATTTTGTGAATCAATAGAAAACTATCCTTACCAACTCAAAAATATAGAAGGCAATTGAAAATTAAAAAAATAAAACATTCAGCTAGGAACTATTAAGTCTTAGAGATTAATTTTTAGTCTCGTGTTGGCTTATGCCTTAATCAGATAGTGAGAAGAGAATTTGGTTATCAAATGTACTATAAAGTAATCTAGAGCTAGTTTCAGGTTAGTTTTGGTGCTCAAGAGGAAATCTATATTAGACCAGGTATATGGATTATTATAGGAGCTTGCTCTCTGCACTTCACAAACTTGGAGCTGATCCAGGATGCTTAGCCAAAATATACCTTCTGTCTAGAGATTATACTCCACAAAAAAATGGAGTGGGTTCTCCCCTTGGTGGTGAAATCCAAGTAGGATAGCTGGGTAAGGTAAGGTCATCCACCAAGTGATGAAATCTTGATGGGCCTTTTCTCAGGTGATTTTAGATGCTTGTTTATGTGAATGTGGTTTGGTTGTGTAACATAGGTGTACTACAATTTATTCAAAATGCTTGTAATTAACTAGGTGAGTTAATATGTAACAAACAAACTATGAAATGTAGTAAGTTTTAAACCCAAATCTTAAATGTTTAGATTCAATTAAAAATAGAGAGGAAATAGGAATAGAGTATAAATTTGACTATCCTAATGTGCATGCAAGAGGAAGTAAAGAATGGATTCTCTTTTTTTTGTAAAAGAAAAAGACAAATTGCTTTTAGAGGCAAGGTGAAAAAAGAAAATTTTAGTTTAATGCCCTTTAAACAAAAAATAAGATATTGAATTTTTTGTTTTTAAGAGAAAAGAGAAGAAGTGAAAGAAATGAAATTTTCACTATAATGCACCTATATAAATGTTTTAAAAAAAAAAATGAACCTAAGGAAAACTCTAGGGTCCCATCAGGTGTGCCATAAATGTTTCACTAAATTTTGTCTATTTTAGGTCTAAAGGAAAATAGAAAGAAGGATGGGAATAAATGATTATAATGAACTCAGATTTGGTTAGTGCGTCATATCCAGACATTGTGAGCACTCCTATTTTACTAGGGAGAACTACCTGCAAGTAAGAAAACACTACCACAAGATGTTTTTTAGTAGATAAATTAGTGGGTTGCCAAGATACGTGCTTGTTTTAGGAAGTGTGAAACTTCCCTAGAGATGATAGTCCACTTTTGAGAAATAAAAGAATAATAAATAACTGAAAGAGAGGTAAAGAGAGAGTGAAAGAGAGATAAAATTACCATTTTTAACAACTTATACATAACAGAGAGTGATAAGGTGTAGGTGAGGTGATTTGTTTATGTTTTAGAAGTTGTTTGGTTAGGTTTTGAAAAGGCTAGGGAATCCATAGTCACCGATGTTGATAGGGGAGTGATTGATATTAGTTATACTATTGAGGTTGGTAGTGAGGAGATCAGTTCGGTTAGGCTACCAAGGTTGGTAGGGGAAATAATTGTCTAAAAAGTTGTAGAAGGCTTTCTTAGGTCTAGGAATTGGTTTGGATCAGGTCAGGGAGGTTGAGAGGGTTATGAGAGGGAGATTATCACTTGGTTAAGTCTAGTCAAAGGTTTGGCATGTCAGGTAAAGGGGAAAAAAGCAAAGAAGCTTTGTAAATCCCTCATAGAGGTATGGTCAAGAGTGTGTAAAGTAGTGCAGGGTAAATATAAATAATTAAAAGAATAAATATTTAAATGTCCTATAGTCTTAGTGATATACTTAGTTGTGGTGGTCACTAAATGATAAGTGCTAGGTTGATGGTCCCTATCAGGGAGTCCAAACCTAAGTGCCTAAATAGAGAGAATAAGTAGTTGTTGTTGGTCCTCAAGAGCTCAATAGCTAGTTATGATTGACTTATGCAAGGTGATTGTAAGCCTAGAGGTCAAAAAATAAAATGCTGAGAGCTTGAATAAGAGTAAGAATTGATTTTCTTAATTTCTACTGACCTAAACATCAAGTTGGAGTTTGGCTTATATTACCAACGTTAATGATCCCATTGATGTCATCTATGGGTTGACTAATGTTGGTGGCCCTAAAATAGGTAAACCTTCCTATTTTTGGCTCATTTCATATTGTTTTGTGTGACAAGTGTGACACCCATAATAAAATGGTAAAAATAAGAGGTTAGGAAGGAAGTAGTTGTTTAGGAATTTAGTGTGGAAGTGGTAATAAGTCCTCGGTAGTTAGGATGAGGGGACTAGGTCTTGAGATGACTCATCATGGGGGAATTATTCATATGGTGAGGTGTCCAAATAAGGTGTCAATAGGAGTTTTTAATTAAATTAATTAAGTAATTTAAATTAATTAAATGTGTGAGGGGTAAAAGTATGGGTTAAGGAGATTAATTATTATTATTAAAATGGGTTTAGGAGGATTTAAACATAGGGAGTTACACATGTGTGTGTGACATAATTTTGGTGTCTATAGCATGGAAACTCTATATGTTCCACTTGGAAATTAAGATCCATGGAAATATGAATTAACAAAGTGGTAAAAACCTTGTCACAAGTATTAGCCCACTTACTGAACTAAACATGATTAGTGGGCGAAAGAATCTATCCATATAGAAATGGAATATGATTCTTGTGTGTGATCAAGTGTTCCATATAATCATGCCATGAAACATAATTTTCCTTCCTAAGAAGGATCAATAGAGATGAAAAAACTCTCCTCATTTGGAGTAATAGTGCACACTATAAACATGGACTTTAGACTACACCAAAAATGAGTCCAATCAACTGAGAACAATCTATGCACAAGTGACAATGCAAACTTAAATGGATGCCAGGCTCTACTAACAGTGTGTCCAAGAATACAATAAAAATTTGTGTGAGTAGTTACTAAAATGGGCACATGTAATAGTTATGAAACTAAATGTACACATGCGAGAATGTAGGGCCCATAACAAACTCCCCAAGATAATTAGTATTGACCCACCTATGTTTGTAATTACAAAGCATATTCAAAGAATGAGTAATTTGTGCTTATAATTGAGTACCAGTACACACTCTAAGTATTGATGTCAAAATTAACTAAAATGGATCCACATAAGTAAGATAAATTAGTGCACAAATGTCTTAATGAATAGACATCAAACTCAATTGATAATGCATCCATAAACATGAGCAATCAGTCTAATATCCACTAAATTGGCACAAATTAAAACTACAAATAAGGCAAGCATTTTTCTCTAAAATGGATTTCTAATCAAACTTGCACCCCCCAACCCCCCCCGCCCCCCCCCATATTTTGGCACTTTATAAATTAGGTCATATTACAAGACAAATTGGCCCAATACATGGGAAATAAAAAAATAAACACTTTTGTAAAAGATGGTACTCAATTTTAATTTATCATTTGCAAGATATTAACAATATAATTTCTCGTAAATAGGCCTATTGACTAAAAATTTTCACTTAAAAATTAAATAAAGTACTCTCTGATGAGGCAAAATATGCCTTTCAACCACTTGTTAGAATAAAAAATTGCCATGGACTTAAAAAAGTCAACATAAGTCAAAAAACATTTTCCAGGTGACCTCAAGATGTGTGCAATTAAATTGGACTTATTCTTTTAAGAAAATTATAGCTTACTAAATAAAAAATAAGAATTTTCTAGCTGTTAAAGATTTTATAAGAGTAAGGAGGAAATTATAGCTAGTGAAGGAAGTAAACATATATGTTTTGACTTGAAAATGAGGAATTAACTTTTTACTTAGTCTTAGGTAAACTCAATGCATTAGAGTATTATCCTTCCATGCCTCTCTACATAGTGCCTTCTAATGCCTAGCCAGACATAAAAATCTCATCGGATCTCTCTTAAAAGACACCCAACCAATAAATTAAGATGCCACAATTTTGATGAGCAGATCTAAAACATAGTAGTAGAGAGCAAATCCTCCTTCAATATAGCTCTCACATTGCATAGAAACTCTAGTGCTCAGGAAAATATTTCCACTTTTCTATGCCACCACTCTCTTAGAATTTTAACACAACAAATGGGTGTAGTCTTTGGAAATGTAATACAATAATATGATGTCAATGCCACCACTCTCTGTAGTCATCAAATAAGTAGATCTAATAGATCACCTCTAGCTCTTGCAACACCTCTTTATTGTAGATATGATAAATACCAAAACCATAGTTCAAACCATAACCATGTCTTAGCTATGCCATGTTTGTAGATATTCAATATAATCCATAGAATATTAGGTTTCCTAAAAAGGATGAAAATTTGATAGGCAAAATGTAGTCCATATCCAACATTAAGCAATCAAGAAGGTAGATAGAGAAATCCATGCATTAGACTAGGATACCAAGGGAAAGAATAATGTTAAAGATTAAAAAACTAAATGATAATGTCATATCTTCCAATGCCACTTCTCCTACACTTCAACTCTTTTTCTATAAGCAAGAATATCTTAATGCCTAGCTTTTAGGATAAGATATCCAATGTAGGGTAGCAGATCCAATGCACATGCAAGAAGAAAATGATTATGCCACACTACTAAAGTGTGATGCCAAAACTAAAAACTCAATGTTGCCAAATCCTATCTCTTTCCCACACCACTTGTTGTAAAAATGCTCAAATAAAGGCTTCAATGCCAATAGCAAGATCTAAGACACTCTAATAAATCTCTATCAAAAAATAAAAAAAAACTAACTCCAATGCCATCTTTGTGTAGTACAAGGTTAGACCATATCAGAATGTGATCTACACTTTGTACAAAATAATGCCAAGGTAGATCTTGACAAGTTGAAAAATTAGATCAACCTTGTCAAATCCTTGTATTGCATGTGTATACAATGACAAATATTGGACCATGTTATAGATTAGAACCTGGATGCCAATATAAAAGATAATACATGCAAATTCCAACATAAGTAATATGTAAATTACTCTTATTAAATTCAATAAATTATAATGTCAGATTTTATTATCAACTAAGATCAAGAGACAATGCAATACAAAAATATGTAGGCTCATTTACCATGAAAGAGCCTCTATAACCATGGGTTTGTAAGTAAAACTAAATTTCTCAAACATTCAAATGCATGTATCCAACTCATAGATCAGAATATTTCTCTCAACAATTCATATGGTAATACAATATCAAATCTATGTATTTCATAAAAAATAATAGAAAATAACCAACCAATGAAATAATCATGAACATGGATTAGCGCTTTGATACCATAAAGAGTTGCAGCTAGGATCATAAGAGCAATTAATGTATATGATGGAGTGATGCCATGAGTTGAGCAAGTGCACAACACAATGAAACTACTAGTAAATGATATCATACATAAAATACTACAAATTAATGAGAACAAATAATGAAATACTCTATATCATCTTGAATTGATGAATACAAAGGGAGACAGATGTATATATAGATTGGAGAGAGAAATATACCTTACATTCTAGTGAATGTGGGACTAATATTCCCAAGTAACCCAAATGACCTCTAGAGCCCTAAGCAAGCTAGTACAACCATGTAGGTGAAACCCAATGGGAAAAAAGCCTACACTAACATAATACACTCTCTTGCTCTATGACAAAACTAAGTGGATACAAAATAGTAACTATTGAATGAATTAGCATACTTCAAAGCATTAGGCTATCTGATTTCTCTCTTTATATTGACTTTCTTATATTCATTAGCTTTATAATTGACTTGAGGTGCCTCCTTTTGGTCTTATTTTAAACCAAGACCTATCTTATTACTTGCAGACTTATAAATACTTAAGATGCTATCTAGAATGTCATTACTCTTTTAAAACTTCATAAGGTCTTCAACATTCTAGATGTTTGATCCAACTCAACTTTTAGGGATTCCACTTAAATTTCAAGCTTGGTGCATTCTTCATCTTTAGATTTTAATATAGTAGTGACCATATCCATTTTTACTTCAATCTGATTGATGATCTCATCATACTCCTTGGATGTGTTACTCAATATCTCCTCACACAAACCAATCTACTCTTCATAATCCTTAACTAATTATCTTAGTTTGTGATTCTTCCTTCTTTGGAAGTTCAAATCTTCTAGAGCACTCACCAATTTTGACCAATGTTCACTTTAACTTTTCTTCATCTGATTCTTTATCAACCATAAGGCCTTTCTCATTTGAGAAAGCCTCATTGTCTATTTCTATATCCATGAATAAGGTTTTATTATTGTCATGTTCATGTTCATTACTATCATCATAACTATCGGATGTGCTTGTGTCACTTACATCAGATGAGTTATCTTTATTTGGTATAGAAACTTCTCTTATTCTTGAATGACCCTTTTCTACCTTCATACTTATTAAACTCCTTTTTTTAGGCTTATAGACCTTATTTTCATCTCCATGATGTTAATCATGTTCTTCATCATGCTCAACCTTCTCCTTATTAGGACACATAGATGTAAAGTGACTAATATTACCATAGTTGAAACATTTTAAGGGTAACTTACCCTTGTACTTACCAGATCTAAACCTTAACTTATTATCAAACATGGCTATTATTTCATCAACATCTCAACATTCCTCATCCTTGACCTTCTTGGCTTTTGACTTCTTCTTAACTTTGAAAGCTACTTCCTTATGATGAGGTCTTCCTTCATTTTTTCTTATCTCATAGTCAATTAGGATTCCTTGAATCTCATACATCCCTAGCTTGTCCAAATTTTGCATTTCTTCTACTACAGACACCTTAGAGTCAAACTAAGGATTTAGAAATCTCAACACCTTTTGAACAATTATATACTCTTTCACTTCTTATCCCAATCCTCTAATGAAATTTACACCTTCATCAACCTTAAATATTTAAGATGCAATGGTTTCCTCTTCATTCATCTTTAGACTTTTGAACTATCTGTTGTGGGTCTTGTTGTAGAACACATTCCATGTTAATACTTGAAAGTGTATAACAAGTGGTTCAAAGTGTTTAAGAAACACTAATCATTTATAGATTCAAATAATCTAATGCATGAGTTTTAGGTTATGATATTATTGATATCTTTGGTGGAATAATGGTAGAACAAATGAATTATTTTAAAAAAATTATAATGTTTGGTTATTGGAAACAACCATGGCCTAATAACTAACTTGTGAAAATGAGAGTAATCTAAACTAAGTGAATTGAATTATGTTCAAAATATAAGTCTAAATTATAAGCTAAGATGGATATTTATAATGGAAACTAATCTAGAGTGAGTTGAGCTAAAAATAATCAAAATGAGGGGTAAGGTGGAGAAGAAACATAGTGATGTTTTTGATCTTTAACATAAACATTATGGAAAAGTTAAAATTTCATTTAAACATGCACTTGAAACTAATCTATAATATGAAATATCTACATCTTAAATCCTACCATACATCAAGCAAGCATCTAAAGAAGGTGAAAATAATGAAAATAAGAACTAGATCCAATTTAAAGATTTACTCCTGCAAGCAAATAACATAAGCACATCTATAAGCAAAGGAAATGAAATAAATCAAATACCCTTTAATCAATCTATCATTATCAAAAATTGAAAACTCTACATTTAAAATATGCACATAAATAATTCATAAAAATGATTCAAATCTAAATATCAGACTAGACAAGTAAGAGAGCAGCCATATTGACAATCACACAAATAAATGAGACAAAATTTTCAAAATTCTTTGCATGCATTGATTGCTCAAAAATTTCACAAAGTTTTATTTCTCAAAACTCCCTCTTTTTTTTTACAATTAATAATACACATTATATTGAAAACTAGGGAGGTATGTCAGTTAGTCTTGTCAAATGATAGTTGTACAAGTGTTAAGGACAACTTTCCTTTTATAACCTTATAAAACTATGAATATCCTAAATGGACTGATCTATAAACAATGTGATTTACAAATATGCACATGATTTTATAAAATAATATTCCCTTTTTCAAAATATATATGTTTAATTACCAAAAGGATATGCTTTAATCAACAAATTTAACTTTGAGAGCCTTTTGTTGCTACAGTCCCTTGTTTCTACTATAGAATATTCATTGATTTTTTATGTTGACCATCAATTAGCTTTAGGTTGATGATAGGTTCCATGAATATTTCATCATCTTGATCTTCCAGGCTTCTAAAATATTTATCAATCCTTTTTAATGCTTCCTTGATCTCTTAGCCTATGTAATCTTCTCTTCTCTAGTAAAGATCATGTCCATGATCTTCATGTTGTCATCTCTTATCTTTCCTTGGTTTTGATTTTTTACTTCATGCATGACTTGGGTGGATCTATGATTTAAATCATCACCAATTATTAGACCAATTAGGATGATTGTGGTGGTATCCTTGATTATGCTCCCCAATATATGATCCATCCTACTTTCCACCTGATTTCCATCCTTAGAGAGATATTCTAGGTTCTTGGACCATTTGCTCAAGATTTTGATCTTGTCTACCAATACTTCCATGGCCATATTCAAATAATCCAAGCTAACTATTTTGAAATAAGGGATTTAATATTCTATCAAAATATTGATCAAATCCTTTAATTTATTTCTTAAACTCTACCATTGGTGGATTTAGCTCATGGCCACAATGTTTTGTTGGCTCACCACACCCTACCTAGACCTTATTGAAGAATTGAACATATCATACAAAGCAGCTTCAAACATATTGACCATAGTTTTTGGGACATATAGGGTAGACTACTACTGCAAGTTCTTCCTTTGTTATTTCAAGCACTTGATGAAAGCCTTCAGTTATTTTATTTGTGCTTCAACTAGTTTCAAGATAACCTATTCAAAAATTGGATCTTATCCAAGTTTCTATCTTCCTACTTGAGTCATATTAACCAAAGGTTCTAATTTTCTATAGTATTTGGGTCAAAATTGGCTACAACTAAATATTAAGTCACTTGAGGAGCAGGGATCTCTATTTTTGCTTTAGTTTATTAAACTAGAGAAGCCAATCTTTTCTCATCTTCCTCTTGTAAAGACACAATCCACAGATTCATTTCTTATTTCAAGAGGATGTTTGTATCCTTCACCATGGCCTAAGGATGATGAATAGTAGGCATTCTCTATAATATACATCCATAGATGAACCACTCTAGGATAGATGGACCATAAATGATGTTTTCTTCAATAAATAGATTAACTTCACTCAAAGGAGTGAAGGTCACTTTGGGTCTCTTAGCTTTGGGAATAATGGCTAGCTCAACCTTCCTCTTGGGGATGTCTATAGGAACTAATACCAATACTTCCTTCCCTTTTTCTTCCTTTGTTTCTTCAACCTAGGATTTTTCATCATCTAATTCATAAGTGTTGGATAGAATTATCAATGGATCTTCTATAGATTCATTAGGGTCTATGACTACCATGTGAACCTCTTCTAAAGGTGATCCTTTTTCCTCTGACTAAGCTGAAGAAGAAGCAATCTCATCTGGTTTTTTCTCCTCATGGCTATGCTCAATTTGGGCTCTACTTGTGGTTGAGATGGTGGAGGTCTATCAAGTGTACTACTAAGTAAATGATATTATTTGGGCCCTAGCTGTAATATGTCATCAACCTTTTGATTCAACTCAAGTCTAGATTTAGGTCTAAGGTTGTGTTCATTCAACCTTATAGTGACCTTAGAGTATGAAGATACTTTGGTGTAAATAGGGTCAAAAGTACTAGTTTGATGATCATAAGGTACATTTAACATTCCCTTGATCTTAAAATGTTCTTTAACCCTTAGTCAAGGGTCCCAATGTCTAAGCTCATCCAACTATAGATTGAAGAATGTTCTATGTTTGGATGTTGTCTAAATTTTCTCCCACTACTTGAAGATGGTCTTGAAAATTATTATTGGGAGGTTTTGGTGCAATCCCTTTTTCTGGTTGTGCAAAGACCATTTATGCCATGGAGTAGCCGATATGCAACTTCTTGCTTAGCTATCTTGTTAGGGACATGAATAGGTAGCCTAAGAGGAGAAATTTATGTTTCCTCAACCCTTATAATAGTGTGGTCTAGATATATCCATATATAACCTATTGTTTAAACAAACTTTTTGATCAATGGGCTAACCCTTACCATAGGAATCCTAGATATAGCCTCACTTAGGGATGGATAAACATAGTCAAAAATAAATTGAATGTGGTCTATGTACTTGAATATGTGTAGTTTTGAATAATATTATACAATAATTTGGGTTCCAATGGATGACCATTCTCTTTGGTTTGGGATCTTGGTTGTTACACAAAGAGAATCTAAGAGGTATGACATCATGAAAAATTGGGCTTTCTTCTTGTTCCTAATTACAAAAATCTTCTTACTCAATGATAATCTTATTATTTTACCTAGAGGGGGAAAATTGCCTTTTCAACCATAAAATAGACTATGGGTACTTATACTAGATCAACATAGGCTATGGATGCATTTACACATAATATGTTTAAAATTTTCATAATCATCCTTACCCCTAGTCTGAGCTAACTTATGGGGATGTTCTTATTGAAGTCTAAAAAGACCTGGTTCCCAAAGTATAACCACATATTTAGGGTGTCCTTCAAATCATGTTCTTTAGCCCACGTATTGATTGAGGTTAGGTTAATTTTGGGTGGGGGTAGTTTGTAATAGGATTCAAATGCCATATTAGAAATATATGTAAATTTTCTATGATTGTGCTCATTTATTAACATGCCTTTATAAATTTTACCATCTTTAAAAATAGGATCAAGAATGTCGATAAAACGGAGTTCCTCAATTTTCACTATTGCATAATGAAGTCCCATCATCTAGATTGTAACTATATAATCATACAGTCTCTTAGTTGAGAGATTTTTCTCCTCTTCTTAGGTAATGGTTGGTTAATCTTAAATGGTCTAGAACAAATTTGACTAGTTGTTGTCTCCAGTGTTCAAAGCATTGGAAATAAATTCTATGTTCCTAAACACTCATCCATTAGCATTTATGTTCAAATAAAGCTTGATGTATTCCTTTGAAACACCATTTTGAGCTACCACTTCTATGAATTTTACCAAATTGCTCACTAGTAGACTATAATTTAGTTTTAGGTTGAATTATCTTTGCATAGGAAACAATTCAATTCTCCTTGGCTTCATTACAATGAAAATAGGGTTAAATTAGGGTTTCTGTACATGGTAGGTATTTTTTAAAGTTTAAATATTTTTTCACAGAGCTTTAATGGTGGTAGTGCAGTTCAAATTATGAGCTTTGTGACTTAGATTACATTTTGATCTTATATTTATACTTTTACATTTTTGGTTCCATGAGATCTTTTAACCTAACATGTACACCGATGTGGTATAGCCATGTCACTATATTTATTTATTTTTGAAATGTGATCATTTTTCATTATGACATGTGTCAACACCTCATTGGGTTTGGTCCCATTGAAAATTGTCCCTTGTCTCACATAGTTTATTTGGATCTAAGAGATCAAATGCTATTGGTTGACCTTTGTACTTGTAACCTAAGATTTTTCCATTTATCACTTTTATGGGCCTTCTCTATTCTTCCAAATATAATTTTCCTCCCATTTCAATGCCTTTTCACCATGTGACAACTTTGCATTCATCGTAGGTTCTTTAAAAATTTAGCTTTCATCTTGCACTGTTAGACCTTGGTTGCATAGATCAATGTACACCATCAATCTTTATCCTCTGGGTTCTATCTTTTAATCTCCATACTATTGATTTCTTGACATAGTATATATGATGGTGACATTTGTCACCTTCTCGATCTTCTTTGGGATTCTTTAAAGTTTTGACTTAATACTCACCTTTGATTAGAATGTGTATGCTCAGTCATGTATTATCAATCTTTAGGATAGTGCTAGAGCTTTAACTGTGAGCCATAATTGTGACATTTATCATTTCCACACTTGATCATAGGTATTTTTACTTTTTGACCTTGCCTTCCACCATTAGATCTTCTTTGCCTAATAAAATGCACTCCATCAATCTAGGTGCTTAACTAATTGACATTATATTAGTCCCTGTGAGTGTGACACTTGTCATTCTTAGGTTTGATCCATTTTTGTAGACAAAATAAAATATGTAAGGCTTGGGAAACATATATAACTTAGGATAATGTCTTTAACCTAAGATTTTGGTCACATTAATAAACATGATTGAGAACCTTGGGATAAGATTTTAGACTAAGTATGAAATATAATAAAAGGGACATTGCATTTAATTAGTCCATGCAAATAATAAAAATAACTAAGGGGTTTCAGGACATAAAGGACCTACCATAAAAAAATCATACTAAGGTTTTGGTCATGTTAATAAATAAAATCAAAACCTTAGGATAAAATATAAATTGAGTCTTAAGAAAATATAAAGTGTTCCTACATAATTTTGAATAAAATGAACGCATGTAAATTTGAATTCAATTTAAAAGAACTTAAGATAACATAATTAAATTAAGGGTTTTTAACAATTATAATATGAATTTAACTTATCGATTAAAGGACTAGGGTTTAATGAATGGGATAGATTTAACATTAAGGTTCAAAACCCTAAATAATGTTCACACACTTGAGACTCCATTAAACCTACATCTTGAAACCACATGAAGCAACCATTAGTAACATTAGACAAAATAAGATAAGGATCAAATGAAGACATGTTAGTTAAGATAAATGAGAACTAGGTGTGGATGATCTTCAAATAAAGAATTCTGATCAAGTGGCATTTTTAATTCAAATCACAAATTTGTAAAATTTAGAACAAGGGTCCCCATTTTTCATAAATGGGAGTATGTTGACCTCAACAAATTGTTACTTCTAGGAAAACATAATAATATGTTAGAAATCTAACACTTTGGTCTAGACTATAACCAAACTACTTATTCCACTCGATCAAGTACCATTGTTAAGATCAGATCATAATTAAAACAATAATTAAACATGTAATTTTAAGATAAAACATCAAAACTCAGTCATTATGTGTGTGTGATTTGATTCCACTTACTGATTACCATGGGCTTTAGAGAACAACTTTTAGATTTCATGACATTAATCACTAACATTTGAATTATTTCATTTTAAATATCCATTAAGAATTCATGATTTTTAGAATGGGGAAGGTTTGGGAATTTTTCTATTACTAGCCAAACATCTATATACTTGATAGAGATACCTTTGGCTCCACTCTAGGCTTTGTTCCAGTCCCAACTAGACATCCATAGCCTTGATGGCGATTAGCCGAATCGCCTTTGCTTAGAAATATTTTGGATTTTCAATAAAGCTCTTATTTTATATTTTTTAGATATTTTTTCTCTTTAAAAAATGTTTGGAACTAGATTAGCCATGTTTTTGGGTTTTGTCAACTGTTTTATCTTCAAACAATCATCCTAGGTTATAAACTTTATCCCAGAGAATTATTGTTCTTTAAGTGCAAACATGAATTTGTCTTAATAATTTAAACTTTCATCCTACATATTTAATCCTCATTAGAATCATACTAAGATAAAAAAAAGCTTTAATAATTTAGGGAAAAATTAATATAGATATAAGTCTTTACCGATTTCTCAAAACTATAACATCAAGCTCAAACAAACAAACAAGAAGCAAAACAAATAGAAAGCAAAAGAAACAAGTAAACAAAATATTTGCAAACACTATGTACAAACAAGGAACAAGAAGGAAAGAAACTAATCTAAGACCACTTAAATTAACTATAACTATTCTTACAAGTTAATCCATGTAGACTTTATGTGGGGTAGTAGAGAAGTAGTGCTTGAGATATTGCCCATTTGTTCACAAAGAAAACTTTGTTCCCTGTAAGTCTTTGAGCTTGAAGGTATTATCTCCTAGTATCTCAATAATTTGATAGGGACCAATCCTTAAGGGAGTGAATTTTCCATGCTTTTCCTTTGGTTTAGATGCTTTTTCCCAAATAAGAAATAAGTCTCCTTCCCTAAACACCTTAATTTTTGAATGTTTGTCAAACCATCTCTTGATTGTGGTTTGATGTTTGTTGAAATTGGATAAAGCTTCCTCCCTTGCATCCTTCATTTGTATGATGTCAAGTAACCTTGAATTTTCAAATTCTTGGTCTTCTTCCATGTGTTCTTTCATGAAATTATAGGTTGGTATATTTAGAGTGATGGGAAATATAGGTTCTTGACTATATATGAGTAGAAATGGTGATGTTTTGAGAGCTTGATTCACTCTAGTTCTGTCAGCCCATAAAGCATATTTGAGCAACTTATGCCATGTCCTTGGTTTGTCTACAACATATTTCTTAATATCCTTCATCAAATTTTTGTTTTTTGACTTAAAAAATCCATTACCTTGAAGGTAATGATTCGATGAAAACTTGAGAACAATGTTGTTGTTATATGCCCACTCAATCATCTCAATGGATATAAAGGTAGATCCATTATCACAAAATAGAGATATTAGTGTTTCAAATCTTGTACATATGTTTTCCTCCAAGAAATTTATCACATATTTTGTCCTACATTTCTTAGTTACCACTATTTTTATCCATTTGGTGCAGTAATCAGTAGCATTGAGAACATATTTATGTCCATCTAAAGAATTGGGGTTGATGACCCCCACAAAATCTAATCCCCACTGAGCAAAAGGTTTATCAATCATAATTAGCTTCAATGGCATGGCTACTTTGGGTTATTTAGTGTTGAATATCTATCATTGATGACATTCTCTCACATGTTTGTGAGAATATTTGAAGATAATAAGCTAATAATAACTAGCCTTAAGGATATTATGAGTTGTTATCCTTCTAGATGGGTACCCACTTCCAAGATTTTCATGGAAAGTATTCAGGATCTCTGATGCTTCCTCTTTAGAAACACATCTCAGTTATATTCCTTCATAATTATTCCTAAAAAGTATTCCATATTTGATCAAGAAATGTGTTTCCTTGAGCCTTAAATCTCTCATTTGATCTCTATTCAGCCCTGCAGGATAGGTACCATTGATTAGAAAATGAACAATGGAATCATACCAATCATTGGGTTGAAAACTTTGTTGTTTAACCTACATAACACTCAAATTTGTATTGGAATTAGTAATTAACTAAATTAATCCTTGAAACCTTACCATTTTTATAGTCTTAATTTCTAGATCATATTCTTTAAGTATGGACATACATTTACCTCTTCTTTATCCTAATTCACATTGGCTAAGCATGAGCTTAGTTGTAGGGTTTGGTAGTATTGCATGCACCTTATTCCTAAGAATATAGTACCTAAATTTATTTACTACCTTAACTAAAGTACATACTTGTTTGTCAATCATGGAATAGTTTAACTCATTATTTTTAAAATTGGTACTCATAAAAGTAACAAGATTACCACATCCATCTATTTTCTATGTAGAATAGTTGTAATTATATAGTCAAAAGAAAACGATATAAATATTTTAAAAAATCAAGACTTATCAACACTGGTACCTACATTATTTTTTCTTTTATGTCCTTGAAGTACTTTATTATTTCTTCATTCCATGTGATCTTGACATCTTTCTTCAACATATCATTCAATGGTCTCAAAATTTCTACAAAACCAGAAATAAAGTTTCTTAAAAATTGATTTTCCCAAAGAAAGATTTTAATTTTTTTTAGTATTAGGGGGTTATTTATTGGATATAGTATCTACTCTATCATGGTATATATAAATCCCCTCTTTAGTTATAACATGTCCTAATAATTTTCCCTCAATAACACAAAAAATGCTTCTCTTGAGATTGAGAGAAATTCCATACCTTCTACAAATTTCAAATACCTATTGCAAGTACATGATTTGATCCTCCCTATTCTTAAAAAACATAATTATATCATCCTTATAAATGATAATGCACTTACCTATCATCCCCTAGAAAGCATGGTCCATAGCTCTCTAAAAAGTTTCACTTACATTTATTAGCCCAAATGGTACCTTTTTGTAGGCAAATGTGCCCCACTTAGTATTGAATATAGTCTTTAATCTATGTTCCTTATTCCCAAGTACTTGGTTATATCCTAAAAAACCATTAAGAAAAGACATCATTACAGAACCACTAAAATTTTGAATAACCTAGTCAAGAGAAGGCAAAAGATAATTATCTTTTTTAGAAGCTCTATTTAGATTTATAAACTCTATGCCCAATATGATTTCCCCATTCTTCTTCCTAATTGGTACTAAGTTAGCTACCCAAGTGGAGTGTCTAATGGGAAAAACTATGTTTTCATCCAAAAACTTCTTGACCTCTTTATAGATCATTAGTTCTAAGATAGGGTTAACTAGTTTGTGCTTCTATCTAAAAGGCTTGCAAGATTATTTTAACAATATGGTATGGGTTGTGAATCTAGATCAAATATATTTAAGTCCTCATAAGACCATACTATAACATCTCTGTACCTAGTTAGCAACTCTTTAGCTTTTCTTAACTCTTCATTAGTGTAGGCTATACCAATATTGACTAGCTAGGCTTGACCTTGTGTTTCTAGGTCAACTGCATTGTAATATTTCCTAATCAGCTTAGGGACTTTGATAGTTCTAGTTAGTTTATCTATGTCAAATAATATTTCTAAGGAAATCATACATTTAGGAATTTTATTGTCACTTAATTTCATAATCTTGTCATCAATGTTGACTTCATCAAGAGCATTTTCATTGACCTCATCAATGATGTTGGACTCAAATACTCTTGAACTATTTATGAAGTCTAAATTATACTGGTCATCACTGAATACTTGAAAATGGTTGATATTATCAGGGACTAAGGGACACGAGACTAACTCAACACTAAGGTTTCCTAGTTTAAAGTCTTGATAGGGCATGAGATTGGCTGAAACTAAGGCTAGCTCATCAACAATCTTGTTATCTTCCTTAATAATTGATACAATGTTAAAAGCATCAAAGTATTATATCAAATCCCAAATTCTAAACTTATATTTCTAAGGTATGATAATTTTCACTAGTACTTACTTCTAACTTGGTTAACCAATAGATATGAATCACCATAAACTTGTAGCTCTTTTAACTTATGATTGATGGAAAATTATAATCCTAAGATTAATGCTTCATACTCTACCAAGTTGTTGTGCATGAAAACTGAAGTCTATAAGAAGTACTAAATTATTTCCCAATGGGATTAATTAGGAAAATTCCTACCCCAGAACCATATTTATTGTTCCAAAACTTAGAATTTTTGATTGAAAATATTTCAGTAACATAAAAATAACACAATAATAATGAATTCTCTGAGAAGAGATGTTTTATTACTCAATATTCCAACACAACTATATACTTATCTCTAGGAAGAGATGTCTAATTTCCATTTCAGATTACATATTCATTTATATACATTTTGAAATTAGGGTGAGGATGTGGAAGGTCACCAATATTGAGGGAGATTAAGTGGTTTGACTTCCATAATTTAAAACAATACAAAAGTTTAGGAATTACTATTTTTAGAAACTTACTATTTTTAGACTACACTACTAAAATTAAAATTTTGGGAACTTACATTAGGTTTTATAAGATCAAACTCCATTTAGTAGAGATACATTCCATCTCACCACATTCTCCTCATTATTATCTTTCCAATGGTTCAAATGATGAGTTAATTGGAGCTATGGTGCAAAAGTTATGGCTCCCAGAAGTTCTATCATCAATTGTGGTGGAACTATCACCTGAATTGTTGCCCAAATCATTTACATCTAGCACCATAAAAATATAATCTCCATATTCTAGGCATAATATGAGTACTTTAAGATTCACATACCCTAGAGGTGTCTAGAGTGTAAACTACTAACTCAGAATTGGCCATGTTGACCTTTTCATTTACAACATTGTACTCAGTGATCATATGTTTCATCTTGGGCTCTCTTTCAATTTGAATCTGATTTGGAACTCCCTTTCATGGAAGCCACATATGTGAATAGTTATTAGACATGTAACCATTCAAAGACTTGGTCTAATCCCTACTCAATAGCATTCCATAAGCATCAGGAATATCCACCATTTGGATGCCTATAAATTGTTGTATCCTTAGCTTGGCTACAAGTTACATATGAAAATTAAATAATTCTTCAATTACTTTCACCTTGGATTTATCTAATTGAGTAACAACCCTATCATATTTAATTGGTATTAAATCAAGTTGTTCACAAATACATTTAGGCATGATATTAGAAAAAGCACCTGAGTATATTAAACAATTATGCAAATTCTTACCAAAAATTCTAACTATCAACAAAGAAGGTGAAACATCTTCCTTATTCTTGTACATAAAAACATTGGTATTTGTAGTCTTGGGTGACTTACTAGGATTCTTAGATAGAGATTCAAGTAACAAGTCTCTTTGCTTAGTAATTTGAGTTAGTTCATGTAGTGTGATGATAGCCTTAATATTTTTCATGTCCTCAACTTTCTTATACCCACCCCTATTATAATTACTAGAAGAATCAACATTGTGTTTAGAGGTACTTCCCTTTAGATGCTCTGGATTATTATTAGTTGTAGTATCTAGAGGAGTGTCAAAGATATTTGGTGGAGTTAAATTTATCAAAGCTATTTGGTGGATTTAAAGTTGTCAAAGTTTGATTCTGCTCCTTATTCCTCAGAGGATAGGTCTTCTTTAGGTACTATTGAAAATCATGCACGTCTTTAAGAGTCTCCTCGGGCTCATTCTCATCTTTGAAAGAGAAATCAAATGTTTCTAGCATCAAATTTGTATCAATATATTTAGATGAATTTAAATAACTATGTAATTGTAGAATTATCTCTGTTAGGTCCACCTTAATGTGTATCTAATTCATCCTGAAATAATTCAGTATAATGTAACTCACCATGATTTAAAGTATTGTGAACCCTATAATATTCAGTTAGAGACAGATCAAAAATATTAATATCAAGATTGTTCTTACTTGATGATGACTCATTATTATCATTTGCATTACCATTGTGAAACCTTTTGTTAGGTCTATTGAACCTTTGACATGAACAATTCCTATTGGATTTTTCCCCAGTATTGCCTACTTATTTCTACAATTAAAGAAAGTCAGTTCCTAGATTTTGAACCATCTTGAGTATGGATTCATTCTCATTATTTGGTAGATATGAGTTTTGAACTTGAGTATTATTACTATTTATTGGCACTAAAGCTCTCTTCTCTTGTGTATGAAATCTATTTGCATTGTTATTCAATAACCCTAGGTTTTGGCCAAGATGAGCATGACTTAAGGGTAATTGACTCAACACTAGTGTTTGGTTTAGAGCAGGCACATTCTAATTTGGATTAGGGGTGAGATTCAAAGTAAGGAAGTTTATATTAACATTGGGAATGACTTATGCAAGTTGACCTTGAGGTTACATTTGATCATTGATTTTTACAGCTTTGACATAATCCAAGGCTAATGTGTTTATGAATCTAACAGAGCTTTTAAGAAACATAGAAGTCATGGGGTCTAAAGAATCTTTGTAAATTTATAAAGCTAAAGCCTCATCAAGTTTATAAGGATCAATCATTTTATTGAACATCTTCTGGAATATAGAATTAAAGGCTCTAATGGTCTCACTAGAATCTCTTTTGATAATGGTGAATTTTTTATAAAGAATGCAAGGACTGATGATCTTACCAAATTGATCAATGAAAATCCTATTTTATTCATTCCAACTAGTGATATAGTTCTCAATAAGATCAAGAAGCCAATCATATGCACCATATTTAAAAGTAAATGGAAATAATCTAAATGCAACATCTTCATGAAATACATTTAATAGCCTTAAAGTAGCTTTAAAACTTTTGATATGTTCTTCAATTATGATAACACCATTAGGATTGAAAGATGGTAAATATTTCTCAAGGTTCCTAGGTAAGTCATGTATTTGACTAGGCACATTGAAGGAATATACACTGAATCAATCCATACCTTGATAAGGATTAAATGCAGGAGCACCATGAATACATGAACTAGGTAGATATTTAGAAACCCTTTGCTTACTTTTGTCTGCTTTTGCTTTCCTGTGAACTTCTAATGAAAAGAGAGGTAGTCTTGATTTAGACCAAGACCTAGTCCTGATTCTTGGTAGTTCCAACTTGTAAACCCTGAATCCTATTTAAAATATGACTGAGAAACCTTATCTTTGCAAAGATGAATGATATTTAGCTCAATTATTTCAAACAATAGTATAATTCTTACCTATGATTATATTTTCAAATAAGTTAAGCAAGCTTTGCACAAATTTATCTAAATATCTTCAAAGGACAATTATGTTTGATTGAATAAGATCAAAGATATATATAAACTTAAGAATATTAATTATATTTACACATCTAAGTCCAAATAAACCTAAATTTTCAAAAAATCAATCTCTCAACAAATTTGTCATCACTAATTTCAAATGAGGAATATTTATAAGGATTAAGCTGCCTTTGCAATAATTTTCCATGAATCTTCAAAGAATACCTATCTTTAGCTAAATGAGCCTAAATATTGGTTGGAAACCATAAATATCCTTGATATTTACACAATTGAGCTAAGAACAACACAATATGTAGAGAATTCACTGATATTTGAATAGAATTCACCAAAATAAGAAAAGACACTAGAAATTCACAAAGATTAAACTAAAGGCCCTCCTTTTAGTGCCATCAAAACTCATTCCCTATTGATGCTTGAAAGTGTATCAAGGTGGTTTGAAGTGTTTTAGAAACACTACTCATTTTTGGATTCAAATAATCCAATACATGAGTTGCAGTTTGTGATATTATTGATATCTTCGGTGAAATAATGACAAAATAAATGAACTGTTTCACATAATTTATAATATTAGGTTATTGGGAGCAACCGTGGCCTAATAGCTAACTTTTGAAAATGAGAGTAATCTAAACTAAGTGAAATGAATTATGTTTAGAGTATAAGTCTAAATTCTAAGCTAGCATGTATATTTATAATGGAAACTAATCTAGAGTGACTTGATCTAAAAATAAACAAAAAGAAAGGTAAGGTAGAGAAGAAACATAGTGATGGTACTGATCTTTAACACAGACATTATGGTAAAGTTCAAATTTCATCTAAACATGCACTTGAAACCAATGTATAATATGAAATAGTTTCAGATCAAATCCTACCATTGATCAAGCAAGCATCTAAGTAACATGAAAATAATGCAAATTAGAACTAAATTCATGTTAAAGATTTACTCATGTAAGCAAATAACATAAGCACATCTACAAGAAAAGTAAAGGAAATGGAATGAATCAAAGATCTTTCAATCAATCTAGCATTGGAACAAATTGATAACTTTGCATTTAAAAGATGCACATCAAGAATTAAGAAGAACAATTCAAATCTAAATATCATACTAGACAAGTGAGAGAGCAGCCATAATGACAATCACACAAATAAATAGGACAAAATTTTTAGAATTCTCTTCTTGCATTGATTGCTCTAAATTTTTCACAAAGTTTTCTTGATCTGAACCCCCTCTTTTTTTTACAATTAATAGTACCCATTATATAGAAAACTAAGGAGGTATGACAGTCCATCTTGTCAAATGATAGCTATATAAGTGTTAAGGACAACTATCCTTTTATAACCTTCTAGAACTATGAATATCCTAAATAAACTGACCTATAATTAATGTTTTTTAAAAATATGTACATTCTTTTACAAAAACATATTCCATTTTTCAAAATATATGTCTTTTTACCAAAATAATATGCTTTAAGCAACAAATTTTACTTTGAGAGCCTTTTGCTACTACAGTCCCTTATTTATACTATAGTTTTTTCATTAATTTTTCAAGTTGATAATCAATTAGCTTTAGGTTGATGATAGGTTCCATGAAGAGTTCATATTATTGATCTACTAGGCTTTTAAGATCTTTATCTTCCCTTTCTAATGCTTCCTTGATGCTCCTAGCCTCTTAAATCTTCTCTTTTGCAGTAAAGATCATGTCCATGATCTTCATGTTGTCACCAACTATCTTTCTTTGGCTCTAATTTTTTACTTCATGCATGACTTGGGTGGATCTATGCTTGAACTCATAATTAGTTATTAGACCAATTGGGTTGAGTGTAGTGGGATCCTTGATTATGCTCCCTAATATATGATCCATCCTACTTTACAACTACTTACCATCCCCAAAAAAATCTTCTAGGCCCTTAGACCATTTGCTCAAGCTTTTGATCTTATCTACCAATACTACCATGGCCATATTCAAATGAGCCAAGATAACTATTTTGTAACCAGGGATTTGATCTTCTATCAAAATATTTATCAAATACTTGAATTTGTTTCTTGAACTTTGCCATTGGTGGAATTGGCTCATAGCCACAGTGCTCTATTGTCTCACCATACCTTGACTAGACCTTATTAATTTTAAAGAAATGAACATATCATATAAATCAATTTCAAACATATTGATCATAGCTTCTAGGACAGATAAGATAGACTACTATGACAAGTTCTTCCTTTATTATTTTAAGCCCTTGATGATAGCCTTAAATTGTTCTATCTATGCCTCAAGGAGCTCTAAGACATCATCTTCAAAAATTAGATCTTATCCAGTTTTCTATCTTCCTACTTGAGTCAAACCAGTCAAAGGTTATACTTTTTAGTATGTTATTTATTCACCGCCTGTCATGATCTTTTTTATCTATCACCTCATAAACCAATAGTATTTGGGTCAATCTTGACTCTAACTAAAGATGAGTCACTTGAGGAGTAGGGATATTTACTTGTGTTTCACTTGATTGACATGAAGCAACCAATCTTCTCTTATATTCCTCTTATAAATCCATAATCTATGACTTCACTTCTTATTGCAAGGGGGTGTTTGTATCCTTTATCATGGACCAAAGATGATGCATAGTAGTCACTCTCTATAACATAGGTCCATATATGAATCACTATAGAACATTTGGACCATAAATGATGTTTTATTCACTAAATATATTGACTTCAATCAAAGGAGGAGTGAAATTCACTTTGGGTCTCTTAACTCTGGGAACAATGGCCAGCTTAGCCTTCCTCTTGGGGATGTCAATATGAACTAAGACCAACACTTATTTCCCTTTATCTTCCTTACTTTATTCAACATGGGCTTCTTCATCATCTGATTCATAAGTGTTGGATAACATTCTCAATACATCCTCTATAGACTCATTGGGGTCCATGACTACCATGTGAACTTCTTCTAAAGTTGATCCTTGTTCCTCTGCCTGAGTTGAAGAAGAATAAATCTCATTTAGTCTTTTCTCCTCATGTCTATGCTTAATCTAGACTTTAGGTTTGGGCTCTACTTGTGTTTGAGATGGTGGAGGTCTAAAAGGTGTACTACTTAGCAAATGATATTTTATGGGCCCCAACTTCCATCTGTCAACAACATTTTGATTCATCTCAAGTCTATATTCAGGTCTAAGGTTATGTTCTTTTGACCTTCTAATGACCTCAGAGTATGAATATTCTTTGGTGTAATTAGGGTTAAAATCACCAAGTTGATGATCATAAGGTACATTTAGCATTTTATTGATGTTTAAATGTTTTTTGACCCTTAGATAAGGTTACCACTATCTAAGCTCATCCAACTATAGATTACAGGATGTTCTATGCTTGGATGCTACCTCAATGTTCTCCCACTACATGAAAATGGTCTTGCCAATTATTATTTGAAGGTTATGGAGTAGTCCCTTTCTTTTGGTCTTGTATGAATATCTAATATGTAACTTCTTGTTCACCTAACTTATCAGGGACATGAATAGGTAGCCTGAGAGGATAACTTTGTGTTCCCTCAACCCTTATAACAGTGCAATCTAGATATATCCATATATCCCCTATTACTTCAATAGACTTTTTGATCAATAGGCTGACCCTCACCATTAGAATCCTAATTATAACCCCACTTAGGGCTAGATAAACATAGTCACAAATGAATTGAATATGGTTTCTATATTTGAATATGTGTAACTTTGAATAATATTGTGAAATAATTTAGGTTCTAAAAGGTGACCATTCCCTCTAGTTTGGGATCTTGGTTGCACAAAGAACATCTAAGAGGTATGACATCATGAAAAACTAGGGTTTCTTCTTGTTCTTGATTGTAAAAATCTACCTACTCAATGAGATGCTTATTATTTCACCTAGAGGGGGAACAATTACCTTTTAAACCATAAAATAGACTATGGGTACCCATACTAGATCAACATAGGCTATGGTTACATTTTCACATAATTTTTTTAACATTGTCATAATCATCCTTACCCCTAGTTTGAACTAACTAATGGGCATGTTCTTACTGAATTTTGGAATGACCTAGTTCCTAGAGTATAACCACATGATAAGGGTGTCCTTTAAATCATGTTCTTTAGCCCAGGTATTGATTGAGGTTAGGTAAATTTTGGGTGGGGGAAGTTTTTAATAAGATTCATATGACACAATATAAATATATGTAACTTTTTAATGATCATGTTCATTGATTAACATGCCTTTATCAATTTTACCATCTTTAAAAATAGGAGCAAGAATGTCGATACAATGGAATACCTTAAGTTTCGCTATTGGATAATAAAGTCATAGCATTTGGATTATAACTATATCCTCTTCATTGAGAGATGTTTTTCCTTTTCCAAGTAATGGTTGGTTGATTTTCAATGGTCCAAAACAAATTTTACTAGTTGTTGTTTATGATGTTTAAAGCATTGACAATGAATTCTATGTACCTAAAAAATTGTCCCTCAGCATTTGTGGTCAAAGAAAGATTGATATCTTCCTTTGAAACATCCTTTTGAGATATAATTGTTGTGAGTTTTATCAAATTATTCACCAGTGGAATATAATTTAGTTCTTGGTTGAATTATCTTTGCACAGGTGATAATTCAATGCTCCTTGGCTTGATTACAATGAAAATAAAGTCAAATTAGGGCTTCTGTATGTGCTAGGGCTTTTTTGAAGTTCAAGCAAGTTTTCATAGAGCTTTAATGGTGATAGTGTAGTTTGAATTGTGATCTTTACAACTTAGATTTAATTTAGATCTCGTATTTATACCTTTACATTTTCACGTCCATGAGATATTTTAACCTGATGTGTACACTGATGTGGCATATCCATGTCACTACATTTATTTATTTTTAAAATTTGGTCATTTTCCTATATGACACATGTCTACACCTCATTGGGTCTAGGCTCATTTAAAAGTCCCATTGTCTCACACTGTTGATTTATATCTAGGAGGTAAAACATTATTAGTTGACCTTTGTACTTAGCTTCTAATATTTTTCCACTTGTTACTTCTGTGGGCCTTCTCTATGTTTCCAAATATCATTTTCCTCTTGGGCCAATGACTTTTCACCATGTGCAGATATGCATTCATCATATATTTTTTGAAAAGTCATCTTTCATCTCAAACCATTAGATCTTAGTTGCATGGATCAATGTACATTATCAATCTTGATCTTTTGGGTTTTATCCTTTGCTTCATGTACCATTGATTTCCTAACACAATCTCCATGATGATGACACTTTTCACCTTCTTTCTCTTCGTAGGGATTTTTTGGAGTTTTGACTTACTATTCATCATTAATCATAATGTGTATACTCATTCATGTACCATCAGTCTTTGGGATAATGATTGAGATTTAACTTTGAGTTGTGGTTGTGATATTTGTCATCTCCACTCTTTCTCATAGGGATTTTGTCCTTTTGACCTTGCCTTGCATCATTGGATCTTTTTTCCTGATCAAATGTGCTCCATTGATCTAGGTGCTTGACTTATTGACTTTGTACGAGTCCCTAGGAATGTGACACTTATCATTCTTAGTTTACTCCATTCCTGCAAAAAAAAAAGATAAGTAAGGCTTAGGGAATATATATAAATTAGGATAAAATCTTTAACCTAAGGTTTTTCTCACATTAATAAACATTATTGATAACCTTAGGATAATATTTTAGACTAAGTATGAAATATAATAAAAGGGACCTTGCATTTAATTAGTCCATGTGAATAATAAAAATAATTAAGGGGTCTCAAGACATAAAGGACTTGGAATAAAAAAATTTAGACTAAGTTTTTGGTCATGTTAATAAACATGATCAAAACCTTAGGATAAAATATAAACTGAGTCCTAAGCAAATATAAAGTGTTCCCAATTTTGAATAAAATGAACCTACATAAATTTGAATTCAATTCATAAGAACTTAAGATAACATAATTAGATTAAGGGTTTTTAATGATTATAATATGAATTAAAATTATCAATTAAAGGACTAGTATTCAATGAATGGGATCAAATTAACATTAATGTTCAAAACCCTAAACAATGTTCACACACTTGAGACTCTATTAAACCTACATCTTGAAACCACATGAGGTAACCATTAGAAACATTAGATAAAATAAGACAAGGATCAAATGGAGACATATTAGTTAAGTTAAATGAGAACTAAGTGTGGATAATCTTCAAATAGATAATTTTGATTCAGTGGCATTTTTAATTCAAAGCACAAATTTGCAAAATTTGCATCAAGGGTCCCCATTTTTCAAAAATGGGGGTATGTTGACCTCAATAGGTCTACAACTTGGCCATCTTCACCTTGGTGTCTCCTTCATAGATAATATTCAATTTTTCCCATATCACCTTGGCTGACTCATAGTGCATCAGCTTCACAAATTCTAACTCTGATAGCCCACACATAATGACATTCATTTCCTTGGAATTGCTCTCACTTTCCTTCTTGCCTATTGCATCAGTTGGTGGTGTAAGAGGTGGAGTGTAGCTATCCACAACTAGATACCATAGATCATGGCCCATTGACATTAGGTATTTCCTCATTATGATGCTCCAAAAATTATTATTATTCCCATTGAATAATGAAGCCTTACTAGTAGAGAAACCACCTTTATCTTGTTGACTAGCCATCCTTATTTCTAAGATATCCTTTAGGATATTAGACCTACTTCAAAGGACCTTATATGATACCAAATTTTGGAATAAAAATGACTGAGAGGAGGAGGGGTGAATCAATCTTCAAGAAAATTCTTATCAATTTTACTTAAGAAATCATGAACCATTCAAGCGAGCATATATATCTATCAAGCATAACACCTTTCCAAATAAGCATGAAACACAAAAATACATTAAATATATTGGAAAACATAAATGGGAAGAAAAACATATGATATATAAAAATTGACTATAGTCTTATAATACAAAAATAAAATTTAGTGAATCACCAACTCCACATGGAGGACCAACCCCAACTAACTAAGCACCAACTCAGCTAGGCTTTAGCAAGCACCAACTTGCAAGGAGGAACCAACACCCTAGATGACTCAAAACTAACTCAATCACTTGATTTATTTTATCACCTTTATGAAAATGTATTTATAAAACAAATTATGATGATCACCTCTTCAAATCTTCACACTCTTATCTTTCTCAAACTTCCTTCTAGGTCTCTTTGCTCAACTAGGTCTCTTTAAGACTAATTAGGTCATATAACCTTGATATTCACACAAAAAAACTCTAAAAAATAGTCAAAATAGATATTATACACCTATATTATTATCTAAAATATCTCCTTATGCTCACCAATATGTTATTTTTATTAACTTGTGCTCTACACACTTAAATAGGCCTAAAATTGCCTTATATATATAGAAGCCTCTTGCTCATATACTTATTAATTAGATAAACATCATTAAAATCTTAGGTAATACATGGAATATATATTATGATATCTCATGAAAATGAATGAAAATGAATGAAAATGTGTTTTTAGTCCCTTTAGGTCTAACATACCTCAATTAGGCCTTATTTCATCTTTAGGTCTCATGGAGACATAATCCCATTAGGTTTATTTTAGGACTCGTTAACACTCTGATTTATTTGGAACACTTTAAAAATCCACACACTATAGGAAAATATAATATAAAAATAAAATATACCTCTAATAATCTCATATAGGCTTCATAATACCTTTCAATTCCAATCACCACTTGGAGCATACCATTTGTACTATTCACAATTAGGCCTTCTCATATACAGAAAGTCTATCTTGAAATACTAAAGATTAAAAACAAATTATCTAAATAAACATGGAAATAAAACACATATAAATTAATTAAATTACCTCAATATCATCAAAATGTGCTTTATACTTCACAAATTAGGGTAAAAGGATTTAAACTCTTCTCTATAAATGTCCCATACAAAACTAGTAGAACACTCCAAAACCCAGTCATGAACAACTTGATCTAAAAAATATGAAGGAAAAATTATAATAAATATTTATATATTAAAAATATAATTTTATATCTCTATACCAATCTCAAATATAATAATCATAAGTTCTAATGTCAAATATTAGTCTTGTAGAACAATATTTTATCTTTAGTACACAGTGAAATTAGAGCGAGTCAAGCCATTTTGGCTTCAAAATTTCAATAACTTTCACTAACTATAAAACCTTATAAAAATAATGTATGTGAAATAAATTTATCAAAATATAAAACCATGTCTATTATATACTTCTACTTAGGGCACAGAGCTTCAAACTCATCACTGCAACTTGCTTACCCAAAACTACCAGTTTACCTTAAAGCACAGTCATGGTGACATTGAAATTCAAAAATTGTATAAAAACTTTTAAATACTTATGAAATTAACCTATTATATCATTATGCCATTATTTTATATAAATATAATATAATAAAATCATAATATTAGTCTTGCAGATCAATCTCATAACCTCACTATCTACATACCTCACTGAGTCAGACAAGTGAACTTGTGATCAACTTTTTCACTATAACCACTGCCCTCAAATAATTTTAACAAATTTAAAAGTTTCTTAAAAGTCCTTATAAATATATCCATACAATTTTATTCATCTCTAATATATGATAACACATTCCTAAACCTCTTCTCACTATTGCTTGGGTTTTTCACTATTTCCACCGTTAGGCCTATTAGTGACTAACCAAATTGGATGACCCATTTAACACACCTGAGGGATACAAATTTTCTATAAAAAATAACTGAAACAAACTAAAAGTATAAAAAAAATTCCTCCATCCATTTAGAAACTTTGACTTAGTCAACTATGACTGCTACAGAAAATCTTTGAGAAACAAGGCCTTTCATGTAGGGTCCACTCACTCACATGAAGAATAAATCATACATGGAGATTCTTGGGATAGTTTAATACAACCTAAAATCACTAAAATATCCATAAAAATCCAATTTAATAACTTTAGAACAACTTCTTTCATATCAGGTCACTATTAGAGTTCTTTGAGGGTTTAAACCATCTTCCACTGTTAACAATCATTCATAAATCTTAGCCTTTTATTCCAAAAATAATTAATATAAATTTGAGATAATAACCTTAACAATATACCATTGATATATTATGTCCTCATGCAGATGTTTCACATTCCAATGAACACTTGAAAAACCTTCTCAGGTTGACAACTCTCCATCCTATGCACTCGAGAAGCCTTATAATAAATTTTCAAGTCTTTTATTAAAAAAAATGACCTAAATTTTTTTTTAGCATGATTTAATAATCATATAATACCTATTTTAATTCTAAAATACTCACACTTTCTTTTTAAATTGATATTTTTACCCCATTATGCCATACTATTTTTCTTTGCTTGCTTAGATCTTGACCTGTAAACCACATTAGGCCTTAAAAATGACCTTCAAGCCTCTTTACATGAAATTTAAAAATCTATAATATACTAAATAGGATTAATACATTATTAAAAACTTTTCATAAATTATTCATATACCTTTATAATAGATCATGATACTTCATTAGGCCAGACAAGGTCTAGAAATGGCCTAGGTGCAGACTAGGTCTGAAGGTCCTACCCTTGTAGGCTCACCTTGAGACTCTCATGAGTGCTGAAATTCCTGTCATACAAGTTAAAGAAACCTAATAAATACTCTTATTCCTCTATTCATCCATCTCACCAAGCCACCATGCTCAAACCTTCTCATTATAAATTTACATGTTATGATTAGTGGCATGACTAGGCTTCTCAAGCACTGACAACTGATCTTGAAACACTCTTTGATGCTTATAAACATTGTCAATATGCCTTAAATTCTCCTCAAATAATGTAATACCTCTTCACAAACCTCTTCATTATCACCATGTACATGCTCATGATATAACTATGCTTGTTATGACTAGGCTTCTCAAGACACCATGTACTCAAGGACTAGTACTCAAACATGATTACCTTGATGATTCTATCAAACAAGATAATTCATGAAAAAACACTCTTAAACAAATGAAAAAATTTAAAATAACTAATATAATAATCATTATATTTACTTTAAATTCTCACTTAATAAAAATACATTAGGTTGCCTTCTTATCACATGGTTTCCTTGTCACATCAAGCACACAAGATCATATCTCACATATCACTCACCATGAATCTTCACTAGATGCATCTTGACATTAATGACATAAATTTTGAAATTAAATGACATTAGAATTGACATCAATTACACCACTTCTCAACAAATAATAATATTAGTTTTGGACTATAGGACAAGCATTTAGACACGATGAGATATCAAATGTGAGGCTTTAAATAATATAAATGTCTTGAACTAAGGGGTTGAGCCATGATTGATATTATTTAAGTGTGAAAAACTATTTTATCATATATAATCAAATTTTATTATATATAATATGAAATGCATAAGCACACACATTTTTTTAGAAATTTAAGTTATATGTTTTTATATTTTTTATGTTTTGGATAATTAAAATATAAATGCATAACATCTTGTATCATCTTGGCATTGATTGGATAAAATCATGGGGGCATGTAGATTATTCATTCACATACACACTAATATAATTTTATATTTTTTTCATCAATGGTACCTATAAGTTATAAATTTTAATCTATAATTATGTATATAATAGTTGATTTAGTTAAATGAATAATGTGGTTGAGGTTCAATGCCTTAAATGGCCTACACATTACTGTATGAGCCTAATATGTGTCTTCCACATTTCATATTATGGTTCAAGATATATTAAATTATTATTTTATTTTATATTATGTTCCATTAATTACCTAGGCATTACTCCCTTTTTAATAAGGATTGGGGAATTTATCTTCCCAAATAGCCTTGCCTTAGTACATAAATTGGGATAGAAAAAACCTTAAATTATCCAAGTAAATCAACAAGGAAACATAGATATTCAATTATATAATAGGTTGAGATACTAAAATATAAGTATAAATGATATGATAGTCCTATACACTTGACAAATACCTATCATGACTCAACCCTTTAGTTTAAGACCTTCCTGTTGCTAAAGGCTCACATTCACCATCTAACTATGCCTAACTGATTATCTTATTGTTTGAACCTAAAATTATAATGACATAGATCACATGTATAACTTAGTATAAATAAAACTTAATTTATATCCTACTTAGATAATTACATATCTTCAATAACTTTCTATCCTTTAGAACACTAGTGTCCCAACTCTGATGCCAATGTTCCTACTTTTGAAATAATAAAAAAATTAAATATTTTAACATGTATGGGTTGGAATATGATATTGATTTAACCATACCATGAAATCATTTAAATATTTATGTTATAAATAAAATTAAAATAAAATTCATTAAGGATAACAATAAATCATCAAGAAAGCTCACACTACATTACTGAAAATCTACTACACAACTAATCTGTACTTCCCTATTCTTTCATATTTCTAAATGAGTCATATGATTAGTCTTATCACAAGTATAAATCATTGAAAAATCATCCCATGAGAATTATTTTTCAAGTTACAAGATAGATCACTATATGTATTCACATATATCATATTGTAAATTATTCACACACAAGCCCATATAAGGGGAGAACTACATCAGCCTGAGGCCCTCTTTAAAGTATATGACTATGTATGAAATTATCAATGATATATGGGTATTTTATGTTATCTTATATTCAATTGAGCCCACTAACTCTTTATTTACAAGGTGACATTCCCAAGTTGAATGAACTAGGGTTTTTTTAAATCAAAATACTAATATCTAAAACCTATGCGCATGATCTAAAAAATAATATTCTAAGTAATAATTAACCCTAATAGGTGCATTTAGTAATTTAAAAAAAGGGATTATATTCCATAAAAAAATAATCATAAAAACTTGGAAAAAAGTGTCTATGCTAGTGTTCATATCTTGATGGTAGTGTTGAAGATGATAGAAAGCTAAATTTTAGAACCTGTAGAATCACAATAGTGCATTAGCCTATCTCCTTTTACACCTAAATTTTATATATATACTTGAAAATTTAAAAATAAGCTAAGTATTATTTATAATTTGTTTTTTTGCATTCAAATTATTTTTTTGGTGTTGAACTTTCCATATTTATAATATTCTAAATTTTAGTATATTTATCATAATATTATGAACCTAGATTCATTTAATTGTATTTATTTTAGAATAGCTTATTCTAAGTTGATTAGGCTATTCCATCCTAACCCAATTCCAAAAAATTTAAACATTTAGTTAACCAAACCTTTGAGTCTTCTTTTGCAACCCTAATTTTCCCTGAAGTTTTAAAATTTTAGGTCTCTATAATTTTTGAATTCTTGAAAATCATATTTACATTCATTACAAAGGAATCAATCATGTTTAATATGGATACATCTATTAGTTATTTCCCTATAAAAAATGTGATGGTAGTCTTTGTGTGTTATTTAACTTATTTATTTTAAATTACTAAATTAATCAAATATATAATCAATTTGGGTCAAAAACATGATAAGCCTAAAGCATGTGTATTTATTCATGCCCATTATTGTCATAATGTTTACAATGAACTACTACCTATCACTACAAAGCATCAAATAGAATGCATGAAATAAGTCTAATATACATATAATATTACAAACCACTCCAATGATTTTATTAATAAGGTTTCACTCTTGTATTTGGTACACAAGTCTTCCTAATACAAATGTATTCTCTTAGAAGCATTACGTATGACAATATTTTCAAGAAATGTGGAACTACCATATGTGGCCTCCATGATCAAAAATACCAAATGTATAAAGCATAAAATTTAATTTTAAAAGGAATATTTTGTCATGTCCCCTTTTTTAGTGGACATCATCAGAGTTGATGGTTAGCCTATTATGCGACCCTCGTAGGCTGATAGGATGGATAGAGGGTCTGGATGGAGCTTGGCTTGGCTTCAATTAGCAGAATTTCTATAGTTGGCTTTCATTCAGGGTCTTTTAGACATGTTTGCCTAAGCTCCTATTATTTAGGGATATTTGGCATGCAGTGGAGGACCCTTATTTTGGTATGGTCATGTGCAGAATCACTCCCTGATTCATCAGCTTTAGTCAGTTTGAGGATCAGACATATATTGAGGGAGATATTAATATTTGATTGAATTAATCAAATATTAATTATTTGGCCTATTTTTTAATTAAGAAACCCTAATTCTAATTTAAGAAACCCTAATTAGGGCAAGCACATCTTTTTGAGGGTATAAGGGTTTCTCATGAGAGAGAGTTGGAATAATGATTATGAGATTATGATTATTGATTTTTGCTAAGAATTCTTCTGAGAAGACTGAGCCAAGGGTTCCAATATTCTATTTGCATTGGATAATGTCCACTCTTTAGTGTGTGCCATTCAGAGGCTATGAAATATCAGCTGATCTATTGCCAATTTGAGAGATAGCTTCATACAAAAGTTATCACAGAGGTTTACAGGTTTGGGAGATAACTTCACATAGAAGTTATCACAGGGATTTCAGGGATTTATTTCCTTATGTTTTGATTTAATAAATTGTCCACATAGATATCTTGAGATCAGGGACCAGAATATAGGCCGCAACATATTATCTTGCTTTTGTACGGAATCCATACCAATCCATACAATTCCATACCATTCTGCCATAGGCTGGACAATGCCGCAGGGGACACAACAACTGACATTGGCATCCTAGTGACCAACATTGATCGACTGAAGACTGACATCGTTAGAGTAGCTAATCGACAGAGACTGATGTTGGTAGTATATCGACTGACAATGGTAGAATAACTAATGTTGACGACTGTGTTGTTGACACAACAACCTGAGAGCTGTTCTAGATTTGTAAAAGATTAGGTTTTGAGATGATATTTGTATTACTTTATATGCATGCTAGAGATACATTATTGTAATCATTCTAAAGAATAATAAGAGCATTGATTTGTGAGTTAAGAGATTTACTGTGGTTTATTTGTTTATTTGAATTTATCTTGCAAAATTGTATCTTTATTCATGCAAAATATCAAAAAGCAAAATACAGAGGAATAGTCAAAAAAATATCTAGTTTTAGAATTGAAGGGAAACAGGGGATATTATAGTGGTATCAAAGCTAAATCCTGCCATCCTAAGGGTTTGACAATCTTATGCAGTCACAAGAGTTGGGACCACACAGGTACAACACACACAGTAGAGCCTTGCTTGAAGGTACCTAGGTGTTAGAACAACAACCAATCACCATGAGTGACAAGTGTGAGGGTAGCCCACCCAGGGGCCATAAGCATAATGATGATCAGGACACTAGAGAAGTCTACTGTGAGATGACACAGGCACTACAGGCACTCACTACTATGGTAAAGAGGATGAACACACCTGTTCAATAGAATGGGGAGCAAGGAGATAACAAGAGTGTTATTGTTAATCAAAGACCATAGTTGACCCATTTTAGGATGATTGATAGGGCTACATGGCCTACGTTTGTTAAGAAAGATTCAAAGGCCAACCCATCAACACCACCTTTAGATCAAGAGGCTCTTAACAATCTACGCAAGAAAAAGCTTTGCTTCTACTGCAAAGGTCCATATGATGCCAATCACGATTGTCCTTTGAGGCCTAAGGGCAAGGAAAATCATGTGATGTGGGCGTATTATGATAACTCAGAATTAAAAGATTTTGAATAGTAGGATAGTTTTGAGGAGTCAGAGGTAGAGGCTTCAGAGCCTAAGGTAGAGGCAATGAAGGTGGCTCACCAAGATTCTGAGAGACATGTGGATGAGCTTAGTCATGGGGATTTGGACTCTCAGTTAGTTGCAGAGGATGAGGGAGCTGGAGATTGTGATGATGAGATAGTTTCAGCAGTAGCTTCTTCAGAGTTAGATGAGGATGAGTTCGATGCTAGCATTCAAAGTGTGGAGGTATCCTCAGAGGTTAGTACATTGAGTGTTGCTGGTGAGTACATTCCTACAGTTGTAGCTGAGGAACATGTTGTTGGGGCTAACACACATGTTCAAGATTTGGGAGTACCTGGTCCTGATGAGTTTGGGATACCAGTGGAGTTGAGTCTCTAGATTGATTCTTCTCACACAGATGATAGTGTGCTACAGTTGGTTGTGCCACCTTTACAAAGGGATCAGCTGTGGTGTGCAGGGGAGTATGTTGATGCTTTCACGTATAATTTTAACTACACTAAATCATTCATGGAGTATTTACTGGATAGTGTAGGTGTTCATCTATACTTGCATAAGGTGATGGAGGGTGTTCTCATCTGAGGTACTAGTGCTATTAGTAGATTGGGTGGGGAGATTATAGTGATCCTTTCTACTATGCTACCTCACAGGGATTTTGAGGTGGGGTTTGTTGAGCAAATTGCACAGGGTCCTATCCAGCCTATAGCCACTTGGAGTCAGAGATTGGAGGCATCTTTTGATTCCCAGTTTAGTGATGGTGAGCCAGTAGCAAAGTTTGGGGGTTCTTATAGGCATTATACGGTGGGGTATGCTCATTATTCTTCTTTTGATCTAGAGATAGGAGATTTGATTTCACATAGGTGTAGATCAGCTCCAGTTTCTTACCATCCATTATGGGATGGATTGACACCATCTTTTGTAGATGGAATTGGTAGTAGCAAGTTACACAGACTGTAGTATCGACACATCCAGGGCAGTTGTGATTTTAGAGATTGGTTGAGTTGCATTCACCAGTATGATTGTGGATTCCTCTTGGTTATATTTTAGAGGATATGGTAGGAGTTTTCATTGATTGTCATCAGTATAGATCATGCCTATATTTGGGATCCAGGAGGATTGAGTGGTTTGTTGTTCAGAGATTGCTTGGGGGCAAGCAATTTTAGGAGGGGTGGATTGTCATGTCCCCTTTTTTAGTGGACATCATCAGAGTTGATGGTTGGCCTATTATGAGACCCTCGTAGGTTGATAAGATGGATAGAGGGTCTGGATGGAGCTTGGCTTGGCTTTAATTAGCAAAATTTCTATAGTTGGCTTTCATTTGAGGTCTTTCAGACATGTTTACCTGAGATCCTATTATTTAGGGATATTTGACATGAAGTGGAGCACCCTTATTTTGGTATGGTCATGTGTAGAATCACTCCCTGATTCATCATCTTTAGTCGGTTTGAGGATCAGACATATATTGAGGGAGATATTAATATTTGATTGATTTAATCAAATATTAATTATTTGGCCTATTTTTTAATTAAGAAACCCTAATTATAATTTAAGAAACCCTCATTAGGGCAAGCACATCTTTTTGAGGGTATAAGGGTTTCTCATGAGAGAGAGTTGGAATAATGATTATGAGATTATGATTATTGATTTTTGCTAAGAATTCTTCTGAGAAGACTGAGCCAAGGGTTCCACTATTCTATTTGCATTGGAGAACATCCACTCTTCAGTGTGTGTAATTTAGAGGCTATGAAATATCAGCTGATCTATTGCCAATTTGAGAGATAAATTCATACAGAAGTTATCACAGAGGTTTACAGGTTTGGGAGATACCTTCACACAAAAGTTATCACAGGGATTTCAGGGATTTATCTCCTTATGTTTTGATTTAATATATTGTCCAGAGAGAGATCTTGAGATCAGGGACTAGAATACATGACACAACATATTATCTTGCTTCTATACATAATTTGTAATGATTCGTATAACTCCATACCATTCTACCACAGGCCAAATAGCACCACAGGGGACACAACAACCGACATCGGCATCCCAGTGACTGGCATCGGCTGACTGAAGATCGACGTCATTAGAGTAGCCAATTGATAGAGACCGATGTTGGCAGTATATCGACTGACGATGGCAAAATAACTGACTTTGGCGACTATGTTGTTGACACAACAACTCGAGAGCCGTTCCAGATTTGTAAAAGATCAGGTTTTGAGATGATATTTGTATTACATTATATGCATGCCATAGATACATTATTGCAATCATTCTGAAGAATAATAAGAGTGTTGATTTGTGAGTTAAGAGATTTACTATGGTTTATTTGTTTATTTGAATTTATCTTGAAAAATTGTATCTTTATTCATGTAAAATATCAAAAAGCAAAATATAGAGGAATAGTTAGAAAAATATCTAGTTTCAGAATTGAAGGGAAACAAGGGATATTACATATTTACTACCATAACATATTATTTTTTTCCATTATATATTAAATTATGTGTTTGTAATAAAATAGTTAAAAGGGTACTTATAGGTAATGGTTCTAGATTTGAAATTTTCCTATGTATAATGTTGGAAACCCTATACAGACCTATGTATACTATCAAAAGTACATACAGATCTATGCATACTATTAGAAACCCTATTAATATAATGAAACCCCTATTTTCATCAAATTAATATATAAGGAAGAAATGTGGATGTTCAAGAAGGTGAGAGATTATGGTGTTAGTTGTGTCTTAAAATGATTACAATGGAAACCAAGACTTGAGAATGATCTTTGTGAATTTTGAACTCCATTGAAGTGAAATAAACTAATCAAACTCTTGTATAGTCATCCAACATTCATAAATTTTTGTGTTTTGATCAAGACAAGATTTAATAACATTGAGTGAGATGTCTAATCCAATTGGGAAGGTGTATTAGATAAAGACCTACTTGGTGAAGGTCTTTGAATGGTTTGAAAAACTTTTAAAATAAAGATATTAGATTTAGAGTGCTCTCAACATACATAGTATAAGTGCTAAGTGTATGCAATCATAAATGAATCATGTCTATAAGTCGATCCTAGCTCAGAGCAGATAGAACATACCTACACTTCCAATTGGGAATACATTTGTTAAGTGGGAGCATGACCAATTTGGGGATTTCCTAGACCTGATTAGGGTGTCACTTATCATAATAAACCATGCGAGGTAAGGTTACAAAACCTATAGTCTAACATAATCACACAAAAACCCTAAAAGAGTCCTAAGGTTTAATATTCACTTATTCTAATAAAAAAGAAAGTAAATCTAATCTAGTACACACAAAAGCTTGTGGCACAAAGTAAGGATTAGAAGGAATCAAAATATGTATGATAGAATATCAATTAAGCTAAGTATGAGTAAGACCCTAATACATGGAATATGAAGAGTAATATTATTCAAGCCAATACTTATGATACTTCTATCTACTAAAGAGAGGAGAACAAAGTTAAAATCTACTTAGCTAAATGTGAACCCATCGAGACTCAATATTTCCCTTAGTAAAAGGAGCTTTGCAAGAGGTTGTTGTGGTTTGTAAAGATCAATAAGAAATGAAAAAGCATCTAAGACTTATCCATGAGCCTAGATTCTCCAAGTATAAACCCTAAGCTAAGACTCCTTAAGTAGAATGGTGAAAAAGTAGATTGTGAGTAAGTGCAAGTGAATAATAACTCTTGATTTTATTTTGAAATAATGAAAAAATGTTTTTGTATTTATAGATGAATCTTACCCTAAATCCTCCAATAAATTTTAGATATATAGTGTTGACCCAGTTGACCCTATATGTTTTGAGGACAATTCACTAGGTCTGAACTAGGTTAGCCAAAAGGCTAACAAACTCACAAAGTGAAAAATACTCCTAGACTATATGGGGTTGACCCAGTCGACCTAGTACAACCAACTATCCCAAAGGGAATTACATTAAGAAAAGGGAGATAGAAAGAGGAAAAATACTAGAGGAGTTTGAAAGGGAGGATTAATAGCTTAGGGAATGGTTTTAAGAGATGGTTGGATTGGTAATAATATGGAAATAAGGAAAAATAATCCTACGAAGCACCAACAGTCTACCCACCCCTTTTCTATGCACCCCTTAAGGCATGCACTCAGAGAGATTGAGTCTTGAGGGGTTCTTGTAAGATGTAAAACATTGTTACTTGATAAAATTTTAAAATATTATGTGTATACCTTGCTCAAAACTCATCATGTGTCACTAAGGTATAATAGGGGATGGTTCTTTGAGAAAGAATAGGACACATAATGTTGATGCTAAAAAAAAAATTGTAGAATTTTAAAGAAATAATAACTAAAAGTAAATGACTAAAAAGTAAAATTAATATGTACCTTGACTTACCTTTATCATGGGATGGTTGTCTATTATGTTATTAGTTTTTATTATTTAGGGCACAAAGACTGCTTTCGACAAACCCAAAAATACAAAACTAAAGAGCAAAAAAAATGAAAGAAAAGCCAAGATAGTTGGTGCTATGAAGATGGGATATACTTGGGAAATATAGTAAAATATGGTGATATGTGCTATGTTAAACCAAATTACCAAGTCAAAAAATAAGATTGAATTGGGTAACTGAAAACCCAAGGTTACTAAAGACCAAAAAACTTGAATAATCTATCCTTAAGTAATAAAGATAAAATCACCATATCAAACTAAGGATACATGTCAAAAGAATGGTAATAAAACAAATCAATGGAAAAATTAGAAATAAAATGGTAAATCAACATTGATGAGTGAGCAGTAATAATTCACATCTCACTCAACAATGGAAAAAGAAACATAAAAAGGGAAAATAACATTGTTGAGTGAGAAGTAACAAACCAACCTCACTCAATAATGGAAAAATGGTATGAACTTAGGTGTCCATAATAATAAGATAGTAAAAAAATGACAACTAATAAAAGGAAAGTAAATAAAATATAGAAATGTAAAATCATGGTGAAAAAGAAAGAAGTAATCCATAGTTATTCAAACATGTTGTTTCATTCTAAGGATAGATTAAACTAAAACAAAGTAGTGATAGCATATTTTCAAGAGGTGAAGAAGAAGGAATTAAAGAATAAATGAAAATAGATTTGAAATCACAATTTATTTGTCAAGGGGGAAATGAAATGGGTGGAGTGGAGAATGAAGGAAAAACCAAGGTAGAGGAAATATTTATCAAAGTCAAAACACTCAAATTAGGTTTGTCAAAACAAGAGGACTTTCAACTTTAAGGACTGTGAAAAATTCTCTTAACTACAAAAGTCTTAGGTCAATAAATTAAGTATATAGATCATTCCATGAAGGTTATATTCATGAATATTAAAATGGACTTATTTCCCCACAATGTATTCCCCAATCTTTAAGATCCCTTATAAAGCCATCGATCTACTATGAAGATTGGGTACTTTCATGAGAAAGTAGGTATCAGCATAGAGTTTATTGAATTCCCCTATTCTAATCTACTATTCTACCACACCCAAAAGGACCTGGGCTCTATGTGAGGCCAACTGTGGAGATTGTGCTTTGATTGGAGATAGGGGATGTGCTTTAAATAACATATTTTGGTGTGATGTTTAATTTTAAGATTTGTATGTTGACTTTTAGATATCATTGCCTTTTATTTTAAATGATTTGGATTTTAACTTTTTGATGGATTTTTTGATTCCTCCTCCATATGGATTTGGAAAACCAAACATAGGTGCTAAAGATGACTTTCATTTGAATATCTGGGATAAGGTTTCTAAGAGAGAGAATGTCAAAGAGCATGGGGTCTAAGAGTCTCGTAAATCTATATGAAATAAAAGTGATATCTTGACTTTGACCTTGTTTTATCTAACGTGGAGATGAAAGGAAGGGGAAATCAAGAGGAATGACACATGGAACAATTTAAATTGCTTAAAATCATAAAAAATGTGACAAAGGTGAAAAAGGGATACCCTAGAAATAAAATGTGATTTCTTATCATGAGAATGAGGGAAATGGAGGAAAACATGCTAACAAAAATTGTTATGCAAATTTCATCTAGCAAAAGAAGTAAAAACTAAAGTTGAGAATGAGGATCAAAAACATGGAAAGGTGGTAATTTTATGAGGAGGGCCAGATCCTATCCATAGTCTTACACTACAACTTCATAAAATAAGGAAAATATAAATCAAAGAGATGTTAGTTGTATGAGGGACATCGGGTCCTATCCGTAGTCTTATAAAGTAACTCAAAAATGAAAAAATTAAGGCATGTAAAAAAATTATCAAGCAAAAAGTGAGATAAAAAATGGTAATTTTATGAGGAATGTCAGGTCCTATCCATGGTCTTACAAATCAACTCACAAAATAAAAACCCTAGGGGTGTAAAAAGAGAAAATGAAAGAAGAAAAAGAAGACTATGGTACATCAAGAAACCAAAAGACAAAAAGGGATGACTAAATGTATACACATAATATTTTCAAATTTTACCAAATAATGATGTTTAACATCTTTTAGGAACCCATCGAGACCCAATCTCTTTGAGTACATGCCCTAAGGGGTGCACTAGGAAAGGGGTGGGTAGACCTTTGGTGCTTTTCAAGATTCTTGTCCCTTATTGCCACATTATTACCAATCCAACCAGCTCTTGAAACCATTATATAAGTTATTACTCCTCACTTACACACTCTTACAATAATTTTACTCTTTCCATCCTCCTTTTCTTGCCTTAATTAAATTTTGGACTATCAGTTGTACTAGGTTAACCATGGCTGACCCTATACAATTTAGGGGTATTTTTCACTTTTTGAGTTTGTTAATGTTTCGGCCAACCTAGTTAAGACCTAGTGAATTATACCCAAAAACATATAGGGTGGACCATGGCTAACCCTGTACAGATAACAATTCTAAGAGGATTTAGGGCAAGATCCACTTATATATACAAGATAATTTTTGACATTATTAAAATATGTAACAAGAGTTATTATTCGCTCATTTTTCTTCACAATATTCTCTTCCACCATTCTACTTGAGGAGTCTTAGCTTAGGGTATTTACTTAGAGAATATAGTCTTGTAAATAAGTCTTGGATGTTTTAAACTTTCTTAGTTTCCTTACAAACCAAGACAACTCTTGTAAATCCCTTTTTTCCAAGGGAGAGATTGAGTCTCGATGGGTTTACAGTTAGGTAAGTATATTCTAACTTTGTCCTCCTCTCTTTAGTAGATAAAAGTAATATAAGTGTTGGTTCAAATAATATTAATCTTCATATTCAATGTATTATGGTCTTACTAATAATTATGTTAATTTAGATTCTCTTATACATGTTTTGATTGCTTTACTAGCCCCTTTTATTGTGCTAAAATCTTTGGTATGCACTATATTAGATTTACTTTCTTGTTTATTAGCATTGATGAAATGTTAAATATTATGACTCTTTTAGGGTCATTACATGATTATGTTAGACTATAGGCTTTGGAACCCTACCTCACATGATGTATTGTGACAAGTGATCCCCTAATCAGGTCTAGTGGATTGCCATACTAGTTATGTTCCTACTTAACAAATGTATTCTCAATCAAAAGTGTAGGTATGCTCTATCTTCTCTGAGATAGGATTAATTTATAGACATGATGCATTTATGATTTCATATAATAAATTTTTGTGAAAGGAGGTAACTTAATTTAGATGGAGATACCCATCTAAGTAACCCACAAAAAGTGTTAGATAGATATAGATAGAAATCATGACAAGAAGAAGGAAATATTTAGGCAAAGTACTTTTTAAGGAATTAAGCAATGGTGGGCTCTTTGAAAACATGGCCTTCATTGGTTTGAAGGTTATTGGACCAATAATGTCTTTAAATAAATATGGGCCCCACCATTTTTGGGTGTATTTACCTTCTTTATCATGGGTGTAGTCTATTTTAAGGACATTATCACCAACATTAAATGTGCAAACTTTAACATGTTTGTTATGTTGCTTGGCAATATGAGCCTTGTATTGGTATTTATGTTATATAGTAGAAAGATGGATTCATAAAGAAGATCAAGGTCATAAGGCAAGATTCATGTAATTATTAATTGGGAATAATAACATGAAGAGAATATGAAGAGAAGGAATCTTAACTTCTGAAAGAAGGACCGACTCACAACTATAAACTAGAGAAAATAGTGTTGCCCCAGTGGCAATATGTATGTTAGTTTGATAGGCCCAAAGTGTAGGGTAAAGATGAAGATTCCAATTTGTGTGGGTTTCATGAATTGTATTTTGAATTATTATGTTGAGAATTTTATTAGTGGCATCAACTTGGCCATTGCATTGCAAATGATAATGTGTGGAAATTTTTTTATTTTTTTTGGAATTTATTGTAAAGTTATTTAACATGATTATTTTTTAAGTTACCACCATTGTTTGAAATCATGGTATGGGAAACACCAAAGTGGAAAATGATTTGATTAAGAATAAATTTGGAAATGGTATGACTGGTGACATTAACAAGGGGTATGACTTCAACCCACTTGGTAAAATATTTAGTAGCGGTGATGATAAAGATATGTCTATATTGGGAGTAAGGAATTTTACCAATGAGATCAAATCCTCGAGTGGAAAATGGCCAAAGAGATTTGATAGTTTTAAGTTCAACTAGAGGTGAATGGATTAGATCATCATGAAGCTAACAAGGAGTACACATTTTATCATATTTTATTGCATTTTTTTTAAGAGTAGGCCACAAGTAACCCATACAAAGGCATTTGTTGGATATAGCATGTCTTCTACAGTGACCACCACAAATGCCCCCATGTGCTTGTTCAATAAGAGGAGGGACTTCATCTTGCATAACACAACAAAGCAAGGTACCTTCAACATTGTGATAATAAAGGATGTTGTGTTGAAATACATATTTAAAAGCTTATTTAAGAATTCACATCTTTTCACAAGAATATAAATTAGGAAGATAAGTTTGGTTTTCTAAAAATTGAATGATATCTTAGTACCATGGGCTTTGGAGAATGGTAAAAACCTCGATATGGAAAATAAGTGAATTTGGTGGTTGAGTTGAATATGGGGATTTTATTATTTATATTATAAAATAAGGATAAAAAATAACTTGATGAGGATGAAAGAGAGATGTTGATGAGGCAAGAGAATTAGTAATAGAGTTTTTATCCCTAGGAATAGGCTCAATAGTGATAGAGATAAAATCCTTAGCAAGATTGGTTGTAATTTGATGATATGTGATGAGGTTTTCACTTTTTCCTTGATAATCACCACTGACTTGGAAATAAATAAGCTAAGAATCACCTAAATCATGAAGATATTAAATGTATAAATTGAGAAGAGCTTGCATGCCTAAAATGAGAGCTTCATACTTAGCCATATTGTTGGTGACATCAAAGGTGAAGCAAAAATCTAAAGGAATGATATTGCCAAGAGAAATCATGAGAATGAAACATGCTTCAACTCCTTGAAGGCATTTAGCACCATAATATTAAAGGGTCCAAGTATCTTCATGCAAATAAACATTAATTTTAGGAAGCTCCTTGATAATTACTTTTGGTTTAGTAGTACCGAAGGGAGTGGAAGATTCATCAAGTTGATCAACTTCAAGATCGGTGGTAAAGCTATGAAATTAATCTTTGAGAGAGATAGATTGATTAAGACCTTCAATGTAAAGGATATTGTCATATGAAAGATCATCTTGATGGGAAGAAGTGGCTAAAATGAGAGCTATAACAAGTTGATTACCTATGACTTTCCCTTTAACAACTTTTTGAGTGACCATGTAGAGATCAAATTCCATGAGTAGGACCATCCATTTGTCAATTCTATCTCTAAGAAGAAATTCTTCAGAGAATAAAGGATGCAGGTGGTTAGAATGAATGATGAGATAAGTAGTCTCTTAAATCATAGTTGAGGCCTTATCAATTGTGAGACATGTTATACCAAATTCAAATATGATTATCTTACTATCTATTTCATAATTGAAAAGCTTCATCATTACATGCTATATTAGACTAATTATGTCATCATTCATTCTAACCACCTTCATCATTTCTTCTCCAAAGAATTTATTCCTAGAGATAGAATTGGTAAATGGATGGTCCTACTTATGCTCTCTACATCATCACTCAAAAATTTGTTGAAGGGAAAGTCATAGCTAATTAACTTGTTTCATCTCCCATTCTAGCCATGTCTTCCCTTCAAGATGATCTTAAAGATGACAATATACTTTACATTGAAGGTCTTAGTCAAGATATTTCTCTCAAATATTACTTTCATAACTTTACCACCGATCTTGAATCTAACAAACATGATGAATCTTTCACTCCCTTTGGTATTACTAAACCAAAATTAGTTATCAAAAAAATCCCTAAAATTAATGTTGACTTGCATGAGGATAATTGGACCCTTTAATTTTATGGTGCTAAATTCCTTTAAGGAGTTGAGGTAGGTTTCATTCTCATGATTTCTCTTGGAAATATCATTCCTTTAGCTTTTTGATTCACCTTTGATGTCACCAAAAATATGGCTAAGTATAAAGCTCCCATTTTAGGCATATGAGTTGCTCTTGATTTATACATTTATATCTTAATGATTTATGTGATGCTCAACTTATTTATTACCAAGTCAGTGGTGATTATCAATGTAAAAATGAAAACCTCATCACATATCATCAATTTGAAATCACTCTTGATAAGGATTTTATATCTTTCACTATTGAGCCTATTCCTAGAGATCAAAACTCCATTGTTGATTCTCTTACCTCATCAACATCTCTCTTTCATCCTCATAAAGTTCTTTATAATCTTTATTTTCTTATATAAATAAGAAAATCTCCATCTTCAACTCAACCACCAAATTCACTTATTTTACATATCAAGGTTTTTACCATTCATCAAAGCCCATGGTACTAAGATATCATTCAATTTTTAGAACACCAAACTTATCCTCCTAATTTAGATTTTCATGAAAATACATGCATTCGTAAACAAGCTTTGAAATATGTATTTTGACACAATATCATTTATTATCATAATGTTGAAGGTACCTTGCTTTATTGTGTTATGAAAGATGAAGTCTCTCCTCTTCTTGAACAAGCACATGGGGACATTTGTGGTGGTCACTGTAGTGGACATGTTATATCCCACAAATGCATTTATATGGGTTACTTTTGGCCTACTCTTGAAAAGGATGTAATCCAATATGCTAAAACATGTACTCCTTGTCAGCTTCATAATGATCTAATCCATTGACCTCTAGATAAATTTCAAACTATCTAATCTCTTTGGCCATTTTCCACTTGGGGATTTGATCTCATTGGTAAAATTCCTCACTCCCAAGATGGACATATCTTTATCATCACTACTACCAAATATTTTACCAAGTGTGTTGAATCCATGTCTCTTGTTAATGTCATCGGTCATACCATTTCCAAATTTATTCTTAATCAAATAATTTTCCAATTTGGCATTCCACATACCATCATTTTAGACAATGGTGGTAACTTCAAAAATAAACATGTTAAATAACTTTGCAATAAATTAAAAAAATCATAAATTTTCCATGTGTTATCATTCACAATGCAATGACCAAGCTGAGGCCACTCATAAAATTCTTAACATAATCATTCGAAATATAATTCATGAAAACCACATGGATTGCTATCTTCATCTTTACACTACACTTTGGGACTATCAAACTAGCATATGTACTACCACTGGGGCAAGACCATTTTCTCTAGTTTATGGTTCTGAGTTGGTCCTTCCATTAGAAGTTGAGATTCTTTCTCTTCATATATCTCTTAATGTTATTATTCCCAATTAATAATTACATGAATCTCACCTTCATGACATTGATATTATCTATAAATCTATCTTTCTACTTTACAATATAACATCCAATACAAGGCTCATATTGCCAAGCAACATAACAAACATATTAAAGTCCACACATTTAATGTTGGTGATATTGTCCTTAAATTAGACTAAACCCATGATAAATAAGGTAAATAGACCAAAAATGTGGGGCCCATATTTATTTAAATATATTATTAGTCTAATCACTTACCACCTTTAAACCAATGAAGACCATGTTTTCAAAGAGCCCACCAATGCTCAATTTATTAAAAAGTAGTTTGCCTAAACATTTCCTTCTTCTTGTCATGTTTTCTATCTATATTTATATAACACTTTTTATGGGCTCCTTACATGGGTCTCTCCCTCTATATTAATTTCCCTCCTTTCACAAACCTTTATTGTATGCAATAGTAAATGCATAATGTCTATAAATCAATCATATCTCAAAGAAGATAGAGCATACCTACACTTTCAATTGGGAATACATTTGCTAAGTAGGAGCATGACTAATATGGGGATTCACTAGAGTTAATTAGGGGATCACTTGTCACAATACATAATATGAGGTAGGGTTATAAAGCCTACAGTCTAACACAATTACACAACAACCCTAAAAGAGTCTTAAGGTTTAATATTTCACCTATGTTAATGAACAAGAAAGTAAATATAATCTAGTGCACACCAAAGCTTGTGTCATAATAAAAGGGATTAGTAAAGAAATCAAAAAATGTATAAGAGAATATTAATTAATTTGAGTATGATTAAGACACTAATACATATAATATTAAGAGTAATATTTTTTGAGCTAACATTTGTGCTACTTCTATCTACGAAAGAGAGGAGAACAAAGTTAGAATATACTTAACTGAATGTGAATCCATTGAGAATCAATCTCTCCCTTAGACAAAGGGGATTTTTAAGACATTTTTTTGGTTTTTAAGGATAACTTAAAAAGGCCAAAATATCCAAGACTTATCTACAATACTAGATTCTCCAAGTATAGACCCTAAGCTAAGACTCCTCAAGTAAAATGGTGGAAGAGCAAATTATGAAGAAACATGGGTGAAAAATAACTCTTGATTGCATATTTTAATAATGTTAGAAATGATACACACACACACACACACACACACACACACACACACACACACACACACACACACACACACACACACACACACACACACACACACACACACACACACACACACACACCTAAATCCTCCTTGAAATATCAGTTGTACAGAGTTGGCCATGGTTGAGCCTATATGTTTTAATGGATAATTCACTAGGTCTTAACTAGGTCAGTCGAAAGGTTAACAAACCCCCAAAGTGAAAAATACCCCCAAATTGTATAGGGTCGGCCATGGTAAACCTAGTACAACTAAAAATCCAAAAGGGAATTAAGGTAATAAAAGGATGATTGAAAGAGGAAAATTATTGGAAGAGTGTGTAAGGGAGGAGTAATAGCTTAAGGAAGGGTTTTAATAGCTAGTTATATTGGTAATAATGTGGCAATAAGGGACAACAATCCTATGAAATACCAAAGGTATGCCCACCCCTTTCCCAGTGCACCCCTTAGGGCATGTACTCAGATAGATTGAGTCTTGATGGGTTCCTACAAGACGTAAAATGTCAGTATTTGATAAAAGTTAAACATATTATGTGTATACATTTTTTACTCCCTTTTAGTCTTTTGGTTTATTGATGTACCATAGTCTTGTTTTTCTTCTTTCATTTTCTCTTTTTACACCCTTGGGGTTTTTATTTTGTGAGTTGCTATGTAATACCATGGATAGGACCCAACATTCCTCATAAAATTACCATTTTTTTAATCTCAGTTTTTACTTGCTAATTTATTTTGGCACGCTTTAGTTTTTTCTTTTGTGAGTTTCTTTATAAGACTATGGATAGGACCTGACATCCCTCATAAAAATACCATCTCTTTGATTTATCTTTTATTTATTTTATGAAGTTGAAGTGTAAGGCCTTGGATAGGACTTGGCCCTCCTCATAAAATTACCACCTTTTCATGTTCTTGATCCTTGTTCTCAACTTTAGTTTTTGCTTCTATTGCTAGATGAAATCTACACAACAATTTTTGTTAGCATGTTTTCCTCCATTTCCCTTATTTTCATGATAGGGAATCACATTTTATTGCTAGTGTATCCCTTTTTCCCCTTTGTCACATTTTTGTGATTTGAAGCAATTCAAATTGTTTTATGTGTCATTCTTCTTGATTTCCCCTTCCTTTCATCTCCACATTGGATAAAATGAGGTCAAAGTCAAGATATCACTTTTATTTCATCTAGATTTATGAAACTCTTAGACCCCATGCTCTTTGAAGTTATCTCTCTTAGCAACCTTGTCCCAAAGATTCAAATCAAAGTCATCTTTAACACCCATGTTTGGTTTTCCAAATCTGTATGGAGGAGCAATCAAAAAATCCATCAAAAAAGTTAAAATCCAAATCATTTGAAATAAAAGGAACTGATATCTAAAAGTCAACATCACACCAAAAGATGTGATTCCAAGCACATCTCCTATCTCCAATTGAAGTTCAAACTCCATAATTGGCCTTGCATAAAGGTGAGGTCCTTTGGGGTGCAGTAGACTAGTAGATTGGAATAGGGGAATTCAATAAACTCTATGGTGCTACCTACTTTCTCATGAAATTACCCAATCTTCACAGTAGATCAATGACTCTATAAGGGGTCCTAAGGAATAGGGAATGCATTATGGGTAGGTAGGTCCATTTTACTTTTCATGCATATAGCCTTCATGGGATGATCTATATACTTCATTTATTGACCTAAGACTTGTGTAGATAAGAAAATTTCTTCATAGTCATTAAGGTCAAAATTCCTCTTGTTTTGACAAACCTAATATTAGTATTTTGAATTCAATACATATTTCCTCTACCTTGGTTTTTCCTTCATTCTCCCCTCCACCCATTTCATTTCCCCTCTTAACAAACAAATTGTGATTCTAAATCTATTATTCATTCTTATTTAATTCCTTCTTCTTCACCTCTTGAAAACATGTTATCACTACTTTGTTTTAGTTTTATCTATCCTTAGAATGAAACAACATGCTTAAATAACTATGGATTACTTCTTTGTTTTTCACCATGATTTTACATTTCTAGACTTTCTTTACTTTCCTTTCATCATTTTTCATTGTTCAACTATCCTGCTATTATGGACACCTAAATTCATACCATTTTTCCATTGTTGAGTGAGGTTGGTTTGTTACTTCTCACTCAACAATGTTGTTTTCCATTTTTATGCATCCTTTCCGTTGTTGAGTGAGATATGGATTGTTATTTCTCACTCATCAATGTTGATTTACCATTTTATTTCTATGTTTTCCATTGATTTGTTTTATTTCCATCCTTTTTGACATGTATCCTTAGTTTGACATGGTGAGTTTACCTTTCTTACTTAGGATATATTGTTCGAGTTTTTTAGTCTTTAGTAGCCTTGGCTTTTCAGTTACCCAATTTAATCTTGTTATTTTGACTTGGTAATTTGGTCTAACATAACACCTACCACCCCAGCTAACCAAATTTTCCAAGTACATCCCATCTTCATAGCACCAACTATCTTGGATTTTCTTACATTTATTTGTTTTTTATCTTTAGTTTTGTATTTTTGGGTTTGTCAAAAGTAGTATATTTGCCCTACACAATCAAAACTAACAACACAATATACAACCATCCCATGATAAAGGTAAGTCAAGGTACGTATTAATTTTACTTTTTAGTAATTTACTTTCATTTATTTTTGCTTTAAAATACTACCATTTAATTTTTATCATCAACATTATGTGTCCTATTATTTATCGAAGCACCATCCCCTATTGTACCTTAGTGACATGTGATGAGATTTGAGTGGAGTATATGTATACACATAATATTTTCAACCATTATCAAATATTGATGCTTTACATATTATAGGAACCCCTCAAAACTCAATCTCTCTAAGTGCATGCCTTAAGGGGTGCATCAAGAAAGTGGTGGGTAGACCTTTGGTACTTCATAGGATTATTGTCCCTTATTTCCACATCATTACCAATCCAACTAGCTCTTAGAACCATTACTTAAGCTATTAATCCTCCTTTTCACACTCCTCTAGACTTTTTCCTCTTTCCATCTCATTATTATTGCCTTAATTCCCTTTTGGACAATTGGTTTTACTAGGTCCACTGGGTCAACCCTGTACAATATAGGATTATTTTTCACTTTTTTAGTTTGTTAGCCTTTTGGCCAACCCTGCTTAGACCTAGTGAATTATCCTAAAAATATATAGGGTTAGCCTTGTATAGCCAATATTTCTGGGAGGATTTAGGGAAAGATTCACCTATATATACAACATCATTTTATTATAATTTTAAAATGCAATCAAGAGTTATTATTCACTCATACTTCCTCACAATCTACTCTTTCACCATTCTACTTGAGGAGTCTTAACTTAGGGTTTCTACTTGGATAATCTAGTCTTGTGGATAAGTATTGGATGATTTGGCCTTAGTGATCCTTAAAAACCACAATAAATTCTTGCATAGATCCTTTGACTAAGGGAAAGATTGAGTCTCAACGAGTTCACATTCAACTAAGTATATTCTAGCTTTGTTCTCCTCTCTTTAGTAGATAGAAGTATCAAAGTGCTAACTCAAATAATATTACTCTTCATATTCTATATATTAGGCTCTTACTCATACATAGATTAAATAATATTCTCCTATACATATTTTGATTACTTATAATCCCAACTTTGTGCCACAAGTATTTGTGTGCACTAGATTAGATTTACTTTTTTGTTTATTAGAATAAGTGAATATTAAACCTTATGACTCTTTTAGGGTTTTTTCATGATTATTTTAGACTATAGGCTTTACAACCCTACCTAAAATGGTTTATTGTGATAATTTATCCCCTAATAAGGTCTAATGGATCCCCATATTGGTCATGCTCCCACTTAACAAATGTATTCCCAATTAGAAGTATAGGTATGCTCTATCTTCTCTGAGCTAGGATCGATTTATAGACATGATGTATTTCTAATTGCATACACTTAGCACCTAGAATATGTAGGTTAAGAGAACTATAAATATAATATATTTATTTTAAAAGTGTTTCAAACCATTCCAAGACCTTCCCTAGGTATGTATTTATCTAATACACCTTTCTAATTGGATTAGACATCTCACTCAATGCTATTAGAGCTTGTCTTGATCAAAATACAAAATTTTATGAATGCCAAATGAATATATAAGAGTTTGATCAGTCTGTTTCACTTCAATGGTGTTTAAAATTCATAAATACCATTCTTAAGTATTGGTTTCCATTTCAATCATGCTAATACAAAACTAACACCACAATCTCTCACCTTCTTGAACATCCATTTTTGTTCCTTGTATATTAATTAGATGAAAATAGGGGTTTCATTATATTGATAGGGTTTATAATAGTATACATATGTCTATATGAAATTTTCACATGTTCCAAGTCTCCACATAGGTTAATATCCCAACTCATATTTATTATACTCATATCAAAACTCCCCTACTCGATGATCATTCACATTCTCTCAATATATGTTCTTTCTTGGACATGTTACTATGCAACAAAGTTACTCATTATATGAACATGGTACTAATTGTATATTAAAACATTTATCACTTATTTCACATTCCAACTACATTAACTATCATTCTATCAAGGATTTCCTTGCCTACATATTATCACCATTGGAATAAGGATCTTCTCATTACAAACGCTTCCATAAACCTTCACTTTCTTGAAAGTCTTAGCTGCCATAATCAATAGGGCTCAAGGGTTGAGAATTATTCACCAATTTATTTATTATATAACATATTATATAACCACATTATGAATTTATCAATGAATATGGAGTATAAGGTTAATCTTACCACATGTGTCATTTGCCATTATAAAATTATTGAAACAATCCTTCCTCTTGACTATAACCTATAATCCTCTTATTCAAACCTATAACCTTATAAAATATCAACAAGATCATCACATCATGGTTATTTCAAATAAAAAATATGATTGAAAACAATACAAATACTATTCATGATACATAGGCACATAGAACCATTCCTTCTTTATTGATTTTGATCATTCTTGATTACAAAACCTAGTCCATGAAAGGACTCAATTACCTCCTTTTGATAGGTATATCATCTTATCTTAATTTATAACTATTTATCATTCTTGGATATCTCTCTCACCTATCCTCTCTCAGATTTTCCTACACTACAACTAACTTACCCATTCTTTCCCATCCAACTTTAACATTGGTTTTGGGTAGTTACATTAAACTCCCTTATAATAACCAATCATCAACATATGGGTAATATTTGGATTAGTTAACATGAATTAAATTAATGACTTAGACATATTAACTCTTAAAATACTCCTTAGATGAATATTTTTACCCTTACACCACTTTCACTCTCCTAACCACTACATACATGCTTTTGGTCTTCCTAACCTTGGTTCAAATATTTGAATTTTCAAATTTATGGTTTTGGAGGGAAAACTCCAAACACCTATATAACTCATTATTATGACTAAAAATGACTCCAAATACACAAATGGACCTTATAATGTCCCTAAAACACACTTAAATACTCAATTAGATGAACTATGAGTCCTAACTAAGACATTTCACCTTAACAACACAAAATGGTGTTTCTATGCTTGATGTTCTTACATCAAATTGTATGAGTGCGGTGTGTCAGAATTTATTTGTTTAATCATTTCATAATGTATTAATGTATTTATACCCATTATGCATGTATAAATTAACCCTTGATGGCCAAATTTTAATCATGCATGAAAATCGTATGGAACCTCATACATATCATGTATTCAAGGTTTTCCCGAAAGCATGTTGTAATTTAGATCATATGGCATAACTTGACTTAAATTAGGTATGGTATGGGGTCCCATAATAATATTTAATTTTATGTCCCAAGACCTTTTTTTAATTACTATCAAATGCCTTGATGTTCATAATTGATGATTCCATATTTAATCCTAAATCCCATGTAAATAAAGGAAATAAATATTTCAAATTTTGAATCTAGATCAATTACCCATAAGTACCCTTTTAACTATTTTATTTCAAACACATAATTTAATATATAATGGAAAAAAATATTAAATAATATGTTAGGGTGGTAAATATTCCTCTTAAAATTAAATTTTGTGCTCTATACATTTGATATTTTTGATCATGGAGGCCACATATGGTGGTTCCACATTTCTTGAAAATATTGTCATATGTAATGCTTCCAAGAGAATACAGTTATATCAGAAATACTTGTGCACCAAATCCAAGAGTGAAACCTTATTAATTAAATCATTGGATTGGTTTCTAATAGTATATGTATATTAAACTTATTTCATGCATTCCATTTTTTTCTTTGTAGTGATAGGTAGTAGTTTATTGTAAACATTATGATAATAATAGGTATGAATAAATACACATGATTTAGAATTATCATGGTATTGATCCAAATTGATTATATATTTGATTTATTTAGTAATGTATGAGAAATAAGATAAATAACACACAAAAACTACCATCACAATTTTTACAGGGAAACAACTAATAGATGTATTCATAATAAACATGATTGATTCCTTTGTAATGAATGTAAAGATGATTTTCATTAATTCAAAAATTATAGAAACCTAAAATTTTAAAATCTCAAGGAAAATTATGTTTCCCAAGAAGGTGAAGGACAATATGGACCAAAATTTGATGAAGATTATGAAGAGGTGGATGCTCTCAAGTTTAAACAAGAAATAGAGATGTTGGAAGAGATTTAAATTCAAAAAAAGGGATGAAAATAGGTGAAGTATAGAAATAAAATCTCATGGCTGATCTAAATGAAGAAATAAGTAAGGATCAACATAGATAATTACAAGGAGTTGTGAAAACAAATCCACAAGCAAGCAAGCTAGTTAGCAAGCAAAGGGAGCATGATAAATTCAACAAGGTAAGTTATTCAATTGGTCAATTTATAGTTGAGTTGATAATTTATATTCATTAAAATCAATAATATTTTAAATAACCTTGTACCATAATTAATATGACTTGGTTAAATGAATGTCCTTGCAAGATAAACAAAGTCATGTAGAGACACATCAAGAGGTGAAGGAATGTAATGAAAAATTACAAACAGGTAATATTTTTGATCAATTAATAAATTTTGAGATGAATAAGAGACCATTGTAGCATAAGGAATAAATATCTAGCATGGTCAAGAAAAAAACACTAAAGAAGAAAGAAACAAGTGAAAACAATGAATAAGAAGGCAGTAGAACAAGCATAAGAAATAAGAGAAAGAACCATTTGGTTGAATTTGAGGATGATTAATGAAAAATAAACTTAGAAAATATGTAACATGCAGCAAACACAATGATACAATAGTTGTTACACCTCTTATAGGTAGAGGATACATTGATAAGGAAACTAGACAAAGCCAAGAAACATAAGTACAAGAGCTTAATGAGAAGTAAGGAAAAAGAAATGAGGAAAAATAGTATGTTGAGTATGAAATAACCTAAAATAATGAATTAGAATGCAAAAAGTAAAGTTGATGGCACTAATGTTCTCCCTCTTGGGGAGTATGATGTAGGAGCATCAAGCATAAAAACCCCATTTTGTGTTGTTAAGGTGAAATGTCCTAGTTAGGAGTCATAATTGGTGTATTTGGGGATTTAAGTGTGTTTGAGGGACCTTATAAGGTAAATTTATGTCTATAGAGTCATTTTTAGTAATAATAATGAGCTCTATAGGTGTTTGGAGTTTTCCCTCCAAAACTATTAATTTGAAAATTCAAATATTTGAACTAAGGCTAGGAGGACCAAAAACATGTATGGAGTGGTTAGGAGAGTGAAAGTGGTGTAAGGGTCCAAATATTCATGTAGGTAGTGTTTGAATAATTAATATGTCTAAGTAATTAAGTCAATTCATTTTAACTAATCCAAATATTACCCATACATTAAAGATTGGTTATTTTAAGGGATTTTGATGGGAAATAATGGCTAAGTCACTTTTAGTGTAGAAAAATGTGAGAGGAAAGGTGATAAATATATACAATAAGGATAAACAGGGAGCAATGAAGAGAAGATGATATACCTCTCAAAATAAGGTGATTGGGTCCTTTCATGGTTTATGTTTTGTAATCAATAATGATCAAAATGAATAAATAAGGAATGGTTTTGTGTGCCTATGTTTCATAAATAGTATTTGGATTTTTTATAATCATATGTTTTATTTGAAATTCCCTTGAGGCCATGATCTTATTGATATTTTTTAAGGTTTCAAGTTTGAATAAGAGAACTGTAGGTTATAGTCAAGAGGAAGGACTGTTTCAATACTTTTGTAATGGAAAATGACACATGTGGTAATATTACCCTTATAATCCATATGCATTTATAAATTCATAATTTGGTTATATAATATGTTATAAAATAAATAAATTGGTGAATAAGTCTCAACCCTTGATCCCTATTGGTTATGACAATCAAGACTTTCAAGAAAGTGAAGGTTTATGGATGTGTTTGTAATAAGAATATCCTTGTTCCAATGGTGATTCTTTGTAGTCAAGGACATCCTTGTTATAATGATATTTCATGTTGTTATAATTTGAAACAAGTGATAAATGTTTGAATATACAGTTAGTGCCCTATTCATATAATGAGTAACTTTATTGCACAATCACACATCCAAGAAGGAACATATATATTGAGAGAATGTGAATGATCATCAGGTGAGGGAGTCTTTATATGATTTTAATAAATATAATTTAGGATATTAAACTATTTGGAGACTTAGAACATATGGAAATTGCAAACATACATGTGTATTATGTTAGAAACCCTATCAATACAGTGAAACCCCTATTTTCATTCAATTAATATACAAGGAAGAAATGTGGATGTTAAATAAGGTGAGAGATTGTAGTTTTAGTTGTGTATAAGAATTATTTAAAGGGAAAAAAAGACTTTATAATGGTATTTGTGAAGTTTTAACACCATCTAAGTGAAATAGACTAATCAAACTCTTATACAGTCATCCAACATTCATAGAATTATGTGTTTTGATCAAAACAAGCTTTAATAGGTTTGAGTGAGATGTATAATCAATTTTGGAAGGTTTATTATATTAATACAAACCTAGGGAAGGTATTTTAATGGTTTAAAACACTTTAAAAATAAATATATTGGATTTAGAGTGCTCTTAGCCTACATAGTCTAGGTGTTAATCCTAACTAGGGTTTCAAAACCAAACAACCTTTAACTTTCATTATAGCTAGTCAAATTATTTTAAACTACATATTATGATGTTATTTAGTTCCATATATAATATTTTTAATGTTTTAAATTATATCTACTTTTGTACAGTATGAAACTCAGTATCATGGGTATGTGATAGGGCTTAATAGGCCTAATTTTGAGAAGGCATACAAAAGAAGTACTATCTAGATGTGGATTTAGATCTTGAAATTTTTCAGAGACATATAATTAGATATAGGGTATTGTAAAATGGTCTTATATATTTAAGTTATTTCATATATTATGTAAACTAAGAGAAAATGTGGAAAAAGGCTATTAGCCAAAGGGTGCTACTAAGAGGTTGAGGTGATGAAATTGAGTATTGGAATTGGAATACGAGGTTGAAATAGGTTATTACAAGTTTAATGTGACTATATAAGATAAATTATGAAATAATATTTAATCTAAGAGACTAAGAACAAAATTAAGTGTTTTGAAGCCTTTGAATGTTGCCTAGTGAGACTAGTCAAGAAGGAAAGTGAAAACCAAAAAATTAATGAATGGAATGAATTGAAATGAGTGAGATAGTGATTGAGGAATATTATGATATTGAAATATGAATATATGATTTTTTTTAATAGGGATACAAAAATGGAGATTATATGGCCTAGTATACAAATTGGAAAACATCAATGAAAAGTTGATCCTTGAGAACAAGTTAGGTATGAAGAAGTTGAAACACAAATTAAGATCATTGTGATAGGTCAAATATGGTGATCAAGAGGATTATTCCATATAAATCTCCATCAAAATTATAATTTATGATCTAGGTATTTATTAAAACATGGATACTAAGGAAAAGGATTATGAAAAAATGAGCATGGTATAACACAACCTATTTACATATTAAATAATAAAAGTAGACAAGTCTTGGGTTTGTAAAAAAAACTCTATGGCTAAAAAAAGATGCACTAATAACCAAACATGACTCATAAAATACAACTTATAATTAATGCACATACTTAACACTAATTCTTATCCATAAAATGTAAATCTAGATATGATTGATGAAAATGCTTCTCCAAAAATTTGGACACTAGATATTTATAATGATGAATAACTACTATATTAATTTATCACATATGAGGATATTCCTTCCATATATCATAATAATATTTTTCCTCATTCCACCTATGCTCATTCTCACTTTGTTGAGAATAGATAAACACATATCTAACATGATGCATCTAACATTATTCCTAATACACCATATATCATAGATATATCCACTTTACTTAATAAAAAAACAATTGAATAAAATTATAGAATAGATTGAGATCCTAAAATAATATTAATCACCACAATGATGTAGGAGGAAGAATGAAAATCTTATCAATAGTTTATACATGATTATAGATAATTATTTTCTTTGGCTTGTTCTAACATTCCTAACATTTGTCCATTTGTGTCATTGCACAATATTTACTATATCTAAATGCATAACCAGTCAAGAAAAATATTCAAAAGATGCATCACAAGGTACCCCTTATTTTATAGAATGAAATTCAAATACTCTTAGACATAATATTCATCATACAAATTACACATTATGATTGGGTTTCTAATATATTTCATGTCACCAAGACTAATGGTGACATTCAATGTTGCATAAATTATTTTGATCTAAATATAGCTTATACTAAATATGATTTCCCATTACCTAACATAAACATGATCATTGATTATATAGATAAGTATGAGACATTTTATTTCATGGATGAATTTAGTAGATATAATAAAATCAATGTTGTAGAAAAGTTCAATAAATTAGCTTTTGTGCTTAGTCATGTGCCTAGTAGTCAAGCCAAGTCAGTTCTATGCCTGGTGTAGCTAGGTGTGATAATAATTGGGTCTATAATACAAAATTTAACATACTATTGCATTGGAATTAGTTTCACACAAGGTGAAAGCCTTGTGCGTCCACCTGAAGTGCAACAATGAAGGGACTAGGCCTATATTGGGCTAGTTATGACATGGTACAACTTGGGTTTCAATGGGGTTTAAACATTGGCAAGAGGGGTTAAGGTGGCCTTGTGGAACTAGGTTATTTGAGGGGAGTTAAATAGGCATGATATTTCTCAATGACACAAATCTTAAGTGCAAGTCCATCACTAGCTAGGTAGGGCTTGTGGTGGTGCAAGATAGGAGATTAGCTAGTATAGGGTCATTTGGTTACTTAGATAAGTCATAGGGATGGCTTGGGTTTAGATTCTTAGCCTCAGAGTAGTTATTGAGGCATGGGTCTTAGGGCCTCAATGCATTTAGGTTCTAACACTTAGTCTATTTATAGGTAGGCCAAAGTCACTACATGACACAAGGATACAACTAGCCACCAGGGATAAACCTCTATATTACAATACACTCATGCAAATAACTAAATCATTACTATTATAAAATAAGTAATAAATATATTACTATGCTATATATCCTACAAGAATCAACATGTTAACATTTTAATGAGATTTTTCATTAATCTCATAGTTCAACATATATGTTCAAGATATAAAATAGAGCATATGCTCTTTCCTATCACTACTCATGCCTTTAGGCTCACAGGCGAGCTTGGGCTATACATTTGAATGCCTAATCTATATTATGAAGAATATATATACTTAGGTTGGCTCTCTATTTTTATAGAGCCTCACTATCTTAGTCACCTCTCTGATCACCAAATGCAAGCCTTATTTTATAGGCAAGTAGGCATCTCTTTGCTAGGTCAGATGGGTGCATGCCAAGTAATGAGTTGTCAGGAGTCTACTAGATCCACTATGCTACCCAAGTTGGAATAGCACACACCATATGTTGAGCTATATTTGGGGGTCATAATCCCACCTATTCCACTCTTTTTACATCTGTGTTTCTTGAGCCACCACATATAACTTATGGTAGATATGTCCTTTAAAATTTGGCACCAATCAAATACCTACCAGCTAGCATGGGATCTTTGGGGACTCCTCCAACTAACACTAAATTTTATAAAAAGTGAGAAACCACTCCAAATGTTTCCTCATGCCAAGATAGGTCTAGTTGGCATGGTCCATGTAGTTATTTTAAAAGGTGGCCCAAAATTACCCCATTCAAAATTGCTAGTCTACCCTAGACTAATATTTAGCACCTTAAGTGTGTAAAACTTGGGTGCACCCTACTCTAAATCTACCTAGAAAATTTTAAATCCTTGTATAACACCCCTTATTTATTGTATGGTATCATTTGTCTCAATGGATGTAGCCTTGATAACAATCACATTCATTCTTTCCAATTCCTTTCTAAAGTCATCAAGCCTTTATTTTGCATGCTTTACCCCACCATCCAAGATCTCCCTTTGCTCACTAACCTTTGTTTGGAAGGCAAAAAAGACCACCTATAGATCTTGATCTTGAGTATTTAGTTGGGAATTTAAGGAGTTAACCTTTTCCATTAATTGAATGCACTAAGTATTTCTTATCTTGAAGGAGTGTTGGAATAAAGCCTCCTTTTCTTCTTTTGCCTTCTTAAGGTGTGCATCAATGACTACTGCCAAGTTGGTGAAGTTAAAAAATATAGTGTCAACTTCATCTACACATTCTTCAAGTTTAGAGAAGAGGTCTTCCACCACATCTATTTTTTTGTTTAACTCTCCTAATAAGGCCTCATAGGGGTCTTATTGTTCTTCGAGCACTGGCCTTATCTTAGGGATCATCTACTCCACAAGCATGAAAACTTGGTTAACCTCCTTCATCTCTAAGGTATCCATACCATCAAGGAGGGATGGCTCTACATATTTTATGCATACAAATAGATGTTGAAGCTTGAGATTTGTTTCTTTAAGATATTTATCCATTTTTTTCTATCTTCTTCTAGCTATATGCATGAACATCATTGATGATGTTCTTATGTGTTACTATGGAGGCCATCTTGATCAGAGTGTTGGCTGAGAATATGGAGTTCATGTCATGAGGATTGAGGAGTTGATAGTCATGCAATTCATCTATATTATTATAAATCTAAATTACTTTTATCAAAACCTCAAATTCAAGTTCATCCATGTATCAATCTAGTTAGTCCATGTAGTAATCTAATTCCCAAAAAACTCAGTGTTACATTAGAGTCATGGTAGTCTTTGGTGGCATAAAGTCCATCATGTAGAATTCATAATCCTCCTTGAACTCTTGTTTCACCCTTTCCCTATTTCTTGGCACATATTCCTCATCCTCCCCCAACTCTTCTTCTTCTTCTTCTTCTTCTTTTTCTTCTTCTTCTTTTTCATACTTATCCCCTACGTTTTCCTCTCCTATTTTTTTTGTGCTCAACTCACCATTGTTTTCTTCCTCCTGTGGGTGTTCTCTAGTGGATGTTTTCCCCTCATCCATTTCTTCTCATAGAGGCTCTTTGGCATGAAATTCCATTACACCAGCCTTCTGCTCTTTTTTCCCTAATGGGTCCTCTATCTCTATATTTTTTTCTTCTCTAAGGCACCAATATCACATTATTTATCTTTAATAACCCATTCAAGGCTAGGTCACACCTTCAATGCAAATTCTTCTACTATTCTAGTGAAGGTGCTAGGTGCCTTTTCTGGTATTCCTTCCTTTCTTAGTTCAATGCTTATGAAAACCTTATGCTCTCTCTCTCTTTTAACATCCTATCCTTTTTTTCTTGAGCCACCTCTTCCTCTCTTTATTTTATCTTGGCCTTCTCTTCCTTAGCCTTTCTTTCTACCTCCTCCTTCTTGGCCTTTCACTTCTTGACCTTCCTTTGTGCAGCTTGTGTTATGCATTTCTTTTCTCTTTCTCTTATTTCCTCAGCCTCTAGCTGATCAATCTCACCTTGGGACATGCCATTTGATTTCATATCCTCGTAATTATGGTGAAACCTTATCATTGCGTCAATATGCCCTTGGTTGAGGCCCATTCCCTTCCACTAGTGCTATAGTTATTTTTCCATTGGTGTGCCTGAATGGATTGACTCCTTAATCTATTTTCCCATTTCTCCTTCCTTGATTCCTTCTCCCATCTACATCTTACACTCCTATTTTATTTGTTCTTCATCCTCCACCATTTTGATGACTTATTTTGGCACCTTTGCCTTAGTCATTTATTCCTTTTGTTCGGGTAGCTGTTATGCCCTCTATATTTTAGCTTCACTGAAGCTAAGTTTCCTCAATCTCTACATTCATTTCTTTGGCTTAGTTTTAGGTGGTGGTAAGGGGGTTCATTCACTTGATGAGGACTCTTCATCCTTGGGTAGAATTCAGGTTCCCATCCCACATTCTTATTCCTCCAACTCCTCTCCCTCCTCTTCCTCCTCTTCCTCAGATAGGATTATCATTTGCACAAAAGAGGAGCCTTTTTATTCTTCTTTTTCCCCATGTTAGGGGAAGACTTTGGAGAAAATCACATGTGCTTCAGTGTGGAGGTCAAAGGAGATGATTCTCCTTCTAAAGTGATATTTTACCTGAGCCACTCTTCTATTTCCTCTAAAGTTTCCCTTTTCTTCTTCTTTGGAGACCTTTTCTTTTCAATGGGTACTGGGGTTCCTTCATCCCCAATCTAGACTAGGGGGTCTTCCTTTTGCTTAGTGCTTGACCTAACACTAGAATCCTTATTTCCTTAGATTCATATCACTATAAATTCTATGGATAAATCCAAGGATGGTGACCTATTGAATGGGATTGATGTTTATGTGATCTGAGGCATCTTATTCATCTTTCATAGCTCTTTCATCTACATAAGGAAACATATACCTTAACCTTCACCTTTTTGCATCTAATTACTTAACTATATTGTCCATCTAATACATGTTTATAATCTAATTTAGTTCATCTCTAAAGTACTCTATTGAGAAGGTGAAGGGGAGATTTAACCATCTTGAACTATTTCCATCCTTCAGCACCAAGTGCATGATGTAGTAGTATTGTCTTACGACAAAAGTTATCATCCCAAACATACTTTGGGGGAGCCCTTAGGGGATGTGCTACTCCATTCCAAATGCTTTGATATACATTTAACACCAATGAATTATGCATGTCTTGTATTTGGGGCTGAAAGTGGTGGGGTAGGTGTAGTCCTTATACCTCTACATGCAGGATTCTAGGTGTTCTAGGAAGACCTAGAGATTGGCTTCATTCCCATTAAGGATCTTGATTTCCTCCATCAAAATAAAGATGAGGATGGACCCCCATTTAAAGGTACTCTTATCACTATGTGATTTTAGCGCATTCTTGATCAACTCCTCTAGAATGAACTTGGCTATATTGAATTATATGCCCTACACCATATGATAGGCAATACAAAAGCACACCTTTAATACATATATCCACTAGTTTCTTGGACATAACTTGAAACTTATAAGGCACATCACTACCCTCATGTCAATGTCATCACACATGATAATACAAAATGCAAAACCCCCTTGAAGTAGATGATGATATTTGTGATGTGCTTCATTTATTCATTGTCATCTATTAGGTGATGGATGTCTCTACCAGTGTCTAGGAGCCCAATTGTCCTTTTTATGATATACAAAACTATCTTCATGCACCATCCTAAAAAATATATATGGTCCTCATGGATGAATGAAAGAAGGAACTAGACAAGCTCCTCTAACTTTTTGAAGTTAGGCAACTCATAGAGCTGAGTTACATTAGAAGAAGTCAACTTGTCTCGAATTGAGACATCAGACAAGGCATCACCTTCTAGCATCTTATGCCTTGTGTATACCATTTAGTCCTATGCCAAGTCTTGGAAGTGGCTTGATGTTCAATGGTTGTATTCTTTGAGTTGACAATTATACATAGATGAATACCAACTTTATCCCACCTGAACTTCTAGGGGAAATTACATATACTAGTATGACATCTTTGTTAGTACCTTGGTGTCTACCTCAATGACACTAACAGTTTTGATTAGATACAAATTGGTCTTAGTGGTTTTTGTCTCCTCTATGTTATTCACCATTTTAGGTTTTAGATACACCACTATGGAGCTTACTACCTTCCTCTTCTTCACCATTCTAAATTGGTTTGTATTGAATCTAGGGAGGTGTGGTTTTTCAAAGACTCAAATGGTGGTTGGTGCTTTTGCAGTCATGGGATCTACAACTAGGCTTTTGGATCTAAGCTTCACTAGCCATTAATGGTGATCTAGATGATACATTCTCATTTCAACTTGATTCTCTACAAAAATATCTCTTTTCAACCCTTCAAACTAGACTTAC